>CM038218.1:177926715-178670098 GCA_021442155.1 Cymbidium sinense
ACCTAAACTATAAATCTCCTTGCCTTCTCCTCCAACCCATTTAGTTTTTTTGAACACATAAAATATTTATTTTTCTATTGAACCATAATATCTATTAATTCCATTAATTTACCTGTAAGAGTACCTATATTCCAAGATCCTAACCTAATTCTAGTTTCATAGACTAACTTTTTTTGCCCCGTCTCATAATATGGGAACCCTTGCTTATTTAACATCGCACTCTGGCCACGCAATGCCCTTACACATTTTTCATCAGTATTCATCATACAACGATCACTTCCGTGAGATGCCCTAGATTAACACAATAATTTAAAGGATTCATGTGTGATTAGACAAGTTTTGCACTGTTAACTACCTATTGCAACCCTCCACTTTTCACATCCGGACTTGGGACCGCCTGACACTGAATAAAAAAATTATTCCACAAAGAGATTTAGGAGGCACATAAGGCATAAATGTGCAATAAGTATATTATAAAAAATTTAAAATAACAATGGCAGTCAATTTCTGTTATTGACACTATCTTATCTTCTTCATTTAAATCCGTATAGCCTTTACGTTTTATCTTGCTTTCTTACCGTAGACTAGTGTTAGCGTTTCATTACCCTCGCTAGTAAGTGCTTTATGAGATATAATTGGGAAGGGTTAACAAACCAGAAATATGCATAATAAATTTGGCCCAAAATTACAATTTCTGGTCTTATAGTCATAATTCACAGAACAAAAAAAAAAAAAAAAAAGACTTCCATTGTTATCCAAAGTTTGAATCTTCTCACTTTAGCAGAAGAGATGGAAGGAATTTCACCTGTCATATTTAAAGAACAACTCAGCTTTTGGTAAAAAAACAAAGAACTGATGCTATGGTTAATCAATGATTACACTTTCTTTGAATCTAATTGGCTCCAAGGAAAAATAGGTAAGATAAGTAAAAAAGAAAAGAATAGAAGGGAAATCCCTATGAAACTAAAGATTTCTTCTTGTAATTTTATAACTTTTAATAAACTATATGAGCCTTATTTTGCACTCATAATAATAATGATTAGGAAAAGAAAAAACAAAAAAAAAATCTAAATAATGTCAGGTTCTATTCCTGGGATAAGATTCTGACAAGTGTGATCACAAGGATAAGGACAGTCAACTTCTTTAGTAATTCCTCTCCCAAAGTACCAATCGCCAACAGCCTCTGCAATAGTCTGAACAAAAAAAATCAATGAAATAAGATTTGGGTTATTAACACTCATGAAAGCATAATCTGATGATATTCTCTGAAGTCTTCAATGAGCTGAGTAGTTATGTTCATGTAAATGTTGCATCTCAAAGAAATATGAAGAAAGTTTTAGAAAATAGATTTTGGCTATAGCTTCGATTTCATAGTAAAATTTTCAGTTTTGATGGTTTTTTTAGTTTCAAGATTCAATTTTGATTCATCTTTTGGATATTTTTTGGGGCATTTATATACATTACATACAATTCTTAAATATTTAAGTATTTAACACCTACACTTCAATATTAGTTTCTTAAAATAAAATACACTTTTAAGACATAGGAAAGTATCATACATATAAATATCAAACTTCTGGTATTTGATATGTAAATGTATAAGAATTTTGTGTTTGGTATGTAAATCTTTCTATCTTTTATAATGTGAGATTTTATAGAAGGTACATATAAGTCATGAAACAGAAAGGATTGTCTAATAGGACCTCAACTTAAAATAAACAGAAAGGATTGTCTAATCCGACAGTTTTAGCGAAATTTCATTCTCTGAGTCTTGATTGAAACTTTCGAGATTAAGCTGAAAAACTCAAAATCAGACGAAGCAGAGTCGAAATCACCAAAATATAAACCATGGTATGAAGGCCTAATTGTATACCTTATTATGTATTGTTGGAGAATCATCAGCATACCATGTGTCCTGCAATTCGCTCTGGCAATGAGCAAAGCACGAGCTTATAAACATTCCTTCAATCCTTGAATTTTCAAATGTTGTTAGTGCTGTGAGCATTTGAATCCTGAATCCTGCAAGAATGGCAGTTTGATCTATAAGAACAGCAATGTTGTGATCGTATGAGGATTTACTATAATCTGGAAGCAATTCTTAAACAGAACGTTTACCTTATTATGAGTTTGTTATTGAAGTCAATAGTAATTATAGAAAGTAATATCAAGACTTGATGATTCATAGTTGAGCTGAAGTTTTCTTATTTCATTTCATCTAATAAACTTTCCTGTGATGCAAACACAGGAAAAGAAGACAAGCAAGTAGAATATAAGCACAAAAGATTTATTCACCTTGAAGAATACTAATTTGGCTCGGAGTACATGATGGTGGATCTGACTTGCAAGGATTCCAATGTCCCAATGGATCGGCCGAAGGCGGCACAAATATATGGTGAAACTGATTAACATGAAGAGTTCATTAAAATCGTAGACCATCAAATGTTTGAAATACAGAATTTTTTAACTCTTCACCTGATACACATCATAAGCAGAGTTCAAAATGAAGAAAGGATTTCTGATGAATGGCAGATTGTGTTGAGGAAAGAAACACTGCATGAACAAATAAGCAATATCAGTCAATAGGATATTTACTAGTTTTAACTGTCGTCTACTTGAAGCAGTAAAGAGAAATCAACCTGACTGGGGAAGTAATGAGAAGCCAAGCAAGCCTTGTTCAAGTTCTTCTGCACACCCTACAACATTGGCATCTTGTTGGTAGAACAGTGAAGGTATGATATAAATGGAAGACAGAAACTGACCTGTAGGTTAACGATCCCATTGAAAAAGGTTCTTATGGTGTTATTGCCACTAATGTCTTTGCTGAAAAAATTAAGAGTAAAGGTTAAGAAAGTCTTATTGATATGAAATAATGACATAATGAAGCAGTAAGATGATTACACATCAAGGAAGAAGCCGGCATCACTCATGCATTTTACCATGACCGAATCTGGGAGCATCTGAGAGAGATCATCACAGTGTAGAAAGACCGCAAGTCCACCTGCTGAGCACCCAGAAAGCAAAACCTGAAGCCATGGAAGATAATTTACAGAAACACAATTAGAATTTATGATAAAGAGAAATGCTCCTGGCAAACACAGAACAGGTAGGAGAAACAGGAATCAATTATGAATATGAAATCACAGCAAGATAGAAATAAGTTGCATTTTTTTATTAAGCTACCAAAAGATTGCAGAATATGTATGGTCATAAACATTGCATGTGCTTTTGCATGTGGGTGTGGGGTGGGAGTGATTGGCCCTTTTGCCTAGTTGCAGCACTCAATTTAGCTTTTGGATTTCTTTCATATGAGATGCTTACTTTCACCTTTGAAACTTCATAATTCATCGGGGAGGGAGCAGGCTATTGAAAAGATATTCATCAAAGGCGTTTTGAGTTTCATAATTTTTAGGAATTTATCGTAAATTGTATAGCTTCAACCTATAAGCTTAAAGACAAGAGTCTATCATGAATTTTAATTATCGACTCATCGCTTAATGACAAAAGATGAATGAGGTTAAAGTAAAATTCCGACTGTTTGTTTTGAACATTGATAATGCAATTAGCAATATGATATGATCTAATTCTTGGCTGAGTCTGGTTGGTGAGAATGGTTCTGGTACATTATAGTTAGGCTTGAGTTTGGTTCGGAGTTGACTCGAGTGGTCTGAACGTGAGTTAATTGATAATTAAGGTTGTGCTTTAACCTGTTGGATTAGCCTTTGCTCTTGGTTGGATCTAATCACTTGGACAGTTTCTTCAACGAGTCTTAAACTGCCGGATTGATTGGTTTCTTCCGCCTTGGATTTGTGTTTTTGATCAAGCGGTTCTTGATTCCTAAGTGAGTTAGTGGATTACACGCGCTGTCTTCTGAGCGGCTTGATCTCTTGCCTGGTTTTGTGTTCCTTGGAATTGATCTGAGCCCTTGATAGAGGCTTATCATGTACGCTTGGTGGGATGGAACTCGAGGGAAACTTGTTTTAACCCTTACTTTGTTTTGTTTCTTTCGACTGTTCGAGTCGTCGATTCACTCCAGAGAAGGAAAGGGGTGCGGCTGGGATCGGAGGAGAAATCTAGGTTCTCCGATGAAGAACGGCAGTTTCCGGTGAGGAAAATCAGGAGGAAAGATGAGCCAGAGAAAGAGAAGAAGAGGGAGACTGAAGAAGATGAGTTTCTTTCTTAAAATCTTAATTCCCTCTCTTTTTCTTTTCTCCTCTATTTATACTATCTATCTAACCTAGATCTATGCTTTCTCTTCAATGAGTAACTACTTTCTATTACAATGGATCGTTTATTCACTATGTCTTACTGTCTCTGAATGTTAGTTGGTTAGTACGGTTAGTCGATCTTCTTGATTGATATATCATTGTCTCATCCATCATTTACAAAATAATAGAAAACTGTTATTTTGTTAGTTTATTTCTTGATTACACTATCGTTATTGATCTTTGGTTTTGTTTTTAATGATAAACTATTTGTCCTTGGTGTTACTTAGGATTATTATGTCATAGGCATCATTCTAAATGATCTTTGGTTCAAGTGTTATTACGACATGTTTGTATTTGTACTGTAATATTTGTTTTTATTTTATGCTCTTGTTGTAAAATTTGGTATATTTGTCTTGTATAATTGTAATCTTTACTCTCTACTAGCGTAACCTACTCTTGATGTTATATTTTGGGTCTATTTGTGAAGTCTTTTAGCCAACTTGGCCTTCTTCTATCTCTTTTGTTTCTGTTGTTGATTTGTGGATATGGACTCATATCACAATGCTTGTCAAATTATGATATTAACGTATGTAAAGTGAATGTTTTAGATATTAAAAAAAAGATAGACTGAGAAATAATTCTATAAGAAGGATTATAGGTGTAATCCCTATTAAGGATTGTTGACATATATATATATATATATATATATATATATATATATATATATCTCAAAATTGAGGGATATGCCTTTATGTATATTTGGATAATATTTGATTAGGGGATATGCCTTTATGATTTGAGTTTCTTATTTCATTGGCAACTCTATCCCTCTCCCTCTACTGTCATGGTGACCATGCATGTCATCTCGAATCGAGCTCGCCAAATTGACGACGGATGTATGCAAATTGGAGTTGAAATGCCCCGACATCATCAAAAAAAATGACCTTCGATGACGAACGGACTCGCCATCGCATTGAGTGTCGAAATTGATCGAATATATATCAACACGGTCACTATCAAGAAAGAAGTCCCGGACGCGCGACATATATCGAGTCGAGAGGCGCGATGCGCCAAACGACATTCGCTCACAAAAATTGATCATGCAGTGTCGAAGCCAAACCTATCAAATCGGTTGTCATCAATTGAATGAGTCGTGCGAATATCGAAGCGAAGAGATGGCGTCTTTGACGAAAATTTTCACGACGGCGTCGAATCAAACGCCCGATCCTCAATTGCTGTTTGTAACGTTGAAATAACCTAAGATCAATATATATATTAATTATATGATTATATCGTTACAAAATTTCAAATTATAATTAATTAATCACTTAAATAAAAAAAACCCTTATAAATACTCTTTATATCTATCCCTAAAACCATATAACACTCGCATCCCTATTCACAGCCCTGACTCCATTTCGAGTGCCAACACCCCATTTTTCTTCTCTCCCCTATCTCCTTCCGTTTTTTTTTTCCTTAAACGAGAAATCGAGCCAGCCAACTGGCTCGACTCCTCCCTCTCGGTCGAGCAGCAAGCCGCACGCACCGACCAGCCACAACCACTCGACCTCCTCTCCATTCGGAAGGCCCTCTCTCACCAGCCGAAGGTTGAACTCTCGATCTAGCTCCAGCCCTCGGTTCGAACTTCGTATCCCGTCAGTCGAACCCCCAGCCGCAGTCGCACGTCTCTCCCGTCCTATGCCGCACGCGAGCCGCAAGCCTCCACCCCGTGGTCTCCTCGTCCTTCCCGATACAGCTCCAGGTCGGTGTGCTGTGAGGCTGCAAGAGAGGGATCATCGGAAAGCTTTGATGGAATTGTATGGGAGTCCGTGGACAATCGAGCCTTCGGACGTCATAGAGGTGAGCTTGTATAGGGCAGGGCGTTATGTGCTATTGGATCTGCTGCAACATATCACTGTTTGGTCGATCCACTATATGCGGGCTTGATATAATATGTCAAGGAAAATCCATCTGTTACATGGTTTGTTGGACCCCTCTTTGCAGCTCTTACTGGTCTTGTTTTCAAAGAGGGTCTTTACTATGTGAAGCTGGAAGATAGAAGCTGATGTGCTGATATTCATCATTCCTGCTTTGCATCTTGATCATCTGATAGGTTTGATGGTGTTGATTTTGTATGTGTCATGTCGAGTCGCTCAGTCCAAATTCGAACTTGTTGAAGCCAATGGTCGAATATAAATATTGCGCAACTTATTGATCAACCGTCGCGATCGAATCATCAACGCTGCGACGCATACAGGTCGAGGATCAACGCCAAACGCCCCATTCCGAAATTGATGGCGTTTTCAAAACATCAAAATCTATCAAAAGATCGTCGACTTAATTCACAATTCTGCATGAATATCGAAGCGGTCGAAAGCGGTGCGATTTTGAGAAATTTACTGATTGACGAACCAAACGGCCCGATTGCGAAATAGATTATGCCGTTATGTCGAACAGTAGAGAATAAGTTAAAATTGATATATATATATCAGCTATATAATTTTATCGGCATGAAATTTTTTTTAAATGCAATTAAGTGCTTAAAGGAATTAAATAAACCTAAATTTAACCTAAATCCTCCTAACTCCGCTCTAATGAATCCGAACCGGGCCGCCTCGGTTCAAGTGAGCCATTCCTCTTGCCCTATTCCTTAAGCGCACGGACCGTCCCTCTTCACGATCGAAGAAGCACGCACGCGAAGACCTTCGGCTCACGATCCCTCCTTCTCCCGCTCTCTGTTCGTTGCTCTCCCTCCACGCAACCGCAAGCCACACCGATAAGCCGCTCCCTTCCTCTTTGCACACAACCACTCCCGCTCTCGGCTTGGCCAACCGTTCCCTCCTCCTTAAGCAAACGGGTAACTTGATGGTACAGCAGTAGAAAAGTGCTCGTAAGGGTTCCCTAGGAATTTTTTTTTTAGGGGAGAGAAATTGGAAATGCAGATATGCTACGGAGTTCTTTGAGTGTTACAGATCTTCTATGGAAGCGTTAGAGAGCAGAACGTTAAGTTTACGGGCTTAGCTTTCTTCTAATGATGGATCTTGAGCAAGGAAAGAGCTTTAACTCCTCCCAAGAAGCATTCATGGAAATCTACATTGATTTTAACGTATCAGAGCTTGGGCGTGGTTTATGGAGATTTGAGCATTTCCCCTTTGTATGTTTTCAAGAGCACATTTGCAGAGGATATTAAGTACTCGGAGACTAATGAAGAGATTTTTGGAGTTCTTTCATTTGTATTCTGGACTCTTAGACTTGTGCCACTTCTTAAGTATGTTTTCATTGTTCTTAGAGCTGATGACAATGGTGAAGGTGGCACTTTTGCTCTTTACTCTTCTATATGCAGGCACGCTAATGTATGCTTCCTGCCTAACAGACAAGTTGCAGATGAAGAAGTTTCCACATACAAACTGCCCCTCCAGAAACAAATAATGGATCCTGGGTAAAGATTTGGCTTGAAAAGTACAAGAAGCTGCATACAGCTCTTGTAGTTGTCATGCTTGGAACATGCATGGTGATTGGGGATGGTGTTCTTAGTCCAGCGATATCAGTTTTCTCTGCAATTTCAGGGCTTGAGTTATCCATGTCCAAAGGTCACCATGAATATGCTGTGGTTCCCATCACTTGCTTCATTATCATTTGTTTATTTGCCCTTCAACACTTCGGCACTCATCATCGGATTCCTGTTTGCTCCAGTTGTATTGGCTTGCTACCCTGCATAAGTGCACTTGGCATATACAACATTGTACATTGGAACCCACATGTATACCAAGCACTCTCTCCATATTATATGCTGAGATTTTTGAAAAAGACTAAGAAGGGTGGTTGGATGTCCTTAGGTGGAATTTTACTGTGTATTACAAGATCAGAGGCAATGTCTGCAGATCTGGGCCACTTCTCATATGCTGCTATTTAGATTGCTTTCATAATTGTGGTTTATCCAGCTCTCATATTGGCATATATGGGTCAAGCTTCTTATCTGTCGAGACACCATGAAATATACATAAGTTACCAGATTCGCTTTTACGCATCAGTTCCAGAAAGTGTGAGGTGGGCTGTTCTTATGGTAGCTATATTAGCATCAGTGGTCGGAAGCCAAGCAATCATCAGTGGCACATTCTCCATCATAAACTAAAGCCAATCACTTGGTTCCCAAGGGTAAAGATTGTTCACATGTCTGACAAAATACATGACCAGATCTATATCCCAGAAATCAACTGGATGCTTATGAGGCAATTTTTTTAAATTGAGTACAGTTAAAATGTGAATTAACTAATTAAGTATTAATAAAAAAAAATTTAGGAATAGGTATAATTAGCTGCGCTTAATGTCAGCCGACGTGTATGGCGTACACGTGAAAGAGGGCCGCTACTAATTGTGGACACTCGATATTAGCGCCGATTAGTGGGCAGCTTTCGAGCCGCCGCCGCCACTAGGACGCCCATATCATTAGGGCCGATCGGTCCCGATTGGCCCTACCTCCTCAGTTTTGCTCGATTTCTCCCCCCAAAACTCCGCTCTCCGCTCGTAGGAACTTCGACCAAAGTCCGACCGCCCACCGAGCACCGCCCCTCCTCTCTGAACTTCCTGCCGCCGTAGATCGACCGCCTACATTTTTTGTCTTGTACGAATTTCTTTCTAGGTATTTTCTGCTATCACTGATCTCGCACACTAAGTATAATGATGTAATAAACTTTGAATAAAATCAAATGAAGATGAGAACATGTTAAAGATCAACACATAGCATAAGCTTATGTGATTTGATGAGATTCACTTATGTTCACATTCGCCAAAGATCAAATATTTCAACAAGATTGAAAGAGGGGTACATCAATGATATCTTTGCATATAAGTTGAAGATAAAGATAAAATAACATTTCTATTGAATGATTAAGAAAGGACATAAGCAATTGCCACAAAATGTAGTGAATGTAGAGTAGAAGATATTAATGTTAATGGGATTACTCTTTTGTTTTTCTTTGTTATAAGAGCTTTTTTCTCTTTTTCCTTTTTAAGCTTTAGAGTCTCAATTTGTTATAGTTCAAGCTTTGAGCCTTCTTTCATCTAAAATCCCTTAACTGCTTGCGTTGGTGGGATGATACACAACGGTTGAATTATTCCCTTATTATAAAGCAACTTATGGAAGGTATGGATTGGTGTGCATATAATCTTGTGTTTTGATCTTAACAGCTAAGATTAAATTCATCTAACTCTTATTTAACATTTTTGTGGATTTAAAATTTCCTTGAAATCAAACTTGATGAGAGAAATATGGGCATTTTTATTTATTTTGTCTTAAGATTGTTGATGCTTCTCATGTAGCCAAGTTATTCTTCAAAAAAGCATTTGTCTATGTGGATTTCCCACTCATTATATGTGATAAGAATGTAAGGTTTGTCTTAAGATTTTTTTCCCACTTTTATTTAGCTGCTGCTCCATTATTTCTCATAATTTGTGTAGCGTTGATAAACCATAATCTTCTACTTTTCCAGTGCGATATGAGGAGCACCGCCTAGACGCGACGTAGGCTTGGAGGCAGCCCACCATTGGAGCACCTTCGAGTTCATCCTAGATTGCTCACGTAGCGCATCGAGCGCCACCGATCAAGTGAATTTTTTTTTTTTGCGAATGTGTGTTACTGGGAGAATCGAGCAAAACCGGAGGTGATCGGGACCGTCGCACGATGGGAAAGCTATTAGTGGGCACCGGCTCCCCGTAATCGAAGCCGTCGTCCACTAAGCTTTCCGGCGGTCCGCCGCACGCGGCACACATACACGCCGGAGACGACGATGCCGCTTCACCAATTGACGACTATTCTATTCTTAATTTTTTTTATTAATACTTAATTAATACATTTTAACCATCAATTTAAAAAAATTGCGCTTATGATCATTTGTGTGGTAGTAACCGTTGGATTGAGATACAAAGCAATGCAATGGGACTCATGATTAGAGTGATGGTCACCATATCCCTCACCTCTCATGATGATGGTAAAACCGCTTCTTCATTTCTCCAAATCCTTCTTCCTTCCTTCCTCAATCATTCTGAGTGCTTCATTCCTCCTTCTCTCCTTCCTTCCACTTCGCAACCGGAGAAGAACACTGTCATGAGGCGGGTTCTTCTCCCGGTTTCCGGCATCGTCCCCTTTTCGACCATTATTTTCACCGTAATTGGAGAAGAATACCGTCATGAGGCGGGTTCTTCTCTTAGTTTTTGGCATACCCAACCCCGTTTCCTTGTCGATCATTACAACGTGTAAAAAGAACGAGCCAGAACATGTGGGAGGGATATATACATGCTTATGTTTCGCGGGTTTGAGCCTCGTGCCATGAGGGCCAAGATGAAAATTAGTTATAAGCCATAAAACCGATCGTTACCGTGAGGACGTGCAAGCCAACACCGTTAGATGTCGCCTCCCAATAAAATGTCACAAATTCTAATAAATCTAGACTTAGAAAAATGAAATGAATACACATGCATTGTATTTCTTCTGCGGTTTAAGACGCTTAATGCCTATTAGGCATAGTGTGAAGTTGGAAGAAGACACCTCACTTTCATTGGCGGCCAAAACACTCGACGACTCTACGCGGGATGACGCCGAGGTCGCCAAAATTATATCTGATTTTGGATTAAATTTGAGACTTAAGCAAATTTAAATGGAAATCATTTAAACTTAAATCAAATAAAAAATACATGATAAACATGAAAATAAACATTAAAACAAAGTGGAGAATGCTTAAAAGAAACAAAACAAAATAAAGAGGAAACATAATAATGAAGTAAAATACTTACTTTAAGCAAGCAAATTCTCTTCTTCAAAATCTTTAAAGGCTATGGAGTGTTTTTCAAGCAAATGGTATGAAAGGTAACTTCCCTCTATCCTTATTTATATAGAAAGGAAAATCACTTTTGTGGGACCTATAATTAAACTAACAACATATGTAAAACATATCACAACAATCTTGTTTCATGTTTGTTATCAAAATGAATGCAAGTGAAACTTAAGGAAGTTAATACTAAACTCATAACAGATTTATAATAAACTTAACATCTAATTTTTAAATAAACATGGAGCTTGATGTAGAGTTAAGGATGAATCTAAATTAGGTTTAATAACTCTTATATGAATATGAAGATGATTATAATGCTGACGAATAAGCATGAGTAGGGTTAAAATAATAAATACTGAAATTGGTACAACTTATTAAAAGTGGTTTAAATTGAACATAATCAAGTTAGGAGAATTAAAAAATTTAACAAAGTAACCGAAAGTAGATAATATTTTAAACTACGATCTAAATCAAAATGCCAACTACGTCACTGGATTCATAACACATCGCATGTGAACAACAAAATATGTTTCTCAAATACATGCATGCCCCTACTATGAATGTTTATATTCAAGTGTCGACGATGTGCGGTTACTGCTTAGTCTAGTCGGGTTAATAAAACCTAAAAATCTATTATAAAAAATTTAAAATCAAGATGTCTAAAAGTTATCAGTGACAGATCAAACCCATTATAAGAACTAAATAGTGATCGATCTAAAGTTCTTAAACATATTCAAATTAATCAATTTTTAAATCAAATCAACCCAAATTATAATCTAAAATTGCTTAAATGAAATCATTATTAAAACTTAAAGCAAAACTAAATTTATCCACCTTCCAATTATTTTTTTTCGAGGTGACAAATTAAAAAACTTCTAAAATTTAATGCCAAATCAAGTGTATATATTCACTCTCAATCAATCTCATGCCAAGGACGTCTGTACTCGACGTGGTTTAGGTGGCTCCACAGATGACGAAGCATGACTAGAGTCCCGACGGTGACTTGGCCGAATGCTCCATTATATTACATCTCGTATCAGATATCCCAACTACGCCTTTGAGTTGTGAATGATTTTGAATTGATAGCAAAAAAAATCCTCTGTCACTAGGTAGACTTAAGCTATCTCCTGACAAACACCACAGTCATAAGAATTTCTTGACGACGTAACCCATGTGTTGTTGATAAGAATCTTTCGGCCGTTGGTCGACCATTCTCCTAAAGAATTAGACCACGACCCGGGATGATGGAACTATATCTGCGCGTCATCATTCCCCTAACCATCCAGTTTAAGTTGAAATGATAAATTTCATAAATCTAAAATTCTTAAAACTCCATATGCTGCTACTATACGTTATGCATTTAACGATTTAACATCAAATTTTAATCTCTCACTTATCGAGAGGTAATAACTATGTACGCCTATAGGAAACCTGGAACCAGATCTAAAGTCCTCACCAAATGAGGATGAAATCTTTGGGTATTGTCTTATCTACTATTCCATCTGCCTTCTGAAAATTACACCGACACTTAAATAACATTCTCTTCAATTCAATTTGTCGAGTGGGGGCGAATTTTGAGTGGATGGATAATGGAATGAAGTTGAATTTATTGGGCTTGTGGATGGCTCTCTTCCAATATTTACTGGGTAGAAAGTTTCAAAGAACCAATCAAGGATGATAATGGTGACAAATATGTATTCATCTTCAACGCTTTGCTTGAAGGAGATAAAGAAGTCTTACTCAAGAAATTCCAAGAAAAGAATGATGCTTACTTGATTAATGCAAAACTAGGCGATCCGCTTTTACCAATAGAAGATATGAAAGATTCGAAAAGTGAATGATGTTATTTGTGATCTATTAGATTGCCGCGCCGATGTGTACATGAGTGAAATTGTAAGAAATGTTGTAGATCATAAGTACATGTTCATTGCTCAAGCATAGCAGGGAATTTTGCTAGACCTAAGTACTTGTGCATGCTGCTTGAACATGTCGAGAAAATTAGGATGCTCTTTACACAGGTTTGAAGGCCTATGCGATGCTTTTTATAAGCGCGGTAGGTGTAAGAAAATCACTTGATTGTGGTATCGCAAGACACCTACCATTTAACGTTAAAGCGTGGGAAGGCCTCAAGACTCGATGCAGCCTACAGGGGATGATGTCGAAGGTCGCCAAATTTTATTTCAAATGCGTATGTTTTGCTAGCATATTAAATTCATGTACTTCTTTTATGTAATTGAAAATATTTGCTAGATATAAGTACTCGTGCGTGCTTCAACATATCGAGAAAATCGATGGCTTTTATCTGGGTTTGTCGCGACACTTTTCTTAAACGCGTAGGTTTCACTGCGGTGTGCACAATATCACGACGCTTTCCAAGCATGGTGAATGACTAAGACTCGGCCACCCACACCTGGGATGATGCCGGGAGGTTATCGAATTTCATTTCAAACATAAATATTAGAGGCCTATGCACGCTTTATTAAGAGTGGTGGGTTTAGAAATCACTTCCGCGGTCGCAAAGACATTACTATCATTTTCTTAAGCATGGTAGGAAGGCTCTAGCACTCCGGCAGACGCGAGGTTGTCAAAAGGGATTGATAAATGACTTAATCAATTTAACATAAAATGAACTTTAAGCTAAAAAAAAAAATCTGAATTGAAATTGCAAGTATTTGAAGGCCTATGCACGCTTTCTTAAACATGGTAGGTTTGGAAGACTTTAAGCGTAAGGTCGCAAGACACCGACCATCTTTCTTAAAGTATGGTAGGAAGGAAGACTCGGTACTTATGTGGGGATGTCGAGAAAAATTTCATCAAAATAGATTAATAATTAATGAAAATGAAATAGTTAAGAAATATTTGAATCTTAAATGAGTAATAAGGTCAATAATTGAACTAAATACAATGCTGTCGAGATAAAATTGAGCTTTAATTATTTAACTAACAATAGTCTACAATAAGTTAGATGTATATTTAATGCAAACAAATGAATATTAATCTAAGTAATTGAACATGAGTTAAAATACTACTAGATTTGAAAACACATGCATGTAAGAATATAAGACGTTAATTAAGACTCAATTGAACTTGCGCACATTATAAAGTAACTAAAACTCAAATTCAATACCTTAACAAGAATTTTTAAAAAACACCAAGATCACAATTAGCTAATTGCTTAAACTTAGTGTCTAAAGATGTCTGAATTCGGTAGTCTTAGACCGGTCGAGGTTAACAAATCCTAAAAATCTGATAATGATATTATAATATTTTCAACTTAATAAAATATATAAGAAGCTAATTCTATCATATGATAGTAGATCTAATCCTATTTTATTAAATTAATAGAGTCGACAGGATCTAAAACAATAACTAAAATATCAAACAAACTTATATATGATGATTGTGTTGAATAAGATTTCAATGAGGGGATACTTTCATCAAAATGTGATTATTATTTCAAATCAAATTAATATAAGTTAAATATCAATCCAAATGAGAAATCTGATGAATTATTAAGCTCAAAGAAATTTAATGAAAATCATTAAATTAAAAATTCAAGCCCACCTTCTGTAATTGTTTGTGATAAATTAAAACTCTAAATCCAAAAGAGCTAATGTTAAATTAAGTAATTATATTCACTCTCAATCAATCTAACGCCGAAGGACGTGGCGTGTCCTGATGCGTGCTTGGCCAATTGGCTCCACATATGATTCTATAAGTCCTCCCGATTGAGTGGTTGCCGCCAAATGATACCATTATATTATGGTAATGATTGTAGCGCGTATGCTCCCCAATGGCCCTGTCCTTTGAGTTGTGAACTATAGGGTGAACTTGATATAAAAAAAGCTCTCTTAGGTGACTTAAGGTCTACTTAGCAAACACTACCTCTTACAAGATTTTTTGTACACAACCCATGGTCACGACAAGGATCCTTCGTTGGGTCAAACTACCTCGACTAAGTAGACTAGACAATAGGGATGATGGAACCATGAGATCTAGATAGGTGCCATCGCGAACCATCCGCTTTAAGTTAATATGATGACTTTCATAATTCTAAATTCTAAAACTCCATATCTACT
The DNA here is from genome assembly GCA_021442155.1 of Cymbidium sinense. Taxonomy (NCBI): domain Eukaryota; kingdom Viridiplantae; phylum Streptophyta; class Magnoliopsida; order Asparagales; family Orchidaceae; genus Cymbidium; species Cymbidium sinense. The sequence goes on from CM038218.1 coordinate 177,941,827, forward strand.
TCTATATTACGCTATTTACCACTAGCCTTAATCAAAAAGTTCTCGATTAGGGATAATTAACTAAAGCTTGCTATAAAAGCCTAAAATGATCTAAAGTCCTCACAAATGAGGCAAAATCTTTTGGTGGTGTCTTATCTACTATATCTACCTTTGACATCCAACTTTAAATCACTCTTAATTGAGAGGTTAGTATGAATTTTTTGCCCACAATGGCCACAAAGACTCCTCTAAATGACTCTTATCCCACAATCAAGTTTAATGATATTGATTATCTCTTATGGTCTAATGCATTTCGCTTCTAAAGCCATTAGATTTTTTTTCTTATAGATTGCACTTATTAAGTTTGATAGATGACAATCATTTAGCTATGTTTTTCTTACCTTGATGTTGAATACTCTTAATACCTTAAAATCATTCTTATTTAAATTATTTTTCTCATTATTTTTTCTCATTATTCTTTTCATTTATTTTTATCTTGTGCACTTATTTATAGTCTCTTAGAGTAAAGTTATGACATGATACAAAAGTTTCTTAAAATCAGTTTGGTTTCATGCGAGTTGGTCTACTATGATGCAATACATTTGTTGAGAAGTTTGATGGATGAATAAAGAAAAAGAGTAAAGAGGATCTGATATGAAAATAATAAGTATTTTTCTTATTTTAGTTGGACTATAATAAGGATTTGCTTTAGGCCCATATCTTTTGTTTTAGTTATGGATGCTCTTAATAGATAGTTCTGAGGAAGTGCACGCTTAATGTTCTTTGCTAATGATATTCTTCTTCTTAATAAGACTATAGAGGGAGTTTAAGAGAAACTTGAATTATGGAGGTCAACCTTAGAGTCTAAAGGCTTTTGATTGAACTAAAATTGAATACATGAAGTTTAGTTTTAGTTGTAGAAGATCTGGGTCGTGGCATTAGGTGACCAAGTCATAAAAAAAGTGAATGTTTTAGATAACTTCGGGTTTATTGCTTGAAGTGATGGTGAAATAGATGGAGATGTTATTAGTAGAATTCAAGTTGAATGGTTGAAGTGAAGGAATGCGGAATGTTGTGTGATAGAAAAGTGCAAACTTAAGGTTTGGGGAGTGGTGTGGTCAGAAAGCGTGAAAATGCATTGATGTACCATTTGATAATTGCATTATGGCAACATTTTGAGTAATTGAAAGAAAAGTTACAATTTTCAACGACTTGGCTACCATGATGGCATAAAAGTTGTGATTTGACATTTATAAATGAAAAAAATTATATACCCATCGACTTTTATATAATAACTTCTAATTGTTCTATCATTGCTTTTTTTATACAATGTAGCAAACAAACCAAGAGAAATTTTTTATAAAATGGTGGTGAGACCTATAGTGCTTTATGGTAGAGAATGTTGGCTAGTTAAAGAGATTCATAAAATTAAGTGATGCAAAGATGAGGATATTTAGGTGGATGAGTGGATTTATCATTAGAGAAGAAATGTGAAACTAATATGTATGTGAAAAGGTTGGGTGGCCAGTGGCAGATTAAATTAGTGAGTTGTCTTAGATGATTTGATCACATGAAATATTAGCTATTTGACCCAAATTAGAAGAGTAGATGTTTTAGATTCGATATATATTAAGAAAGGTAGAAATAGATCTAAATAGACTAGATTAGATAGTAAAAAAATGATCTTATTTTATTAGAAATAAATAAAAATTTGACAATTAATATGACACAATAGAGAAGAACGATTCATATAGCCAACCCCACATAGTGGGATAAAGGCTTGCTGCATAGTCCCCTACATTCTATTAATGAGAAGAAAGAGAGAACGATTTCCCTCACAAAGATCACGCAATAGAAACTATTATTAGTTTACTCAGTATCACACAATAGAGCAAAAGGGAGGGTGGAGTGCAAAAGGATTTGCATAAAATAAATTTGATATCTCAAATAACACTGAACTTGAATAAATGAAATAAAAATCATGAAGTTAACTGAAATTATTGAGATAAAACTAATTGATTATGATGAAGATGGTAAGGTAATTTACATACCTTTTGTGCATTCATCAATCCCTTTGGAAGCAAATCATTTATGATAGCCTCCCATATTCTTTTCCCTCTGAAGCACTTTGTCTACGCACCAAAAGTGACGTTGATCAGAGATATTGCCACACAAGAAAGAGGGATAACAGAAGAGAAAATCATAACTATACAAATATGAAGAGGGAGCTTACACCATTACTGTATTCTGAATCACCAGCGAAAGAAGCGCCATCGCAGTAGCGAAGCTTTACTCGATTCCAGTTATAGAAATCTGTTGCTTAAAAAGACAGTAAATTTGTTTAAAATTTGGTAATATTGTGGTGAGGCTATTTATAAATTTGGCGTAATTTAGCAACAAGAGAGATAGCTTCGTTATTTTCTGCTTAAATTATTAGATTGTCTGTTCCATAATCATTCCTTCAGTAGAATGAAAATCATTCTTCATTTTCCTTTAAATATTGTACTGTTAATCATCTTTTCTGAAGGTTTGTTTAATTTGAAGAGATCTATGCATTATTTTATGATTAGCAACAATCAATTATTTACTTAATCAAATTTAGAAGTTATAAAATTTAAATTATATTTTGGAGACATCTTAATATTAATCAAATTTATATGTCATAATATATGATAGCTAAAAAAATGAAAAAAAAAATAAATCAAAATCACTATTAATCATTCTAATAATCATGCATTGTTTTAAATAAGATAGCATAGAACCAAGTGCATTTTTATTGATAACATATAAATCTGATTGGTATTATTAAATAGATAACACTGATATTCAAATAATATTGACCAAAATAAACCCATCTATGTATATGAATATATATAATCTAAAAAAGCTTAATTTATTATTGTGCTTGATAGACATGTTACAACCACCATATATATATATATATATATAAAAAAGTTGTATGATCACAATCAAGTTGTATTTAAGTTAACATCTACAATAGAATATTATTTATCTACAATCATTGAATAGGATCACTTGTATTTATTTATTATTTTATTTAATGTATATCTTGATTTTAAATAAAATATATTTGATGTCTTAAAATCATATTATATTTCTTTTTATATGGAGATTACAATGATCTTCAATAAAATGGTGACAATGACAACAATATTGGTGGTCTACAGAAAGAGAAGGCAACTGATAACAATAATGGTTGTCATTTGTCCTTAATGATGAAAGTGGTGGTAATAGTTGGCAATGAGTAGCAGCCATCACAATAATTATTTTTTAAAAAATACTTAAAATATCTAAAACATTATTTTGAGTGTTTTAAAACATCTTGATTTATTTTAAAATAACAAATAAAATTACATAAAAAATATGCAAACCAAACTTATTTTAAAAATTAAATAAAAATGATTCAAAATAAGACCTTAACTATTATATCTTATTGGTTACTTAATTCAACGCACTTTACACTAGATATATTACATAAAATTTCAAAAGCTTTTACCATTTTATGAAAACTACCCACTAATTAGTATTAATTCTACAACTTACACATGCATATGAGCATCAAAGTGAAATAAAAATAATAATAATAAATGATACATCCTCAGAAAATTAATCATCAAGACGAGCTCTCAAGATTTTAAATGCTCGATCTAATCACATTTCAGCAAAATCAATACCGCCTCGATGAGATCTAACATAAGAAACATCAAGCATACCGATCCGAAGCTCGAATCGACTCGATCAAGTTTATCGGGCATGAAAATGGATCCCGATCGCCAAATGGTCACCAAACCGACATATTTATAGTCGATCGAAGGCTCGTCAAGACGAATCCAACGAATCCAAGATCACCCACATCATTAAGGCACCTGATCATCAAAATACACCGTCCGATCGAGGGATCGACCGTCCGTCGGAGTGGTTGGAGTTTTCCAAATTTTACAAGGCTCGCCACTCCCAAAAAATCTATAAATAGAGCCTCATTCTCACCTTAGAGGGACCAATTGAGAAGACTAGAGCTCGAGAACCACCGACGCCGACGCATCTATCCACCAAGGCCACCACCAAGAAGTGTCAAGATCGTGAGCTCGCCAGGAGATCGCTCAGGACTAGAAAAGACCGCCGCTCTTTCTCCTCAAGATCAAGAGGTTGCTCCTAAGATCTCGCCGCTTTTGGGAAACTCCCTGGTTGGAGTTGACCGATATTGTATTTTTCTACACTCTAATATTGTTTCCGCCTCAGAACACCTTCTTCTCCAACTAACGAGCAAGGACCAGATCTTTGAACACATATGAAAGTTCAGATCGGCAAGGCCGTGGTTTTTTCCTTAACGGGTTTTCCACGATAACCCTGGTTCATATCCCCGCTGTTGATAATTTTGCTACAATTTAAGATCTCGTGATCTACCTAATAAAATTTCTAAAGACGCAAGCTATGCCTGTGGAACAACAGCTTCCCCATTGCTATATCTCCACTATGGTTGGTAAACGGGTTTGCGCCCAACGCTCCTCATTCTCGTGATCAAGTCTCCAACACTTCTACATAAGACTGTCCCCGTGTGAGGGTCCGTCAGCCCCTCTTTGGAAGATCGCGTCAAAGGATGGAGGATTCCGAACGAATTCTTCGACTGCGAGGACCCAAAACGCTCCAACACGCCTGGAAGAGCCACCCGCACGGCCCTCAAAGATAATCCATTTTCTTCCGAGAATGATTACCCGAATGGATCAACAAGTAGAGAACCCTTGGCACATCCGATCGAACTTCGATACCGCCAGCTCTACTCACTCACATGAAATCAGACGGTGAAACTCCACGCCACCTTATAATGCGATGAACTACGACGACCGCAGAAGAGTTCCCACAATCAATGATCCATTCTCCCGCCGCTTCTTCCAAAACTCGCCCCGCCACGAGATCATCTCGCAATACCCGATTCGACGAGATTCAAGCTTCCCAAAGATGGACCCTTACGACACAACCGATCCAGACAGCATATCGACTTTCAACGATCATGCACATTCAACAAATGACTCTCTCAGGTCGTATTCCCGACTCTCAAAGGACGCTCAGATTTGGTTCTATTCGCGCTAAGGGTCCGTCCGATCATTTGGAGAGCTCGCCATTTTTTGTAACGCTCCTCGGCTAACAAGAGAATCATCGTGATTCATCACATCTCTCCTAATCCGCCGTAACGATGGAGAGTCCCTCAAAGAATACTTCCAGAGGTTCTCCTCCTCAAGCCCGACATACCGTGAGTAGATCCGTAACTTTTGAGGGCGTTTCTGAGGACTCCGTGATACTCTATTCATCATTAATGCGGAGACACCCATTCCTATGCTAACTGTCCACATCAGAGGCACAAATCTCCGCCGACAAGCTATCGCTGCTCATCTAGCTTGAACCACCAAGCAAGCGAAGAAGGTTCCCAAAGATGATGTTCAAACATCTTAAAAGAAGAGAGGCAAAGAACCTCCCCCAAAACCTCCTCAAGAAATGACTCGATGACTCAGAGAGGAAATATACGGCTCAACACGCCATGCGCAACATCCTACCCTATTCAGAAGAGGATGGCGCCAAGTGGTCACACCTTTAAAGCCTGGAATTGGAAATCAAGAGAAATCGCCACTTTCACCGCAAATGAGGGCACACCACTAAAGAGGAGGAGATTGAAAGACTAATACGCCGGGGTATCAGCCGCTTTATACAAAACCAACCCGCCCAAAGAAATGGGGCAACCAGGGAACCGCCAAGGGAGAGATAGAAACAATGAGGGCCGTTATCTAGCCAAATATTCATTGCCGCCTTCAAGAGCCGAGTCAAGAAGTCTCGTTGACCATTCTATCACCTTTGATGATTTAGATCTAGAGGCTTCAGATCCCACATCAAGATCCCCTTGTCATCAGGTGGGCGGTGATCCATGCTTCAATATTAAAAGGATATTGATCGACAATGGGAGTTCGGTTGATGTTCTTTTACCCACTTTCCAAGATGGGTATAGAAAGAGAGAAGCTTCAACCCGCCCGGCCCAATCGTATGGATTTGATAATCGACCAGATAGTGGAAGGGACAATCGCCTTCCCGTAACTTTGGGAATTTCCGACACGCAACCCACTTGATACAATTTGTATCAAGTCCGAGTCCGCTGCATAATGCAATATTTGGGAGACCTCTCCAGTTTTATATTCGCGCACAAGACTGCGTTCTCACCTCAAGATGAAATCACACGGCATCGGGCGTAAGTGGGAATCAACAGATAGACAAGCGCGTATATCAAGCAAGCCCATTTACGCCAAGAACCCTCAACATCGAACTTCGACCTAGATGAGGATGCCTCTCAAAGGGCTTCTCCGCTTGAAGATGTAATTTGTCTTCCTATCTGTTGATCCATCGCTAAAGGTGAAGGTGGGATCGTTGTCGCATCGAATCGTAAATCAATACATGAGATTTTCTTAAAAAATCAAGATATCTTTGCCCGAGCGATTCTCGCATTGACCAAAGTCATTACGCACTCCTCAAAGTTGACTCAACCTACAAGATATAAGAAAAGAACCTTCGCTCAACGACGGTGTCATAACAAGAAATCACCAAACTTCGAAGTCAAGTTCATTCGTCTACTACCCCACCGGTTGGCTAACGTAGTGTTAGTCAAGAAGGCCAACGCTCTCGGAGAATGTGCATCGACGACCTTAATCGCATGCCCAAAAGATAGCTTCCCCTTCCTCATCGACCAACTAGTTGATGCGACATCGTGACATCGATGCGAAGCTTCATGGATGCCTATTCTCGCTACAATCAAATCGATGAAAACAGATGAGGAAGCAACATCCTTCCAAACAGCAAGTGGACTATACCGCTATCGTCATGCCATTCGACTAAAAAAATGCCGGAGCAACATATCAACGCTTTATGAATAAGATCTTCAAGGATCTTATACAATATGGAGGTGTATGTTGATGATATGTCGGTGAAGAGCTTGGAAATATCACAAAGATATTTCGACCGCAATGTGCTTTGACATTCTTCGACACTACAAGATGCGCTCAACCCAAGCAAGTGCATTTTGAGTTTCCTCCGAAATTCCTAGCTTCATGGTCACCAGGGATGAGGCCAACCCCGAGAAGATAAAAGCACTCAAGACATGTCACCTCCAAGAACGATCAAGGAAGTCCAACGCTTGACTGAAGGATTGCGCCTTTATCACATTCTTGGCCCGCCAGAGATAAGTATCTACCATTCTTCAAAATCTTAAGGGGTGCACGAGAAATGGATTCCAGTGACGATGAATGTCGACCGCTGAGCAACTTCGAAGTCTATTTAGCTTCCCCTATTATCAAAGCTCATCCAAGGAGAGAAGTCAGACATCTATCTTGTCGCTTTCTCCCAAGTCTGTCGATACGCTGAGGAGAATTCATTGCAACCACCCATTTATTATGTCAAGAAAATCCTTTCTCGATACAAGGACGCTATCCACTAGCAAGACAATTGCATTCTCGCCTAAAATTAATCGCATTTTCGTGCCCACACCATCAACGCCTACACTCATCTTCCATTAAGAACTATTCCGCAAAAGCCCCATGTATCCGGAAGGTTGATGAAGTGGTCGAGGGAGAGTTTGACATCCATTTTCTTCCACGCCCCGATATAAAGTCACAAGTCACTTCGTTGTAGAATATCCCATCACCACCAAGAATCATCATTCATCACTCCATGACAAATCAATGGACATTATATGTTGATGGAGCTTACTTCCCAAGGGAGCAGAATTTTGCTTATCTCCCCAAGTAAAATAACTTTAGAGTACGGGCTTCGACTAAAGTTCCCGGCCACCAATAATGTCGCCGAGCAGGCCGTGAAGCAGACTAAGGCTCCATTGACCGCGGAGGTCCGTAACTTAGCCATCTACAGCACTCACGCCAGGTCTCACAAGTTGAAGGAGACTTCGATACCCGCCATCCCAGCTGTTTCGGCCTTTTGGCAAAGTCACTTGCCGTAATCGAGACCCATCGATAACTCATATTCTGAGCGTAACACGCCGAGATGCCCTCTCCAAGCCACAACAACGACAGATCTTTTCAAGAGAAAATACATGAGGACATCCACTTTCCCAAAGATTCGCCCTGGGTGATACAATCTGGAGGACCCAAAAGAATCTTCATGGATTGACCCGATCATGTCCTTTCTTCAAAGCGGGCCTTGCCAATGACCCACCGATGCTATCCGCCTCGTCGAGCAATCGAACTTCACCATAATCGGTGATCTAACTCTACAAGCGTCCTTCTATCTCTACTTAAAGTGTCTACCACCTTCTGAGGCTAACTATGCAATGCGAGGTTCATTCAGAATTTGTGGTGAACATTTGGGAGGAAAAGCCCTCCTCAAAATCATGAGGCAAGGTTTTTACCGCCTACAATGAAGAAAAGGACATTGAGTAGAAAGAAGCAACAAGTGTCGCCAGCATTCCATACACCATCTCAGAACTCACCACAATCGAGCCCGCCCTTGCTCAATGGGGATCGATATAATGGGACTTTCCCATTGCCACGCAACGAAAATTCATAATCTTGGCTGACATTACTAATGGGTGGAAGCAACTCCAAAATCATCAAACAAATGCAATTTGTCTGAAAATATTATTTGTCGTTTTATTCCAAAGAAAATCTCACCGAGCAATAATGCGTCACGACATTCACATCTTTCTCGCCAGACGATATCCGCTAATCCAATACAACAGATCCCATCCAGTGCAAATGGGCGCACCAAGTCACCAATAGATAATACTAAAAGGGCTAAAGACACGACCAACCACGCAATGGGTCAAGAACTATCCAATGTTCTTTGGCTTACCGACTACATCAAGGACCCTACCGAGAAACGCCGCACAATGGTCGAATCGAGGTTATTCCGCACATCGGTCCGAGCCCTAACCCATAACTTTAATGCCGACAAAGAACGACGATAAGCGATTCCATCCGGATCTCGCAGAGACCCGCACATGTCATAATGGCTTCTATCGAAAGGATTGCTCGAGGTTTCAACCGAGTCCCACAAATATCGACCTCGCCCTCGTAAGTCTCGACCAGAAAAGACCACATGAACAAACTCTCACCCGCTTTGGGAAGGCCTGCATGGGTGGTGTCTAAAATCACACGCTCAGCTTAAGGATGAAAGACTCTCCCACGCACTGAATGCTACAAACCTCCGGTACTATCGGACGACGCCTTTTTTATTCTAAGCACGCGAAAACATTATCATCGTATGTTTGTATGAATTGTTGTTATCGAATTAAACATTTATCGATACTGCTTTGTCATACTTATTGTCCAACCTGCATCAAGTTGTTGGATTTATGTTTCTATCTAGTCTCACACTTATGACTTTTTCGCTTATGCTGATTTTAAAACAACTCAAGAGATACGCAACTATTGTTGTATTCATTCGTAAGATCGATCCGTGGAATTGACGATCTTCCTATAGTTAACATAAGTAACGCTCGATAAACAACCTGATAAGTTGGCAATCCTCTGGACGCTACAACTTTCTCCATAACGTTAACATCATTAAACGCCTACACAACCCAGATAGTCAAAATCTCGCCGGATTCAATGAGATCTTCCTATGGTTAACATCGTAAAGTAACGCCTCGATAAACAACCTTGGATAAGTTGGCAATCCTCTATATGCCTACAACTTTCTCCATAACAGTTAACATCATCGAAAACGCCCGATACACAACTAGATATCGAGAGGTCCTTAGTGGACTTCAACCTCTTCCATACGTGTTAACGCCATCGCAACACGACAAACAACCTGATAGTCAAAATCCTCAGATTCAATTCGAGATCTTCCTATACAGGTTAACATCGTCGAGTAACGCTCTGATAAATAACCTTGGATAAGTTGGCAATCCTCATAGACGCCACAACTTTCTCCATAACAAAGTTAACATCAGTAAACGCCCGATACACAACCTAGATAGATCGAGAGGTTCGAGAGAACCTCTATAAATATATTCCGGTTTGTCATCAAGTAACGCCTCGTAATGATCTTAATAGATCGAATTATCCTAAAGGATTCCCGATCTCTCTTCTACGCCAATCTTTATCATCGAAAGTACGCTGACACACAACTCTAAATATTCACAAACAATTTTGTGGATTATTAATACTTCAGAACATACAAGTACAATCAACCGTAAATAATATACAACACTAAACAAATGCAACATAAAGGAACTACAACTACATAGCCTTGATGGTCTCATCAAGATGATGAAGAACCATCTCGAGTCATCCGCCGCTAGAAGGGTCGGGAAGCAGCTAGAGAAAGGACCTCAACACCAGCCTCCTACTATGATACGCGCGTGTCCCCTTCAAGAAACCTCGATGAAGCCTTCATCAACACACCCGCTCCAAAGCCTTCACCTCTACATCATACACGTCTCGGCCTCAACGTGATCCTCAGATGATACTCAAGGTCGAAGCCAAGTCCTCCACGGCCAGTGATCCGCTCGCTTCTACCCGAGATAAGGCGCCTCTTTCTCGAAAGGCGAGCAGAACTCCTTCTTTTGCCTCAAGACTAAACCTTCTAAAAGATCTTCGATCCTCATGAGCAACCAACCTCTCGCTCTAGCCTCCACTAATTCATCCCAGTCCGCCAACTTCCCGACAAAAGAAAGAGAAGTCGCTGAGTCGCCAACTCGTCCCGCACTCATCAAGTTGATTCTCCAACACGACATCTCTTTACTTTCTCCACATACCGCTTCTTATATTCACCATGGAGAAACTTGACCTTCACGAACTCAATTCCATATTCAAAGACAATGTTCATTTTGAAGTCAAGTTTCGCTTCTTCAAGATTCAAAATAAGAAAATTACGCTAAACACCGTGAAATGGGAAAAAAAGATGATGAACGAAGAAGGATTGTTACCGCTTCTTCGATGCCGACACTCTACGCAGAATGATTCAACACGCCCTCGTGAATGAAGATCCTGGGGACGACTCAAGCGTCTGACTTTTCGGTATCTGATATCACCATCACCTCTTCGCCTTTTCCTCTTCTCTATTGGAGACGTCCTTCACGGAAGAAGCCGAGGACGCCGGGAGATCTACTGAAACCTCTTTTGTTTTCAACGAATCGATAAGACCGCCGGATGAATAGAAAGCCCCGCCTCAACAAAGATTCCTCCCAAGACAAATTGCGATATATCAATCTCAAATCAAGATCTTCAATATTCGAATTTCAGCCCCAGATATCTTCATCACCAACTCAGGGAATGGGTAAATCTCGCCTTTCCCCATTTCTCGCCATTCTTCACAAAAGAATCGCTTGCCCAACTTGGGAGAATCCTTCGTCCGGAGGTCAAGTAGCCGACCGCAGTGATACCACCATGTATCGCAGTAAACTTGCACATCCGAGGTAATCAAGAGTCGTCGCTCAAAAGACTATAAGTCCCATCACGATCGCCATTGCCGCTAAAACTGGAAATGCAAACCGTGATGTCGACAAAATGGCGATCATCTGGGATGGGGAAAACCGCAATCCCGCCCAAACTCATCTCGTGGTGAAATACCCGGCGAGATTGGGCTCTATCGACTTCTTCTGACACTTAAGAACCAAATCATTCTAAAATAATATTTTTTCCAAGCACGATCAATGTGTCTCCGTGATCAATTTACCTAATCTTCGGCCCTCCCATTTTAGAAGTTCCTGTCGCCGCCTCCGCAAGGTCTGACGTGTCTCTTTCAAAAGATTCTCACCCATCTACAAACACCCAGAACTCGACGATCGAGATGAAAATTATTCCAAGAAGAGTGCCCAAACTCACCTGCGTGGGAGGGCTATGCACTGGCTCGGAGATGGTGGTAGAGGTTGATCCAAGAAGAGTGCCCAAACTCCCACCGTGGGGAGGGCTATGCACTCCCGTGGAGATGGTGGGAGGTTGATCCAAGAAGAGTGCCCAAACTCCCACCGTGGGGGCTATGCACCGCTTGGTGGAGATGAGGAAGAGGTTGATCCAAGAAGAGTGCCCAAACTCCCACTGGGGGGCTATGCACTCCCCTGAGGTGGATCCAAAAAGAGTGCCCAAACTCCCACTGTGGGAGGGCTATGCACTCAGAGAAGAGGAGAAGAGAGCCTTCCCTTAGCCCTGGTTTTATAGACCCCTTCTAGGCAAAGCAAAAAAACCGCCTAAAACCGCCAAACCGCAAAACCGCTATTCGCCCGCGGGCGCTGCCGCACGGCCAAGGCTGCTCACGGGCGAATCGCCAATCCACGGTCGACCGCTTCAGTTCGCCCTGCCGTCGCTGGCCGAATCGGCCTGCCGAACCACCTGCCAGAATCGCTGCGGCCGAATCAGGGTTCGCCGAAACTGGCTCACAGACCGCTGTTGGCCGCGAATCCGCCACTGGTCGAATCAGCCCGGCCATACCCGCCATATCGCAGCTCGCCAGCAGATTGCCACTGGTCGGCCATGGCCTCGCATTCCATGACTCGCCTGACCGCTCACACGCTTCACGACATGGGCGCAGTATTCATGCCGCTATCATGAAGCATATAAGCTGGCTACCATGGCGCTACCACGCGCCATGCGCGCTCAAGGAAGCTCCTCATGATCGGATCCAGAATCTCAATTCGTGACCAAGATACCTACACGATTTGCCCGCAACAGCCTTCCCGAAGTTATAATCTTGTATTCTATGAAGATTGTTTTCTCTCAAAATGCGCAATATTGACTCTCAAATTTCATTGAAGAATTTGCTATTTTCAAGATTTGACATATATTTTGATGATCGAGATAATGTCACCCAAAAATAGTGCAACCGATACATCCTCTAAAATTAATCTAATCAAGCACGAATCTCAAGGCATTTTCAAAAATGCTTCGATCTAATCACCGATTTCAGTTTACAAATCAACATCTCGATGAGACGAACATAAGAACATCAAGCATACCGATCCGAAGCTCGAATCAACGATCAAGCTATCGGCATGAAAATGGATCCCCGATCCGCCAAATGGTCACCAAAATCGACATATATTTATCCGATCGAGCTCCAAGACTAATCCAACGAATCCAAGATCACCTACCCCTACATCATTAAGGCACCTGATCATCAAAATACACCGTCGATCGAGGACGTGATCGGGCCGTCCGATGGGAGTGGTTGAGTTTTCCACGAATTCTACCGCAAAAAATCTATAAATAAGCCTCATTCTCACCTGGGAGGACCGGACCGATTGAAGACCGTGAGAGCTCGAGAACCACCAATGACCTCGACGCCGACGCATCTATCACCACCGCCACCACCAAGAAGTGCCAAGATCGTGAGCCTCAGAGATCGCCCTGAGGACTAGAAAAGACCTTGCCGCTCTTTCTCCCAAGATCAAGAGGTTCCTGAAGATCCGTTCTCGCCGCTTTTGGGAAACTTCTCCCTTGGGTTGGAGACCGATATTATTTTTCTACACTCTAATATTGTTCCGCTCAGAACACTTCTTCTCCAACTAACGGAAGAAAGCGACAGATCTTTGAACACATATGAAAGTTTTCCAGACGCAAGCCGCGGTTTTTTCCTTAACGGTTTTTCACGATAACTGTTCATATCCCCGCCATATTTGATAATTTTTGCCATAAGATCTCGCGATCTACCTAATAATAAAATTCTAAGACGCAACAATAAAGAAGAAGATAATGATTACACATACAGTGATTTTTTGGGATCATCATCGAGGATGCGAAAAGATCTCAACTTATTCATATATCGTGATCCACGCCTTGTTTTAGAGTTGGCATGATAATAGATCATTACACCATCCACCACCCTGCCAATTCAACAAAAGTTGCAAACCTTGAGTGATTAATCAAATAACAAATAATTAAAACATTTTTTTATTTCAAGAAAAATAATTTCTATAAAAAATTATTAATAAAAAGAAATCTTTTTTTTTCATTTTACTATCATATTACAAAAAAAAATAAAAAATGAAAAACTTACATCCATACCACACAATTATTAAGCATTTACATATCTAATATCTAAATTTTAATATTTACATACATAGTATTTCTCCTATGCATAAAAAGATGCATTTCATTTAAAAAAAAAAAAAAAACTAATGATAGTGATAATTTTGATACAATATTAAAGATTTATGCAAAAATTGAAGTTTATGTTATAAGAATTATGTGCTATGTATAAATGCTAAATAAGTATAACATTCATCTATCATTTTGTTGCTCATCATACTACTCTTCATATGTAATTTATACCTAAACATGAATATTAAAAAATATATTAATTTATGAGTGTATAAATAAAAAAAATTAATTTAAAAAACCTTCGTTTTGTTTCTATTTCATTTCTAAGAGAGAAAAATGCCGGAAAAAAATAAAAACCATCCTCATCTAAAATGCAATTTTCTCATTTAAAACCTATCGGACCCAATATATAATAAGCAAAATTAGGAAGGATGAAAGTGTAAATTAGACAGCCTAACGGAACAAGTTACCACGTCTTGCGGTCAGTGCGGACAATTTTACTTTTTACAGAAGAAAAACAATTTTTATTTTCAAACTGCAAAAAAAAAGCCAATTGTTGATGCCGGCGCGTATCCTCTATGAAGGTGGTATGCATGGGGTCCCATCGAGACAAACTGTATCAATAATTTATTAAAAGATTTACATATATAACATATCATTTTATATATTTATATATTTAACATTTAAAATTTTAACACCTAACCTAATTTATATTTAAAAATATTATTATTTTTAAAATAATAATACTTTTAATATGATGCTACAAATTTTAATACTATAATTTTAAATATTAAAATTTAAGTATTAAATATTTAAATATACTATTTATATGGAATGCATATTAGTATATAAGTGACCCTAATTTATTCGATTTACATCCTTACCTATTTTATTACAATATTTCTACTGCATTATATTCTACCTCCGACACTAGTCTCTTGACCCTATCGTCTTCCAGGCATAAAAAATAATAATTTCCTAAGTTCACATAGAGAGAGAGAGAGAGAGAGAGAACTTGCCTATAGACGAAGCACGAGGGATGAGAGTCATGTTAACGAATAGCCTCTGTTCCGTCTTTCCTCTGGTTGTCGCCGGAGATCTGACGATTCTCAAACTACCGCTCATTTGTACTACTATCGCCGCCCATATCGCCAATAATCTCAGTTTTCTCATCCACGAATGCTGATTTGATCCCAGATTCGGCAGGTAGAAACAGAGACGGAGGAAGAAGCAGAGAGAGAGAGAGAGAGAGAGAGAGAGAGAAAGCGATAACGTGTTCTATCAACTGGGGAAGAAAAACTTCAGTCTGTTTTTTGTTTCAACCCGAATGAGATACTGACATCTGATCCTACAGCGAAGAAAATAATTTAATTATTGCCTTCTAATGGACTCTTGCGGCTCGGAAAAGCAAAATTGACTTGACTAAAACCCAAAAGAAACTAGAGATGAGAGAGAGAGAGAGAGAGAGAGAGAGAGAGAGAGCTTGAAAGAGAAATACATAACTGTTCTGATCGGTATACGTTTTCATGTGGGGAAGGGAGAGAATATATTAAGAATTTTTATTGTTTGGTGAGCTTATTATAGGAACATATTTTCTAGCAACTTATTATAGCAAAGGGTTTCCTTTCTTTTCCTTCATTAATTTTCTCACTCACACTCACTATTATTCCTTCTATAAACCCCACCATTATTCTATCCGTACATCACCTCCAAAGCATTTTCCCTGTAATTAAGATTAGTGTTCAACGATTCAAACGGCTTTTCTGCCGTTTCCAAATCATGATTAAGCTTACGGTTCTCTATTTAGTGTCATATATGTTGATACGAGTCCAGAACTTTAGCGAGAACAATACATATATAATATTTTTTCATTAATGATATCCAATTTTATTCAAGTATAGTAATATGATAACATTATGAATCACATCACTTTTATTTTCATACTATATGTCCCATATTTTGTTATTCATATCTTGATAAATAGAAAGTATATGTTGAGTTTGAGCATCAAACTCATTTATGATAAAACTTTTATATTAATGTATTCTACTAAGTTATTTGATAGATCATCAATGTATGAGTATATCTTTCAAAAATAATTATTTTATTAATTTAATAAGTGAGTTTAAGTTGTTGTTCTTTATTTAGATTTTTATTGGGTTTTAGGAAGTTGATGCTTATGTGATTGTTTATTTTATTTTTATTTTTCTTAAGGCTCGTTTGAATAAATTTTAAACTTGTATAGGAGGGTCTCTAAACATATTATTTATTCTAGACTTCACATGAGTTTGAGCCACATATTGATGTTGATAGTGGTTCAACTAGTCATGCATGCCCTTCAGAATATATATTTAAACTTATGAAGAAATGATTTATGATGCTGCTAGAGTAGAGTATCCTGCGGAGGAGGAACCACCTAATAAAGAAGCTCAAAAGTTATATGATCTGCTAAGGGCAACACAAGGATCATTCTGGAAAGGATGCACGAACCACACTGAGCTATATGTGGATGTAACAATGCTAAGTATTAAAATTAAATTTAATATGCCACATGAATGCCTTAACTAATTTTATCACGAAAGAGACAATCCCATGGAAAACTTAATTGAAGACCATGAACAAAGAAGATGGTGTCAAAGCTAGGTCTGAGTTAATTGACTGTTGTGTTAATGATTGTATGCTATATTACAAGTACAACACATATGATATTGAAAATTAAAAACCGCCACCGACCTCAAGAGAAATTGATTAAAATGCCATCAAACTGGTAGAAAATAGTAGATAAGATACTATTAGATTTCATCAATTTGTGAGACTTTAGATTTGGTTCCAAGTTTATAAAGCAAAGACTTATAGTAATTACCCCTCAATAATAGAGAACTTTTGAAAAAGATAATCGTTAGATAATAGCGTAAGAAGAAAAAGATGTGAAGTTTAAAATTTAAGCTATGAAATTCATCATCCTTTAACTTAAAGCGGATGGTGAAAATGATGACACTATCAAGATCCCATATTATATTTATCTCCCTACTACTTAATTAGCAGAGAGTAATTTAACCCGACCGATCCTTATCAACAGCATGGATTGCATCGCCCAAGAAACCCATAGAATCTAGGGTTTGTCAAAAGAGATAGATTTAAGTTTAAACATATGACTTTTGTCTATCTAAGCATAGTTTACAACTCATGACAGATAAACATACGACGTGACAGAATATAATAATTATAAACAATATGTGGGACTCTAAATAATTGCATTATATATATGGATCCCATCCAAACCACTGATAGAGGACACAAGCTAACCCATGTCATGAGATTGTGTTGACCTCTACATATGTGTCATAAGTCGAACCAAGTCACAACAATTCGACGACTTAAGTGACAATGCAAATCGAGCTCAAAATGAACTGATGTCATCAAAATAGTAAAATGACCTCCGACAATGAACGGACTTTGCCATCGCGTTCAGAACATTGAAATTGATCAGAATATAAATATTTCATAATTTAAAGATCAACCGCTCAAATGATCGAGTCAATAGTCGACGTATGTGACGAGATATCCAACGAACTCCGTTCATAAAATTGACCATGCCATTAGATTTGAAACATCAAAAACTATCAAATGAGACTATCCACACTTAATTCAACGAAGTCTGTAAATTTCAATGAAAGACGCAAATCGGTGAAATGCACTGAACGTCACCAAAATCAACTCAAATGACCTTCGATCAATGAACGGACTTCACCATCATGTTTAGAATATCAAAACTGGTCAGAATATAAATATTGTACAACTTGATTATCAACCGATCAAGCGATCGAGTCATCAATGCGCCTATACATATATCAAGGTCAGAAGGCACCGACGCAAATCAAATGACCTTTGTTTATGAAATGGACTATGTTGTTAGCTTCAAAACATCAAAATCTATCAAGTAAGACTATTAATACATTAATGATGCATTTAAAATTGAGTGACACGACACGATTTGAAATAAATTAATTGACACCAACTCAACCAAATGGCATTTGAGTGAAACATCAAGGCCATAACATCTAATAACTTAAGATTGACATATATTTATTAACCATGTGATTTTTTCATAAAATTCAAATTAGATTGATTAGATGCTTAATTAATATGCATATTAATTAACTTAAAGTTTAAAATAAAACTTAAAACCAAAGCTCAACCGATCCCGCCTTTCTTCCCTCTCTTCGTTCGATTGAGGAACTGCAAGCACAACTCCCCCAAGCCATTCCCTCCGAATCTCCCCATACTCTCTCATCTGTGGCCCCCTTCTCGGCTTTTCCCCTGCCAAAATGCTAGCCTTCTCATAGAGGACGAGAGGGTAGTTCTGTTGAAACCGGAAATCATATCCATGGCCGCTCAATCGATCATCGATCTTTACGAGACGACATCGCAGCCAGACACTGGCTATGATGCATACACCTTCCTGGAGTTCAACACCCAAGGAGACGACTACAACTACGACTACCAAGAATTCCTAGAGCTGTCTCAGCCGAGCAGGTCGCCGACGTGGCGGGCACCCACTGTAGAAGCCCTGATGGATCCCTCAAACGCCATTCTCCAGTCCTCCGATCTGAGCGAGAATATTCCTTCTTTGTCCTCTGCGGGATTGGAGTCGTTCGGCAAGGTGAAGGCAGCGCCGGGTTCAACGGCTGTGGATTCACTGGCGGCGGAGATGAGCGGTCTCCACTTTAAGGAGACTGGCGAGGATGAGAGCCATGAGTTCGGGAAAGGGGATTTCACCGAGCATGCATGCAGGTGGCAACATGCGCAGAAAATATTGTATAGCCTCTTTAACATCGCAGACAACAACAGAACTGACTTTTCCTGTGGATGAGGGGAAAATATTACGTCCGGAGTCCGCACGTAGTTTTATTGACTCCAATCGATTACACACACAGTTAACGGCGCCAAAAAATGACAAGACGGAAACGCTATTTTCGGTTTAGTGCCCGACAAACTCGGGAATGAGTATGCAGAGAAATTTAAAATATCTTCATTTTAAGATGTATTTTTTATTTGCTGACCGAGAGCATTACGAAAAGAACATAAGAGAATGAACTGAACGGAGAAGGAGAAATAGATGATGTAAATAAAAAATGGATCGGTAATCTTTTAAGGAGTTGTAATCCTTCACCAGTATTCATATTTATTTTCATGATTTTTTCTGTTCTGGAGAAAACATATTCAATGTAATCGGAGAAAATTGGTGGTGTTGATTAATTTTTTAGTGCTTATTTACATATGTACTCTCAGTAGTGTCTTTCAGTAGATGATTTTTTCCAGCTTTGTTTCACTTGTAGCTGATTGTTCGATCATGGTAACTAAATCCCAATCAAGCAATGAGGTTGCTCGACAGATTTGGGAGATTTCTGCACCTCATACCTCCATTCTCCTCAGATTCATACCTCACTGCATTCTCTGGCTATACCTTCTATACCTCTATACCTTCTGTATACTATACCTCTGCACTCAGACCTCTATACTATACCTTCTCTCAGACTCTATACCCTTCAGACTGCATCCGCTGTACTGCGGTCGCTCAACGATTTTTGGGTATTTTTGTGTCTGTACTCTCTGGACTAACTGCACTCTATGCTTCAGACTCTGCTTTCATCAGACTCTCTATTATTCGGAACTCTCTATGTTCTGCATGATGAATGGTGAATGAGCAATGCGATGATGAAGTTGTTTTATCTAATGACCCAAATTTGGGGTATCTCAGTACAGTGCATAATGAAACCGGCTTATGCACTATCGTGATTATGCACATCAAACTGCTTGTTTAGAAAAGACCATACAAGTTATTGGCCAAACTCTAAGAAATTAAAATCAAAGATTTTCGTGCAAAGTGTCGGAAAACTCACAATCCAAAACCATATAACAAAATTCCAGAAAACTGATACGAGGACTGGTTGTCCGGCGATGATTCGATTATGTGTGGATTTGAGGGGAATTGGTCGGTTAAAAAATATATGAGAGCCATAATCATTCATTGGCAAAGATCGGTGATCGATCTTCTGACGCATGACAAGCATCGATGAGAAGGCATTAGTTTTGAAGACGATGACAGAGGCCGACATTAGTGCAACGACGTGTTCAGCTATCTAACTGAGGAAGTTAGTGGGGTAGAGAATATTGGATTCACAAAAGAGATGCTTTCAATTTCATCCGTAAAGAGCGAAGGTCGTGGATCGTGATAGCATAGAACGAATTAATATATGCTCAAGGAAAGACAAATGGAAGATGTTTGCATGGGATGTTCAAAGGATGCCCGATTGCTTGGTGAGTTTTTTTGGAGCAATGGTATGTCTAGGGTTGAATTTGATTGTTTTGGGATGTGATAATTTTGATACTACATATCGGCTCAATAAATATAATCTTGTTCTGCCCCACCTGGAGTGAATCATCATTGGCAAAACGCCTTATTGGAGTAGCCTTTTGTCTAAGAGACCATCGAGTCATTCACATGGTTATTCCGACATTTCTTCTGCTGATGGGCATCCTATAACGATATTTATCGATCAAGATCGCATGAGAGCTATCGAGAATGTAAGATACCGCGATCATAGTTGTGCCAATGGCATATCTCAAAGAAAGCCCTCCAAGGTCCATTGCTTTAGTAGTAACAAGAGAGTTCAAGGGCTATTCTATGCATGCAAAATGTGACACGAGGATGAGTTTGAGGATGCGTCCGCCATGCTAGAGGAGGCAATTTGCATGATCATGCTTATCCTGAACTTTACAAAATTAAAGTAAATGGTCCACCGATTCAACAAAGATAAATTTTGTATGGGCATCTTGTCAACTCAACAGAAGTGAGGCCACAAATAGCGTGTCATGGTATTTCAAGCCAACAAGTTCCACGATTGTTTCTTGGGATTGGAGAAGGTGATGGAAACATGGCCTAAATGAACATGATGAAGACTTCAAGTGTATCCAAAGAATTGTTCTGTTGTTGAGTAGTCCAATTCTTAAGCAAGTCGCTTTGTTTTATACGAGGAAGCTTTACTCTATGTTCAAGAAGAATTTCGCATGGAGTTGGGGATTATCTACATCGCGGTCGATGATAGCCCATGGAGTACTGTGAGGAACTTAGAGAAGAAGAATGCATCCAAAACCCGGATTGTCCACTTTGATGTGTCTACTATGGATATTTCTTGTAGTTTGAAATTTGAAATGATGGCATACTTTGTGCACACTGCATTAGAGTTCTTAGCCGAATGATGTCGCGATTCTGGATAAGTACCTCCTCTGGTCTACCGAGCAAAGAGGGACATCTACATGGATGGTTCATAGGTTAGTACATGTAGAGAGCGAGATGGAACCGCATTATTTTCGTGAACCATATAAGTCGATATGCATATCAAATTAGCTCCGAGCAATGTGGTAATAAGATTGTCGAGATTACATGCTTGCATCTCTTTAATTATCGATGAAGTGGACTCGTAATAAGTGAGAATTCTCCACCGCTTGACGATCGCTTAAGAGGAAGAAGGCGACCACATCATCAGCTAAGGATAAGGACAGCTTGAAGGATCCAATCAAGAGACGTCCAAAGGGTGTTTCCAACGCAAGGCTCAAGGCTAACTGGGAGAAATCCAAAAAATCCACAAGTACTTATCCTACTTGCCTCGATGTTGCTATTACTTATAGTTCCTCGTAAATATTTAATTCATTATATTTTCTTGTCTTAGAAACAAAAGTGAAGTCCGAGAGTGCTGTAGAACGGGATGCGTCACCGGTTGCAGCTCCACTCTCTATTATGCCCCAGTGCTTTTCACAGGTAAGCCTAGAATATTTCACATTGACGCCAAACATTCATCCATTACTAAGATGTTGTACCATTACTACGATGTTGTACTGTGAATTCAATTCGACCTCATCAATCAACCAACATGTCAAGGGTACACTAAGTGATGATGGATATTATTACAGACGGCATTTTGATGCATGATATTATCCAAGAAGGCATTTTTTTAATTTCATTTTGCTCGCTTTTAGTCATAATTTGTATTTTTTTTTTGTTCATTTCATAACTTTAGTAAAGTCTTCTTTTCCTTTTAATCTTACCATTTTTTGCAAGTGAACTGCATAAATTTTTCCTTAATGTCTTCTCAAATTTTTTGTTGTTTTTTAGTCTAGAGCTGTTATTTGGTGAAGAATTGTTTAACTCTATAGCCCAGATGAGGTCTAATATTTGATTGTTTTTGGTCTAGTTCTTCATGCCTCCTTTTCTTCTCTAGAATGATTTTATGGTTGCTTTGTTCTCTTAAATTGGTATTATTTTCTTAAAGTTAAATAACAAACCTATATGTCATTTTTCTTGAAGGATGTGTCCAAATTTGTGTTATTAGATGAAATAAGTCATGATCTCCAAAAAAAAAAGAGAGAAAAATTGAGATTGTTCCAAGTTAATTTATGAATCTTAGTCGTTTGATTCAATCAATCACAATGATTTAGATTTAATCAATCATGATTTATGATATTCTTTAAACCACTTCCTTTTATTTCAGTTTTGAGTTTAATGAGAAGTTGCTATCATCTTCCAACTATATTCTAGACAAGCTCAAGGTTGTGCTTATATCTCTACATTTGTTTTTTTATGTTGCATATTGGTAGATTCTAAATTATTTTAATCCCTTCTTATTAGTTAAGCTTAACTATCTGACATTGTAATGATTGACTTTTGGGAGATATGTTGCTTGAGCGATCAAATTCTCATGTAATGACTAGATATGTTGCTTGAGCGATCAAATTCTCATGGTTTAGGGTCTTTCCCTTTATCTAATTCCTCATGCTCTCCGT
The DNA here is from genome assembly GCA_021442155.1 of Cymbidium sinense. Taxonomy (NCBI): domain Eukaryota; kingdom Viridiplantae; phylum Streptophyta; class Magnoliopsida; order Asparagales; family Orchidaceae; genus Cymbidium; species Cymbidium sinense. The sequence goes on from CM038218.1 coordinate 177,964,704, forward strand.
TGGTGTTCTGTTCTTCCATTGAGTTCGTTTAAATGCTATCATTCAAAACTAACCTTTTTTTTTTTTATGTGTGAGACTAAATTTTAGAATTTCTATGCTTCTTGGAAAGGAGCATTTACATGCATGTCACAATTCTCATTCATTTACATATCCAACTCTAAAATATTAATATTTATATAAATAACACTTAAATCTTTAATATTACATCAAAAATATCATCATCATTATATTTTTAAAATAAAATACATTATTTTATACATGAAAAAAAAATGCTATATTTATAATTATCAAATTTTAGATGTCAGTTATGTAAGTATATAAGAATTGTATTGTATGTATGTAATATTTAGATAGAATTCAGAACTTAGATTTTTTTTTTTAAACATATTTTCTCAGAAACTGATGAATTTATTTCTATGCTCAGGATAAAAGCAGAAGCATCCAAATAGATGCATTTCATCCAAATAGAAGGCTCTGCAATTAAACCATAAAATTAATAAATATTTATTAAAAACATTTCCTATGGTTGGATCCAGTTTTATCCCTATTTTTGCAATTTTATTTATTTTTTAAGAGATTTACATACTTAACACATAATTCTTATTTATTTACATATCTAACACCTAAATTTTAATTTTTACATATATAATATTTACTATCATCAATCGACTTTTAAAAATAAAATATACTATTTTTAAATATAATAAAGTATTGGATAAATAAATCTTTAATTTGCATAAAAATTGTCTATATAAATTTTCTTTTTTTTTTGACAAAAAATACACACAATTAATGAATTTTGTTGTAATTAGTGGTATTTTAATTATGGATTTACATTACTTGTATATGATCCGGCACATGGAGCATCTTCTTTTCTTTTTAATCTTACCATTTTTTTTTGTTTTAAAATAATCAATAAACAAAAATACTATATATATACTTTATGTTACAATGTATATTAAGTAAACAAAAACAGAGAAATTAAGTAATCTGTATTTTTTATTTGGCATTGTATTTTATTTATTCTATTTATTATTATTATTTTGTTTTATTTATGTTTTGATTTGAAAAATATATTTTATAGTGATAATTATTTTTAAAATATTAAAAAAATCTGAGAATTACAGAGTGCTGAAGTCAGGAGGTACATATACAAATCTAAAATTAAATTCATGCCACCTCATTGCCTTAGAGGATTTAAATTCACAAACAGAAGCTAGAAGTGAAACAAAACCACGTGAGTAAAATACAAATCTCCTAAAATTGTGAGCGACCACCTTATTGCCGGTTGGGATTTAGTTACCATGATCCATGAGCCAGAAGAAAGTGAAAAAAATTAGAAAAAAATCATACTCGAAAGCTACCTCAAAATGCATAAATAGAATGTCGACAATCTCCCACATACATAGAAATAGAATGAATTATCCCTACTGGCGAATGTTTGTCTGAGAACAACTCAAGCATCCAAATTTTATTTAAGTGTTTTTGAGGCCAAGCAAAAAATCGCATAAACAAAGTCACTAAATCTATTCATTTTTTGTCCAGTCCGGTTCAGAGTTAATTGTGAGCTTCTCGATAGGCGCCTCCATGTATTTCAAATGAACATGCCGGTCGACAACGTTAGGCTGAGCCAGCTTTTAGGCCATTTCTTGGGTTCTTTGTCAAAATAATAAGATATCTGAGCGAATTTAATGCAGGAAGATGGATAAGGTATTAGTTAGATCCCCGCAGAAGAGTGCATACCATTTCCAGAATGGCTTTATGTGTCGGTTTTGGTAATGAGTCGTAAATGAAGCAAATTACCAACGAAGTGTATCTTTGATAAGCGGGAGTAAGAAGATACGGATGCTTATCTGCGGTGACATCTTTGGATATACATCTTGCTTTCTTTTAGCAAACCATATTAGCATAATTAGGATGCAAGATAACATCTATAAGTCACAATACAGAATATCAAGAATGAATTGCGAACCGGTAATTTTGGAAGAGTAACTCACCCAATGTAAGCATGAAATGTAAAGGAATGGGACATACAATCCTGAGCACAGGGAGTACTTCTCGTAACGGTATCGCTCGGTATCGGCGGATCTTGATTCATCGATTAAATGATCGAAATAATAATATTTCGAGCACGTATCTCCCCGTTATCGAAATAGTTATTTTTGTAATTTATTCGAGAAATTAATAAGTAGTTAGAATGATATGACATTTCAATCATGTGAAAAAGGAAGATCGGGTGACTTACTTGTCACGAATCGAAACGACGGTATGAGTTGGAGCATCGGTTCGGCATGCCATCTGGATGGGAAGTCTTCTTTTCATTTGTAATATAATATTATTTGAAATTAATTGGTAAAAAAGCTATATCCATTAAAAGCTCGAGAATCGAACACTTACACCGGTGGTGCTCCTCCACCACGATAGCCTTTGATGGCTCATCGAGAGGAAATCGCATACCGAATTCGAAACGAACAAGTCATCTATTGTATCACATTATTCATGAAATTAACGTAATACACGCCATTTGCTGGTGGGGTGGAGCAATCGAAGCGACCACTCTTAGCGTAGTGGTGAGCGGAGAGAACATAGCTTTCCTCTTCCTCGTCTGCGTGCCTTCACCCGACAATGAGGGAAGGGGATGATAGGTTGTATGCTGGGTGAGCCTCCCCTTGAGACCCGGGGCTTCTCGGCAAGACTCCCAGGAGGGCTTATAAAGGTCTCGAGAAGATACCCGGTGGTCTCCTGGACTTCCACCCGGGGGGAAGCACTCTTTTCTGACAGGGTACCTCGATAGAACCGTGCATGATGCCATCCGACCTCTGTCCTTCTTTGCATGGTAGGATGCCAACTCCCTCAACTCCCTCCACATAACCTATCTATTGGATCCTTACGATTGGGGGGGTAGCAGGCGGGACACCACTGGTTGGGGAATATCTAGGAGAGATATCTGAATCGAGGGGCGACAATGGTGGACGCGGATGAGGCGATGTCGAGCTCTGCTAGGAAAGTTTCATGGGGATGAGAGGATGATTCAATGAGCTAGGTCTCCTCTTCTGATAAGTCCTCAGTGTAAAGGGGGCCAAAGATAGATATGACGACAAACACATAGGTAAATGCATTACTAAAATGAGCGAACATAACTAATGTCACACTGGTCTCCTCCCAAATCGTCGAGGCAACAGCGCAAACTTTATTTTAGGCCAGCCAACATATTAGGTGTCTGACGAAATGGCTAATGCTAATAATGTGCTCGTAGCGATCTACAACAAAAAATTTATCTAGTTAACTTACTGCTCAAGTAAAACATAAGCGGGTCGAGAACATACCATAAGAAGAGGGACAAAGCCACTCATGTAGCCAGGCGCCTGCTGTGTCTATATCTTTCTTGTAATGCCATTGAATTGTGACACTAAGAAGGCTCAAATAACCCAATTGTACTTCAAATTTTTCAATATTATCCAGGCAATTAAACTAGAAACTACTATAGTTGTGGTATGCAAAGAACAAATTTGAAATAAGAAAATGTATGTCTGTTCTGTACCAAAATCTATCAGATTGCGAGCTTATTCTTATAATCGGTGAACTATCTTTGACAATGGGGATTTCGCCATAAAACTTTCTCCCCTTTGTTTGGCATCCCGACATCCCTACTTCATCGGTGAAAGAAATACCGCACCCAAGAAAAAGGCTTGTCGATGTCCCAAGATAGGATAGAGGGTTATGGCAGTCTTCTTGCGGTAGCAATCGATTGGTTGGTGAAGCGCTTCAATATTTCAGTCACTTCACTAGTGAAGCGGTAATATTATCAAATAATGCTCGATTGCACTCACGCATCTAGGCGTTATCCTTTTTTGCGGACATCTTTGAACTTCAAAATAAAGTCAAGGTAATCGAATATTAACAAATGGATTAGCACCTTAATATCGGGAGGCAGGAAGTGCAGTCTGGTGAGGTACAGAAGTGCAATTCATTTCTCCACATCCAAGCAGAAAATCTCAAGAAAGTATAGAGGGTACAGAGGGTTGAGTACATTTGCAAACAAACAAAATTAGCTTCAAACAACCTCTAAACTACTTCCATAAGTAAACATTGTCTCAAAACCGGCCAACAATCAAGAAAAATATCCCAAAATCATCTCTATCGGGAGTGAGGAGGAGTGCAGTGCAGTGCAGAGGTAGAGAGTATGCAGGAGTACAGAGTGCAGTACAAATTCATTTCTCCAAACGGCAAAACACAACTTCCCGTTATTCATAGCGGATTATCCATAGTATGCCCTCCAAATGGGAAAAAATGGTGAAAAAATGCAAAATCTCAAGAAAGTATAGAGTGCAGGAGTGAGAGGGGTTGAGTACATTTGCAAACAAGCATCAAAATTAACTTCCAAACAACCTCTAAACTACTTCCACAGCGTAAACATTGTCTCAAAACCGGAGACAATCAAGAAAAATAGCCCAAAATTATCTAATATGAGTGCAGAGGAGTGCAGTGCAGGAGTCTGATTCATTTTCTCCAGAACACACCCAACCCACAAAACACAACTTCGATTATTCATAGCAGTTCTAGCCATAGTATGCTCCTCAAGCGAAAAAATGGGTGAAAAAAATGCAAAATCTCAAGAAAGTATAGAATGAGGTGCAGAGGGGTTGGAGAGTACATTTGCAAAACAAGCATCAAAATTAACTTCCAAACAACCTCTAATCTACTTCCGAAAAGCTAACATTGTCTCAGGTAATCAAAAGCGGCCCAAAATGCTCTCAGGAGGTAAGAGGTAGGAGTGCAGTGCAATCTGAGGTATAGAGATGCATTCATTTTCTCCACGACATACACCTAAAACACAACTTCCATTATTCATAACGTCTAGCCATAGTATGCCCTCCAAGCGGGAAAAATGGGTGAAAAAATGCAAAATCTCAAGTATAAGATGGTGTTGGGTTTGAGATGCGAGTGGTAGAACAATCAACAAAATAGCCCAAAATTATCTCTAATATTGGAGGTACAAACATCTGAGGTGAGTGCTATGCAGGAGGGTAGCCATATCTTACCATAAAGAAACCTAGAAACACTTGATGGATTGTAATGGATAAAGACGAGAAAATCTTAAAATCTTTCAAGTTCAACAATGCATGTGGAAATACCAGGTAACCAACCGAATACCTCAATTTAAAATTAGAAGCCACAAGCCGGTGATCGAAGCGGAGGTGGGCGGCCGGCAATGAGCTCAGAAATTCTCTTAAAAAGCCACATGCAGTATTACGAAAGAATCAACAACGCAAATATTTTGTTCCCCGAGGTTTAGACGAGGTAAATCGGGTCGGGTCGGGTCGGGCCGGGCGCTAAACCGTGGAAAATAGCGCCGTTTCCGTCTTACGATGTCATTTTTTGGTGCCCATTATTTGTGCCACGCGTCGTAATGCGATTGGAGTCCGCACGTAAAGCTACGTGCGGACTCCGTACGTAATATTTTCCCGTGGATGAGAGAGGTACGAAGAAGTCAGTGGTGCAATATTTTCAAGAGACTTATGGTTTTACAATATAGCATATAGATTGGTCTTGTCTCCAAGTTGGTAATCAACGGAGGCCAAACTACCTTCCCATGGAGGTTTGTAAGATTGCCAAAGGACAAAGATGTTCTAAGAGGTTGAATCAAAACAAATAAGTGCTCTTTTAAAGGCAACGCCTCGTCCACATGGCGTGGCGTGATATTGTCCGAGCGGTTCAACTTAATAAATATCATTTGGATCCATATGCTAAGAGTTTGGAATTAATGAATGAACTACTTCAATTGAAGCACGTATCCTCTTGCCATGATATCGGTAAGGAGAAGGATTGTTTGCCAATAATGGGCCAATGGAATGATGAATAAGAAAATGGTAAATGGTGGGAGAGTCAGGCTTGCATCAATTTTGTTCATAATATACGGATAGTGTTACTTGGAGGTTATCACGAGCTTGCTTGTTGTGTCGACTTACGGAATGGAATTTTCCTTGGAGCACGTAATTCAACCATCATCATGGCATGATCAAGTTGAAAGAGCATTGAAAGTACACCATCATGATGCTATGGGCATCCCCGCTGAAAGAGCTGGATTTACTCATTGTAATATTGCCTAACAACAATGGTTCTCTTTACGGGATCGAACCACATATCTTGGCGAACTTCGGGTTGGAGGAAGAAGCACTGTGCTTGTAGATGCTATATCTAGGCGCATACCATTGGTCACTGCACATTTTGTGCGATGTCACTCATCCTTAAGCTAGCGGTATTCCAATTCAATTCTTCTGTTACTTCTCAGACGGATATCCAAATATCGGTGGTTTATGCTCAGCCCATCATTAGAGGGAGAACTTAATTAAGCTTGAATCGATCCACAACTTGGAAATGTTCTGGTGGCATGATCAAGGAACTGTTCATTTAAAATAAAGTACTTCCTCTCTTCCCTTCAATTTTCCTCCTAGCCTCTCTTTCCTTACAAATGATGGAAACCGAGCAACCTTGTCATGAGGTGGGTTCTTCTCTAGGTTTTCGGCGTTTTCCCTATGAACAGACCCTCTTTCTTCCCACAAATGTAATCAGCTTGTCATGAGGTTCTTCTTTAGGTTTCTGACTTTTCCATTACCCCTGCAGCCAAATAGCTCCTCTTTCTTCCCTTGCAAATGACGAAAATCGAGAAGCAACATCATCATGAGGCTAGTTCTTCTTTCAATTTCCGGCATCGTCTCCCACTTTCGTCTCCTTTTTGACCTTTCTCTTCGCTGCAAACTGAGAAACAACACCATCATGAGGCAGGTTCTTCTCTTGATTTTCAGCATATCTAACCCCGTCTCTTTGTCGATGATGTAGGACACAAGTGCTTTTTATGATATGATGTTTATTACACCGATAATTCTTAAATCCTCACAAAGAGTAATGATAAATGCACACTACTTATTGAGCACATTCACAATATTATGAATTTAGTGAAGTTAAAAGATCTTAGTTAAAGTTATGTCAACCACACTAGATCAATCTTATAAGTGCAAAGAAATAAGCGAAAAAATATGATGTAGGACAGGTGCTTTTATGATATGATGTTTATTACAGATAATTCTTAAATCCTCACAAGAGTAATGATAAATGCACACTACTATTCACAATATTATGAATTTAGTGAAGTTAAAAGATCTTAGTTAAAGTTATGTCAACCACAGAGATGAATCTTATAAGTGCAAAGAAATAAGCGAAAAGTTATGAGCGATCTAACTATGCTTGGTTAAAGTAACCGCCAGGCAGCGGGATCAGAATTGACCTCTACAAACAGCGTTGTGGAGATCGCGTTCCTTAGAAGTCTTTCTCAAGGGTTGTGAACTCACACACTCAAGTAGTCAAGAGGAAAGCACACAAAGAATAGTAAAGAAATTAGAAGATAACTTTCATTCCAAATTCAAGTACAAAGCATTACAAGAGTCTCTATTTATAGGAATGAAAGGGAGAGTTAAGAATACTCAAATCTAACTCCAAACTCAAACCTAACATCATCATAACTACACCTACCACCATTATCAAACCTACCATCACCTACTACCAAACCTACCACCATTATCAAACCTACCACTCATTCCATACCTACTACAATAACTCATGGGCCATGACATAAGAATAGCCCAATACATATAAAGCCCAAATAATGACTCATGGGCCATGACATAAGAATAGCCCAATACATATAAACTCAAGACATATACAAAATATAAAAGCCCAATAATACATAACTTAAATTATAACAAAAGGCCAAATCATTCATTTAAGCTTTATGATGATGACGTTGACGACGGTGACGATGATGCCGCATCAAGACTTTAAAGGATTCTCCTGGAGAATGAAAATCCAAGTAAAAGAGTCTAGATGTAACTCATCAAATGTAAGCCATGAATCTTCAAGTGGAGAAAGACCTTTCCAACGAATGAGAAACCTTTGAGTGCCTCCATCAGATGTGATGATAATCTGGTCTTCTAAAATTTGATCTGGACGATGTGATCTTAAGCGGCGAGATGGTATAGGAGTCGATGATGAAGTATGAACCTGCATGTCAGTACTATTTGCAGAGGGAATAGTGTCATCCATGGCTTGCCCATGGTACAACGTTAAATCTGATACATTAAATATTGGAGAAAGATTCATTGGAAGATCTATTTCATAAGCATTATCATTTATCTTCCTTACAACTTTATAAGGACCGATCTCTTGAGAGTTAATTTCTTAAGAGTTCCCTTGGAAATCTCGTGTCTAACTTTAACAAGAACCAACTCTCCTCATTAAATTTTACATATCGCCTATGTGCATCAACATTAGCTTTATATTTATCATAACTCGAGTAAGTTTTTGTTGAATTTCACGATGTAAATCATGCATGCTTTGTAAATGAAGATGCAAATGCACTAGACCTATATGTTACTGTGCAATTCAACAAGATCAATTGGTTTTCGATCATAACCAAGCATAATATGAAAAGGGACCTCATACCGGTTGACCTATTAATTGAACTATTATAAGCAAACTCAAGTAGGAAGAACTAGGTCCCAACTAGTAGTATGACGGTCACTGATAACAAAGTAAATTTCCTAAGCTTCTATTAACAACTTCGCTTTGTCCATCCGTTTGAGGGTGATAAGTCAGAAAAAAAATAAGAGTTTTGTGCCAAGCTTTTTTCCATAAAGTTTTCCAAAATAGCTCATAAACCTTACATCACGATCAAATACAATTGTCTTAAGTCCATGTAAGAACTATCTCACAAAGAAAATTGTCGCTATATGTGAGGCATCCGATGTCTTATAACATGGAATGAAGTGTGCCATTTTAGAGAATGGGTCAACAACTAAATAGAGTCAAAACGTTGTAGGTAATCCTAAGATGAAGTCCATACTAAGATCTTCCCAAGGTTTGTGGGGAATTGGGAGTGGTGTGTATAGACCATAATTTTGTTTTCCACTTTTGCTACTTGGAAGTACATTGACAATGATAATGAGCAACATCTTTCTTAAGAATAAAAAGAACCTATCCTCCATCATGCTATTGTCTTATCACCCAAAAAATGACCGATACCTCCCGAATGAATTTCCTCAACAAGAAAATTTGAAGTGATGAATCGGGATACATAGTTGTGTGCCACGAAAGAGAGAGATAGCCATCTCATTTGATAATCTGACTATTAATTGAAACATCAAATTTCAAAGATTCAAAAATTTGTTGAAAATCTTTACAATTAGATAATCATCTTTAACCTTTTCAATCCAAGTAACCTTCACACTCATGGTATTTAATAATGTACATATTCTACTTAAGGCATCTGCAACCTTGTTCTCGACACCAGATTTATGTTTAAGAACAAACGTATATTCTTGAAGAAATTGAACCCATTTTGCATGACGAGAACTAAGTTTCTTTTGGGTGTTTAGATATTTAAGCTTCATGATCGAATAAAGTATAAATTCGTGAAAGAAGATAATGTCGCCAATAACGTAAAGTTTGGATGACGATACGCCTCACGGTCATATGTGGAATATCGACGCTGCTTTCATTTAATTTTTCACTAAAGAAAGAAATAGGATGACCTTCTTGTTTAAGAACACCTCCAATACCAACTGTAAGCATCACATGATACCTCAAATACTTTGTTAAAATTTGGCATTTGTAATAGGTGGACTTGTTAAAAGTTCTTTAATTTTAGAGAATGCATGCCTTTGTCCAAACAAAGTCTCCTTTTTTAAGACATTGAGTTACCGGGGCCATAATAGTGCTAAATCCATGAATAAACCTTCGATAAAATGTGGCTAACCCATGAAAACTACGTACACCATGAATTGTGGTTGGGGTAGGCCACTCTTGAATAGCCCTAATTTTTTCGGGATCGGCAGAGATGCCATCACAAGAAACAATGAATCCTAAGAAGATTACTGAAGACGTCATAAATGAGCATTTTTTTAAGTGAACATATAGTCTTTCTTCACAAGCTTCAAAGACTTGTAAATGTTTCTCATGATCGCTCTTAGTTTGACTAAAATTAAAATATCATCAAAGTACACAACTAAAATTTTCCAATGAATGGCCGTAAGATATGAGTCATCACTGCATAAATGTACTTGGAGCATTAGTCAATCCAAAGGCATTACTAGCCATTCATACAAACCATCTTTTGTCTTGAATGCGTTTTCCATTCATCACCTTCTCTCATAATAATTTGATGATATCCACTTCTAAGATCAATTTTAGAAAACTATTGATCCGACCATCATATCTAACATGTCATCAAGTCTAGGTATGGGAAACCTATACTTAACAAAGTGATTTTATTTATAGACTGACTATTCACACATATGCCAACTACCATCTTTCTTTGGGGTAAGAAGAGCGACGCACATGGAGATAAACTTTCCCTAATAAACCCTTTTGATAATAAATCATCAACTTGTTGTTTTAGCTCGCATGTTCATTTGGGTTCATACGATAATGTGGAAAAAATTTGGGAGTGATGATCCGTGAATTAGCTCTATGGCATGTTGGATACTTCTTAATGGGGAAGCTCACTAGGAAGTTCTTGTGACAAATATCTTGATATTCCAATAAAAGTTCACACTTGATGAGAATGATTTAACACAAGGTTGATTTTCGAGGTTAGGACAACTAATGCAAAAAATGATATTCCCATTAATCTCTTGTTGAAATTGACGTATTTATTAATAATAGGGATTTCTTTCGATGGGTGGAGAAGAATTTTGGGGTTGAAGTGGAGTGACCTCTTTAGGTTTAAATTTGGGACAATTCTCTTACCTTGAAAATTAAAAGCATATGTATTAGATCGCCATAATTTGTGACATCCATATCAAAAGCCAAGGTCTACCTAAAAGTATATGAGCAACATCCATCGAAGAACATCACACCAAATTTTATCACTATATTCTCCTAATTGAATGGGTACAAGACAACGCTGAGATATAGAGATAGAGGTCTTATCTACCCAAGCGACCTTATAAGTGGGTGGGTCTCTGGGTGAGCTCATCCTAGCTAAAGTGAGGTAGCAAATAACATTCATGCAAGCCACTATCAATGATTAACTTACACGCCTTTTTCACCACTCTTAAAATAAGTGTGGAAAATTGATGTGCCTCCAATCATTATTAGCTCGTGGGTTGCTAACACACAACGCATAAGCCTATATGAGACTCATCTAATGCATCTTCTGCATCACTAGCTTCTTCACAAGGGTCAACTGCAATTTGATTATCATTATTTTCATTTTGTTGATCCTCATTTTCATAATCTAAGTGTAAGTTTTGACGAGGACAAGTACTTGCATAGTGACCAATTTTACCACATGTAAAACAAGTAATGCTAGAAGTCTTGGAGCTAGATGTTCTACAAAGCTTTTCCTTTGTTTCACCGGGTCCTTTAGGAACTGCTAAGGTAGGGGGTAACACGCGATTGAGAGTTATTTCCAGATGAAGTTGTGAATCGCTTATAACGTTGTGATCTAAGATATTTCAATTTGAGTCGCCACTCGAAATGCATCATCAAGAGAATAAGTTTTTCGGGTTATCATTTCATTATGAATATCGTCAGAACTATCTAAATCTAGAGATCGTGCGTGATCCTCTAACATCACAACGGGTCATCAATTCATCAGTGTCATATACTCAACAACAGCTTAAAGATCCTTGTTTAAGCGTAGTCATTTCATCCATAAGTTGATCATGAAAATTTAATGGTACATATTTTTGCTTTAAAATTTCTTTCATTTCATCCCAAGAAGCAATAGGTGGTTGTCCTAATCGCGTTGATATTTTTGTGAGATTAACCCAATAAGTCTTAGCATGACTAGTTAGTTTCATGCGAAAAAACAACTGTCTTTCTTTCTCGACATGGGCATCCAATCAAAATATTGGTCCATGTCTACTAACCAATCTAAGAAAATTTTAGGATCAAGTTGACCATCAAAAGTAGGTGGATCAATTTTAACCCTACTAATAACATCCTCATCGTTCTCTAAGTGTACATGCGAGCAACAAAATTAGGTAATGGCTCTTCAGTAATGTCGAGGATAATGCTCATAAGGAGTTCGATGAGCATAACCTTCATCTCTTAATTGTCTTCCTATTCGATGAGGTGGGTGAGGAAGTACCTCAAACTCGGATATTCATTAAAGTTGTTCCTAGGGCGATAACGGGGTCTAATAGGAGAATGTGGGTGAGGTGGGAGAGGAGAACGGATCAACATGATGACCTTCTCTCTCTTCAAGTTGGTGTTCGGGATTGGATTAGTTTCGGTGAATGTGTTGTAAGCCTACCAACTTTTGTTCTAAGGCTTCAAATCTTTTGGAATTCATTAAATGTTTGTTGGTGCATAAGGGTAAGCTTTTCTATTTTTCTAGTAAAATTCATAGGAATCATGTTTTTCATCTAAGGATTGATCTTGATATCTATGACCACTACGAGTTGACATGATATATTCTTTCAAGAATATTAATATAAGCAAATACTTAATTATTTTTTTAAAAAAATACAATGTAATGAAATCAAAGACAATTAAAAGTAAGTAAATGCTTTAATTAGATAAAAATTTTGTATGATTTTTATTTCTTTAACAATGAATTGCAAAGATTACTCTAATGCAAAAATAAAACTCAATACTAAACAAGATGTTCCCAAAAGAAACATACTTGCTCGATACCAAATATGATGTAGACAGTGTGCTTTTATGATATGATGTTTATTACACCGATAATTCTTAAATCCTCACAAAGAGTAATGATAAATGCACACTACTATTGAGCACATTCACAATATTATGAATTTAGTGAAGTTAAAAAGATCTTAGTTAAAGTTATGTCAACCACACTAGAGATCCGAATCTTATAAGTGCAAAGAAATAACTGAAAAGTTATGAACGATCTAACCCAGAAAGCGATTTAAAGTAACCAAGAAAAGCTGGGATAAGTTGAAGTCACCTCTACAAACAACCATGAGGATCGCGTTCCTTCCTTAAGTCCTTCTCTAAGGGTTGTGAACTCACACACTCAAGTAGTCCTCACCAAGAGGAAAGCACACAAAGAATAGTAAAGAAATTTAAGAAGATAACTTTCATTCCAAATTCAAGTACAAAGCATTACAAGAGTCTCCTATTTATAGGAATGAAAGGGAGAGAATACTCAAACCTAACTCCAAACTCAAACCTAACACCATCATAACTACACCTACCACCATTATCAAACCTACCACCACCTACTATCACCACCATTATCAAACCTACCACTCATTCCATACCTACTAAATGACTGGCCATGACATAAGAATAGCCCAATACATATAAAAGCCCAATAATAATGACTCATGGGCCATGACATAAGAATAGCCCAATACATATAAACTCAAGACATATACAAAATATAAAAGCCCAATAATACATAACTTAAATTATAACAAAAGACCAAATCATTCATTTAAGCTTTATGATGATGACGTTGAACGGATGATGCCCTGCATCTCGATCTGATGCGTAAAAATGAGTTAGAACATGTATGTGTGAATGTGGATATATACATGCTTATGTTTCTTTAGGGGCCTCTCACTGATGGCACAACGAGATGAAAATTACCGCAGTCGAAGACACCGCTCACTACACTCATGAGGGTGTACCGAGTAAGCTAACATCTGTTAGATGTCGCCCCACTAGATGAAATACTGCCAAAATTTTATCAAATTTCTAGACTTAAAAAAGGGGAAATGAATATATATTGTATTGTATGTCTTCTTTTAAGTTTGAAGGCCTCATCGTGCTCATGAGCGCTGATGAGATGAACGGTTCATTAACCACTCATGCTCATGGGGCGTACTACCTAAAGCCAAAACACTCATGTAGCCCCTACACCTGGGACGACGCCGAGGTCATAAATTTAGACTAAAATTCAAGACTTAAAATAAATTTAAATGGAAATTATCTAAACTTAAGTCAAACAAAAGGATATATGATAAATATGAAGATAAATGTTAAATCAAACAGAAATAGAAGAAGAACAGTTAAAGAAAATTTTGGAAAGAATAAAACACTCATTTAAAATACAAGTAAAATTTAGGGAGGCTAATATTAAACTCACAAACTCTAATTGTAATTCTCTGTGGCTTAAATTGAAGCGGTAAAGTGAGTTCTCTTCTATTAAAATTCCTCAAAATTGAACAAGCCTTAATTGAAACTTGGGGAGACAAATGCCAAACTCATAAGAGACTTATAATAAATTTGGAGTTTAGTTTTCAAATAAATATGTGATTTGATGTGGAGTTAAGGATGAATCTAAATTTGGCTTAATATCTCTTATATGAATATAGAGATGATTACAATGCTAGTGCATAAGCATGAGTAAGGCTAAAACAATGAACACTGAAATTGGTATAACTTATTAAAAGTGATTTAAATTGAACATAATCAGAGAATTGCAAAACTCAACAAGTAAACGCAAGTAATAGTTTAAACTACAATCTAAATCAAAATGCCTTCTTACATCTGACTGAACTCTTTGTACGCGAAAGAAGGCAATACTAAATTAAATTCTACAAAAATTATGAAGCTTCCTTCAATAAAAAAAAAGAAGATATTTCCATTATAATTATGATTTTTAATATCAATGAATTCATTAATTAGATGAAATTACCTAAGTTATAAAACACCTGCATGTGCTCAGACATAGAGATTTAAAGTGCAAATCTTAATGTCTGAAGATGCTATGCAGGTTAAATTGGAATCAATTAAATATTAATCTGGAAAATCTAATAAAATAATAGATCAAATTACAACATCTTCTATGCCACCGAACTTGCAATACTCAAATGTAAGTCGTGGGCACTATTTAAAATTTAAAGTAAATGACCGTAATTCTTTGTACAAGCATTTAAGACAACAAGAACTAAATGCTGCACGAATGAAGGAGCTTTCTTTCAATATAAAAAATTAAGGAACTTCATTCTAAATTATGATTTTCAAAATCAACGAAATTACTAGTTTGGTGAAATTATCTAAGCTATAAACAGTGTGCTCATGAGATTTCAAGTAAATTTTAATGTCTAAAATACTAGAGCTAAATTAAAATTAATTAAATATTATTTAAAAAATCTAATAAGATATTAGATCAATTTACAACATCTTCATCTGATCTATAATTCAGATAAGTGTAGATGTATTAAACCAAAAATCGCACTAATGAAGCTTTCTTTCAATACAAAATTTAAGTAACTTCATTCTAAATTATGATTTTTAAAATCAATAAAATCACTAATTGGTGAAATTAGCTAAGCTACGAACACCTGCATGTGCTCGGACATAGAGATTTTAAGTGCAAATTTTAATGTCTGAAAATGCTGTGCAGGCTAAGTTGGAATTAAATTAAAATCTGAAATTAATCTCATAATTCAGAAATAAACACTATATAAAAAATCTTAAATACACTTGACAACTTACGCCAATGTTTATCAAGGAGGATGCTACGCAGTGTTGCTACCCTGCTTAGTCTTGACCAAGCTAACAAAATCTAAAATCTATTATAAAAATTTCAAATCTTTAAAACTAATTCGAGATAGATCTAATCCTATAGTAAATGAGTCGACAGATATAAAGTTCTTAAATATTTTCAAATTAATTAATTTTTCAAATCAAATTAACTCAAATTAAATATCAATCTAAAAAAATTATTTAGATGAAACTCTATCATTAAAGCCATTAATATATCCACCTTCCAATTTGTCGAGGTGATGATTAAGAAAACTCTTCTCACAAAAGAGCCAATATCAAATCAAGTGTTATACCATGTTCACTAATCACTCTCTATAAGGATGTGGCCCGTGTCCACCATGCAAGCTCCAAGATGAAGTAAAGCTGAGTCCTCCGATTGGGTGGTTTGAGCTCCATTATATTATGATCACGACCGTAGCCCGTATGCTCCCCAATGGCTTTATCCTTTGAGTTGTGAATCATATGGTATACTTGATAGGGCAAACAACCCTCTGTCAACTAATGTAGACATAAGTCTGTCTTCTTAGACAAACACCACCCTAGGCCTACAAAGATTTCTTGGATGACGTAACCCATGTGTTGATAAGGATTATTCTCTCAACTATCTCCTCTCTCACTAAGTAGACTAGGGACCATACCGGATGACGTAATCAGGATCTAGATGTCATCATCATTCCCCAACCATCCTAGAAATGATGAATTTCATAATATAACGAAACTCCACATCGCTACTATATGCTAATGATTAGAGATCTAACATCAAATTTTTAATCAAAATTTTTCTCTCACTTATTGAGAGGGGTAATTAACAATAAAAGCTTGCGCCTATAGGAAACCTAGAACCAGATCTAAAGTCCTCACAAAATGAGGGCAAAATCTCCTGGTGTCTATCTACTATTCCATCCGCCTTCAAAATTACAATGACACTTTCAATCTCTTCAATTCAATATTGTGAGAGGTCGATGGCTTGGAGCTCAGATATTTGAGAGTAATCATATTTTGACGATTTGACATTGACTTCTTTGTGAGCTAGAGTTTTTTTTTTAAATTTATCACTTTTAGCAAATAATTACGGAAGGTGGATGAATTAAATTTTAGTTTTAAATTTTGGATATTGAATTTCATTTAACCATTTAGAATTTAGTAATTTGTCTAATTTTATATTTATTTTGATGCTTGATTTTGATTACTTTGATTTGATCTTGCAAGCACATTTTGATGATAAATATCCTTTCCGTTTAAAATCTTCATTCAACACAACCATCATCAGGGTAGACCTTATCGACTTTACTCATTTGTTAATAAAGGATCAAGTCTATGACTTGTATTTATGAATTTGGATTTGAGGTGATTTAACAAAAATAATTTGAACACCTAGATAATAATAACCCATTATTCTACCAATCATCTAGGTAGATGTTACTTTGCCGCTCTAGATCCTATCAATTCTATTAATTTAATAATATGAGCATCAACCATGATAGAATTAGCATATTTTACTAACTTGAAATTCTATAATATTATCATTAAATTTAGTTTAACTTTAGACAACCAAGAGTTAACCAAAGATCCTGTGCATTAAGTTTAAGCATTCATAAAGTATGCATATTAATTCAATATCGATTTAAGCTTAAGAATTTGAATAGTTATTTATTTTGATTGAGTTGCAAGTTTAGGATTTTAAAAATTTTGAAGATTTCACAGTCGACATTGTCTATGCTCAACGAGGGCACACCATACCAAGAAAGGCATATATGGGTGGTGTAAACATAATGATCGAATGCGTCATCCCATAATACCAAGAAAGACATATATGAGTCTAAGCACCGTAATGTCGTTTAAATGTCAATTTTATAATTATGGTTGCATTTATATTGAGTTATTGAGGCCTCTATTAGTGAAAGTTTAATAGATTTGGAAGATCATTATCCCCTGATAGGGGATTGCCACATATATGTTGGGCTTTCCTACCATGTCAAGAAAGATATGTATGAGTGGTATAAATACCACGGTCGAATGCACCATCCCACTATGCCAAGAAAGGTATGTATGAGGCTCTAAGGTACCTGCATGAAACACAGATTTTCCTGCAATGACAAGAAAAGCATAAAATAATTTATATACAAGAAACCTAAATTTCAAACACCCTTTTCTTATTGTTCTTAACACTGGATTCGACAAATTTGGTAGTAACTCCATGTAAGATTTTACAAAGCTACTCAGCCTAAAAGACGCTGCATGGTTATTTTGCAATACCACAGCCGTGAGTCTCCCAATCTACTCATCTAAAAAGACGTGCATAGGCTCTTCTGATACTAAAAAAAACTATTTCTATCATACCAAGAAAGGCATGTAATATACAACAAACAAGCAATACCAATGGAAAGGAACCATAAAAGATATTAAAGGGGTCAAGGAGTGCACGGCCGCACATGTGGGTGGAGTGATGCTGATACAGACATGAGGGATGGTGTGTTTTTCATTTCCAAAATGCCGGCGAAATAATGGGAGAGCCGGTGAGCTTCTAAGCTCCTGCGGCTATAAGAGGATGGGCAAATGAGAGGGATTTGGGAGAGAGAAGTGTGGGTTTGTTGTTATAAGGAGGGTATTTATAGAATTTTTTTTATTTAAGTGAAAATTAACCCTAATTAAGATTTTTACATCGACATTATTACATATGTGATATATATGTTGATCTTATGTTATTCGATGTTACGGACATAACCGTTCATGATGGAGGCCATTAGTTAATCAAATGGGTCAATTTCAATTCAAAATTACACGTTGTCACCATCACCGATATTCATGTAGACCAATTGAATAATAGTCTCATAAAGGTTTAGATATTTCAAAGCTAAAATGACCAATTTCACAGAGATCATTTGGCCATTGTCCCAACCTCCCAACTTGATATATAGTAGGCACGCAATTTTAATTTTCTTCTTGATTAGTCGACCGTCGAATTATGCAATATGTATATTATGATTAATTTTGATGCTTTGAATGCGATGGCAAAGTACGTTCATTGATTGGAGATCATTTCAATTGATTTTCTAACTAGCATTTTAAATCGATTTGCATTTGTATGAATGGAATTTGGCTTATGAGCTCAACTCACTAATGTAACATGCATGGAGGTTAGAAAATGTCATATAAGTTCCCAAGTAGAAAACATCGCAAACAAAAAAAAATGTACCACACAAAGTCACGATTAACTCCATGTGCAGAGCCATGTTTTCATGTGTTCAACACAACACATGTACATTACAAATGCATCAAATGTATCACATATCTTGAGTAATCCATGGAGAAGCATGGAAGTATTTCAAATGTTGTTATATTGTAATTTGTATTATATTTTTTTATTATTCATATTAAGTTCTTTAAGTAATCTTATTTATAATTGATCTAATCAATTTTTTTTTAATACTTAGATAACAACAGTAGTGGTGATGATGCTCTACGATGGTCATTCGAGCTTCAAGGAAGAATGTTGTGTCTCAACCCACTATTCAACTACTAATCCACTACCTCATTTTGATATTGCTATCTCGATCTTTTTGGAGTAGACGGCACACATGCCTACCATTCTCCAGAGCTTACAGACACTATTATATTCTATTCATGTCAAGCACCCATAAGTTCCAATGAGCTCAGGTTTTAGCATAGACCTTATGATCAATCTAATACTTCTATGCCCACTGAGTCGTAGATGACACATTTTTATTGAGGCATAGGTTGACACATAAGCATATTTTTAAAATTTTACTTTTGTCATATTATGGTTCTAATCTTAATTATAATTTTTAGGTTAAATCCATATAGTGAAACTATTCATGAAATCATGAATATAATAAGGAGTAAGTATGATACTTCATATATTTCATGAAAAAAGGACCTATTTGAGGCTCAAGACATGTGGTTTAGAGAGTATGAGGTATTTCCTGAACTATTTATAGTTTTGAAAAATATTATTTACTTTTTAAAGAATTACTAATTATCATTAGTTTGTTTGAAATTACAGAAGGATTTCAGTTGGTTGCCATAACATAGCCAAAAAATAAGAAAATATTTTGAGTCTAGAGGGGCTACTCACCTACGTGATATGTTTACAGGAATGCGCAAATTTGGGTGAAGATTTCCTTGGATTGGAGAGGATGTGTGGACTAACCTTTGTAGAGTATAGATCTCCACAGATTATGTTCGTAAGAGGGAGTAGTCAAAGCAAAATTGATCTTGTTGTGGGCATGAGCATCTATATGCATATTGAAGGTTCAAGATCTGTACATTGAGTGCAAATGAAGAATGATAAGTCATTTATTATTTTATTAATTGAATCTATAATCATTATTAATTAATTTCATTGGAATCTTTAGACTAAAGTTCTTGGCGAGCCTACGCTCGCATTACATAGTAGAACACATCAGCAGCAGTGGATTAATGTTTGATCATAGAGAGCATATATAAGTTAACTCTTAATTTTTTAAATTATAATTCAATTAACAATCTATTATGGTTAACTCACATTCTAATTGCTTATAGGATGACTATTTCAGGTTGAAGAAAGTTGTAAGTCAATGCTTCATTAGTGTATGAAGTTCTAGTGGCCAGTCAGAGCAATTAAAGTATGATATATGGAATGAGAATGTCGGAGGAAAAAAAGAGATGAATTTATGGCCAAGACTCACAGGGATTAGCATATGATGTCGTCATTCATTCTCTGAAATGAGCAATTAGTCGATTGACGAAATTGTTTAGAGTCGCATTTTTGCGATGGTCGAGGAGATGTAAGTGAGGATGGCTGCTCAGATGGAAGCTTGAATGGCTATAATGGAGGCTAGAATGGAGAAGATGCACAAGGGAAGAAGCTAGTGGTGGAGATGGAAGAGGAGGAGGAGGAGGATGATGATGAGGAGGAGACTAATAAGGATTAAATCTCATTTGTACTTTCTTTTCATTTATAAATAATTTATTCATATGTTGATATTTCAGACTATTTTATTTAAATATTTTGAAACTATTATTATATTTTAACATTTTTTAAAATACTAGAATGAAATGAAAGAAATACTTGAGATTAGTTGTTTATTAGTCTTATTGGATGCTGAAGATATGTTATAATTAGTTAGAAAGTTATGAAGTTATTTTGTGATTCGTCTGCATGTGTAAAAATAAGAGCATTTGAAAAACTCTAATTTTTTTTCATTTCAGTATAGGTTTCCGGTGAACTTCTACTGGATTTTTGTTCGGTAAGCTCAATACAAGGCATCAACAAAAAATAATCGTTAGAAAATTCCTGACATGATCATTTTCGATGGTTTTCGAGTGGACAATCTACACTAGAAATTTCTGGCTGACAGGTCCTTCGGAAATTCCCTTAAAAATGGTCTTGTCAGATATTTCCAGCGGTTCACTTTTCCAATGGCATTTTTAGACGATTTTTCCACTAGTTCTTCCTGAAAAATGTTTTGGTTGACAATCTAAAGAAAATTATTTTCTGTCGGATTTTAAGTCCGTCAAAAATCATTTCCAATCAAGATTTTACTGTTGGAGTGAAATCCGTCAAAAATCTGTCAGAAAGTAACTTACAAATAAATTTTTGTTGATTATTGTGGATTAGTCTATTGATAATCTATGATTTTAATGTAGTTTTAGTTTTAAAAAGCACAAAACTTTCAAATAGTAATATCAACTTTTCATCCATGAGTTGAAAAACAAAAATTTCATCAAAATCATTTTAAAACCAAATTATTAAAAAGCCCACATTTGAGCCAAATGAACCCTTAGTTGATCATTTTTGTTGAGTTATTATTAACTTCTATTAATATAACAAAATATTTTTTTATTTCTTACACTTATAATTATATGTTCTCTAATAATTATTTTTATGGAATATTTCACTGATTCAATTCCAAAGATTCACATGTCACAAGTTAAGATCATTCCCTTCATAATATCCTATATTATCATAGAGTATCATTTTTTTAGTAAAGAGGTATAATAAAAAGTATTATCAAAGCATTTTTATTTTGTCATGTTTCGATCCGAAGTTTGGAATTTTCAAGATGAGAATAGACGGTCGAGTGGTGAAATTAAAATTTACATTTTCATAATTCTAATAATTTAAAATTTATCTAATAAAAAAGAGCTAAAGAACTACCAAATGATCCATTTCTAAAGCTAGCACAACAAATAAAAAAAATACATTTGCTTGTTGTTACTTTGCCTATGATATACGTTCTCTTTTCATTCACTCATTCAAACCTAAGTTATGTAAATAGCAACATAACAAGTTTTTCAAAAACTAGTGGAATAATAACATTTCTAAATTATAGTAGCCAATGAGAAGAAAATAATATGCATGCCAATTAATATTTTCTATTATACAAATTCATATGATGATTTGAATCAATTGTAATCATGAATATCATATAAACAAATATTTAAATTATATAAAATTTAAAAATATTAACTCTTATTATACATTTCATACTCTAGACTTTTAAATATTAATGGACATTATATCTTACTTTATACATCTATAGCAGGAGCACTATCTAAACATAATCTTACTCACCTTATCCCGTCAGCATAGGGGAGCATAGACACATCCACTATTCTCTAGGGTGAAAAGGTTTCAACTCACCCTTGACTAATACATCCCTCATCACACAGCTAAACGTGAGTCAAATTTCCACTATTGTTTGAGGTAGAAGAAAAGTTATCAACATATGTAGGTACATTGCATCCCTAGCCAATATTATAAGAAGGTGAACTCCTTTCATCAAACACATACAAACACACCTATAAATGATATTTTTATTTGCATTCATCATAACATGCTTTATTTTTCTATGTGACTTTATGATTGTTTACTAACCATTACATATTATTCTGTAGAGAGAATAAATGTGTCATGTTAGAATGATCAAATGTGTTCCTAAATGAAACTATTATGTATGCCTTCTTTAGATATCACTATTGCATGTGCCATTCTCAACAATATGACCAATAAATCATAATAAAGAGCTAGTCAGAAAAATCATAAATGAGGAGGACATAAATGAAATATACTAATTAAATGCATAAGATTTAGAAGCAAAAAATAACATTGAAATTTAAAAATATAATTATCCACCTCGAGATCACCCTATGAGCTTGACTTGAAAAATTTTGTTTGATCTTATTTTGTCAATTAATTCATAACCATAGCTTCCTTTAAGTTGACACATATAATAATATTATATTTATAAATAAATATAAATTATTCATTACAATTAAATTATATAAATATTTACTTTCAAATTTAATACTTCTATTTATTATAATTTCCTCCTCTTTGAACTTATATAATTTTACTTAATGAGCCTAACATACTATATAGCTAAATGATATAATTGAACCACTCCTTAGAACTATGTAATACTTACTCTTTTTATATACCTTTATTTCATCCTCTTCAAATCAATAAATAAATTTCATTATTATTAAATTTAAAAAATCTTTAATTTATAATGACAACCTAATATACTAAATAACTTCTTAACTTCTTTATTATTTTTTTTTTAAATTATTTATGATAATAGCATTATATTTTCAAGTATTATCTATGGTAATATTCATATATTTTGAATATATTTAAAATGAATAGATATACATTTAAATGTAAATTTTATCCTAATATTTTCTTATTTGTCTCAATTAATAATCTTACATAAATCATTTAATATTAAGTTAACTTTCAAGATGTTAACTTAATCAGGTGCTGGCTCCATCAAGCCCCCTTGCTCGACATCGACACCTAATGTGCTCATCCCATACCCTACCTCCTTGGCCTTGCCATCCCAGGGCTTGTTGCCCCCAAGCGAAACCTCAATCTCACTCGACTCTCCCTCCATTGCTCTCAATCAGGTGTTGGCTCCCTCAAATTCATCCTTGTCTCTCTTTTAATAACGGGAACCGATTGATGTCAATTTAGTGGAAAAATTGACATTAGTCAGTTCAACTCTCTCCTTTATTTTAAACAATGGGATATCACATATTTTGTATTAAATATACATACCTTTATTTTTTTTGTTCACTATAGAATAATATGGGTATATTCATTTAGTTTTTTATTTTACTTTGTATTATTTTGCTCTCTTTTATTTTAGTCTTGTTTTAATTTATTTATATAAAATGACATCTAAGAGAGTAGGTATTTCCATCACTGATGCTAATAACGGCTAAAGAGCTATTTAAGATGCTTCACCTATTTTAGGGGTCCTTATTTTGCTAGTCCTCATGATGCTAGCATTTAAAGCTTTGTAATTGCTAATGCTATAATTTTTAAGATTACTTTTGTTATCGAAATTAGGACACATGAATTCACACAAGCTTTATAAACTAATAATGTCAATGATTTCACTTAAACAATAAAGTTAAATCAATAAATGGTCCAGTCAACATAATAATCAATTGTAAATGTGTCGATCATTACACAAACTGTTAAAAAAAATAATCAATAAAATGCCAAAGTAGCACAAGTGACACAAGTGGATATAGTTGCTTATGCTAACATGGAGGCTAGAGTTCCATGAGTTATTCATGTTAATAGAGGAGAAAAGATTGAGTGTTGGAATTATTATCGAAGACACCCTCCTAGCTACATTTAAGAGAACAGTATCTATCATAAATCAAATGCTTGGATTTATAACATCAAGAAGAGATTTTGATGTTTAAAGTGTCTTGAAGACCGTAAAGTAGATATAGTAGTATTAAAGCTTTGAAAAGGAGCTAATGATTAATGAGAAAGTTATAAACATAATAATTTTTGACTTGATATAGTGATTCTTTGAATAGAGTTTGAGAGACTTTTATTAGTGCAATATTTTCAAATGAAAGATAGCACAAAGCTAATAAGTCATTCAAGAAAATTATAGTAAGAAAATAAATTTATTCAAAAGTACACAACTTAGTTGCTCAAATCATCAAATTTATTCATTATATTGGTAAACATAGAAATTATAAGATTTATACCTTTTTTATGAAATAAAAGAAAATATTATAAAATATTAATATTCTGGTAAATGTCTTACCTCTACAAAACTCTTAAATCAAATTATACATATGGAAATATAGATCAAGGCATTTGAAGAAAAAAAATGTTAAAAAAAAATAAAAGAATACAAGCACTTATGCAAATGGAGGTACTAAAAAAATATTATCTATTAAGTGATCCTCAAGGTTGAACATTCCCTGATAGGTTTCAAGCTGAGGCCCTTTGTATTTTAGCAAAACCACCTCCTCAACAAAGTCTCAACGCGAAGAGATAGTTGGGCACATTGAAAATAATGATTGGGTGATGTCAATTCCAATTGACTTATCTTAGTTTGTGATCCAAGCAAGTTACACTACAAACATTGGAAGTTGTTGCAAGTAAACTTTGATGAGGCTAGCAAGATTGGTGAT
This sequence comes from Cymbidium sinense, assembly GCA_021442155.1. NCBI lineage: Eukaryota > Viridiplantae > Streptophyta > Magnoliopsida > Asparagales > Orchidaceae > Cymbidium > Cymbidium sinense. The sequence goes on from CM038218.1 coordinate 177,989,682, forward strand.
TTGCTAGAAAAGATCATCAAGGTTGGTATCTAGGTGCTCATGAACAACAAAGGTGTTGCTACTCGGTGGTTCTCTTGCTGTGAGAGAAACAAAATTTCAATGCTAAAAGCATCATGTCAAAGCTTCTTTCTTTAATAAGGAGGCAAGATCTTTTAAAGAAGGGTGTTGATGGAAAAAACTCAACGAGCCAAAGTGACAATGGGGAAAACTTACATCAAAGATTTGTAGACATGGATAAAAATATGTTATTTAAGTTCATTACTTGATGATTGAAGAGATAGGATAGTTCTAAAAAGTGAGACTCGAGAGGGAGAGAGAGTTGTTGAGCATAGACCTATAAAAGAGTATGATAAAGGAGGTTTTATAGTGACCCGGTCTCCACATTAGAGAAAGAACTATTCTTAATAAAAAAAATTACATGCTTTGCAAGAAAAAAGAAGGAAATGCCTTTGTAAATCGAGCTACAAAGGTTTCCCTTTTGCAACGATATATAATTTGCATATCAATTGGTTCTCCGTCAAGTGTTTTTTGTGTCTCCATTGTGTTCGTTTTTCTTATGTGCAAGAGAGGTAACGATTGAAACAATGAATATATTCTTATGAGCTCCTTATCCCCTTCTTCTAAGCAAATCCTTGACCCGATCTCTTGCAATATGATGACAATCGATATGAAAAATCATTACCAAAGTGTAGATGTTGTTCTTTACTAATGGTGATCGGGTGTGGAGTTAAGAGTCACAAATTGTTAAATAAGGTAGGATGACAAAGCCATTTGGGGTTGAGTCAGGGGGCGCTAATGCTGACTAAGCAAAAGATTATAGAGATAGGAATTTAAGTAGTGCTAAAAGAGTTAATATCATTATAGAATGTGAACCAAATATAGACCAATGAAGAATGGCATATTTCATGTCTATTATAACATTTGTAGAAGGGTGGCCTAAATCATAACAAAATTGACTCAAGGCAGGCAAGCGTTAAGACCATCCTTAAGCAAAAGGCCATGCTACAAAAGCCTTTTGGGGTGCCTCATGGCTAGTAGGAGCTAAAGGTCCTTGGAAAGGTATCTTTCTAAGACCTCTCTTTAGATGTAGATTAGTGATAAAAAGTATGAGTCAAATAGTAGCTATGTTGATGTATGAATTTCTTATATGAGACTTCGTTGAACCCTAATACCTTTTCATTTGGAATGAAGAAATAGCAAAGTGATGCTAAAAACTACCAAGAGGGGCCTAAATTGATGAAATTTTTTTTGACAATTTTTCCATAAGTTCCAACCACATCAGTTGATTTTATTTTCTTTATTTTTTTTTCATTTTATTGATATTTTTCATTATTTTTGGTAATATATCTACAAAAAATCTACCAAAATTTTATGTGTGGATTTTTAGTTATTAAAATGTATTTTAGTAGGCTTTTTATTGACAAAAAATCAATTAAACATTCATTAGAAGCACAATTTATTGATAGATTATGGTATATTTTCTTCGATAAAATTTTTTCTACAATGCTAGTTTTTCTATAATGTCTACATATGTTTAATAAAATTTTTATGAAAAATTGGAACAAATTTTTTTCTAAAAAGTCTAATAAAAATCGTGACATTTCTTATTGTCTATATTTTTTTAATGAAAAATCTATTTTTATGCAGTCAATCATGTCGAATTTAGTGCATATAAATATGACTTTTTAATTAGCTCATCTACTTAAACTCAGATCTATTTTTTTCTTAATGACTATATTTTTTCAATGGCATGCATATTGTTAACATTTAAAATTAAAGATGAAGGATGAAGTTAGACCTTTATTGCATTGTAAAATATTTTTATTACATACATATTGTTAACATTCAAAATTAGATGAAGCAATTTAACTTTTCTTAAATTATCAGATGTCTTGTTGAGAACAGATAATTAATATCATCGAGTTTCTTAGTAGTTGATTCATAAGAATTGTTGATAATTATTATAGCACTATCTTGGATTTTCAATATGAGTTAAATACACTCATCACTAACTTGATCGGTGATTAAATAAAGCTTCTTATGATTGAAAAATATATGTATTACACATACATTCTTGATTATGGAGGATTTTTTTATACATGTTAGAGATTGCCTTTATCACACATATATAACATGAAAATTTTATTAAAGATGTTGAAGATAATATTTATTTTCATTGACAAACAAACAATTCATATCACTTATATATACATCAACCTTCATTCATTATTAATTGACTATGAATGTATTCCATCAAGCGGTTCATAGATATTTTCTATGAAATATATTCTTTATTCATAGATATTATTTTAAAAATAATTAGTTGAATTAGAGACAAGTTATAAAGTGCTTGCATGTTAAATTCCAATTCATTAGATCTTCTTATACATCCTTATTTCTTATTAGCTTAGATCAGTTACTATTCCTAAGTGCATCTTTAAAAAAATTATCTCCTTTTCATGTCATTTTCTATTTGATGGTGGGCAAGCAATGAAACTCCATTTCATATCTTAGAATCAAACCACTCTTCCTAAAGAAAATGGGCATGGGTCTTTCTATCTACACTCTTAACTCCTTATGCAAATGAAGGTTGTTTGTCGACTTCTTCACTCTTCTAGCATATTGACTATGTGGTGTTTATAGACCTATGACTTCCTATGGAAAACACATGCTATGCATATCCTTTTTGGCATGAAATTAATTTAGCTGTTATGGTCATGAGATGTTATTGCAAACTATGCCTATTTTCTTTATATGATATGTGGTGTTTATTTTCTATTTATGTGTATGGGACACAACTGTGACCGAGAGTGTACTTTAAGGTGATGATAAGAAGACAAGAAATTGAATATCTGAAAGATAGAAATCACCATCCTACAATAGACCTAATCACCTAATAAGGACTCCTAATGCATGATGTGCCTTTGAATATACAAGAGATTTTTTTTGCTTTACATGGATGAATAAAGCAGGGTTTATCTAAATCGAGTTCTAAAGTTCCCTATGGGGGCAAGCTCCCATAGTTAATTACATCCTAAGGAAGGTGAGTTTCTCATAAATACTCTCGATTAAAGTAGATAATTATTATCTTCAAAGATTTCAACGATAAGACTATCAATAAATTGACTATGTTTGAAAAATCAATCATGATAGATAAAAAAGGAGAGACTTATTATCGAAGCCAAAGGGAGATGAGAAGAGAATGCTCATGATACTAGGAAACTTAGTGAGCATTTCAATATATCCTATTGTTGGGTTTTATATGTTTGAAATTAAGGAGAATTATATGTTTGAATTGAATTTTATTAAAAAGTTAAGACTTATAATCTCACAACAAAAGGTTGTGGAAATACCTAAGAGATGAGGATTTATACTTGTAGTCCAACGAAAATAGCAGCCTCAGATCCTAAATCTAGGGAGCTTTAGTGAGGGCCAAAGCACATCCTAAATCTAAGCGAAGATGGGTATATGATTTACCTCCACAAGAGAGGGTAAACCATCCCATCACTTTATAATGGAGTGGCGATAACTCTTCATACGCTTTAAAATCATGTGGTCAAGTCATATGTTTTGCAAGATGGTTAGGTTGTTATTATTAGAAAGAAGACTAAGGCTCTTAAAACCACTCCCTAAGAGACTAGAGCATGAATGGTATGAATAATGACTTAGTTTAATGCAAATCTTTTCAAATTTTATTTGATTTTGGACTCTTCATTTTGACAAAGGCTATAGGATTTTTATATGCCTAAATGCATATTGAAATGAGTTATGGGTCAAATCAAGAATGGAGAGAGTGAAGCTCCGTTAGTAGGAATTGCTCTCATAGGTCAAGTAGTTCCCATATGTGCAAGAACGGATGCCCTCATTTTACAAGAGTGATTCAAGATGATATAGATGATATTAAGCATACAACATCCAATTAAGGGGTTGCTAAAATCTTTTAATTATCTTGATTTAATGCCTAGGCTTTATGTGAGGTTATAAGTTATTTATAAAATTTATTTATGAGTTATAGTTGGGTAGAAAATATATTTTTTTCTAAGAGCCTAATTGCATCCAAGCCATACAACAAACACCAATCATAAAGAAACTATGAAAAGGCACATAATTTCTAATACACAAGCTAAATAAAATATCAAATATTTTATAGAGAACATAAAAGAATAAAATGCCAGTGCGGTTGGGTATTACCGTACAACAAAAAAAAGGGTATCCGAGCTCTACCCTTATACAACCCGAATTACAAAAGAATAATTACAATTAAGGATGAATACATACTATGGGGGTCTTCGTATTCTTCAAATTTTTATATCTTCTTTCCTCCTCTTTGATTCTTTGATTTGGCTCACTTCAAGGCATCACATGGCACATAAGACATAGTCTTTTAGGCAATGCTCATCCTAATTCCCCCATAGCACTAATCCTAATTCCTAATTGTAAAATTACATTTAAATGGAAAGAGTAAATCTAACTACACCTGTAAAATAGAGGTTAGCTAAACATACATTTCACCCAAGCAATTATATTTATAATTTGGACTTAACACCCTGCACATGGGTAACTAAGTCCACATGTCCTAATTTAGATTATGCTTAGGAGTTAAGCAACCTGCAAAAGAGAGTATTAATATTTATTTTAAGCACTCCTTAAGCACAATCTCCTACATAAAATATAATTAGGATAATCACGGCCTAACATCCAATCTACGAAGCATACACCCTAACATCAAGTCTAAAATAATATATCACAAAATAAAACATACATTAAATCATGCATCGCTCTAACATAAAGCTAGAAGTGGTGACTTAATTGTAAGGTGTGTGTATTAAGGCTTGTGTGGTATGCCCTAACTAGGCTTTGTTATAAGGTTCTAAGTAAAAAAAGGATTTAATTATAAAGGATGGTTTCACTTTAAGTGATTTAATTGATTTGTAAGTTTTACTTAATACTTTCTTTTATTTCACTTGATTTACACTCAACAACTAAGTGTTATAAAGAAAAGAAAAGAGAGGATCACTCTCTTTTATCCCTACCTTAAGTCACATCTAAAGTAAATTAATTAAATAAAGTATCTTTAGTGAATGGTTTATTACATATTTTAATTAATCCTAAGTTTAGGTTCACTTTAAATAATCTCATTTAATAAAAAAAGTATCTTAAGATTAATTAGGGCTAATTACTATCACACAACACATGTTTGTTCATTTCTTTCTATCATATATAGCATGCACATGATTAAGTCCTAAACATATCTATGCATATAATATATTTTTGGCACACTTAAATGTAGGATGTATGAATGTTTTCATAGAAAAATAGGATTCTAATTCATTAGCTAAATACACATTCAAATGTATGAAAGTTCTAAGCAAGTACTTCACCATTATTTTGCACCAAGGGAGTGAGGTAGGAACCTCCTTGGGGCTACTTAAAGTCGTGCATCCTCGAAATGTCCAAACTAATATACCTACTATTCTTAAATACATGTGAATGTATAAATAACTATAAGAATGGAAATCATGCAAAAATTATATTTAATTTAATTGATTTATTTGTGTGAATGAATTAAAGCTCTATCCAAATTTTAATGTCAAGATGCAGAAGAATGAAATCAAATGAGTACGTCATCATTATTTTGAACCAGGGGAGTGAGGTAGGAACCTCTTTTGGGCTACTTAAAGTTGTGCGTTCCCGGAATATCCAAACTAATATACCCACTAATATTCGTACTTATGCAAATCAACATATGAATGAAAGAAATGAACTTCACTTCATACACTAAGCTTATATTCACATGCACCTCATATGTATGCATAGTTATTGTCACAACATGTATTGTTATTCATTAATAAGCTTTTGAAAATATATTTGAGATTTAATAGTGATAATAATCACACATATTTTTAATTTAAGGCAACACATGCAACTTGACATAAAAAAATTATTTCATTTAATTAATTTTTGAAAAGGATGAATGCATGATTACAAGTGGTATACAATATTTTAATATGATTGAAATGAAATAAAGAGACACAAGCATGTAATTTCATTCAATCCAACTAATTCCTAAGGACAATCATATTAAATAAGCTTATTTAAAATAAACTAAAGTTTCTTATTAAGTTATTTTTGGATGTTTGATTTGATTTTTTTAAAAAAAAGAGGAGATTCAATCATTTGTTGCTCTTAATCCATTCCTATGTTTGTTAATTAATTTAGTTCAATGAAAAGATAATTAGGTGAATTTTATTAATTAATTAAATTGTTATATGAATTAAATCAACTAATTAACACTTATTTATGTTACCTAAAAATAATTAACCAATTAATTATGAGCCAACATGATATGCACATGAATTGGAATTTAAATGAGTAATGACCCTAAGAAATAAAAGGCATAATGCAATTGGCTTACAATTAGTGGTTAATTAGATTAAAGAACTTAATTAGTACCTGGCCATGATGTAAGCCATATAATTCTCTTAAATAGCTTTAGGTTATTAAACACCTAAAGATCTACCCAAGAAACTTAATTAGATGAGTTTTGGAATGATTATGAATTTAATTTAATTAATTCAATTTAATTAGTGAATTAAATCATTAATTAGTCCCAAATTAATTAGTTTCAAGTCAAATGAAATGAACTTAGGGAAAAGAATGGGAAAATGTCCCAATCTCATTCTCCATGTCTATTCATTGTTATATAATGATTAGCAAGTATAATTAATGGTTTCCTCACTATTTAGCATTTTAATTAATCACCTAATTAATTAAGAAAGTAATTAAATCTAAGACAATCAATTTTTCTAATTAACCAAGTAAAAAATTCCAGAAAATTATGGGAGGTAGGGGTCATCCCATTAATCAACCTCAAAAAGTTTGGGATTATTTACTTGGGTAATTAGGGAGTAATTAAGCTAATTAAGTTTTCAATTAAACCCAAATTAAGCCTTAATTATTATTCAAGTTCAATTGGGATTAATTTTATTAAATTCTCCTCAAAAATATCTTTAAAATGAGTATTTATTTATATATTTAATTTTTTCTATGATTTATTATAATTTTTCAAAATTTCAGTTGATTTAAGTGATTTTTCATGATTTTATAAGATCTATTAATTTATTTTTGTTAAAATAGACCATTTGAGCTTCATAATGTAATATATTTCAATCCAGAAATCCTTTTAGCTTGAAATTTTTATGGAAGGTGTATTTTAACTTTAATTTAATCTCTAAAAAATTCAAGTTAATCTGATGTGTATTTTTAGTTTAAAATTTTATGTTTACAAAAACTCAAATTAAGCCCAAAATATATAGTAAAATTTGGGGATTTTAGATTTGTTGGATTTCTCTTGGAACGATGAATCCAACGAGCCATTGTTTGTAATGTTTAGTTAAGTATTTTATTTTCTATGAATTTGTGAAGTTTCAAGTGATTTAAATAATTTTAAAATAAAAAATCGAAATTTTCCACTTAACACAAATTCAATCGATGGCAACACATGTGACATGCGCTGCAGCGTTCATCGGCATCAGGCACGCTGCACGAAAGGAAAGTGGGATGAAAAGAAAGGATCGATCAAACCGTCTGATCACGGATCGAATGATCCAAATCTGATCCAAGCGATCTGAAGGGAGAAAATGCTCGATCAACGTGCAATCTGAGCCATCCAATCCCACAAATCGGGATCGATCGCTCATGCATCAGCCAATAACAAATCGAGGGAGATTTTGGAATTTTTTGTGAAATCTAGTGAAATTTCATTCGAATGGGCTCATTATTGCATCAATTTATACCAGAAAACTTCTATTTCATATTAGGATTGATTACAATGAAAAATGTAGAAGTTTTTTAATAAAATTTCTAGAATCGCACGAAAATCATCACAAAACAAGAAATCCTAAGGCCACTACAGTTCTTGAAAATTACCTTACCGGGGATGGTTTTCGGTCCCAGTGATGATCCGAACACGCTCTTGAGTGGGGGAAGAAGCCTTGGAATGAGCCTAGACTTCCTTCACTTCGTAATGATGTGTTCTCCAATTGTCACCACTTCCTCATCGAAATCCACCTGATTTTGTTTGGTTTTTCTCAAAAATTAAGTGAGAATGATTGCTGGTTGGTTTGGGAGCTCTAGCAAGATGAAATGACAGTGGGAGAATGAGAATAAGGGTCTCTATTTTCTGTGCTTTGATTTTGGTCAAAAATCTCCTTTCATTTTTGATTTTGACTCCAAATGGGTGTCCTTAGCTTGGGGTGGTTGGGAATGGAAGGGAATCATCCTAGGTGGCTCATTTTGGTTGGCTAAAGTATGAGAAGTGGTTGTCATGAATGATAAATGGGTGTACTAACAAGGGAGGTGGAAGTCCTTTATGCTAAGTATTCCAGTGGGAGAGGTGAAGTGAATTCACCTCTCCAAGAGTCATAATTGACCAAACCACCTCTTGGGTCAGGTTGGTCAGTGTTCTTGGTGCTTATGTGGACCAATAGATGAGTGTTAAGTGGTCAAGAAAGAGAAATGACCACTTAAGTGAGTGTCTTTTCTCATGGGATGCCCTTAACCCAAGAACAAAGTAGTCATTTGACATTGAATTTGATTTGAGTAGATTTTAAATGAGTCAAAAGTGAGTTGAATCAAATTTCATGTCATTTGGAGTTCATTTAGCTTAATTTGGGTCAATTTGACCCATTTGGGCCAAATTAGGTCAAATCAGGTTAGGTTGACTAATTGGTCAAATCAAGGGTTGAATCAAGTTCAAATGATCATTTGGAGTATATTGATTCAATTGCCAAATTTGGTTTAATTTAGATTTAATTTAGATTTTGGCCAATTTGATCATTTAGGTCAATTTGGACTAAGTTGACCAATTTGATCCAATTGACCAAATTGGCTTGAATCATGGCTTGTTTTGATCATTTGGAATATATAGGCGGTTGGTTCAATTTGGATTTGATTGGGTCTTAAGTTGATTTGACTCTTAAGGTCAATTTGAGCTAAGAAGTTGACCAATTGGTCAAATTAAAGCTCAATTAGGCTTTAGTCAAGTTTAATAATTAATTTGGAATGAACTTCAATCATTGGTTCCAATCAATTTGGTTTAGGTTGTAATTTTGCTAGTTTGGATTCATATGGGTTAAAGGGTTGACTTAGTCAACGGGCTAGGTTAATTTGGTTTGACCTAATTCTTGACAATTGATTAACCTAGATGATCAACAAACATGAAGTTTGGATTGACTTAATTCACTTTGATTTGAATTGAATTGGATTTCATGTAGGTTAAATTGGCCACTTTGAGTCAAGTGAGCCCATTGGATTGAGCTTTTGAGTTGGTAGTTGATGGAGTTTATGAGTTTATTTTGAGATGGATATATAAATTCAATTGTAATGATTTGGGTTCAAATGAGTTTTTCAATTGAACATTTCAAGTCAAATGGCCTATCAAATGGGCTAAATTGGGTTTGACTTGGGTAAATTTTGGTTTGGCTTGATGATTATAGGTTTTGTTTATATTTGGATAGATGATTGAAGGAATGATTGATTCAAGAGAAAATTCATTGGTTTTGATTTAATTTGGATAGGATTTGGCCAAGTTAAAGGAATTGGCTTAAATGGCTTGAAATTAGTTTTGACATGATTTTGAATTTAGTTTTATTATTTGAATTTATATATTTATATTTGGGATAATAAATGAAGTTCATGAGAAAATCACTTGAGTTTGGAGTGATTTGAAGCAAATTTGACTAAGCTCATGGAGGAAGGTCAAAAGGATTTAGAAGGAAATTTGGTTGAGTTTGGATTTGATCATGAGATTGAATCATTTGAAGTTGGATTTGAATTAGAATTTGATAGTTTGATTGAAATATTTTATATTTGAGAAAATCAAATGAATTGAGATTGATTTGAATTTGGTCATGGCTAAGTCCATAGGATGAAATCAAATGACTTAGGAAGGGTTTTGAATTTGAGTTTGATTATGAATTTCAACCAAATGATTTGGAATTAAAATTTGGATTTGGAATATGAATTTGAATTTGAGGTTTGGTTGAATATTTGGATTTGAATTGAATTTAAGAAGGTGTACATGAATTGGGTTTAGGTTATAGGGTAGGCAAGTCTTCCTAAGTCCCTAGGGCACAACCTATTCCAACAGCTAACTCTTCTAAGTCTCTAGGCTTAGGTTAAGTGTTCACTTAACCACTAGAAGTGTCTTAAGACTAAGGAGCTCTTAGTATCTATAAGAGTCCTAGATTTATGATGAGGAAGTTGAGAACTCACTCCAAAAGAGAAGTCAACATGATATCATAGGGAATAATTATTTAACATTTTCATCTTTTTGCCTTTTGCTTCTCTTAACTCTATCATTGATAATGAATGTTGGGGGCTACACCCCACCCTTGTCTCACTATCTCCTCATTGCTTGAAGTTCCATTATTATCATTACATGGATGAGAATAATTTTTTTGGGGATTTGGATATTTCTTTCTCTTTTAAGATGGCAAAACAAACTCTCTTTTCCAACATTTCAAATGTGGATTGACAAAAACACATTTGTTTTAAAAGATTTTCACTAAAATATGCTTTATTTTTTTGGATGGCCTATCTAGAGGGTTCAAAATCTATACATAACCTCATTGCCAGAAAAATTACGGTTCACTTGGGCCATAAGCTTTATAACTTCTATTTAAGAATCATCATCTTATTTTGAATGTAATATATCTTTTAAGTTGCTAAAAGATATTTTGCCTTAGCATTTTATTTTCTTATATTCTCTGATATTCCTTTAGCACTAACTCATTACTCCATAGGGTGTCATTTGGCAGTAAAAAATGCTTCACTTTTAGATTATTTTTATTCTTTTTATACTATTAATTTGGAGGATAATTAAAATGACTAATTATTCTTGTGCTTTAATATATTGCAATATGCTCTCTAACAAGATTAAATCTTGTTACCCTCAAACTAAAGAAGTGAAAATTTAAAAGATCTTGGCTTGCCAATGTTAAGCAAATTTTGTGAGATGAAAAATGGGAGTAATGTGAACTAATTAATTTTATGTTAGGTGCTTTTTTAATTTAGTAGTCTCTTGTTTTGCTGCTTTGGAATGAGCTCCATATATGTTTGTGGTGCTTGCAGGGTTTTCTTCCTTCGTCGTGACTCATGTTCGAGCACAAGTTACGTAGGTCTACCTTAAATGGCTCAACTTCCAAAAAAAAATCATCACAGTTCTGATATGGGATTTTCATAAATCAACTATTTAATATATATGTATTTATAATTTAACCACTCTCCTTATTTTCTTGAGAGGGATTTACATACATACCACACAATTATTATGTATTTATATATTTAATAGTAAAATTTTAATTTTTATATATATAACACTCAATCTTCAATATCACATAAAAATATCATCATCATCAGACTTTTAAATGCAATACTTTTAAGCATAGAAGTATCAAGAAGTAAATATTTAACTTATTATTAGATATAACATAGATTATGCTGATGTATGTAAATCTTACACCTTTTTTTTTTTAAACTAATCATGTATTGCATTTTAAATCCATCAAATAATTTTTACAAAAAAATAAAATGGGTGACCTTTTAATGTTAAATCAATATTTGAAAATTAATTTGAATATATAAAGAATAAAACGACTATATGTAAAATCTATATATTGTATTTTCATGACTTGTGCGAGCATTTTAAGTCATTCTATTGTTTTGGGTGGCACATGTTTATTGCTTCATGATATCATTATGATGCTCACTACTCAAGTAACTTACTTTTCTTTGTTGAGCTTAGCCGTTATTTTTTAAATGTGGGGAGGTTTTTATTCTCTTTAGTTTTAATCTTTCCTATATTTTTTTATCTTGTAACGGTCATATATTTTGTAAATGCTAATTTTTTAGCAGCTTTTTTTTAAAGCATCTTTGCCTTTTGCAGATAATCTCCTTTTGTTTTAATTTAATTTTTGAATAAACCATCATTATTCTAAAAATGAAATAATATTTATAGAAATAGCACATAATTTTTATGTATTTACATATTTTGAAGTTTGATATTTATAAATATAATTATATTTAAATAAAAACTGTATTTCACTCTAAGAAATTAAGAGTTATTTGAGATCAATTTTATATTTGTTTTTTTTATGTTTTTTAAAATATATTTATTTAATATTATTTTTAATTAAATTATATTATTATATATATATATATATATATATATATATATATATATATATATATATATATTAAAATAATACTTATTTTCACCCACTGTTTTAATTTCACACCATTATTTTTATTTTTTATTTTTTATTTTATTTTTTTTGAATGGATCATCAACACCCAATTCATGAATGTGGCATGACATTTTGACATCTATTAACATGGTCTGATTTCCATATTTAGATTAACTTTCACCAACAAACTTGAAATATTCTTATAATCATAAATAAGGCATTCATCACACCATTAATTTGTAAGAACGAGCCAAATAATTGAGACCTCTACGGCTCTACCTATTGTATTATAGGGTTTAGGGTTCCTAATCGAATTGATGATAAAGGGTTTTCCTTTGAATTGGGAGAAGTGAGTTGGGACCATCTCCTTCCAGCGGTCCGTCAGACCTTCACAGCAATGGAATATATATATATATATATATATATATATATATATATATATATATATATATATATATATATATATATAATAAGGGCAGTCTGAGATTTTGTTTATTCTTTATTTTATTTTCTCTATATTTTGATTTTAAATCAAATAAAATTAATCTTCAAGTGTTTATGATAATAAATACTATAAATTAAATCTATTATTTAATAAATTACATAATAATGAATTGAAAACTTAGTCTTATGTTTTAATAAGCTTCAGCCACACGAAGAAGCAGATATTTAGCAGTAGATGAATCCTGATGGAGCTGTTTTTAAGCTTTTTGTTGCAAAATGCAAATTAATGTCAATTTTGAAATTTTCAGGTCTGATCGTGCAAAGTCACCTGCTGTGTAAAATTACCTCCCTCGGCGGTGGGCACGAATTAGGAAATCATTTGTGGGCCCCGCCAAAATTGTGTGGTGCTTCGAACCGGTTCTTTCAAGCCTGTACTGTTTGGTCGGACGACTCTTGAGAAGGAAGATATCTCCTCCTTTCGGTCAAAAGCTACAAAAGTACAAATAGAGGAATTGCAGATCAGCTACATGTTTCAAACAGCGCACAGTTAATGTATATATATATTTTATATAATATATATAATAATCAATATTAATTTGTTTAGTAATTATTTAGTCACATTTTGTTTTTTATTTATATTTTAAAAAATTATATATATTATTATTGCGTGCTAAAAAAACAATTGTGGTAGAATAAGAGTTTACGCTTTTAACTTTATTAAATCAAATACACAAGATGTCAAGAATTAATAAAGAAGCTAATTTTAAAAAATCTAAAGAGAAAAATCACAAAGCTTAAATAAAAATCTTCCACTATATATCTCTTTAGAGTAAAATTTTCCATGGATTACGTAATCAGATATAATAAAATGATCAATCGATAACATATATATCAATTGGTAGCCATAAATACATTAGAATGATGATGAACCGGGGTACTGATTTCGAATACGGTGGCAAGAACCAAGATAAGTATAACGATAGCATGGTCGGCAATGCGATAAATAGATAAGGACCGACAAGCATGATAATAAATGAAGATCGATGGTAGTGACGACAATCTTCGTTACGCAGAACCTGGCTGACGCTCGACGGCCATACGCATCACTATGAGATGATCAATGACCGGTAATGACGAATGCAACAGGTGATGTTAACGATGCCGGCATGTGGCGAAGACCAACGATCGACGAAAGCGGGTCGTAATGCCGGGCGGTAACGAGAGATCGAATAGTAGACATTATGCTATGATTAGATATTTCTCTTCTAAATTTTTTTTTTCAAGAATGATATTTATGATTAGAGAACATTTTAAATACATAAAATCCAAACCATCATCATACCATTCCTGATCATGATGATTATATTTGAATGCTCAAATGAAGTAATAAAATCATTTGTTAAATCCCGTCAAGACGTCGATTTGATCATAAACACTCTATATTTAAGGATTATTTAGAGATTTAATTGATATCCCAAAGTCTCAAATAATATTTTTTAAGTATTTGATCTTGATTATAACTTGAATTTCTAACATTAAGATTCGTACTAGTATTTTATGTCATATCAATTATATATTTTATTAGTCATAATTTTTGTAGATTATACTTATGCTAAATTTATTAACCTAAAATTTAAATTATAAAAATGCAATTTTATTGTAATAAATTTAATATAACTTAGAAAAATGACATCAGCATAAGTATCCAATTCAATTGGTTAAAATTTTAATTTTCATTATTTTTTAATATAGTTTAATTTTTTATGCATTTTTATTTAAACAACTACATCAAATTAAAAAACATATTTTTATATTATTCATAAATTAAATTACATATATATATATATATATATATATATATATATATATATATATATATATATATATATATATATATATATAAAAAATAATAAAACAATTTCGCCCGTAGCTGGCGGTAGGAGGGAATAAGAAGTCTGGGACCATGTGAATACCAGCAATTTGATATTATTAAGCTTTACAGGTATTTTGAGGTGGCTAATCGCATTATATATATATATATATAATTAATAAATTGAATTGAACCAATTGAAGCACGTGCCTCAATGCTCTTGCAGTAGCTTTAATTCTATAATGCAATTAGATACAATTGATAATTTTATTGATAAAATTAATAATGGCGATGAATCTTTTCTTTAAATGAATTTAATTATTTTTATATTTGATATAATCAATTTATGATTTTTTTTTTATAAATATGCTCCTACTAGTGCTTCTATTCTTATATATTATTGATTCATGAATTGTTAAGTTTTTTTTATTCATAATTCACAATATTATCATATTTATATTGGATTGTACTTTTTATCAAATTAAGATAAATATTTATTTTTTTAATATGCTTCTATCAATCTCTCTGATGAGAAAGATATAAAAGAAATGTGTTTCTAATATTGTCTCAATGCCTCACCCTTTCTAACTTTTAGATTTGAATAAGTTACCTTTTAGTTATCTTAACTTAACTCAGATTTTCATTTCATAGTAAAATATAAATTAACATTTATAATCATGGTGGAGATAACTTTATTTCTCTCTGTGGAAGTCTTATTCAAGGCAAGACTCTTTATTCGATATAGATGACAAATTCTACTTCTAACATTAAAATAATCTCTTATATTTGTAGTGTAAATGAGAAGTTTGAAAGAATCCTTATTAGATTCGGTTTATTTGAAAATTACTTTTGTTACCAATTATTTGAAATGAATTCGATCAAATGCAATAATCCGAAAAATATGTAAGAGGAAGGATTTGAACCTGGGCCAATATTTTACATAACAAAAACTTTAACCACTAATTTTTTATTTCGAGTTAAATGAGTAACACCATCGAACGGGGATTGTTAAGTTTACCATTTATAAATCGAAATGAATATTTATTCTGTCGCCCGCTTAGCAGAACAAATAAACACAAACACTTGCGAAATAAGATCAAACAACAAACTTTTTTGATAGCCCTATATACTTGTTCTTCTAGCAAAGATATTTCCTTCGTCATGGTCCAGTGGTTTGAAGGCAAATATTTAATTGATACATTTAAATAAAGTATCATTTTTAATTTAAGTCCTAATACATGCTTAACAGTTTTATCTTCAACCATAAATGAGAGCTTGATTTCATAACAATATTGTTGTTTCTCAGGTCATCATCACCTCAACTCCTATTTCTTCTGCTAGCCGTGATCAGATCATGCGGAATGGGCTTCCCAATCTCCTCGTTAAACATCTGAAGTTGTGATTTTGTGCCTTTAGCGTCCTCCCTTCTCTTTTTGTTCCTACAATTTTTTTTGATATTGCAATTATAACAATTTTTTGAGTAATTCAAATTGAACCAAGCCTTTAACTTTCACCTAAAAAAATATTTGTGAAATATAATTTCTTATGATGATAAATTAATAACACTAAAAGGAATATGTCTTCTGAGAGACAATGGAGAGCTTTATTTAGCCTTCTCCTTTCTATTGATTATTCTGCTGATTTATGCATGAAATATAAGCTAAACTTCCGCCAGAAGTTTCGACGCAGAGTTAATAAGTTTAAGATGATTTCGTATAAAGACTGCGATTGCTTTTCAGGCAAACTGCATCTTGTTCTTGTATTCACAGACCGTACTTCTTTAGCCTGCAGAAGATTAGGCATATTAAATACTTGCCAAAATAAATAAATAAAGCTTATAATATAAACTTAGTAAATTGTTACAAATTAGGAGCATTTATGACAATGATATGATACAATTGTATAAAAAACACTAAATATCTGACCGTAAATAATCGTCAAGTTGAAAAATATAACTTTTACGTGATAATATGATGCGATACAGACTGCACTGCACTGCTATCCCCACCCACAAAGCATTAAACATAACTATTTCAATGAAATATTTTAACTCGCATCTTTGGATGACTAAAGATGCGTTGAAAGGGTACTCACATCAGAGATGTATTTCAGTCCAACTTTGATCTCTCCTTTATAAGTTCGGTCTTTCAAAACAATGTTGTATGGGGTTGGCTTAACTTCTATTCTTCCTCTGCGATTTCCTTCTTTAAAGATGTCCATCAGATGTATTCTGCAATGTTTATATATATATATATATATATATATATATATATATATATATATATATATATATATATATATATATATATATATATATATATATATAGATATATAATTTGAATGTAATAAAATTATTTGAAAGAATTTATTTTAATAAGATTTTTTAATAGAAAATAAATTTAGGATGCAATTTTAGTTTGAAATGTCATTGCTTTATAGATTGAAATTAAATATTAATTACTCACATTAAATTTAAGCTGAGTACACCAGATGCAAATATCGATTATTGTGAAAATTAATATGAATCAATTTTATGAATGTTTTATGAAATATATTGCATATAGTATGAACATATTTGAGATGGCATATATTTTCTTTCAATAATTTTTACAAATTAGACCTTTTTTTTCTATATTTATATATCAAAACAGAGTATATATTTGATATAATACATAAAAATATTATTAATATTTTTTTAATAAGCTTTTAGTGTTAAAGTGTGGGTATTAGTGTTAAAGCTTCATTAATTTTATCAAGTTTGAGCTCGAGTTTTATTTTACGAGTTTGAATCGGCTTACGAAGGTCATTTAGTATGAAAATGATAAAATAATTTTGATTTAATTAATTATTATTATAAAAATAATAAAAAGTTAAGAAATTAGAAGAAAAATAAGAAATAATTACTTGATATAAAAAATGAAATATAAATTTTAAATATTTTAAATAATTTTTTATTTGAAATATAAATTTTTAATATATTTTAAGTAGATTTGAAGCAATACGTAACAAATAAATTGGCTCTAACTAACAGTGAGTCGAGTCGGGCCTAGCTTGAACTTGACTTGTTAGTTTATCGAACTCGGCTCACGAGCTATTTATCGAGCTGAGCTCGAGCCGGCTCACGAGTCTCACTTTCACCCTAAATCAACTCTTGAATTTAGAACTATTAGTGTGTGATATGGTGCTCAAAATACCGCTAATCAAAGTCCGAATCTTAATATCAAAAGCGACCTGATTTCGAGTCAAGACCGATCGAGATTAAGCACTTGAAATATCCTCGAATCTTTGGGATATCAATTACATCACAAAAATAGCTCTTAAATATAGAGTGTTTATAGTCAAATCGAAGCTGCCTCGACGAGCCGGATCTAACGAGCCTAAGATCTCATAATTGACTTCATTTGGGCATCCAAATGCTCAAAATACATCAAATGATCAAGGAACCATTCTAAGCCGTCCATCAAGAGGAGTGGCACCTGACTTTGCATAATAAACGCCTCCTCCCATCTATAAATAGAACTCTATCCCTCACATGCGGGGAGAAGGGAAGAAGAAGAGGAGTCAAACAAGTAAGAAGGAGCCACCGCCAACTGCCGTCAACCACCACACGCCACCGCCACCGCCGCCGCCATCCGTCTGCCAAAAGAAGAGGAAGAATCCAAACAAGGAAGAAGAGGAAGAATCCAAACAAGGAAGAAGAGGAAAAGCCTAAGGAAGGAGGAAGAAGAAGCTCTGAAGATCCTCCAAGCAATGTCACACCCCTGCTCGACGACATCAACCACCATCATCGCTAATTGTCCCTGCATCTCCACCTATTACCGGCAACTATTACAACCTGATCATTGTTACACAGTTGTTGGTCCTCTCTCATATGCAATTCTGTAATCCGGTAATCAGGAAGACTTTGTACTCTGAAACAAATACATAGTGGAAGCTTTTATCTAGGCTACTGGGCTAGGCCCCGTGGTTTTTCCCCTCTTTTTGAGGTTTTCCACGTTAAAATTCTGAGTTTTCGCTTCATTAATTACCTCAGGTGTGGACTAATCGACAAGGCTAAGGCGAAACTTTCACTCTACACTGACGGTTTTCTAGACGCAGCCAGCCCTCAGGAAGAAAACCCTTCAATCATACCTCCGTGAATATCCACGCATGGCCAATAAAGGCAACACTCTCCACAATGGAACCTCCCGCCCAACTCCCGCCATTCTCAAAACCCATCCCTAAACCAAGAACGCCATGTGAGGGCGAACGGGAATCTCTTTGGAAGATCGTGTCCGAATGGAGGAGTCTCAAAATAAGATGATCCAGCTTGTAGTGACTACAACACCGCTACTACGACAAACATATCTCCCCAAGATCGGTCATTTCTGAGGAGGTCAAAATGCTAATCCTACACCGAGTTCCTCCAAGGAAACCATAACGGATCTCCTCTGACCGCTAGTTCCACTCATCCATCGCTGTACCAACCGTTACTAATCCACGATCGTTGTTGATAGCTTCACACATGCTCATCAATCCCGCCGACATGACATTCGACGTAAATGACGCTTAATGCAAGATGAATTTCACCTTCAAGTAAATCATCTTCACCCACACCGCTATGAGGAGTCCTCACCTTTACAAGCAATTCTTCAACATCCAATTCCGTAGTTTCAAGCTTCCGAGCATTGATTCCTATGATGGGGCAATCGACCCACACGAACACATCGACCATTACAGACTATCATGCATCCAACGAAGCTCCTCGACACACGCTTGTCGTCTTTCCGTTACCTCAAAGGGCAAGCTCGCACTTGGTTCTACTCTCTTCCAAGGGGATCCATCCATACCTTTAACTAACTTCTTTTGGAACAGCTCATTGCAAATCGGAGAATCATTAAAGATTCCTCCCATCTTTCCCATTCACGTAACGAGGGTGAATCACTTAAAGAATACTTCCGAGGTTCTCCTTAGAAGCTCGCCAAATACCCGAGTAAACTCAACTATTAAGAGGAGTTTTTCTTGAGGGCTCCGTGGCCTTTTACTCATCACTCATATGGACACGGTCCTATATGCCGACTTAGTTCATCGTGGTGGAAGCACAAATCTTCACTGATGAGGCTATTAATGCACATCGCAAACAATTTGGATAATCTGCAGAGAGACATAAAAGCACCCCAAGGAACAACGTACCCCATCAAAAGAAGAAATCGAAAGGCCCATTCAACAAAGATATCCACGCCAATTGGAAAAGAATCAATCGACTCATATAACATACCCCAACTGGGGCAACTTTAATCTCAAAAGATGAGCAAGTCAACACCAACTAAAAGGCAAAGATCAATGGTCAACTCGCTACAAGCTCATGTAAATATTCGACCTCTTCCATAATTAACGCCATCGAGTAAACTCGACAAACAACCCAGATAGTCAAACGCCCTTGTGGATCTCTCGCGATACCAGCACGTCATCGAGCAAAAGCTCGACAAACAACCTGAAAGGTCAAAACAAAACAAAAAAAAAAACAACAAACAGCGACAAGTTAATGTCATCTGATAACACTCATAAACAACCTGATAAAAAATCATCGCGCCACCACTAATATCATCGACTACGCTGGCCACCATCGGCAATCGCCGTCATCACCATTGTCGCTGGTATCCATGACTACGCTGGCCGCGCCGACTACTCGCTTAATTGCTGCTGCTGACCTCTGCTGGCCGCCAACCATTATTGTCGCTGGTTATCCGCTGATTACTGCCGCTGCATCGCTGACTATCGGCCTGGTTATCACATTGTCGCCGGTTATCCATATTGATTACGACGCTGGCCATCGACTGCCGCTATTGCCGCTACTACTCGCCGCCAACCACTATTGTCGCCGTCATTCGCCGACTGCCGCCATCACCGCTGCCACCATCGCCGCATTCGCCACATCCGCTGACTAATCGACGCCACGCTGCACCGCCGACTACTCAACGGATTCACTTTGACTTTCCATACGTTAACGCCATCGAAAAAAAACTCGACTAACAACCCAGATAGTCAAAACGCCCAGGGATCTCCCACGCATCTTCTTCCATACGTTAACGCCATCGAGTAAAACTCACTAACAACCTGTGATAGTCAAAACGCCCGGATTCTCACGACCTTCTTCCATACGTTAACGCCATCGAGTAAAACTCGACTAACAACCCAGTGAAAGGTCAAAAGGTCCGTGGACTCTCCGGGCTCTTCCATCCTAATGTCATCGAGCAAAACTCGACAAACAACTCGTGAAAGGTCAAAAGGTCCGGACTTCCCACTTCCATACGTTAAATAATATTCACCAATAACCTAGAAAGGTCAAAACTTTGTACCCACTCTACACAAGTTAATGTCATCGGTAACACTCGACAAACAACTTCGATAAGTCAAAATCTCGGATTCAATTATATCCATAACGCAAGTTAACAACATCACTATCAATCGTTGAACCGTAATTCGCTTTGCCACCACTATCGCCGCAATCTTCACCGGCCACCATCGACCGCCACCGCCGGTATTTCCATCCACCATAGTCGCGCATTACCACTACTGCCGCCACCACGGCCGCTAGCCGCTGACTTGCGGGTTGCCATCGCCAACCATCGCCGGTAATTTTCGCCGGTCATCACTATTTCTGGCTACACATCGCCGCCGAATCTCGCCAATTAATGAGTCACTATCACTTAAACCGCAACCTCGCTTCCGGTTTCGCTTCCAAACCCGGACGGTCCGACGGCCAAGAACCGGACGAAAACGGAACACGACGCATCGCTTTTCAATCGCCCTAACCCTGACGGTCCGACGGGCCAGAACCGACGAGGTCGGAAACCGGAACCACGACGCTGTCCTTGATCGCTTCCAATCCCGGCCGTCCGACTAGTTATTTTACACTTTCGGGAGAAATCGGAGCCTTGTCAGATGAACGCGGGTCTTGATCGCTTCCAATCCGGCCGGTCCGACTAGTTAGTTTACACCCTTTCGGGAGAAATTGAGCCTGTCAGATGACTACGTCTTGATCGCTTCTCCAATCCCTTGGCCTAGGTTAGTTTACACCTTTGGGGAGAAAGCGGAGCCTTGTCGTATGAGCGGTCTTGATCACCTCAACCCCGGTCGGAGGTTGGTTACACCTTTGGGGAGAAAGCGGAGCCTGCAGGTATTCAGTCTTGATGCCTCAATCCGGTCGGTCAGACTAGGTTAGTTTACACCTTCGGGAGAAAGCGGAGCCCTGCGTATGACTACGGGTCTTGATCGCCTCAATCCGGTCGGTCCGGTAGGTTAGTTACACTTTCGGGCGGAGCCTTGTCGTATGAACGCGGGTCTTGATCGCCTTCAACCCCGGTCGGTCCGACTAGGTTAGTTTACACCCCTTTCAGGGAGAAACTGGAGCCTTGTCGTATGACCGTAGGTCTTGATCGCCTCCTCGATCGCCACCAAAGGACTTTCACTCAAGAAGAAAGGGAGAGGGGAAAGGTATGCCTTTCTCCCTCACCTAGGGGTATTTATAGCTCACAAGGGTAAGGGTAAAAACCCTCAAAAGCGCATTAAATTCCTTAAAATTCGGTCGGGGCAGGTGGGCGCTGGCCGGCAGAAGCTTGACGCCAGACGGGCATGAGTTGTAGCCATGAGCAGCGAGCATGGTATGACAGCAGCTGATCTGAGCGCATGTATGACCATGACCCATCTCGGGGCATCCGTTCGACCGGCGACCCCGGGACAGCCCCATGTCAGCGACCAGCATGTAGCGGCGTCAGCGACCGAAGGATGCGACCGGCGTCAGCGACGACGGCATCAGACCCGAGCCGTCAGCAGCGACCCGAGCGTGCGACCCATCTGTCCCGACAGCGACGCCCGCCTCAGCGATGCAGCGGCCCATGACACGACCCATGCGACGCTGCCGTTCAGACCCATGAGCCGTATGGCGCCATTGCGTGGCGAGTTCGATGGGCGACCCATCGTATTACTGGCAGCTTGGTAGTCCGCCCTTACGCCGTAGCGTGCCTCAGTGCCGATAAGCGGGTGCCTGGACCCCAAAAATGCCGAAAACTTTCGTGAGCATCCAAATAAATTCATAACCTCGAATCTCATGCGAGAATTTGCTTCCATAATCGTAATCTTGGATGAATATTTGAAATATATTGGATGGGTTGGCATATATTTTGGATGATTAAGACAATCTCATCCAAAATAGGGGCAAGCGATATGGTGCTCAAAATACCGCTAATCAAAGTCGAATCTTAATATCAAAGCGATTTTTGAGTGAGCCGTCGAGATTAAGCACTTGAAATATCTTGGAATCTTTGGGATATCAATTACATCCCAAAATAGCTCTTAAATATAGAGTGTTTATAGTCAAATCGGCGTCTCGGCGGATCTAACGAGCCTAAGATCTCATAATTGACTTCATTTGGGCATCAAATGCTCAAAATACATCAAATGATCGAAGGAACCATTCTAAGCCGATCGAGAGGTACCGGACTTTGCATAAATTACGAAGCGCCCCTCCTCCCATCTATAAATAGAACTCTATCCTCACATGAAAGGGGAGAAGGAAGAAGAAGAGAGTGAAACAAGTGAAGAAGAGGAAGTCGTCACCATTGCACCATGCAGTCGATCCCGCGTCAATCTGTCAAGCAAGGAAGAGGAAGAATCCAAACAAGGAAGAAGAGGAAGAATCCAAACAAGGAAGAAGAGGAAAAGCCTAAGCAAGGAGGAAGAAGAAGCTCAAGATCCTCCCAAATGTCCCGCCGACCGGACTCATCGCTAATTGTCACGCATCTCTCTGCAACTATTACAACGATCATTATTACAGGTTGTCTCTCTCTATATGCTGATTCTGTAATCTGTAATCGGGAAGACTTTGTACTCTGAAGCAAATACATAGTGGAAGCTTTTCTTGGGCTAGGCGTGGTTTTCCCTCTTTTGAGGTTTTCCGTTAAAAGTGCAGGTGTCTCTTGCTCATTAATTCTGTATTGTGTCTTTGGACTAATCGACAAGGCTAAGGCAAACTTTCACTCTCTGCGGTTTTCTAGCAGTGTAAATTAATAATGTGTTAATTTATCTAAATTAATGCAATACCCGTTTAACTAAATTAATGAATAAAGATAACAAAGAAAAGAAATAATATACATGCAATTTATAAATTTAATATTAAAAATTGTTTAAACATATTAAATCAATTTTATTTTTAAATTAACAGTTTTTAGATAGCATTAAAATGATCAAATTACCATTCAAAATTGCTACATTTAAGATATTGCAAATATGATATTATTACTACAAATTATAAATGATTAGAACTAACAAATTAAACATACATACATTTATATATATTTTCAAAAAAAAAAAAAAAAATCAAAGTAAGTATTACGTGGTAAATGTGATAATGTTGAAAACTTGTCCTGATGATCCCAAGTCATCCTCGTCAACTTCTTCATGTACAGAAGACAATTATGTAAATTCTCGTTCAAAATTGCCATTCATCTAATACAATTGCTAAATTAATGAACGGTTTATTTATATATAAGATAATTTTTCTAAAAAAAAAGTTCATGTATAATATATTATTTTATAAAAAACAATAAATTTAGAAAAACTAAACCAAAAAATAAAGCAACTGATCAAATACCTTAAATCTTATCGTAAAACAGGAGACAATGTAGAAGTTTTCTCTATAGCTTTGAGCCTCTAAATAATTCACTTCCAACCACAGTTATCATCTTTATCATACAAAACATTGTCTCATATTACGTCATTTAGATTGAAGGCATGGAGTTCCACATATCAAATGACTCCTCAATCATAAATATAATCGAAAGATAAATGATCATACGCATATTTCACTTTTAATCATATTTATTGAACCACATCAGCGAAGAAGAAGAAGAAGAAGAAGAAGAGAAGAGAGAGAGGAGAGAGAGAGAGAGAGAGAGAGAGAGATTACACACCAGTTGTAAATTTGCTTGCAATCGTGACCACATTCTATGATAACCTGCTCGTTGATCCTGCTGATCAAAACGCATTAAGAAAACTTGTAAAATTAAATTTTATGTAAATTTTTTATTGCCACCATTGATGAGTAAGCATAATATCAGAGGAGAACCTAGGTCTTGCATGCTTTAGGCCTTATTTAACAAAACCTCAAAACTCCACCTGACATATCTTCTTTTAGTGAGAGAAATATGCCAAAGAATGGAAAAGAGATAAATATAAGCTAAAGGGTAGTTTTGAGTTATCCTTTTAACGTTATTTATATTTTGATGAAATGAGAACTTCTCCGTTTCTGATATAGGAATAACTGATCTACATAACAAACAGAAAATGGTCATTCTTCATTATGCTTTAGCTTGAAACCGATATCAATGGTTAGCATAGATGAGTCTTTCTCCACCATTACAGTCATTAAAGTTTTAAAATAAGTTTAGATCGGTTTCTCTGGTAAAGAGTTTATAAAACTCTTATTTTCATTTTATTTAATAATAATTAAGAGCGCGTTCTTCATGATAAAAGTCGATTAATAATATGACTTGTTAGCTCATCAAATTCTCATGAGCCATTTATTGAGTCAAGTTCGCGCTAGCTCATGAGTCGACTTAGCTTAAGTATATTCTTAAAGAAAAGATACAAAAATTTTTATACTCGTACACTTAAATGATAAAAATCACAACATCTTATCCGATTGAATGATTATATCGAAAAAAGTATATCAAATAGCATCTTTTCTCAAACTAGAAGATGTTAATAAAATGTATTAAACTTGAATTATAGATAAAATATTCAATAATTTAAATATATTGCATTATATTAATGTCTTATCTAATTCTTAGAAAATGTTATTTCATCCATATATTCATATCTATATAAATATTTTAACAGGGCAAGGTCATGTGATTTTCATTAACCTTCTTAAATTTTGGACATAAAATTATGTATTTTGTCCGTGTAATTCTCAACTTATTCATATATTTATTGGATACTTATATAATCTCAAATATTGAATGATCTCTATCCGACTGAATTTTCTTCCAACAAATAAAAATTAAATCCTTACCATTGTTATCAATCAGAGAAATATCTCGATCTATTGCTCATGACTTCATGACCCTTTTGGTTAATTTGAAGGATTTAAGAGAAGAAATAAAAAAAATGGAATATATAATTTTACAAATCAATGAATAATTAAAGAAGAACTTGAAGCAACAAAAATGATCAAAAACATAAATCTTGTTGCGTGCTAGAAAACCAGTCGCGGTAGAGTGAAAGTTTACGCCTTAGCCTTGTTGTGAAGTCCAGTACACACACAGGTAATTAAAGAGCGAATAAGAGACATTCCAGAATTTTTTGGAAAACCTCAAAAGAGGGGAAAAACCAGGCTGTGATAAAAGCTTCCACTATGTATGTTTGAGTACAAAGTCTTCGATAACGGGATTGAAATTACATATGAGAGAATAAGCGTGTGTCAATGATCGAGTTTGTAATTCGATGGTGGAGATCTTGGGGTAACCGGGTGGAATGGTACAATTAGTGACGGCGGTGGCGTGGCGGTTGATGGCCGGCGGAGTCTTGATCTTGGGTGCGATCTTGCTTGGAGGATCTTGCTTCAAGCTTGAGCTCTCTTCCTCCACTTGGCTTTTCCTCTTCTTCTCTCGGACTCTTCATTTTCTTCCTTGCTTGGGTTCCTCCTCTTCTTCCTTGCTTGGACTCTTCCTCTTCTTCTTGCTTGGACTCTTCCTCTTCCTTGCTTTGGTGATTGGCGGCAAGGATCGGCCAGCGGTGGCCGGTGGTGGTTGTACAGGCGGTGGCTCTTCTTCACTTTACTTCTCCTCTTCTTCTTCCCTTTACTTTCATGTGAGGAATGAAGGCTATTTATAGATGGGAGGACATTCTTGTAAATTCATGTAAAGCGTACCACTCCCCTCGATGGACGGGGATGATTCCTTGATCATTTGATGTATTTTGAGCATTTGGATGCCCAAATGAAGTCGAATTATGAGATCTTAGGCTCGTTAGATCCATCGTCGAGCCTTCGATTTGACTATAAACACTCTCCATATTTGAGAGCTGTTTTGGGATTTAATTGATGTCCCAAAGATTCGATGATATTTTAAGTGCTTGATCTCGATCGGTTTGACTCAATCATATAACTTTCGACATAAGATTTGTGCTTTGACTAGTGGTATTTTGAGAGCCATATCGGTTGCCCCATTTTTGGATGACATTAGTTTAATCATCAAAATATATGTAATCGAAAATAATTGGAAGTTTTGGCGTTTACAGGGACATGGCGCGGTAAATTTCGTGGCGAGAGCGTAAGAGTGGCTGGCCTTGATCTTACACTGCGATGAGCGGCATCGTCAATCGCCGCGGCGCGCGATTTAATCGAGGGGCGGGCAGCGTGCGTGTAGGCGTGGCCCGCTGGGTCGGCATCAGCATGAGTCGTCAGGTGGTTCGCCCATGCGTATGCAGCATCATGCCTCTGCGGCCAAATCGCGGCGTCTGCGCGATTCAATTCATGGGTCCGTCAACAGTTAGTCCTTGACAGTTGGTAGCGTTAGTCGCTGACGGTTGGTCGCTGGCAGTGGCCGGGTCGCGACAGTTCGGGTCCTGAACGGCGAATGGCCGAGCGCCGTGCCCGTCTGTGTAACGTCTCGCCATGCTCCATGTAGCGTCTAGCAGCCACGTTCTTGTCAGCGCCAGCCTTCATTCATGGCGTGGCGTCTGCGTGAGCGTCGCCGAAGCCGATGAAAGGTTTTGAGCCATTTTTGAGGGGTTTTACCCTTTTGCCCTGTGGGGCTATAAATCCCAGGGTGAGAGGGAGAGCACACCTTTCCCTCTCTCCTTTCTTCTTAGTGAGGTCCTTTGGAGGCAATCGAAGAGGCGATCGTGGGGAGCGATCAAGGCCCGGTGCGTCGTGGTTGATTTCGTCGAACCGTCCGGGAAGGCGATCAAGACCCGATATCGTCGTGGTTCGGTTTTACCGCCTCGTCGACCGGTCGGGTTAGGATCAAGGCACGATACATCGTCGTGGTTCCGGTTCTGACGACGTCGGGCCGTCCGGGTTAGGGCGTCAATACATACGTCATGGTTCGGTTCCGCCACGTCGGACCGTCCGGGTTAGGAAGGCGATCAAGGCCCGGTATCGTCGTGGTTCCGGTTTCCGACCACGTCGGTCATCCGGGTTAGAAGCGATCAAGGCCCGCGTGCATCGCATTGGTTCCGGTTCGCGTCGGACCGTCCGGGTTAGGAGGCGATCAAGGCCCGGTACATACGTCGTGGTTCCGGTTTCACCGTCGTCGACCGTCCGGTTAGGAAGCGTCAAGGCCCGATCGTCGTGGTTCCGGTTCCCCACGTCGGACCGTCCGGGTTAGGAAGCGTCAAGGCCCGCGATGCATCGTCGTGGTTCCGGTTTCACGCGTCGACCGTCCGGGTTAGGAGGCGATCAAGGCCCATGGTATACATCGTGGTTCCGGTTTACCGGCCACGTTGGACCGTCCGGGTTAGGAGGCGATCAAGGCCCACGGTATACGTCGTGGTTCCGGTTTCACCACCGTCGGACCGTCCGTTAGGAAGCGATCAGAGCCGATGCATCGTCGTGGTTCGTTCGACCCGCGTCGGACCGTCCGAGTTTGGAGGTGATCAAGCGGCGACGATAAAGCGGTGATGCGGGCGGTGCGGCGTCGATAATCAGCGATGTGACTGCGGCGGTGAGATAACCCGGCAGATGGTGTCCAGCCGGAGATCAGCGATGGTGCAGTAGTAACGCAACGTGGTAGATGAGCCGGCGGCGATAATGGTGTGCGGATCAGCGATGTGTGACGGTGGCGGCAACGGTGGTGGCGGCAGACGAAGGTGGTCAGCCAGCGGCAATAGCGGCGATGGCGGCCAGCGTCGATAGCCGGTGGGGATAGACCGGCGAAGATAGTGACCAGCAATTCGGTGATAAGTGGCGGTAGCCGGCGCAGAGTGATAGCCGTGTGGTCAGCGGCAGCAAAGCGGAAATAGTGATGCGATAGCGTCGATATAGCGGATGAGCGATTAAGCGATGGTCGAGCGATGGCCGGCGGCAGTAGTCAGCAGCGTAATCAGCTAGTAGTTAGCGGTGCAGAGGTAATTCTACGGCAATGGCAAGATGGTCGATGATAGCGTAGTAAATCAGCGAGATAAGCAAAGATGGTTATGACCGTGAGATTGCCGGCGATTTACGGATAATGGCGCAACGGGCAGTAGTGAACGGCAGCGGTCCGTGGTCCCCTTCTTGTGGAAAAGTTCTGAAGTGGATGGTTCAAAGTTGATAGTGATGTCAACTTATATGGAAGAGGCGTGGGAAGTCCCGGGACCTTTTGACCTTTCCGGTTGTTTATCGAGTTTTGCTCGATGACATGTATGGAAGAGATCGGGAAGTCCGGGGACGTTTGACCTTTCCGTTGTTTGAGCTTTTGCTCGATGACATTAACCGTATGGAAGAGGTGAGAATCCACTAAGGGCGTTTTGACTATCACGGGTTGTTTGCGAGTGTTTACTCGATGGCGTTAACCCGTATGGAAGAGGTTGAAGGAGAACCAAGGGCGTTTTGACCTTTCTGGGTTGTTTGTCGAGCTTTTGCTCGATGACATTAACCGTATGGAAGATGGGAAGTCCACCAGGACGTTTTGACCTTTCACGGGTTGTTTGTCGAGCTTTTGCTCGATGACATTAACATTATGGAAGAGGTCGAATTGAATCCGTTGAGGATTTTAACCTATCAGGTTGTTTGTCGAGTGTTAGATGGCGTTAACACATGCGGAAGAGGTTGAATTGAATCCGTTGAGGATTTTAACCTATCAAGGTTGTTTGTCAGTGTTACGATGGCGTGATTCTGGAAGAGGTCATGGGAGTCCACGAAACTGACAGTAGCAACAGTAGTCAATGAGCTTATCAATAGTAAGCGAGGATGGCCGGATAGTGGAGATAGCGGTTTGGAAGATATGGTGATCAGCGATGGTGATAGCCATTCAGTGTGGCAGTAGCAGCAGCAGTAATCAGCAGCGGTATACAGCAGCAGTAATAGTAGCAGTAGCCAGCGGCTATTAATCAGCGAGCGGTAGCCGGCGAAGCAGTAATCAGCAGCCGGATAATGGCAGCAACTGAAGTCAGCGGTAATGCGCAGTAATCTGATAGCCGGCGGCAATGTCAGCAGTGGCTTTAATCAACTTGTAGCCAATGGTGTTAGCAGAATTAGCGGCGTAGTCAACGGATGAACGTCGATCAGCGTGGATAATCAGCAGGCCGGCGATGGCGATGCCGGTGGAAAGTCTGGTTGGCCGACGGATCTTTGACCTATCAAAGGTTGTTTGTCGTGTTACCGATGGCGTTAAGTGTGGAAGAGGTCAATTGAATCCGGAGGATTTTTTACTATCGAGGTTGTTTGTCATAGTGTTATCCGATGACATTAACATGCAGTGGGTACAAAGTTTTGACCTTTCTAGGTTATTGGTGGGTGTCGTCGACACTAACTCGTATGGAAGAAGTGGGATCCACCAAGGGCGTTTTGACTTTCAGGTTGTTTATCGAGTTTTGCTCGATGACATTAACGTATGGAAGAGGCCGTGGGATGTCCACCAAGGGCGTTTTGACTTTTCTGGGTTGTTTATTGAGCTTTTTCGATGACATTCGTATGGAAGATCGGGGAAGACGTTTGACCTATCTGGGTTGTTAGTCGAATTTTCCGATGGCGTTAACGTATGGAAGAATCGAATATTTGTATGAGCTTGTAGCGAGTTGATTGATTTTGCCTTCGTTGGTGTTCTTGACTTGCTTATCTTTTGAGATTAGAGTTGCCCCAGTTCAGAATCAAGGAACAAAGTTTGATGAATCTTCATTCTTCGCTTGCATTCTTTAAAAGCTTGAATGCTCCACCTCGATGGTGATTTTGATCTTGTTGGAAAACTTGATTGCCATACAAGATGAAATAATGGGAATCAACTTCCCACAGACGGCGTAAGCATTCGTGCTGAAAACCGTCGCGGTAGAGTGAAAGTTTAACTTAGTCTTGTTGTGAAGTCCGCACACAGGTAATTAAAAGCGAACAAGAGACACTCAATTTTTAAGCGTGGAAAACCTCGAAAGAGGGGAAAAACCTAGCTTTAAGAAAAGCTTCCATATGTATCTGTTTGAGTACAAAATCTTCGATAGCGGATTGATATGAGAGAATATAACAAGTAACAATGTTCGAGTTGTAGTATTCGATGGTGGAGATCGAGTAACTTTGGCGGAATACGGTACAATTAGTGGCGGCATGGCGGTGGCTTGGCAGCGAGTGCAATCTTGGTTGGGGTGCGATCTTGCTTGGAGGATCTTCAAGCTTCAGAGCTCTCTCTTCCTCCTCACTTGGGCTTTTCCTCATGTGAGGAATGAAGGCCTATTTATAGATGGGAGGAGGGGCATTCTTGTAAATTCATGTAGCCATCCACTCCCTATCTGATGATTCCTTGATCATTTGATGTATTTTTTTATTTGGATGCCCAAATGAAGTCGAAATTATGAGATCTTAGGCTCGTTAGATCCTCGTCGAGGCAGCTCGATTGACTATAAACACTTCATATTTGAGAGCTGTTTGGGATTTAATTGATGTCCCAAGATTTGATGATATTTTAAGTCTTGATCATGGGTTTATTGAAATCATATAGCTTTCGACATTAAGATTTGTGCTTTCACTAGTGGTATTTTGAGACCCATATCAAATCTCAAGGCAACCAAGCAAGAGGGTAGCCCCTTACACTGATCTATATGTTTTTAGTCAATAGATTTGTCCTAGGTATGATGTAGAACTTTAGGATCCCAAATCCTTTAAAAAAAAAAAAACTCTTTATTTTGCTTTATTAAGTTAGAGGCATAAGAAACTAAGTGATCCCTACTTTTAAAACTAGAGGTCATACTCTACTTTCTTGCACCCTAATTTTAAACCTAATGGTAAAAAAAAATTAAAAAAATAAAAACTAATGGTCCTTCTAAACCTTTTTTTTTAAATACACACATAAAATCTTTCAAATTTTTAAAGAGTTTATTTGATATATTTAAAATTTTATTAAACTAATATTATATTAGTGTTTATGAAAAATAGTTCATAATTTAATACAAAGTATGCCTACTCTATTAAGTTTAATATTTTTTTAAAAAAAATTGATGTCATAGATCTGATATATTTTGAGTTGGAAATAAATTCAGTATTCTTTATTAAAATAGTAGATGCTTTCTTATGTAGTTATTTCTGAAATAGCTGTTGCTTATAATTGTTGGAGAATAAATTATAACCATATTTTATTATTTGAGAAGCTTTCTTATATATATATATATATATATATATATATATATATATATATATATATATATCAATAATTATCTTTTTTATATCTTGAGAGTAAATTTAAAGTAATGTACTTTTTTCAATCTATTAATTTTGTATTAATATTTATATTTTTATGATAATTATCTTGTATTCATTTTGTATCAATACAATATTAAACTTTGTAATAGTTCTTGATAATTGTAATCACTACCAAAGTATTGGATCACTTTAGAAGAAAATATGTTTTAAGAGATTGTAAAGCTTAGACCAGGCTATTTCAAGGTTATAATTAAAATTATTCATTTATCTAATTAAATTCATTAAAACTTAATCTAACATAATAATTAATCTACTACAAATTTAATGAGCTGATTAATCTCCTCTTACCAAATCTAGCAAAGTCAAAGTGGTGATGTTTATGATGATAGTGAAGGAGAAGCTATTGTGATAAAGAGAGGCTAACTAACTAGAATGAAGACTTATGGTGTTGATAGCCCTATATCGATAAAATAAGAAGATGAGAATAACTCATAATGGCTACTTAACTAAAGATTTGATAGCAGTAAAGGAGAGAGAAGATATGGCAAAAAATAAGATAGAAAAGTGAAATCAGTATCACAAATTATACTTCTTAGAGATACAAGATAACGAGAAGAGATATACTAGAAAGTACAAGCACAAAAGCACACCATATTTTATGTGAAAATCCCTTAGAAAGGGTAAAACAGAGGAGAATAATGCATTAATTAAAGAGATTATAAAAGAGATAAACACGATTTAAGAATGAACAAAAAAATGCTCTTTCAAAGACCAAAATAAATTTCACACTTTCACTATAAAAATCTCATGAAGGAATTAAGGTCCAAATAAATAGTGGTCTTCAATTGTATGCCAATAAAAAAATGCTCATATACTTATAATATTCAACTAAAGAAAAAGCACACAAGGCTATAATAAAATCAATCTAATGGTAAAAGCAATTCGTATGCCAATAATTTTCTACTAAAGTGATTGATACCCACAAAAAATTAGGTTATAATTTAATAATCTTCACCTTGACATGAATTTTCAAGCTAATTAAAATACAAACCAAATTACAATCTCTTCTCTCCATAATGCTTAGACTTGGCAATAAAGTAAGCATCCTTTAAATAGTCTCATTAGATTAGTTCAAGAACAATTGACTCCTTTCATACCACGAAAGCCCACCATAGATCTTAATCCATCTCACTTCTATGATAAATATCTGATTTATAGACCTTCAATGTTTTGATATTTTGCCCAAGAGCTTTTATAAACTCAATTAAATATTTTTCCTTCACATAAGGTATATGTGGCACAACTAAGTAGCTCAAAAGTGAAAAACAAGGCATCAATGGCCTGACCATAAAGTATACATATTAACAAACTCCCTCTACCACATCATCACAATAAGGTTGGCTCTACAAATCCTTAGAACTTCACTTTCATAAAGCATATATGTATCCCTTGGCATCAATGGCACTCAAAGAGATGAACTTCTCTTTAATTTTGGGACAACTTAACATCACCCAAAATTTTGATGATGCCATCAAACAATTTTATATTGATTGTATCAATATATTACAAGATGCATTGTGAAATGAATAGCTAGAATCAAGGATACAATCTTCATGGACTAGACTTATGATCATCAGTACTAGCAACAAGAAGATCACCATTACAAAAATCTTTTGCAAAGTCAGCTTCATCATATATTTTTTCTTTCTAAGTAGCTATGACTTTCTTCTTATTTTCTAACTCAAAATACTCAAATTTAATGTGCACCTTCTTCTTGCGGTATTGAAAGACTTTATTTATTATTGATATTAGATCTCCTTGACCCTTCATGCTAAAACTCTACTCATGAGTTCTCTGTAAATAAAAAAGACCTTGCTTTTTTAGATCCAATAATTAGGTATTTTAACTTCTCATTAAAAAACAAAATCTTATACACCACATTTAACATCAATGATCTCAATTATAAAAAGTAGTGTCTCTGAATGTTGAAAATGAGGAAGGTGGAAAATAAAGAAGAATCAATCCCAAATCTTCTTTATCATACTTGACTTTCATTATCTCAAGATCTAAGCTGATTTTCTTGAAAGATTTAAATGATCTTCTAGAGATCTACCTTTCAAGATATGGTGGAGTAATGTCCTACTTTAGATGCACTTTATTAAGGTCTTTTTATATATTATACTAAAGGATGACAATAGTTTTCTTCTTCATAACATCTTATATGATTTAATTTAGAGATTTAAATGAATAACAGTTCTTTTCAATCCTTATATTGTTTGTCCTCTAAAGATCAACTTGAAAGCATATGATCAAACCCCAATAGAGTATTGATTCATTTGAGCAATAATAGCTCGAATCTTTACTTCATAATAAGAATATAGTGTTTGAATCAAAATATATATTATACTTTATGGTCATCTTTAAAACTTTAAAACAAATAAATTGACATTTTGATACCACTTATTAGGAAAAATAAGATAAAAAATGTGCAATTAGGATCAAATAATGCATCTTAAAGATACAACATAAAAAGAGATCCATGAAAAATATGAACCAAAAAGCATACTTGACTTTATGGGAAAAACTTCTTAAAATGGAAACATTACCTATAGAGAATAAGAATACACTAATCAAAGATAAATTACAAAAGAAAAGTGGCAACTCAATAAAAACTCAAAAGCACTCTCTCAAAGACCAAAATAAATTCTCTCACTACAAAATCTCATAAATAAGAGGGTTAAGATCTTTAAACAAGGCGATGGGATAATTATAGATTTCTACAACACTCATTACAAGAAAAATACTTAAAGGGATCACTAAAATAAGAGCACCACGGTTGCAATCTAAATATCATAATAAAATCAATCTAATGGTAATTATCCTTGATTCATATGCTTATACTTTCCAACTAAAGCAATGGTATATAGATTCAATATGAAGGCTATATTAAAATCAATCTGATGGTAAAAACTTTTAATCCATATGCCCATAATTTTTCAGCGAGTGTGACCCATAACAATCCACATCACAAATTGACAAAATATGTATCATATTGGTTATCTCTTATAAATTAGGTTCCAGGCTAAGTTGCATAATTTTTTTACTTAAGCTTATTGCATGCTACACCAAGATTTGGTGGAAATTAATGCAAATTCAACCATTCAAATTATCACATTTGTACATATTGGTAAATCAATCACATTTTATCTTCAAATATTTTTAAAATTTAATACCAATTCATATATCTAATGATGATAATTGCATTATTAATGGCTTATAAATTTGGAAGTTGATGTCTTTATATCTCATTGAATCAACCCTTTAGACTTCCTTATATTATCAATGTAATTCTTATCATGATAAAGATTTGGCATATCATAGCTCTCGATGTGACTTCATTAATTTATAAACTATTTTTATTTTCAATGATAGTTACCTACTATTATTCTAGTTGTATTAATTATGTCATATGTTATATTTGTTATTGGTTTGTGCTACTTCATGTTTTATGTATCTTTATTAACTTTGCTTGGCTCCTTTACTTGTAATTTCTAATTAAATTTTATTTCTATTTTTCTTTGAATCTCAACTCAACATACATTACATGATGGTTTCTATGTTTTCTTTGCTTTTAAAATGTCTTCGCTACAAGATTATTACTTTGATTGATTTACTATCAATGTTGATCACAAATGAATAATTGTTTTAAATTGGTCTTCATAAAATCTTCCCTTCTTCCACAAATGTATTCTTAGCGTGTTTGCTTATTATTTGAAATCTCTGCTCAATTCAATTTGATCACACCTCTCATTCTCTTGAGACTAAAGAAAATCAAGATATTTTTTTTTATATTATTCTTTACTTGTATAATTTGAATATCAAAGGTTTGAGAAAGATTTGTATGAAGCAAAAGATTTATGTTTTTATAGTTATTAGATGATGATGATAATTTATTAGTGCTTTTTTTATAATTTATCTCAAGGATTTTTTATGAAATAAAAATATTTGTTATAAATGATTGTATAAATTTATACATTATTTTATAGAATCCTTATACAAAGTTTATGAAATGTAAAATAATTACATATATAATCATTTAATGTAATTTAACATTACATGAAAATTTTATTTAAATAATGGTGTTTATTTTCGGTTTCATTTTATTGTGTGTGTGTATATGAGGGGACACCAGATCGAGGATATACTTATTGAGGTGATGTGACATCAAGGAATAGTGCACTATCTCGAAGATAGAAATCACTACCTTACGATGGACCTAATCACCTAATAAGGACTCCTAAGGAATAATGGGTCTTCGAATGTACTAAAGATTTTTCCCCTACTTTACATGGAAAAGTAAAGCAGGGTTTATTTAAAAAGTTCGTTAAGTTTTCTATGGAGGCAAGCCCCATAGTTAATTACATCATTAGGAAGGTGAATTCCTTAGAATACTCTTGTTTAAAGTATGATTATTGTCTCCAAAGAATTCAAAGATAGGACTATCAATAAATTGGTTATATTTGGAAGTTCAAATGGGATAGATCAAAGGAAAGACTTATTAGCCAAAGAGATGAGTAGGGATGCTCATGATACTAGGAAGCCTAGTGAGCATCTCAAACTATCATATGGTTGGGCTTTATATGTTTGAATTGAGGATAATTATATATTTGAGTTGAAATTTTATTAGAAATCTAGGACTTATAATTCCACAATACAAGATTGTGGAAATGCCTAAGAGGTGAGGATTTATGCTTGTAGCCCACAAGAAATAATAACCTTAGATCTTAAATCTAGGGAGCTCTGGCCAAGGCCAAAGCACGACCTAAATCTAAGGTGAAAGTGTATATGGTTTACAAGAGAGAAACCACGACTATTGGACTTACGCACGGGTGGCAGACTAACTCCTCCATGCTATAAATCCATGTAGTCAAGTCATATGCTTTGTAAGATGGCTAGGTTGTTAATATTTAGAAAAAAAAAACTAAATCCTTATACCCACTCCCTAAGAGACTAGAGCATGAGGGCTATGAATAATGGCTTAAATTTAGTGTAAATTTTTTATCAAATTTTTTTTAATTTGGGACTCTTTATTTTGACACGGGCTATAGGATTTTGTATGCCTAAATGCATGAGAAGTTGATTATGGGTCAAATCAAAAGGAAAATAGCTGTTCTTCCATCATAGGTTCTCAAAGGTTAAGCTCTTACTATCTGACAAAGATGGAAGCCCTCTATTAATAAGAGTGAAATAAGATGATTATGCATGATATTAACATACAACATATCCAGTTAAGGGGTTGCTAAATATTTTATTATCTTGATTTAATACCTAAGCTTTTATGTGAGATTATGAGTTATTTTAAAAGTTTAGTTATGAGTTATTAATGGGATAGAAAATTTATTTTTATCCTAAGAGCTTAATCGCATCCAGGCCATACAACAAA
This sequence comes from Cymbidium sinense, assembly GCA_021442155.1. Classification (NCBI taxonomy): domain Eukaryota; kingdom Viridiplantae; phylum Streptophyta; class Magnoliopsida; order Asparagales; family Orchidaceae; genus Cymbidium; species Cymbidium sinense. The sequence goes on from CM038218.1 coordinate 178,027,052, forward strand.
TACAAATCATAAAGAAATTATGAAGAGGCATGCCATTTCTAATGCATAAACTAAACATAACATCAAATAATTTTATAAAGCTATCATAAAAGAATAAAATGCTGATGTGGTCAGGTACCGATGCACAACCCAAAAAGAAATGTGGGTAGCTGAGCTCTACCTTTATACAACCCAGATTACAAAAGAATAATTAAAATTACAAATGATGAATGTTATGGGGGTCTTCATTTTTTATTTGATTTGCTCCATCTATTTCTTCCTTTTGGCTTGATTTAGATATGCTTGCTCCAAAGGTATCACATGGTACATAAGACTTGGTCTTATAGCTAATGCTCATCCTATTCCCCATAACACTCATCCTAATCTAATGCAAAATTACATTAAAAAAGAAAAAGTAAATCTAGCTACACAAAATAAATGTTAGCTAAACATATTACCAAGCTAGTTATATGAATAATTTGGACTTAGCACACATGGATAACCAAGCCACTCTAATTTGGATTATGCTTAGGGGTTAAGCAACCATAAAAAACATATTATATTTTTATTTAGCAACCCTTAAGCACAACCCCTAGAAAACATGATTAGTAATATTGGCTAACATCTAGACTATACACAACATCCACTCTCAATAATACATCACAAAAGCATACATCAAACCATACACCATGCAACATAAAGCTAGAATTGTGACTTAGTCTAATGTGAATTAAAGCTTGTGTGGTATGTCTAATTAAACTTTAGAGTTGTAATTCACCAAGTGTGAGGGATTTAATTTATAAAGGGTTGATTTCTCTTTAAGTGATTTAATTGATTTGAAGATTTTACTTAGTATTTTATTTTATTTCATATGGTCTACACTTAACAACTAAGTGTTATAAAGAGAGAAAAAGAGAGAACCTCTCTATTCTTAAGTCACTTCTAAACTAAGTTAATTAATCAATTTCCATTAGTGAGTGACTTATTACATATTTTAATCAATCATAAGTTTAGGTTCACTCTAAATGACCTTATTCAATAAGAAAGACATCTTAAGATTAATTAGAATGAATTACTATCACATAACACATGTTTATTCATTTCTTTCCATCATGTATATCATGCATATGATTAAATCTAAGCATACATATACATACAATGCATAGCACACTTAAATGATGAATGCAAAAGAAATGTGTTTGGAATTTAGATATTTCATTTGATTGAATTATGAATGCATGTCTTTTTAATAGAAAAAGATGAATTTTTCATCCATTAGTTAGATACACATTCACATGTATAAAAGTTTTAAGTGATGCATTGCCATTGTTATTCTGCGGGGTAGGTACAAGACCTACTTAGCTACTTAAAGCCTCACCTCAGGGGTATCTAATATACCACTTTTCTTAGATACATGTATATGTATAAGCAACTATAAGGATAGGAAAACCCATGCAAAAGTTGTATTTGATTTATTTGATCATGATTCTTATTCATTGGTCACATCATGCATACATGTGTATAAGATTTTTAAGTGAGAGTACGATTGCCATTGTTCTACACCTGGGCACAAGACTCTTAGTTACTTAAAACCTCAGCACCGAGGTGTCCAAACTAATATACCACTTTTCTCAATACTGGTGAATGTATAAAAAGAGCAAGAAGTCATGCAAAAAATCATATTTGATTTGATTATATGATTTACATATGTGATATGAAATTCTTCCTAAGTCTTAGTATGGAGATGCATGAATGGATTTATGATATTGTGTTCTTTTAAATGAACTATACATTTGTAAATTTATATGAATCCATGTAAGATAAGGAAGAGAAATTCATATTGCATATCTTATATTATCAACACATGCAAACTTATAGCTATTTATAATTAACATCACTCCATTATTATAATTGATTTATGAGCTTTTGAAAATAACTTTTGGTTTAATATGATACACACCTATTTTAGTTTAGATCAATACATATAATTTGACATAAAAGAAACCATTTTTTAGTTAATTTTAAAAGAAATGAATGCATGATTACACATGGAAAGCATTTAGCATGAGTGGAAAGAAATAAAGGAACATAAGCACATGAACTAATTCATTCAATTAATTCTAAGACAATCATACTAAATAAGCTATTTAAAATAAACCAAAGTTCTTTAATGTCATTTCAATTTTTTTTGAGTTTGACTTGATTTAAGAAATATGAAAGGTTTGCTGGTCCTAATCCCATTCCCCATGTGTGAGTTAATTTTGGTTCAAGAAAAATAATTAAGTTGATTTTATGAATTGATTAGGTTAGGGTATGAATTAAGTGGATTAATTAAACCATCACCTTAAGTTAATTAACTAATTAATAATGTACCAATATGATATGTAACCACATGAAAAGTAAATTTGCAATGCTCCTAAGAAATGAATGAAAGGGGCCTAATGCAATTGGCTCATGATTAATAATTTATTAGGCTTAAGGGATCTCCCTTAACTACTTTTATGGTTTTCTCATACATGTGAGCTAACCATAATTTCATCATCTCTCACTTTGGGTCATTGGACACCCAAAGAGCTACCCAAAATTAAAGATTGTTTAGGTATGAAGTGAATTTTAAGTTGAGTTAAGTTTAATTAATTGATTAAATTCTTTGATTATATTTTGCTTATAATGATGAAATTAACTTAGGGAAGGGATGACAAGGCCTCAATTCTTCACCCCTAAGTCACTTAAGACTCAATTAAGTTTTGGTTTTATCTTGGAGATTAATTAATTAAGCAATTAATTATCTCATTAATCATTAGTTAATCAAATGCCAAAGAGTGAAGGAAACTTAGGAAATAAATTAGTAAAAGTATCCCAAACACATTCCCTAATCTCTCTCACTATTCAACATAAGTGATTAGGCTTAAATAATTAATTAAACCATAGTTCATTCACTAATTATCTCTAATTAAATTAAGAAGGTGATTAAGATTTAATCAATTGATTTTCCTAATCAAGCAACCAATAAAATCCGGAAAATAGGAGAGGTCATCCTCTTAAATATTCACAAAAGTTTGGGTTGGATGGTTAATTAGAGAGTAATTAAGCTAATTATATTTTTAATTAAACTTTAATTAAACCAAACCACTGTTCAAAATCAATTAATAATATTTTTTTTAGATTCTACTTTGAAATATCTTTAAAATGACCTTAAGTTTGTATTATTTTTATTTTTCTAGAATTAGTTATGAATTTATGAAGTTTAAGGATTAAAACTAATTAATTAGCCCTAATTAAAGCCTTAATCCCATTAGGCCACATGGAGGCTGACGTGGCATGCTTTCCACAGCGATGATTCTATTTAAGTTATCACATCAAGGTTGACTCGTATGGCTTGCGAACTCCATGGACCATCCGATCGACCATGATTAAACCCTCAATTTTGATGGATTCGAGGCATTAAGCGTGATCGATCGACCATCCATCGATCACACAGGATGGACGATCCATGATCTATCTCCTCGAGCATCGAATAATGCGTCCATCGATCATCGATCAAGCTCACGAGCTTCGAATGGAGATGAAAATGATCCCACACCCTCGGGAAGCACAACAATCAAATCTATAAAATGCATGACATTGAAATTTCTTTCATAAAGACCAAGTTATTTTCATTTAAGGATTAGTTTCAATGGCATACCTCCGAGCTTATGATGGGTTCGAGCGATTGAAGCTTCATTTGGTAAATGAAGCTCATTGGTACAAGCTTTGATTTGGTGTAGCTTGCTTGAAAGACCAAAGCACTAGACATAGGTGATCGGTCTTGATTGAACTCTGCCTTCCCGCCATCGAGAAGCTTGGGAAATGATTCGTTCTCAATCGTTTAGCTCCAAGGAAGGTGTTTGCAAAGTTAATTACACTTTGGTGGAGATTTGAGCAAATGGGAATCGAAGGTGGCCTCCCCTGTTTCAATTTTGCATAAAATCAAGAATGAGGATTTTGGGGAGCTTGGGAAGGCTTAGAAATTGCTTTAGGAACTCTCTCTCCTTGGCTGCTAGGGTTGAATCGAGTGTGAGTGTGTGAGTTTGAGTGAGAATGAGGGGTATACCCCCTCATTCCTTGGATGAATGGCTTCATGGCTTCTTCTTGATCAATTGGCCAAATCAATGGTTGGTGGAGGTCCTTGGGTACATGATGCAGCTCGATTTTGGTTGGGTGAGGGTGTGGAGGTGGTCAAGGGAGGAAGTTCTTGTCCTTGGTGGTTTGAAAGCTCCAATGGGGATGGAGAGGTGATTTCACCTCCCATGGATCATGGCCTACCCAACCACCTCTGGTTAGGTCACATGGTCCAGTGCCTAAGTGGACTGCATGGTGCCAAGGAGGAGAAAATGACCCAATGAGCATGTGTTTTATCTCATGGGATGCCTAAACCTAAGAGAAAAATGGTCATTTGGCTATGGGTTTGATTTGGGTGATTTGGGATGAGTCAAAAATGGGTTAGCCCAAATTTCAAATGGTTTGAAGTTTATTTGATTTGATTTGGCTTGATTTGACCTATTTAGGTCAAATTGGGTTAGGGGGTCAAGTTGACCAATTGGTCAAAGTGGGTCAAACCAAGGTTGTGTCAATTCACAAGTGACCAATTGGAGTGTATTGGTGTCATTGGTTTGATTCAATTTGCTTTGGATTTGATGACTCATTTGGGTTCATATAGGTCAAATGGGTAAAGTTGACCAATTTGACCAAATTTGGGTTGGGTTAGGTGTTGAGTCAAGTTCAATTGGCTATTGAAAATGATTGTAATTTAATTTAGAATTAATTTGGATTTTGGCTAATTTGGCCCTTTAGTTCAATTTGGGCTAAGTTAGGTCAAGTTGACCAATTGGTCAAATTGGGCTTAATCATGATTTTGGTCAAGTTTAATAAGTGATAACTTGAGCCATTGGTTACAATCAATTTGGGTTGGATTGTGATTTGATATATTTTGACCTTTTAGGCCAATTTGGGTCAACTTGGGTCAAATGACCAATTAGGCTTGGTTTGGCTCAATTGGGTGTTTGGTCATGTTCAATCATTGATTATAAATGGGTTTGAATCTATAGTTTTAATCAATTTGGCATATGGTGAATTTTGGCTAGTTTGGGTTTCATTTGGGCTAAGTGTTGACTTGGTCAACATGTTAGTTGACTTGGTTTGACCTAATTAATTGATTAACATGATGATTGTTGATCATGTTGTGCGATTTGGATGGGCTTAGTTCAATCCAATTTGGGTTGAATTAGAACTTCAAAAGATCTTTTAGGTCTTTGGGTCAAGTGCATCTAAATGGGTTAATTGGCTTGATCATGGCTTGATTCAAGTTTATTTATATTGATAAATGAGTTTGAGTGAAATATAAATCAAGTGATTTGGATCTATGATTTTGGTTCATATGAAAATTTCAAGTCAAAAAAAAGGAATGGGTTTGAATTGGGTTTGCTTGGATTTGGTTGATAATTATAGTTTATGTTTATATTTGGACAATGATTGAAGGAATGATTGAATCATGAAGAAATCCATATGTTTTGATTTGGTTTGATTGATTTGACCAAGTTCAATGACTTGGAAAAGAGTATAAATTAGATTTTGATTTGATTTTTGGATTTAGTTTTGGCTATTTGAATTTATACTCCATTTATATTAAATATAAATGAAGATATAAATGATTCATGAAAATCACTTAGGTTTGAGTGATTTGATTTGGTGGCCAAGTCCATAAAGAAATCAAAGGCTTAGGAAATATTTTAGAATTTGAATTCAATCATGGGTTTCAATCATTGATTTGAAATTGATTTTTTGATTTGGATTTAGAATTTAAATATGAATTTGAGGTTTGGTTTGAAGAAGGAAGCAAGAATGGTTTAATAGGTAGAAAGTCTTACTAAATCCCTAAGGGACTATTCTATGACTAACCATTAAGTCTTTAGGCTTGGGTAATGTTCTCTAATCACTAGATGTCTTAAGACTAAGGAGCTTTTAATATCTATGAGAGTCTAGATCTATAAGAGTTAGAGCTCAATTCAAAGTGAGGTCAACAAAGGGCATCCAATAGGTGTGGTGTGACACAAGGCACATACATATTAGTGTTAACAAGATCAAGTCTAAGCACTAACACTAGAAATGATCTATCCTAAGATGAGATAGAATAAAGATCTTAGTGCAATAAGCCAATAGGAATAAGAGGAAGAAAAATCTAGGATCAAGTATGTGAACCTTCCACTTGGAAGCGATTGTTATCCAGGATGAGGATAAAGTTTGAGTTGGTTTGATATGATTTGGGAGAGAAGATCCACTAGGATGAGTGCATGAACCTTCCACTAGGGGCTTGTTGAGGTTATCCACTAGGATAGAGAAGTTTATTTTATGCCCTAATGAATTTGATTTGATTTTATGAGCATTTGGGGATGATTTGATTTGATTTGATTTATGATTTGGTGCTCACAAGGATAAAATGGATGAACCTTCCACTAAGGAAGCATGTTGTTATCCATGGGGAGGATAAGAATTTGGTTTTGAACATGCACTTGAGAGATGTGAGCTAGATCCACTAGGATAAGACAAATTTAATTTGGACTCCAAGGGAGGATAGTATTTGATGGAATGGATCTTTTCATTGTATGATGGATCCACTAAGAAATTTAATATCAACCTAAACCTATCTTACAAATCTAAAGGAATAATTTATCGATGTAGGTAAAATAACCTAAGGGTTGCCTTTGATGCATGGTCAAGTCAAGAAATTGACTCATCACAACAAAGATCAATTGATTGATGATAGTATTGCTAACTATTGAGGAATGACCCAGGGACTTATCTCAACTCAAAAAGTTATTACTATGGGGAGTTTTGTTGACATTGCCCACAAGATAATCTTGCTTGGGAAAGGGGCCCTTGGGGCTTGAATTCCTAATTCACAAGTGAAGATATATTTTGTTTGTTATGTTATCATGGACCTTTACTTGGGAGGACCAAGAAGGAGCTCATATAGCCTAGTCCTATCTGACTTACTTGAGGGAGAATATGCATATGCAAGACAAATTTTCAACCATGGGGTGGCTACTAGGAAAGGTGAACTGTCCAATCCAAGAGTAACCGGGGTAATGTCTAAATGGGATCGCTAAGGATGTGATCCAAATAGAGTGCCCATAGGGGAGGTGCCACTAGGGGTGTTATTTAGAATCTTGTAAAAGCTGTAGGTATTGGTGAAACTCAAGAAGAAAGGAGACTCACATCCAGAGTGGTGTATCATGTGGTCAGTCGGCTAGAACACCAACCTAAGGTGCCCATTAGTTTACATAATCAAGGAAAGCTAGGACTCACATCCTCAGATGGCGAATTAATTCTTGGATAGTCGACTGACTAGGTGACTCGAGTGAATGTCTAGGGGACTTACATCAACTCAAAGTCAAGAGGAAAGGAGCCTCAGGGGACTTACCTAAACCTCAAATATACTCAACCTAGTTAGGCATGATGACTAGTTCAAGAAGAAAAGCAGGGACTCACATTTTCTTAAAGAAAAGTCAACATGAGGTAGCTTACTAGGCAGGCTACCAACTAATAAGGCGCTCGTTGGTTTGCAATGGTCAAGTTAGGAAGAAAGCACAGGGACTCACATCTTCAATAAATGACCATTGGGGTGACATACTAGCGAGGTAGTATATAGACCTAGAAGCGACTAATGAGTGAGAGTGGGGCTTGCTCCCACATCAAAATAGCTTGAGATAAAAAGTGTTTTTTTTGTGCATGTGTGTCAAAGGAATAGGATGGCTGGGGACTCTTAACCTAAAACACATTGGGGAATTTGATGAAATGGTTCCACAAATAGCAAATAGGATCCATAAGAAAGGATGTCGCTTGGGTTCTCACACCTACTTGTTATGCTAATCAAAATAGGATGCCTCTGGGTTCTCTTACACCGCTAGCATGGGATTGTGTTTGTGTTGTGAAAGAGGGATAGGATGCCAGGACTCTTAAACCACCCTAACACATCAGATTTGCAAGACAAGCAAACAATGCTTCAAAAGAAGAAGATTTGATGAATGGAATCAAATTTTTATTCTTTTATTAATGATTATTTTAAACATGATTTATTTTATGGTAATATTTCTTTAGATAGAGCTCATTAATTGGAAGCATCGGGTGTTCCCCTTTACAATCAATAAGCCGATAAGATCTTCCTTGGTAGGCCTTCTCTATGACATAGGGGCCTTCCCAAGTGGGTTCAAACTTGCCTCCCATCTTTTGATGGGCAACAATTGGTCTCCTTAGGGCTAACACAAGTTCTCCTACTCAGAAAGACATAAGGCGACCATTGTGAGCTTGAATCATTTTGGCCTGTATAACTCGAGGTTCGGCATGCCTCAGGTGACTCTCCTCCAAAGCTCTTCAACTTTGCATTCGCTCTAGTGATCTTGTTACCCAATTATCCTTAGTGATGGGAGTTGAACTTCTAAGATAGAGCTTGAGACCCATACACTAAGGAAAATGGGGTAGTTGGAGTTGGTATGTGGTATTAGCCTAGGCTTCAAGCTTCAACTACTCGTTCCACTATCATTTATTATCATCAAAAGTTTTTCTCAGAATATAGATGATTGTTTTGTTGAAGGCTTCCACTAGACCATTTGCTATAGGGTAGTAGATGGTGGAGTATCTCGAATCTATATCGTCTCTCTTGGCGAAGCTATTGATCTTCATGCTTTTAAATATAATACCATTATCGGATATAATTCATCGAGGCACCCCGAACCTATATACAATGGTTCACGAAAAATTGAAGCACATGACCTCTGAGTGGGATGGCTTTCACTTGGAAAAGTCGGTGGCAGCTAAGATGACCCGATGCCTTGGAAGAAGGAGGATTGATCGACCTACAATGTGTACAACACTCAAATGGCCATGAGGCCAATGTAGGTGTAGAATGTTGGGTGGTTGGTGGAGGACCACCATGTACGACATGATGGCATCTCTAGCTACATCCATGCGATCATGTCAGAAGGCCGGTAGTATCCAAGTCTTTTGTCTTCATCTTCGGATTGATGCACTCTTCACAGTGTACTTGATTATGCCACGGGCTTCATGTTTATCAAACAATGTAACCACATTTGGTCAAAGGAGCGATGAGTGCCATCAACAAGCATAGGAGAGCTCTCTATTTGATGGGCTTGTGATTTCTTGAGGTAGTTTCGATGTTCAAGTAATCTGAATGCTTATCTCCAATCTAGCTCCTTGTCCATTTTGGCAATGAAACCTCCCTTCAAGAGAAAGTCTCTCGATGAGTTCAACATCAATAAGGGATATGACTTGTTTTGGACCCTTATTGAAATGGACTCATCTTGACATGCAATTCTTTGGAAAAGTTTGGCCAAAGCATCTCTACTACGTTCTCTACTGGAACCTTGTAGATGGTGACTTAGATAATTTGGGCACTAAATATGATGAAACTTGGGTTTGAGAACGGTAGACGAACAATCGGTTGATGACCAAGCGAGAATCCCAAAAATGTTGATGCTCTTGACATATGGCTAACTTGGACAATCAAAGCCTCATACTTGTTAGTGCGGGGTTGGAAAGATAGCATGAGAATCTCATCACATCATGGTTTGGAGTTAGAAGAACTATTCTACCCATGATTTTCTTAGAGAATAGATCATTGCTTCACCTTTAAGAAAAGAAGCAGCACCATCAAAATACATCTCCCATCAGTAGGTTCTAGCCTCCCCTAAGTTCATGATTTGTTCATCGGGTAGATCATCACTAAGCGAGAATGGGAAGTGGGTGTCTTTGAAATTGCTAATGCATCCTTTTATGCAGAGGGTACAATGTGATATCAAACTATGAAGTATCATGGACCGGCAATGTCAAGTGTTGCCATGTCATGAGTATTATATAGTGGATTGGTTAGAGATCAAGTTCACTTTATGAGAAAGCATGTAGTGCTGTTGCTTTTGAGATGCAAAGATCAAAGATAGGTAATGTTTCTCAATAGGTGGATAGTTTACTTTAGCGAGGAATGATGGCGAGGTAGTAGAAGCTTCTCCTTCCTTCATCTTGGCAGAGCACCGAGAGAGTCATCAATGTGTAGAGAGGATGAGTGGCACACTTGGGGATAGAGGCTAGGCTGGCGACTTCACCAAATCTTGTTTGATGTATTGAAGGCATCGGACACTTGTCATCCCACTTGGCATCCTTTTGACAAGTCTGAGAATGGCTTGCATCTCCTTGATAGGTTGAGATAAAGCATCTTAGATACACCATCCTTGAAAGGAGTTGTGTTAAACTTTAGGAGGTGGCATTTCTAAGATAACTTCTTTTAGATCTATTTCTATTCCCTGTCCCAAGAATTTCCCGAAGCTACTCAAATGCACACTTGATTCATTTTGAGGTTATATTGTCTTAATTCAAAACTACTCTCAAGTCAAGAGGTCTTCTCCTCTTGACTACTAATCATTAATGTAGCACTCAAATGATGATGGATGAGTTCATTGAAGATCGAGTCATGGCCCATTGGTATGTAACATTTTAAGATCAAAGGCATGACCCTATAATAGAAGATTAGGTTCAAAGTAGTATTTCTTTCATCTTGAGACATCTTGATTTGGTTATAGCGGATTCCATCCATGAAAGAAAAGACGCATGAGATGAGGCAATGTCCACCATTAATTGGTATAGGAAGAGGAAACTCATCCTTAGGACATGCCTTATTTAAGTCCTAAAATCAGCATATGCAAATTTGGCCATTCTTCTTCTTAGGGATACAGCTAACCAAGTAGGATATTTTTCTTCCATGAAACCGGCATCGATCAATTTCTTGACTTGAAATGACATTGTTCAATCAATTGCATGCGTCTAGGAGCTTGCTTAATAGGGGTAGCGTTAGGATCTATTGCTAGCTTGTGGATTGCTACGTCAGGAGATAATCCGGCATTTCTTCATAACTCCATGTGAAGCAGTCTTTAAACTTAGTCAATAGCCTAACTCATTGGTTTCTTCTTCATTCAATGAGATGTATGTGGTATGGATTTTCTTATCACGAGGTTGATTTCTTTTAAGTTTGTCAATTATTGAATGAATCTCTTCTTCAAATTCGTAGTGCCTCTTCTTTGAGATCATCTGGATCATAGATTTCTAAACACACATTCTCATAAGAGTTGGTGTTGTGTGAGAAGAACCTATCGGACTCAAATGATTGGTAACAACTAAGTAGTAATCTTCATCATCACTAGACTTGTACCAAATCTAGTCTGCTCTTGATTGTGCTTCCCTGCTATATTGTTCCATAGCTTCTTACTGTGCTTGGACCATGTGAGGAACTAAACCTTTTATATATAAGATTTTGACACAAGGCAAGTAAAAAGTCAAATGGTAATTCCATTAATTCTTTAAAACTATCCTCCTCAAGTTCTACATCAACTTCAGGACATGAGGATGATGAACCCAAAAAGAATCTTTTCTACTTCATGTTACTGGGAGACTTAGGGGCTTCCTTAACTATCAAACTTTCAACTTTTTCAGATGTAAGTAAGGTAAGAGCAAAGGTTCCCAACTGCTACCTAATCGTTTAACATAAACTAGATTTGAATACTTTACTTTGGTTAGAGGCCTGGTCTTTCTCTGTGTCTCGATCGAAAGTCACCTCCAATGGAACCCGCTGAGAGGGGTTGGCTGGTATACTAATCACATTAGACTCATCCTAGAGATTCCAAGTCTATGTGAATAGTAGGGTACTCTATGAGCTGGAACACGACCTCTATTGGTGAAAGGCCAACTAGTCTCCCACCTCTAGAACCCTTTTATTTGCCTCACTCACGTGGAGGTTGAGCCATCCTGCCTGCATGTCCATATGATGGAATGAACTATGGGTGGAATGTGATATGTAGATCTATTTTTTCTTCAATTCCCATTTCTTGTTCACTTGGACTTTTATTTTCCTTTTCTTTTTCTTTTGTTTTTGCATTTGAGTTTTGTCCAAGTTTATGAGAAAGGGTGTTTTGAGGAAGATAGTAGGTCGCATCCTCATAAATCTCAACCTCTCTAATTGAAAATGGCTTTTCATCTCCATTGACATATTTATTCCATCTTTTGAACTTGATGCATTGATGGAGGGAGGATGGAATGATCTTGTTGATGTATCCAAGGCCTACCAAGCAAGCGTGAATGAAGTATTTAAATCAATGATGTAGAACTTGGCTTGTCTTCCAGTCACCTATCTCTAAAGGTAACACTATAGAACCTAAAGCTCACCTTGTTCATTGAATCCTCTCAACATCATCCAATCTCTCCAGTGTAGAGATGTCGATCCTCAAATAGGCAAGGTCTTTAGACTCATAATGTTCACCGATGAATCCACTAGAACTCAGAGTTTGAAACTCCATGTCAACTATGATGTAGGTTGTGCTCCAAGTCCCCAGAAGAAGGTCTTCATCACGAAGGTGATCCTTTGGGCTTCTTTTTTGCATAATGTGCTTCCTCTATAGTGGTCTGAGCTAAGCATATTTCAAGATCAAGGAGAGCCTTGATTAGTGATTCCCTCATCTCTTTGGATAAGACAAGGGCATCATATATGCTTAGCTTAAATGATAACTTTCTTAGATGAGAAAGGACATTGTAGTCCACCTTCGACTGGTCTTCCACAAGCATATCCAAGGGTGGAGCATCTTGTGGAGGGCTTCTCGATCTCATACCAATGACTTATTTCCCTCTATCTTGAGGTGCTTTAGGAGGTAGAACCTTGCCACTATGGAGGTTGACTTTGATCTCTTGTGGCAAGTAATGGAAGGTTCACATTTAGGCTCACTAGCTTCTCCTATGGGACCCTCGAATCAGATGATTCCAAGTCTATCTCAAGAGGTGAACCCATAGTATTGAGTTGAAAGTCCAACTCTAAATGAAGAGGAAGATCAAATTATTATAGTTATTTTGACTTGAAGAGTTATCATTAGGAATAGAAGAAGACAACCCATCGAGTGACATGTAATTCAAACTAGCTTTATTCTTCAATTTCTTGGAATTATTTGGAGGTACAAAGTAGAGAAATCAAGTAAAGTGAGTGGGGTAAGGGATTTGATGCCCTTATCCAGATACAAGAGTTCTACTAGTAGAAGAAACATAGAAGACTAGCTGGAAGAAGTCACTATGTAAGGCTAGAGGCTAGACATAATTGGTGGCTATGCTAAAGGGCTATCACACATCTTTGGTGCTCTTGAGCTCCCCTTTCTAGAGTTGGCAACTTGCAAACCTTCCTTGGTGTTGGAGGTTTTTGACTTAGGCACACAAGGAAAGCTTCTTGATCTTGATGATCTTCTTAGAGGTTTTGGATAGAAATATCCCAACCTTCTTTGGTTTTGGTAGGATCACATGTATCCCCAAGGATTACCTGATGGAACTTGGAAGGTTGTTCCACAAGGTATTCCTTTGGGATAACTTCCACAATTTTAAAATTGTGTTCAAGCGGTCCTTGAATGTGAAGTAATCCTCCAAAACATGGCTCATATGGTGGTAAGGGAAAGTTTGGATCATGAATTTTACCTACTTCCTTCGATCTCCTAAGCTCGGGTAGTTGAAAATTAAGTTTGTTTAAGAGATTCTTAAATATTTTTTTTGATTACCTCCATCTCAAAAAATAAGGTTTGTTTAACTTATCTAAAAGAGTAGGTGGATCATAGCTACCTAGTGGTTATCCATCACTGGGTGGTATATGAGGTAGGCTATCTTTGAGTGGAGGCTGTAGGGTTGCCTCGATGGTGGAAAAGGAGGTGGAGGCTGGTCGTGGTCTCTCATTGATCTCTAGCTGGTTTTTTTTCTCTTATCACCCGCCACTGCCAGGCTTCTTCTCATAGAACTTTTGTGCTTACGCTTAGGGCATCTTGAAAAGATAATTATTTAACCTCTCCTTGTAGACTATCTGCCTTGTTGATTAGCTTCTTAAATATTTTGATAGTGAAGCCCTTAAGCATAATGGTGATCGGGCCATGGATATTATTCAAGAGAATCTTAATGGCATGCTGTTCAGATAGCTGCAGTTCACACTTCATACTCAGGTTATGCCATCAGAGAATATAATTAACAAGAGACTCACTGGGGTGTTGTTATGCTACAACGAGATCACCTACAGTAACCTTTTACTGTGCTCCAACAAATCTCTTGATGAATAGTTTCTCTAACTCAGCAAATGTCTTTACTGAACTATTGGGTAGTTCAACATACCAATCAAAAGCAATACATGCTTACTAACGAAAGGGAAAAAAAGCGTTCTTACCACGCGTTACAACAATATCGAAGTTATATGTGCTTGAGTTTCCAGCCATCAAAACTTTTGAAGGAAGGAGGCGAAACCCTTGGGATATTGGATAGCATCAATTCCTCTGGGTAGGATCTACCCTTTGGGCGATGATCCTACTGCTTGAGCCAATGCTTCCTTCACTTGCTCAACCATGGATTTTATGTCTTTTCTTGTATTTAGGTACTTTCACTACCTTCTATACATGCTAGTGCTACCTTGCTCAGCGGAGATAGAGTCTTTGGGTCCAAGACATGCATATGGTGATGTCATTTGTAGTAGGATGAGCGAAAGGGGCTTGCTTAGCACAACTCTTGTTAACAAGTCTCTAGCTAGTGCCATCATATTTATCTACTCTTCTTTCTCATCATGGGAGGTGTTGGGTGATGCTTTCTTTGATCAACCTCATCACCTTCCATGGCTTGTTGTTCCAAGAGATCCTCAGTGTGTCCATATACTCCAACTAAAATCCCAACAAGTCATCTTCGTTATGATCAAAGCTGACTTTCTCTTCATCTGACCAATCGTACCCCAAAATCTCCTTCTTCTCTACAAGATAATGAGCTACTATCTCTTTGAGATAATGATCTATCTGAACGAGAATAAATGATCTAGGACCGAGGTGATCCTTGCTCATTAGAGAGACCTAGACCTCACTTTTGTCCGGAGAGTCAATCCTATGTGGGTACTCACTTGATAAGACATTCTTTACTACTAACATGAGAGGGTAACATCTCGGATGTTCCACTTATCTAGTGCGGACTATCATCTCAATATACAAGCCATCAGATCAAGATAGGACAACAGGGATTGATTTATAAAGAATAAATGAATTCCAAACATGGGAATAATCTTGGCCATCCATCCAAAATGCGGATGGATGGCCAAGATCTCTTCTTCCCCAGGATCAGAGGTGCATGATCAGGGAAGATGCTTCGATTGAGCTCAGATTGGAATAAGACTTTACTCACACCATCTAATGCCAATAAGAAACACCTCCTATGCTAGGTGGTCAGAAAATTAATCGGTGCTGAGATGGATAAGGTAATTTGTGGGGATGAGCCATGAAATTCTTAGGCCTTGGGGTTGAGTGGATTGTTCTATATACCAACACCACTTTACTTCCTTTACAATTTTGATCCAATTGATGCTCTCCTTGCTATGAGAACTCAAATGGATGCTTGAGTGTACTCGGATTGATCCTTAGAGGAAGTGTACAAGAGAAATTGAAGTGATTTTAAGTGTGGAGAAAGTTGGAAGTTCAAGTGAGCTCCCCTATTTTTCAATGGAGAAAAAAAATTGGGAAGATCACTTTTTCAAATCCCTCTTAGAATGCTTAGGAAGGCTCTCTGATCTTTCCTAACACTCTCTAGGGCTTGATCGAATGAGGGAATGTTCATTTTGAATTAAATTAGGGGGAGTATATCTCCCCCTATGATAAACGGTCGACCGACACCTCCTTTGTTATTTTGATCCAATTGACCACATTGGAGAGTTTGTTTAGGCTGTTAGCTCTTTGTACATGGTCGGTTTGAGGCCTTGAGTGGATTGCCAACCTCCCATGTGCATCAAATTGGGTGGAGGAGGGATTTAGAATGAGCCAATTTGACCCATGGGATCGGGTTTGACCTTGGGTCCATTTGGGCTGACCCAAACCCATTTGGGTTGGGTGCACCACTCTTCATTAGGTCCCCTTGAGGTATTAGGAAGGTATCAAGTGGATATGAAGAGGGCATGACCATATTACCCATGGATTAGGCCAAAATTTGCTATATGGCCTAGGGGTAGAATGGTCATTTTGCTAATTTTTTAATTTGGATATGTTGGGTATGTGGAGAAACTAAGTTTGGCCAAGTTTCATGAGATTTGGAATTCATTTCATGTTTGACCCATTTAGGTCAAAATGGGTCAACTTAAGTCAAGTTGACCAATTGGTCAAATTGGGTCAAAAAGGTTGGGTCAAGTTCATATAACCATTTGTAATATTTTGGTGGCTTTGGTTTGATTCAATTTGGTATAGTTTTGAATTTGGCTCATATGACTTTATTTAGGTCAAATGGGTCAAGTTGACCTATTTGACCCATTTAACCTATGTGGGCTAGGTCAAGGGTAGGTTTAGGTTTGGTTAGTCATATGGAGTAGATTGGTATCTTTGTTTCCAATCAATTTTGGTTATGTTCAAATTTGGCTTAACATGACCCCTTTAGGTCAAGTTGGGTCTAAGGTCTGCTTTGTTGGGTCTAAATTTGAGGCTTTGGTCAAGTTCAACGAGTGATTTGGAATGAACTTGACCCATTGGTTTCAATCAATTTGGCTTAGATCAAGTTTTTACACATTTTGACTTTTTTTTTAGGTCAAGTTGGTTAGGGTCAGGCCAATTTGTTCTCAAATGTTGACTTGGTCAAGTTCAAACATAGGTCATGAGTGAACTTAGATCAATGGTTTCAATCAATTTGGCCTATGGTGAGCTATGTTAGTTTCATTTTGGGCTAAGTGTTGACTTGGTCAACTCTTGGGTTTGACTTGGTTTCACCCAATTTGTTGATTGACTCATGATGATTGTTGATCATGATGAGAGGCATAAAGTTTGGTTCAATCCAATTTGGTTAAGATTAGAATTTGGCTCACAGTACTTTAGGTCACTTTGGGTCAAGTGAGCCTAGTGGGTCAGCTTGGTCAAAGTTTGATTTGAGTTTGATTGATCTTGTACATGGACTTATGATTGAATTATAAATCCATTCTAAGTGGTTTGAAGTCAAATGGGTTTTGATTCATTTAATAATTTCATATTCAAAAGGAAGAATATGAAGATTTGGGGTTTGATTTTTTGAATTGGATTTTGATTTGGTGATTGAGGTTTGTATTTATTTTGAATTCATTGTAGGGTTGATTGAATCATGAAGGAAAATTAAGAGTTTGGCTTGATTTGAAGTTGATTGAGCTAAGTTCAAGATTTTGATTTGAAAGGCTTAGGTTGGATTTTGAGTTGATTTGAGTTTAATTTTTGGAATTTGTTTTGATTGTTTAAATTTATATTTCATTTATATATGTGAATATAAATGAGAATATAAATGGATCATGAGAAAATTTCAAGGGTTTGAAGTGATTTGATCATGATTTAGGCTAAGTTTATTAAAAGGGAATTTAAAGGACTTAAGAAATTTTTGGAGTTTGAAACTTGAATTTTTGAATTTGGTTTGATTGATTTATATTTATATTTCATATATACATGTGAATATAAATGAGAATATAAATGAGTTATGAGAAAATCCCATGAATTTGAATTGATTTAGATTTTATTTTGGCTAAGTCCATCAAAAGGGAATTTAAAGGACTTAGGAAAAGATTTTAGATTTGAAATTTAATTTTTGGATTTGATTGAATTGATTTATATTTATATTTCATTTATATATGAATTTAAATGAGAATATAAATGAGTTTTGAAAAATCCATGAATTTGAATTGATTTAGATTTGATTTTGGCTAAGTCCATTAAAAGGAATTTAAAGGACTTATGATAGATTTGGACTCAGGAATTTCATTCATGGGTTTCAATCATGGATTTCAATCACATGGGGTCGATTTGTGTTTGGAGAATATGAAGTAAGATTGATTTAGAGTTTGACTTGAAGGAAGGAAGGTGAGGAATGGTTCAAGCTAGGGTAGGTAGATTTTCCTAACACCCCAGGCATGACCTATCCCATGGCTAACTACTCTAAGTATCTAGGTTAAGTGAGTATCAATCACTAGATGTGTCTTTAAGAATTGTTAAAGTCTAAGGAAGTCCTATGTCAGATGGAGGGGTTTGAGAACTCATTTTAAAAATGAGGTCAACAAAGTGGAGGCTGTCGCTACTACTGCTAGGTTTCTACCTCCTTCAAGTTGTCCTTAACAACTTGCAAATCTTCCTTAGAGTTGGAGGTTTGAGCTGCTTCAGGCACATGCAAAGGTAACTTTTTCATCTTAGAAATGATTTTCTTGGAGGTTTGGGATAGGGAGATATCCCAACCTTCCTCTGTCTTAAGATGATCATGTGTATCCCCAAGGATTACCCTAACAGAACTAGAGGGTTATTCTAGTAGGTATTCTTTAGAGATGACAATGATACTCGACTTGTAGCTACACTCAAGCCAGTATTTAAAGGTAAAGCAATCTTTAAAGACATGTCTTAGCATGTGGTGGTATGGGGAATAGTTTGGATCGTGACTCATGCCACTTCCTCCGGCCTTCTAGGCTTTGGTAACTAGAAATCAAGCTTCTTTAATAGATTCTTAATGATATTCCTGACTATCTCTCTCTTGAATGAATATGATTTATTCAATTTATCAATAAGAGTAGATAAATGATAGCAACCTAGTGGTGAGTATGAATAATACTGCTGATGATGCTAATGAGGATACTGTTAAAGGCATGGAGATGGCAGCAAGGTGGCTGGTATGAAGGCCGAGGTGGTGGCAGAGGAGGTGGTAGAGGAGGCTACGAGACCTATCTGAACCCCAGATTGTTTCCCCTTATTTACCCCCCTTCTTCTTAAATTCTTGAGGTTTGGGCTTGGTTGACTGGTATTGGAAAGGAAACTATTTGGCTTCCTCTTATAAGCTAGTCGCCTTATTGATTAACTTCTCAAAGGTTTTGATTGTAAACCCCTTAAGCATGAAAGCTAGGCCATGGATATTCTTGAGTAGAATCTCAATCGTATTGGACATTGTGATTCATATTTCATACTTTTAAGAATGTAATCAATAATGACCATTTGGATTTTATTTTGTTACAATGAGGCCCTAACCCTTTGTTGAGCTCCAACAAACCTCTTGATTAAGAGGTGCTCCAACTCAGTAAATATCTTCATCAAACCATTGGCTTGACATGCCAATCAAATGCAACACACCAAAACTCGACAAATAATTTGAAGAAAAGGCGTCCTACCTTGACATTATGCGACTTGGATTGAAGTATATGATGTGTTGGCGGGTTTCCACTACCATAAAAGACTTTGAAGGAAGGAGGTACAAAACCCTTAGATTGGACAACATCAAACTCTCTAGGTTTGGTCTACCCTTTGGAATAGATGAGCCACCTCGGGTTTGTGCCAATGCATCCTTCACCTATGCAAGCTACCACTATCTTGATCTATTAGAGAAGTGCTCTTGGGCTGATCTAGGACATGTACTAACTCAGGATGATCTATCTCGATCGATATTTGCTATGGGAATGAGGCCTGATTTAGAAGTTCATGGAGGGCTACTAACAAGCCTTCCATCCTCTTCTTCATCCGGTTGATCTATTCATCCTTTTATTTAAGCTGTTGATGGAGGTGTTGGGTTGAATGGGTGGCATCATCTTCCTCAACCACAATACCTTTCTGACTATGCTAATCTCTCTGAAGAGAGCTCCTAGTGTCGACCATATGGACTCTGGCCAAATCCTCAAGAAGGTCATCCTTATTGGGATCAAATGCTACACGCTCATCCTCAAAATCTGTGCAATCACTGCCTAAGAGTTCCCTCTTCTCAGCAAAGTAAGTGACTATGATCTCATCCAAGGAATGATCTCTGCACAAATACCGGGGAGGCGTGGCCAAAATACATCTAACACTGCTTACCACTGGAGTGCTAGCTCTAGGAGGGTCATGCTCATTAAAAGAGATATGCTCATGACTGCTCGTCGATGGAGTGTTGACCCTGAGGAGTTCTACTGCTATGGGAACTATAAAACTATCCTTTTCCCCCTCTATAACTATCGCTGTCACTGGTTCTGATGGTGGTGGTGGTGGTGGTGCGACCATGATGTTGCGGGGTATCCACTCCTTCTTTATAAAGATTAAAGTAGGAGGTAGAGTAGGGGAACTCATCCAAACCTCAGTCAGTGGAGTATATGGAGTGGAATCCTTTGGCCATAGCCAGATCACCAAAGGGGCTACTCTCTCCCTAGATGGGGCTTTGGATCTTGGCAAGAGTGGTGGGTGTTGGGAGCTGTATGGGTGATGGTGGAAGACGAGGGGAGCGGTGTGAAGGAAACACCAACTGCTCCTCAATGGGAGATCTCTGCCTGTGGAGGGTAGCGCCAGTAAGAACAATCCTATCCAAATGATCAGCCCTGATGGGGGGATTATTAGGAAAATCCATCAGAGCATAGGCTGCTGACTGCCTAGCATGCCTCCGTCGCTCCCTCCCGCCTTCTTGAGTAGATGCTTGAGCCTTCATGACCCTTTCTCTATTAATCCAACCCCTAACACTCTTAGGGATCAATGATCATATCAAATAAGGTACGAACTGAGCATTCATATTCTCCAACCAGGTGTGGGGCATAGCAATGGGGCTCCTCTGTGTATAATATATTGCTCGTGGAGGAGAAATAGCAATCTTTTGGTAATCTTCCTCTCCATCCAATACCGAGAGGGGTGGAACTTGTTGTTGGTCAAAAGTGGAGAAACCTCTCAAGGAGAACCCTCCCTGGTATGGGATGTGCAAGCTCTCAAGCTCTCGCTTCTCACCTTTATTTCAATTTTTTTGTGTAGTGAAATGCAGTGAACAAAGTGGGAACTAGTACCTACCTGAGGAGGAGACTATCTTAGAAGCTAAGATAGCCTTCCCTTTGGGGTGACCAACAGAGGTAGTAGCTCTTTAGCAATAGTAGGGGTGGGTGATGGGTCTTGAAACTTCACTGAGAATGGGGTGTGGGGACCTTCCTCTTCAATGGAGGGTACTCAGAATTAGAGGGCATGTCAATGGATGTGGTTCTACCCACCACCTTATCTTGGCGAGTGAGTTGCCCCCATACATGCGCCCTCAAATGCTGAAGAAAACCGTGGGTGGAGTCGATCTGAGGCTTGATCCATGGCCAAATCCATCGAAGGGGAAAAATGAACTTTACGAAGCCATGTGTAGACTATATAATGACTACCGGTCTACGTTGTATCTCTACATGTGTTGAAATGTAACTTGAGTCAGGTTTTTACTTTAATATTTGTCCCTGAGAAATAAGAATTTGGAGTCCCAAACCCACACTCAACAATTCAAATATGTTAAGTTGGGGTTCTGGAGAAGATATGATGAGGAGAGTCTTTGCCATTTGATTTCAATTTAGAACCCATACTCAACCGATTTAGGTAGGTTGGGTGGGGTTTAAAAATTTTGAGGAGAAATTTTTTGGAGAAATTTGTATTTTGTATGTCTTGTTTGAAGAATATTGATGATTTGATTTTACTTAGCAATTTTGAGTATGCTAAGAAGAGGTTGTGATTGTGTGTTTGAAAATTTTGTGAAAATTGTGATGAGTGAAATGTTGATTTAAAAGGGGCTTCTTACTTAACAAATTTGATATAGTAGAAGCCACATGTGTTTGATTTATGTCTGAACATGAGACTTTCACTCAATAAATTTGGTATATTAAATGAATGCCAAATGTGATTGATATATGTTTTGACTTTTCTTTGAAAATGGGACTCTCACTTGATAAATTTGGTATGTTAAGTGAAAGTTCAAATATATGTTTTGAAGATGAGACCCCCACTTAATAAATTTGATATGTGAAGTGGAGGTCAAATACATGAAAATGAGATCCTCACTTAGCAAATTTGATGTGTTAAGCGGGGAGTCAAACATATCATGAAAATGAGATTCTCACTTAACAAATTTGATATGTTAAGTGGAATCAAATATAATTTATGAAAATAAGACTCTCACTTAGAAAGTTTGACATGTTAAGTGAAAATCAAATGTGTCATGGAAATGAGATTCTCACTTAACAACTTTTATATGTTAAGTGTAATCAAATATGACATGGAAATAAGATTCTCACTTAACAAATGGAGTATGTTAAGTGAAAGTCAAATTTATATTTTGAAAATGAGACTCTCACTTAACAAATGGAGTATGTTAAGTGAAAGTCAAATTGGTATGCTATTTTTGAAAGAAGGGAAATATATTTAACAATTTTAGGTATGTTAAATAGAGTTCAATGATATGTCTTGCTTTCATGTATGATTTAGAAAGAAATTTTAACTCTAACATATATGGAATATATATTAAATGAAGTCTCAATCTCATGCTATGATTTTATTTGAAAGTATTCTCCTCATTCAACAATTTTGAACATGTTGAATGAATGTGGTCATTTTCAAGAATGTACTCTTTTTTTAAAAAAAAGATGGAAATTCTAACTTTAGCATATATGAAATATGTTAAGTGGAATTTCAATCTTATGCTATGATCTTATTTGAAAAATAGACTCCTCATTTAACAATTTTGAGTATGTTGAATGAATATGGTCATTTTCAAAAATGTGCTTTTGAAAAGATGAATTTGATTTCAATTTTTGAAAAGAACCTCCATGTAATAATCATGGGGATTATTATATGAGTTTTGTGAAAGGTGCTTTTGAAATGAGACACTTTTCAAAAGAGTTTATTTTCTTAATTATTAAGATGAACCTACTTCACCAAGCTAGTGGCAAGGAGGTTTCAAATTTTTGTCATTTCCTTCCTTTCATGACTTAATTTTATTTTTCACCTATTGGGAAAACTAAGGGGTGGTTTAGGACCTACAAGGAGTGAGGTCCTAAAACCTAGAGAATGGATAGCTTTGCTTAAGAATGAAATAAGCTTAGTGCCAACAGAAAGAAAGATAGCCTTAGACTCATATGAAATACGTGTCCACTACTGATGCTTGGAGGCAACAACTATTTATTAGAGATGGAGAGAGGAACAATCCCCAGAGGAGTCGCCAGAAAAATTTGTGGTGTTTATTTTTAGTTTTATCTGTATGTGTGTGTATATGGGGGGCACGAAACAGATCTGAGGATGTCCTTATTGAGGTGATCGGGTGTGACATCAAGGAGTAGTGCAATATCTCAAAAGATAGAAATCACTATCCTATGATGGACCTAATCACCTAATAAGGACTCCTAAGGCATGATGGGTCTTCGAATGTACCAGAGATTTGTTTCCCTACTTTACATGAAAAAGTAAAGTAGGGTTTACTTAAACTAGGTTCATTAAGTTCCTATGGAGTCAAGCTCTCATAGTTAATTACATCCTAAGAAAGGTGAATTCCTTAGGAATACTCTCGATTAAAGTAGGCAATTATTGTCTCAAAAGAATTCAAAGATAGGACTATCAATAAATTGGTTATATTTAGAAATTTAAGTGGGATAGATCGAAAGGAAAGACTTATTATCGAAGTCAAAAGGATATGAGTAGGGGATGCTCATGGTACTAGGAAGCCTAGTGAGCATCCTAAACTATCCTATGATTGGGCTTTATATGTTTGAAATTGAGAAAAATTATATGTTTGAGTTGAAATTTTATTAGAAATCTAGGAATTATAATTCCAATACAAGATTGTAGAAATGCCTGAGAGGTGAGAATTTATGTTTTTAGCCTACAGGAAACATCAACCTCAGATCCTAAATCTAGAGAGCTTTGGTGAGGGCCAAAGCATAACCTAAATCTAAGGTGAAAGTGAGTATATGGTTCACCTCCGCAAGAGAGAGTAAATCACTCGAATGCTGGACTTATTACCGCATGGAGTGGCAGCCAGCTAACTCCTCTTATGCTTCAAATCTATGTAGGCAAGTCATATGCTTTTGCAAGATGGCTAGGTTATTATTATTTAGAAAAGAAACTAAGTTCTTAAACCCCTCCCTAAGAGACTAGAGCATGAGGGGTATGAATAATGGCTTAAATCTAGTGCAAATGTTTATCAAATTTCATTTAATTTGGGACTCTTTATTTTGACACTAGCTATGGGATTTTGTATGCCTAAATGCATGAGAAGTTGATTATGGGCCAAATCAAAAGGGAAAGAAGTGTTCTTCCATCATAGGCTCTCAAAGGTTAAGCCACTCTCGGCAAAGATGGAAGCCCTCTATTAATAAGAGTGAAATAAGATGATTATGCATGATATTAAACATACAACATCCAGCTAAGGGGTTGCTAAATATTTTATTATCTTGATTTAATACTTAGGCTTTTATGTGTGATTATGAGTTATTTTAAAAGTTTAATTATGAGTTATTTTAAAAGATTAGTTATGAGTTATTAATGGAATAGAAAATTTATTTTTATCCTAAGAACTAATCAATAACACCCAAAAAAAACAAATAATGAAGAGGCATGCACTTTTAATGCACAAACTAAATATAACATCAAATAATTTTATAAAACTATCATAAAAGAATAAAAGGATGATCTTGCACCTGCCCAAAAGAAATATGGATAATCGAGCTCTACCCTTATACAACCCGAATAGTTACAATTACCAATGATGAATGTTATGGGGGTCTTCATTCTTGATTCTTCCTTCTTCACTTCTTCATCTTCCATTTTTTCATTTGATTTGCTCCATCTCTTTCTTCCTTTTTGGCTTGAATTGGATATGCTTGCTCCGAAGGCATCACATGGTACATAAGACTTGGTCTTATAACCAGTGCTCATCTTAATCCTCCCATAACACTTATCCTGATCCTAATGCAAAATTACATTAAAAAAAGAAAAGTAAATCTATCTACACCTACAAAATAAATGTTAGCTAAACACACCATACAACCCAAGCAGTTATATGAATAATTTGGACTTAGCACCCCACACATGGGTAACCAAGCCCACCTGTTCTAACTTGGATTATGCTTAGGGGCTAAGCAACCTGCACAGTAAAAGCATATATATATTTTTTTATGTAGTGGCAATTTAAGCACAACCCCTTACAGAAAATATGATTAGGCTAATATCAAACATCCGGACTAAACATACACTAACATCGGTCTATAATACATCACAAAACAAGCATACATCAAATCATACACCGCCTTAACATAAAGCTAGAATTGGTGACTTAGTCTAATGTATATGAATTAAAGCTTGTGTGGTATGTCTTAACTAGGCTTTAGAGTTGCAATTCACTAAGTGTGAGGGATTTAATTTATAAAGGGTTGATTTCTCTTTAAGTGATTTAATTAATTTGAAGATTATACTTAATATATTTTTTTTTGTTTCATATGGTCTACACTTAACAGCTAAGTGTTATAAAGAGAAGAAAGAGAGGGAATCTCTCTTTCATCCCTACCTTAAGTCACTTCTAAAGTAAGTTAATTAATCAATTTCCTTTAGTGAGTGGCTTATTACTTGTTTTAATCAATTCTAAGTTTAAATTCACTCTAAATGGACTTATTCAATAAGAAAGGCATCTTAAGATTAATTAGAAAGAATTATTATCGCATAACACATATTTATTCATTTATTTTCATTATGTATATCATGCATATGATTAAATCTAAGCATACTATACATTGCATACATGCACTTACTTAAATGATGAATGCAAAGAAATGTCTTGGAATTTAGATATTTCATTTGATTGAATTATGAATGCATGTCTTTTTAATAGAAAAAGAGAATTTTTTATCCATTAGTTTGATACACATTCACGTGTATAAAAGTTTATGTGAGTACATCCATTGTTACTTGCAAGTAAGGTACAAGACTTACTACTTAAAACTGTCTCATAATATACCACTTTTCTTAGATACATGTAGATGTATAAGCAACTATAAGGATAGGAAAACCCATGTGAAAGTTTTATTTGATTTATTTGATCATGATTCTTGTTCATTGGTCACATCATATATATATGTATAAGAGTTTTAAGTGATGCTGCCATTGTTCACTGAGTGTAAGGTATAAGACCTAAGTAGGCTACTTAAAATCTCATGGGGTCCGGACTAATATATCACTTTTCTCAAATACAGGTGAATGTATAAAAGAGCCACAAGAGCAATAAGTCATGCAAGGAATCATATTTTATTTGATTATATGATTTACATATGTGATATGAAATTTTTCCTAAGTCTTAGCATGGAGATGCACAGAATGGATTTAGATAAATGTTATGTTCTTTTCAAATGAGTTATACAATTATAAATCTTATATGAATTCATGTAAGATAAGGAAAGAGAACTTCATATTGCATATCTTATATTATCAACACATGCAAACTTATAGCTATTTGTAATTAACATCACTCCATTTATTATAATAACTTTTGGTTTAATAGCAATAGTAAACACACTTATTTTTAGTTTAGATCAAAACATACAATTTGACATAAAATAAACCATTTCATTTAGTTAATTTTAAAGAAATAAATAATTTGACATAAAATAAACCATTTCATTTAGTTAATTTTAAAAGAAATGAATGCATGATTTCACATGGCAAGCAGCATTTAGCATGAGTGGAAAGAGATAAAGGAACATAAGCACATGAACTCATTCATTCCAATTAATTCCTAAAGACAATCATACTAAATAAAGCTATTTAAAATAAACCAAAGTTCTTTAAAATCATTTCATTTTTTTGAGTTTGACTTGATTTAAGAAATATGAAAGAGGTTTACTGGTCCTAATCCCATTCCCCATGTGTGAGTTAATTTTGGTTCAAGGAAGAAATAATTAAGCTGATTTTATGATTTGATTAAGCTAGGGTATGAATTAAGTTGATTAATAAACCCTTACCTACATCACCTAAAGTTAATTAACTAATTAATAATGAGCCAATATGACATGCAATCACATGAAAAGTAAATTTGCAATTCACCTAAGAAATGAAAGGGGCCTAATGCAATTGTCTCATGATTAATAGTTAATTAGGCTTAAGAGATCTCACTTAACTACTTTTATGATTTTCTCACACATGTGTGATAACCATAATTTCATCATCTCTCACTTTGGTTGATTGGACACTGTGGGTTTTCAGATTATATGTACACATCTCCGCCTTCATCTATCCCCCTTTTCAGAAAAAGAGAAAATAAATGAAAATAGAAATATATATATAATGTTTTTTTGGGATGCCACGTAGATCTACAGATGTTATTATTAGGGTGATCGGGTATGACATTGAGAAAGGTGTACAATCTCGAGAGATAGAAGTCACCACCCTACAATGGACCTAATCACCTCAATAAGGACTCCTAAGGACCATGGGCCTTGGAATGTTCCAGAGATTCTTCTCCTACTTTATATGGAAAATTAAAGTAGGGTTTATTTTAAATTGGGTTCATTAAGTTCCCTATAGGGGCAAGCCCCCATAGTTAATTACATCATAAGGAATAGGATTACTTAGGAATACTCTTGATTAAGGTAAATGATCATTGTCTCCAAAGATTTAGAAAGGGTAGGACTACAAATCAATTGGTTTATTTTTAGAAAGTCAAGTGGGATTGATCAAGAGGAGGGAGTTCTTATTGAATCCAAATGAAAATAAGTAGGAGATACTTAAGATATTAAGAAGCCTAGTAAGCATCCCAAACTACCATATGGTTGAGATTTTTATTTTCAAAATTGTATTAATTTGTTCGAGTTGAATTTTTATTAGAAATGTAGGGCTTACAATTCCATAATACATGATTATGGAAATGCCTAAGAGGTGAGAATTTATGCTTAGGGATCACAAAGGAGAGAAGCAACCTCAGAACCTAAATCTAGGGAGCTTTGGTGATGGCCAAAAGCATGACCTAAATCTAAGGTAAAAATGGATATTTGGTTTACCTTCATAAGAGAGGATAAACCACCCAACTGTTGGACTTACAATCGCCTGGGGGTGGCCACCAACTAACTCCTCCTACGATTTTAAATTCATGTAGGCAAGTCTTATGTTTATGCAAAATAGTAAGGTTATTATTCATTTAGAAGGAGACTAAGTCCTAAACTCACTCCCTAAATACTAGATCATGTAAGGGCATGACAAATGACCTAAATTTAATACAAATTATATTACATTTTATTTTCATTTTTGGATAATCACTTGACTCAAGCTATAGAATTTTTTATGCCTAATGCATGAGAAATTAGATTATAGGTCAAAATTAACAAGATAAGGAGGTGTGTTTCCACCATGGCTCTCATAGGTCAAGCCAAGTTCTCTGGCAAAGGTGGAAGCCCTCCAATTTAAGAGTGAAATAATATGCTTTTATGCATGATGTTAAAAAACTAGTACTCATCCAACTAATGGGTTACTAATTTCTTTATCATGATTTTAGCCTAAGCTTTAGGTGAGGTTATGCATTATTTATTTTTAATTTTGAGTTGATTAATTTTGTAGAAGATTTATTTTGTCACTAAGAGCCTAATCATCATCCAGGTCATACATCAAGAAAGGAAGAAACTAGAAAAAAGATGCCATCTTAATGCATAAGCAAACAATCAAATATTTTATAAAGCTAACGCAAAAGAATATAAGTGTATGCACCACAAACCCAAAATAAATAAATTGGGTAAGCTCTATCTTTATACAACTGATTACAAATGAATTAATTTACAATCAAGTAAGGAAATTCATGTTATGGGGGTCTTCATTCTTCTTTTCTTCTTTCTTCTTTCTTCTTTTGGTTCCTTCTTTCTTCTTTGGTTCCTTCTTTTGGATGGTTGGAAGGTGGTTGCTCAAAAGGCTTCACATGGTACATAAGACATAGTCTTATATCTAATGCTCATTTTAATCCTCCATATAACAATCATTCCAAAATCCTAATCACAGAAATTAAATGAAAAAGAAAAGTAAATCTAACTAACACCTGCAAAATAAAGATTAGCTAAACAAATCATACAAATTCTAAGGATGTATATTGGACTTAGCACCGCACACATGGGTAGTTAAGTCCACCTAGCCTATTGATTATGCTTTATAAGCACACAGCAAAAGTATATATTTTATTACGCCTTTAAGCACAATCCCCTATAGAAAATAATGATTAGACTAAATCATCCTACCATTTATTCTACATACATTCACCTTAACATCCATATTAAAATTAAATTTACAAAATAAAAGCAAAGCATCTAACCATGCATCGCCCTAACCTAAAGCTAGAAATGGTGACTTAGTTTAATGTGTGTGCTTTAGAAGGTTTGTGTGGTATGCTTAGCTATGACTTTAAGGTTTAGATTTTCTAAGTGTGAAGATGTTCAACTTAGGTGGGTGGTTTCATTTAAGTGTTTAATTGATTTGGGTTGATTTTATTTGATGATTTGTTTAGGTTTGGATGAATCAAACAATTAATTACTAAGTTGTAAAGAGGGAAAAGAGAAGAAACCTTCTCTTTGCTTCCCTACCTTAAGTAATTTCTAGAGTAGATTCATGTTTAATTTTATTTAGTGAATGTATTATTATGTATTTTAATTAATTCTAAGTTTAGATCAACTCTAAACAAACCTATCCAAAAAGAAAGACATTTTAAGATTAAGTAAAGTGAATTAATATCACAAAACACACAACACTTTATTTCTTTCCCAACATGTATAACATGCATATGAATGAATCCTAAGTATATCTATACATACAAGTGAAGATGTTTAGCACACCTTAATGATGAATGCTAAGTAGTATTACTTAAGAAAATTAAGATGCTTTATGATGCATGATTTTTATTAAGTAGAAAAGGGGGTATTCTTTTATTCTTTATTCATATGCACATGTGTATGTATGAAAGACATAAGTGAGTATGATATCATTGTTAGTACCAGGGGTGTAAGGTACAAGACCTACTTAGGGCTACTTAAGGCCTCACAATCCCGGGGTTGTCCAGACTAATATACCACTTTCCATAAATACATATGCATGTACAAAAGAAGTAAATGGAAAAAGAAAAATGCAAAAGTTTATATTTATTTGATTTCTGGTTTGATTGTTTAATTTATATGTGTGATATAGAATTCCTTCTTAAGTAATGACATAAATGTAGATGGATTTAAGCAAGTGTCCTTTTCAAATGGATTATACACTTTGCAAATCCTATACAATCCTATGTTAAGAAAGAGAGGGAGAAAGAAAGCCACATAATACATATATTTATATTTCTCACATGCAAGCTTATAAATAATTATAAGTAGCATATATTTCAATTTTAATGTTTGATTTATAAATTTTGAAAATAATTTTGAATTTAATAGTGATAATAGCCATTCATATTTTTTACTTTAGCCAAAATATACAATTTGACATAAAGAAAATATTTTATTTTAATTTTGATTTTTAAATGGGATGAATATGATTTTCATATGGCATACACATTTGACATGCGAGGAAAGAAATAAAGTGATGAATGCAATGTAAATTCATTCACCCTAATTAATTCCTAAAGACAATCCTATGGAATAGAATTATTTAAAGTAAATCAAATTTATTTTAAAGAGAGTTTAAGTTCTGTTTGAGTTTTATTTCAATTTGAGAAATGTGAAATGTGTTTGCTGGTCCTAACCCATTCCCACATATGTATATTATTTTTGTTTAATTTTTAGATGATTAGATGATTTTTATGTTTTGATTAGGTTAAGATGTGAATTAAATGTATTAATTACCACCTTACCTACACCACCTTAGCATATTTAACCAAATAATTATGAGCCAATGATATGACATAAAACTACATAAGAAATTTAAATCAGCAATGCACCTAGGAAAAAAAGGGCCTAATGCATTTGGCTCATAATTAATGATTAATTAAGCTATCAGGTTTAAGTTAAGTACTTTCATAACCCTCCCCACACATGTGGATTAGGTTTTTATTTTCTTAAACCACTTAGGTTATTGAACACCTAAGCACCTACCCAAATTTAATTAGTTAAGTTCTTGAAGGTTCTAGAATTTTATCAAATTAATTAGGTAGTAATTAGTGGATAAATCCTTAATTAAGTTTGGATTAAGGAAGAAAGAGGGGGTTTAAGGAATAGCTTAAGGAAAAAATCCCAAATTATTCCCTAAATCTCCTATTCACTTAAACAAACCTTAATTAACTGAATCAAGGAATTAAACCATTGATTACACACTTAATTAGGCTTAATTAGATTAGGAGAGTAATTATGAATGAATCTAGCAATTACCCTAATTAAACCATTAATAAATCCCAAGAAAATTAGGGAGGCAGGTCATCCAACCAAATACACATGAGAAGTTGAGATTAATTAATGGAATAATCGAGGGTAATTAAATTATTTTCAATAAAACCCAAATTCAAAATAATAATATTCAAGATCTATCAAAATCAATTTTATAATATTCTACCTTCAATTATCTTTTATATGCAATTTATTTTATATTTTTTGATTTTTCTACACTGATATGAATATTTGAAGATTTCATGATTAATTAGCAATTAAACCCCTAATTATGTGACTAATCCTATCAGCGCCACGCAGAGGCTGCCACATCACGCTTTCCATGTGGTGCGATGGGAGAGGCCTCTTTAAGTTATCACATCATAGCGCCGCATCAGTGGTGGCACTATGCGCTTTCTCCCCATCCGTCTGATCAAGGATCGGATGGTTGAGATCAAGTCTATGGTTTTTAAGGGTTAAAATGATAGATATACGTGTCTTGATCATGGCCGTCCATCCAAAATGCATGGATGGATAGCCCATGATCCATCCCTAATCTTCCCTGCAAGAGATGGCCACCGTCCATCTTCTAGGGGAAGATCTGAGCTTGATTGAGCTTGGAATGAAACAAAATTTAACCCACACCATCTAAGAATAAATGGGAACACATCCAATCGCTAGCTTTGCTTGGGGTGAAACTTCCCTTCATAAAGGACCAAGCGGAGATGAAATTATGCTCGATTTAATGGCATACATCGCCAGAGGCTATCACCGGTGCTCAATTCCCTTGAAGTAGCTTTGGCTAGTGGAGACGAAGCCTTGTTGAAGTTTTGAGGTGTTGAAATTAGATGGATCTTTCTATACCAAGTTCACCTTCAAGTGGGCTCGATCATGATCAAAAACACTCCTCCCTTGCTTGGAGAACTCGTGTGAAGGCTTGGGTGAACTCGATTGAGTTCCCTAATGAAGCTTGCAAAGTGAATTGGATTGGTTTGGAGTATTGAGGAGATGGATTAGTGAGAGCTCTATTTTCAAGAAAATTGAGAAATGGGAAATTCCAACTCACTCTAGAAGCTTGGGGAGACTTAGAAATGGTTCCTCTACCCAAGCTCAATCAATTGGAGAAATTGAAATGAGATTTGGGGAGTATATCCCTCTAGAGCAATCGATGGTCGAAGAGATGCTATTTTGATCAAATTGATTAGGCTGATTGAGTTTGTTAGGTTGTTAGAGATTCCATTGCATTCAATTTTGGCCAGAGAAGGAGTGGAGGAGCTTTCCATGTGCAAAATAAGGTGGAGGAAGGAATCTCATGTGCTCAATTTGAAGGAAATGGTCAATTTTGACATTGGGTTGGGTTTGGCTAACCCAAACCCATTGGGTCATGTGCACCATGTCCATTAATGACCATTTGGTCCACTAAGAGGGTGCCAAGTGTCCATGAAAAGAAATTGACCAAAATTTCAAGTGGTTCTGATTTTAGGTTACCTATGGCCTAGAAGTAAAATGGTCATTTGACCTTGATTTGAGTTTGAATATGTTTTATATGATTGAAAAATAGGTTAGGCCAAGTTTCATTAAATTTAGAGTTGGTTTGATGTGATTGGGCTCATGTTGACCCATTTAGGTCAAAATGGGTCAACTTGGGTCAAGTTGACCAATTGATCAAATTGGGTCAAACCAAGAGTTGGGTCAAGTTTATATGACCATTTTAAATGTTTTGGAAGCTTTGGTTGGTTCAATTTGGTTTTGATTCATTTGATTTCATTTAGGTCAAATGGGTCAAGTTGACCAATTTAACCCATTTGACCTATTTGGGTTAGGTCATGGGTTGGTTTAGGTTTCATTGGTCATTAGAATGGATTGGTATCTTTGTTTCCAATCAATTTTGGTTTAATTTGATTTTGGCTCAAAATGACCCTTTAGGTCAAGTTGGGTTCATGATCAATTGGGCTAGGTTGGGTCTAGTTGGCCAATTAAGGCTTTGATCAAGTTCAACAATCATTTTGAAATGAATTTGACCCATTGGTTTCAATCAATTTGGCTTAGATCAAGTTTTGACATATTTGACTTTTAGGTCAAGTTGGGTCAACTTGGGACAAGTGGCCAATTGCTAGTTAGGCTCAAATGATGACTTGGTCAAGTTCAAACATTGATCATGAATGAGTTTTGATCAATGGTTTGAATCAATTTGGCCTATGGTGGATTTTGGCTAGTTTAGGTTTCATTTTCAAATGACTCAACCATAGGTTTGACTTAGTTTGACCCAATTTGAGTGATTGATCATCATGATGATTATTGCTTGTGAGGTGAGGCTTCAATCCAATTTAGTTAGGATTAGAATTTGATATTTGGGTCAAGTGAGCCTAAGTGGGTCAACTGGCTTGGTCAAAGCTTGATTTAGTTTGATTGAACTCACATATGGACTTATGATTGAAATATAAATCCATTTGCAAGAGGTTTGAAGTCAAATGGGTTTTGATTCATTTGATAATTCAAAAGGTGAACATGAGTTTGACTTGGGTTTGATTTTTGAATTTAATTTTGGTTTGGTGATGAAGTTTGTATTTATATTTGAATTCATGATTGTAGGATTGATTGAATCATGAAGAAAAATCAAGAGTTTGATTTGAATTGATTTGGCTAAGTTCAAGATTGACTTGAAAAGCTTAGGTTGAATTTTGATTGAATTTGAGTTTGATTTTTGGAGTTGGTTTTGTTTGAATTTATATTTCATTTTTATATATGTGAATATAAATGAGAATATAAATGAGTTATGAGAAAATTTCATGAATTTTAAGTGATTTGAATTTGATTTGAGCTAAGTTCATGAGAGGGAATCAAAAGACTTAGGAAAGATTTTTGAAATTTGGATTTGATTTTTTTGGGTTTAGTTTGATTGATTTAACTTTATATTTCATTTATATATGTGAATATAACTGAGAATATAAGTGGATTGTGAGAAAATTCTTTGAGTTTGAATTGATTTATATTTGATTTAGGCTAAGTCCATGAGAGGGAATCAAAAGACTTAGGAAATATTTTGAACTTGGAATTTCAATCATGAGATTCAATCATTAGTTTCAATCATGTTTCAATCATGTGGAATTTTTGAGAAATCAATGTTGGAATTGGTTTAAGGTCTAATGTTGATTTGATTTGAGTTTGACTTGAAGGAAGGAAGTGAGGAATTTGATTCAAATTATAAGGTAGACAAACTTTCCTAACACCCCTAAGACATGACCTATTCCTATGGCTAACTCTTCTAAGTCTCTAGGTTAGGTTGAGTGTCCACTTAATCACTAGATGTGTCTTAAAAGAACCTAAAGTCTAAGAGAAATATTATGTCTAAGAAGGGGTTGAGAGCTCATCCTAAAAATGAGGTCAACAAAGGGCGCCTAATAGGTGTGGTGTGACTGACAAGGTACACTGCACGTATTGGTGTTGACCGAAATGATCAACAACATCAAACGATCACAAACACTAACAGAAACAATCTACTCCTAACCTAAGATATAGAAAGAATCTAGAGCTTATTACTATGTGACTCTACTTATGTCAAAGACATAAGAGAGGGAAGGAGGAATCCACTATGGATAGAGTAAATGAACCTTTCACTAGGGAAGCAGGTTCAAGTCATCCAGAAGGGGATGAGAGGTTTGATTTGAGTCTCATTGGGGAGAGAAATTGGTTTGATTTGTTTAATTTGTTTAAAGGTGTTTGTTTTTATTCCATCGGGGATAGAAAAGTGAACTCTCCACTGGGGAGGCAAGTTCAACTCATTCACTAGGGAGGAAAGGTTGTAAAATCTGCTAAGGGTTTAGAATTTGAGGTCCACTGGAACTAGAAAGATTTGCATCTCACTGAGGAGAAGCAAAAAAGTTTTGATTTGGATTGATTTATGGTTTTGTTTGTTTCATTGGATTTGTTTTAGATTTTTTTAAGTTTTGAGAAGGGTCCTATTAGTTTGCGATGGATCGCACTAAGTTGGAGCCACAGAGGCCCAAACCTAACTTAGATTTACTAATCCAAAGGGGTAGTCTAAAGTAGGGCTATCCAACCAAAGGAATGCCTTTGCAGTATGTAGCAGCTATACTAGGAAGAATGCATAGTAGACTTACATCCTCCAAAGTAGGGACCAGCTGCTGGGGTGGTCTATTTGCAAGGCAACAGATCGAACTCGACTTAAGGCTGACTATTGAGTGAATGCCATTGGGGGATTAAAATCAGCTTAAAGATAGTCAAAGATTGATTTCATTTTTTTAGTTTGTTTTGATCATGATGGATCCCATTTTTGCATGGACCGCACTGCATAGGCCTTGACCTACTATACCAATCCAAAGGGAGTAGTTTACTAACCACAAGATAGGACTAACCAGCTAGAGGGATGCCTTTCAGTTTGCAGTTGTCAAGTGAGAAAGAAAGCATGAGGACTCACATCTTCCAGAATGAGGAACCACTGGGGTGATCTGTTGGCAAAGCAATGGATCGAACCCGACCTAGGGCTGATTATTGAGTGAATGTCATTGGGGGACTTAAATTAACTCAAAGATAGTCAAAGATTAATTTCATTTTTTATTTTATTTTGATTTATTTTATTGATTTGTGATGGATCACACTAAGAAGGAGCTTATATCAACCCAGACCTATCTCAGATTTATTAAACCAAAGAAAATAGCTTCCCGGCCGATGGGTGAACTATCCGACCAAAGGAGTGCCTTTCAGTTTGCAATGATAAATTCAGGGGAAAAAAGCTTGGGGACTCACATCTTCCACTACAAAAGACCACTGGGGTGATTGGTTGCTTTGGAAAATAAATCAAACTCGACCTAGGGCTGCCCGTCAATTTGTGGCAATCATGCTAGAAAGAATGCGTCATAGTCTTATATCTTCCATAACGAAATGACTGTCGGGGAAACCTGCTTGTGAAAAAATAGATTGAACCTGACTTAAGAGTTACTATGGAGTGAGTAACCTGTGGATTTATCTCAACTCGTAGTCAGCAATTCTATAGGAGTTCTCACGCGCCTCTAAGTTGCTGCTTGGGAAAAGGGGCCCTTTGGGGCTTGAATTCCTAATCCACAAGCAAATTAATTTTTATTTATTTTTTTAGTTTGTTTTAACATGGACCCTATTAGTTTATGAGGGATCAAACTGAGAAGGAGCTTATATCAACCTAGACCTATCTTAGATTTATTGAACCAAGGGAAAATCTGTGCATCCACTGAACAAATTCTCCAACCATAGGGGTGGCTACTAGGAAAGGGGACTGTCCAATCCAAAAGTAACCCGGGTAGTGTCAAAATGGATCACAAAGGATGTGATCCAAATAGAATGCCCATAGGGAGAGGGGACGCTAAGGGCTTAATCCAAAATCCTAGAGAAAATGACATGGCTAGTCATATATCAAATAGGTACTGGGTATCCAACTCAAGGAGAAAGCTCGGGGACTCATTTCTGCCAAGAGTGGTGCACTCGTGAGTCACCGCCAAAGATAGCAACATCAACCAAGGTGCCCATCGCTGTAATCAACCTAGAAGAAAGCTCTGGACTCACATCCTCCTATAGTGAAACCGATTGGGATAGTCTGCCTTCGCACAGCCATCCACCTAGGCACTACTGAGTGAATGCCACTGGGGAACTTATATCGACTCAAATGTAGTCAAGAGGAAGGGAGCCTCTGGGGGACTTACCCTAAACCTCAAATATACTCGACCAAGTTAGTGCATATTTTTTAGTTCAAGAAGAAAGCTCAGGGACCCACATCTTCTTAAACAAAATCAACATGAGGTAGCTTACTTGCTAGGTAGTGAAGTCTACCAAATTAACAAGGTGCTCATTGGTTTGCAATGGTCAAGTTAGGAAGAAAGCAAGGGGACTCACATCTTCCAAATAAGTGACCACTTGGGTGACATACTAGCGAGGTAGCATGTAGACTCGACCTAGAGCAGCTAATGAGTGAGTGTCATAGGGAGCTTGCTCCCACATCAAAATAACGTGAGATAAAAGATATGTTTTTTTTGTACTTATGTTAAAGGGAATAGGATGCCTCTTGGGTTCTCTCACACCTACCCTAAACATACTTAGGGAATTTATTGAAATGGTGTCCTCGATGGAAACCGGGAATTCCCATTAAGAAAGGATGTCGGGTTCTCTTACACCTAACTTAGTTGTGCTAATTGAAATAAGATGCCTCTTTTATTCTCTCACACCTATTCTAATAAGAGATTGTGTTTGACTGTGTTTGTGCTGTGAAAGAGGGATAGGATGCCGCTTGGGTTCTCTTACACCCATCCTAGACACGTCATGGTGGATTCGCAAAATAAGCAAACAATGTTTTGAAAGAAGAGAAGATTTTGATGAAATGGAATCAAATTTTTTTTATTGATTGATAGAGTTATTTTCAAAATATGATTTTTATGGGTAATATTTATTCAAATAGAGCCCATTAATTGGAAACATCGAGTGTTCCCCTTTACAATCAATGAGCTGATATGATCCTCCTTGGTAGGCCTTCTTTGTAACATAGGGGCCTTCCCAAGTGGGTTCAAAGTTGCCTCCCATCTTTCGATGGACAACAATTGGTCTCCTTAGGACTAACACAAGTTTTGCTACTTGGAAATACTTAGGGCGGACCATCTTGTTGTGAGTTTGTGTCATTTTGTCCTTGTATAACTCGAGATTCTGGCATGCCCGTAGGCGACTCTCCTCCAAACCTTCGAGCTCTTCTACCTATAACTTTGTATTCTGCTCTATAGTGCTCTTACTACCCAATGTTATCCTTAGTGATGGGAGTTGGACTTCTAAATGTAGAACGGCTTCAGACCTATACACTAAAGAAAATGGGATAGATTGAGTTGAGTTGATGGTGTGGTGGCCCACAAGGCTTCAACCAACCTTCATTCCACTATACTTATTATCATCAAGAGTCTTCTTTAGTATTTGGATGAGAGTTTTGTTGAATGCTTCGCTAAGCCATTTGCTCGGGTAGTAGATGGTGGAGTATCTCCAATCTATACCATGTCTTCGAAGCTTGATCTTGGTGCTTTTGAATGCGTACCATTAATATAATTCAAGGCACCCAACCTATATAATGATATGGTTCCTTTGAGCACATGCGAGTTGTGACCTATGAGTGGGATTGCCTACCACTTGGAAAAGTATTTGTGGTAGCTAAGATGAACGATGCCCTTGGAAGAAGGAGGATATGACACACAAGGTACCAACACTCAAATGGCCATGAGGCCAATGTAGGGTGTAGAATGTTGGTTGATGTAGGACCACACCATGTACCTGACACTGATGGCATCTCCTAGTTACATTCATGCAGTCTGTAATCATCGAAGGCCAGTAGTATCCTAGTCTCTTAATCTTCACCTTTATCTTTGGATCAAATTGATGCGCTCTACATAGACCTGAATGTACCTCAATTACAATGCCATGGGCTTCGTGTTTATCTAAACAATGCAACTACATTTAGCAAAGGATCATTGGTATAGGGTGCCATCAACAAGAGCATAGGAGAGAGCTCTCTGTTTCACCTAATGGGATTGTGATTTTTCTTGAGGTAGTTTACTGGTGTTCAAATAGTCTATGAATGGTTGCCTCCAATCCAGCTCCTTGTCCTTCTAAATGAACCTCCCTTCAAGAGAAAGTCTCGATGAGTTCAAGATCAATAAGGGTGACTTGTTTATTTTGACCCTTATTGGAATGGACTCATCTGACATGCCAATTCTTTGGCAAGTTTGGCCAAAGCATCGCTATGTTCTCGCTAGGAACCTTGTAGATGGTGACTTCAGGGATTTGGGCCAATAATTTCATGGTATACTCATGGTAGTGACGAAACTTGGGTTTGAGAACATTGTAGGACCCGACAATTTGATTGATGACCAACTGAGAATCCTCAAGATGTTGATGCTCTTGACACACCTATGATGGCTAACTCCAAACCAGCAATCAAAGCCTCAAACTCAGCTTCGTTGTTGGTGCAGGGGTTGGAAAGATAGTATGAGAATCTCATCATATCATGCCTGAGTTAAGAACTATTCTACCCCGCTTTTCTGAAGAGTAGATCATGGTGCTTCCCTTTATGAAAAGAAGTCGCACCATCAAAATACATCTCCCATGGTTGTCAACCTCCCTAAGTTCATGATTTGTTCATCGGGAGATCATCACTAAGCAAAGAATCAAGAGAAGTGGGTGTGCGCTAAGAAATCTTTATCCTTTTACCGCACAAGGGGTATGAGTGATATCAAATCATGGACCATCATGCCAAACATCCGATAGTGTTGGTCGTCATGAGATAAGTGGATTGGTTGAAATCAAGTTCACCTTATGAGAAAGTATATAGTGTCATAGCTTTGGGAGGCAAAGATCAAAGCTAGGCAATGTTTCAATAGGTGGTTTGTTCATCATGAATCGACAATGAGGTAGTAGAGAGCTCTCCTTTCCCTTCATCATTGGCTTGGGCCAACAAAGTGCCGAGAGTCATCCAATGCGCAGTGGAGGATGAGTGGCTCGCCGGATAGCTAGAACTTGCAGCTTCACCAAATACTGCTTGGTATCTTCAAAGGCATGCTGATACTTGTCATCCACTTGAACTTGGAAACATTTTTGACAAGT
The DNA here is from genome assembly GCA_021442155.1 of Cymbidium sinense. Classification (NCBI taxonomy): domain Eukaryota; kingdom Viridiplantae; phylum Streptophyta; class Magnoliopsida; order Asparagales; family Orchidaceae; genus Cymbidium; species Cymbidium sinense. Next base: position 178,066,818 of record CM038218.1, read on the forward strand.
GTTGAAAATGGCTTGCATCTTTTCGATAAGTTTAGAGATAAAATGTCTTAGATACGCTAACCTTCCTTGAAAAGATCTGAGTTGAGTTAAACTCTTAGGAGGTGACATTTCTAAGATAGTTTTGATCTTTCTAGATCTATTTCTATTCTCTGGTGTCAGATAATAAAACCAAGGAATTTCAAGCTACTCAATGCACACTGTTCATTTTGAGGTTATATTATCTTAACCATTCAAAAACTACTCAAGTCAAAGAGACTTCTTTCTTTTCTCTTGACTACTAGATCATCAACATATCACTCAACCCGATGATGGATGAGTTCATTGAAGATCGAGTCATGGGTATGTAGCACCAACATTTTAAAAGGCATGACCCTATAATAATAGATTCCGATCGTGGTTCAAAAAGTAGTGTTTCTTTCATCCTCAGAGGCCATCTTAATTTGGTTGTAGCTAGATGACCCATCCATGAAGGAGAAAACTAGTTCACCATTAATTCTAGTATAGGAAGAGGAAACTCATCCTTAGGACATGCCTTATTTAAGTCCCTAAAATTGACACATATGTGAATTTGGCCATTCTTCTTCTTAACTGGTATGACATCGGCTAACCATGTAGGATATTTTTCTTCCATGATGAAACTAGCATCATCGCTTTTGACTTCAAAATGACCTATTGTTCGAATCGCATTCTAGGAGCTTGCTTGATAGGGTTAGCTAGGATCTATTACTAGTTTGTGAACTACATCAAGATAATCAGCATCTTTTCATAACTCATGCAAAGTCTTTAAACTCAATCAATAGCCTAACTAAGTCAAGGTTTCTTCTTCATTCAACGAATGTATGTCATGGATTTTCTTTTATCATTTATTTTAAGCTTGTCAATTATTGAATGAATCTCCTCTTCAAATGGCGTGCATCTTTGATTTGGAGATCATCCGATGGTTTGAAGTTTCTAAACACACATCCTCATAAGAGTTGGTTTGGTGAAAAGAACCTATCGACTCAGATGATTGGTGACAACTAAGCAGTAATCATCATCGTCGACTGAACCCACTATACCAAATCCTAGTCCTGATCTTGATTGTGCTTCCCTGCCTGCATTGTTCCATAGCTTTTCAAAGTATTCTGACCTGTGCTTAGACCATGTGTAAGGAATCAAACCCTTCTTCGCAAGATTAAGGACACAAGGTGAATACCAATCAAAAGGAAATTCCATTAATTATTTGTATGAATTCTGCTCAAGTTCTACATCAACTTCAAGACTTAAGGAGGATGATCCCAAAAAGAATCTCTTCGGCTTCATATCTTTGGAAGACTGAGGAGCTTCCTTAACTACTAAACCTTTAACTTTTCAAGATGAAAGTGAGGTTAAAGCTAAGGTTTCAATTGCCTAATAGTTTTACATACATTTGATTCAAATACTTTGCTTTATCTGAGGCCCAATCTTCATCACTGTGCAGCTCGAGTGTAACCTCCAATGAAACCCACTGAGAGGGGTTGGCTGGTATACTCATCACATTAGACTCATCCTTCGAGCTGGATTCTAAATCTATATGAACAGTAGGGTACTCTATGAACAGGAACATAACCCATGTTGCCTGATGGGCAACCAGGGGGTCTTCCACCTTTAGAACTACCTCTATTTCTACCTCTGCCTCTACCTAGTGGAGGTCGAGTCATCTTACCCACATGTCTATATGATGGAATGAATTGTGGGTGGAATGTGATATGCAGCACTATTTCTTCTTCAATTTTTCTTTCTTGTTCATTTGGATTTTCATTTTTTTTTCTTTTTCTTTTGCTTTTTTTCACTTTCATTTTCTTTTGAATTTGAATTTTGTCCAAGTTCATGAGAAAAGATATTTTGAGGAAGATAGTAGGTCACATCCTCATATATCTCAACTTCTCTAATTGAAAATGGCTTTTTATCTCCTTTGACATAATACTCAATCCCATCATTCCTGAACTTGATGCATTGATGGAGGGAGGATGGAATCATCTTGTTTAGATGTATCCAAGGCCTACCGAGCAAAGCGGTGAATGAAGTATTCAAATCAATTATATAAAACTTGGCTTCAGTCATCCAATCACCTATCTCCAAAGGTAACACTATGGAACCTAAAGCCCTCTCACCTTGTTCATTGAATCTTCTTAACATCATCCGATCTCCTCGAAGTGTGGAGATGATCCTCAAATAGGCAAGGGTCTTTAGACTCATAATGTTCATCGATGCACTGATCGATGAGAACTCGCAAGTCTAATCATGTCCACTATGTAGAGGGGACGGTTGTGCTCCATGTCCCTAGAAGTAGGTCTTCATCTGTGAAAGTGATCCCCTGAGCTTCTCTGGAATAATGTGCCTCCTCACCAATAGTGGTCAGCTAAGCTAAGCATAATTCAGGGTCAAGGAGAGTCATGATTAATGATTCTCTCATCTCTTTGGATAAGATAAGGGCATCGTATATGCTTAGCTTAGATGACAACTTTCTTAGATGAGAGAGACATTGTAGTCCACCTTGGCTGATCCTCCAAGCATATCCAAGGGTGGAGCATCGTGGAGGGCTTCATCCTCGAACCAATGACTTATTTCTCTCATCTTGAGGTGCGCCTAGGGTAGAACCTTGCCACTATGAGGTTGACTTCTGATCTCTATGTGGTAATGGAAGATTCTACCGCACACGTCACTCACAGCTTCTTCCTATGAGACCCTCAAAATCGGATGATTCCAAGTCTATCTCAAGAGGAACCTAGTATTCATAGTAGAAAATTCAACTCAATCAAAGAGGAAGATCAATTATAATTGTTATTTAGACTTGAAGAGTTATAATTGAATATATTGATAACCATCGGTGACAGATGTAATTCAAACTAGTTTTATTCTTTAATTTCTTGGATTTGATAGGAGGTACATAGTAGAAATCAAGTAAAGTAAGAGGGGTGAGGGATTTGATTCCCTCATCCACCAATACAAGATGTCTACTAGAAGAAGAAGAGCTAGCTATGGAGGTAGCCATGTAGATGCAATGGTGGACTAGAGGTCGGACTCTCGGGTTGCTACGACTATCCCAGACATGCTGCTCGCCGCCGAGCTCCTCCTTTCTCGAGTCAGAAACTTGCAAACCTTCCTTGATGTTGGAGGTTTGAGCTCGAAGTAGAAAGTTTCTTGACTTTTGAGATAATTTTCTTAGAGGTTTTTGATAAAGAGATATCCCAATCTTCTTTAATTTTGGAAGGATCACAAGTGTCCCTAAGGATTACCCTAATGAAATTGGATGGTTATTACAGAAGGTATTCATTCAGGATGACTATAGCATCGGTCTTGAAGCTATGTTCAAGCCAGTCCTTAAATGTGAAGCAATCTTCCAAAACATGACCTAGCATATGGTGGTAGGGGAAAAAGTTAGGATCATGGCTTTTGCCCACTTCCTCCGATCTCCTAGGTTCGGGTAGCTAAAATCAGGCTTCTTTAAGAGATTCTTAAAGAACTTTTGATTACCTCCTCTTAAATGAATAAGGCTTAAGTTTATCCAAAAGTAGGTGGACCATAGCACTATGTGTGTACTACTATGATGATGTGGGAGGACGTATGCAGCCGTGGAGGCCGTTGTGGCGTCCTGTAGGTCGTGGTAGAGGAGTTGGAAGCGACGACTGTGGAGCACGAGGTATCTCAAACCGCTTCTAGCCGCTTGTTTCCTTGATGCTATCACTACCGAAGCTTCTTATATACCTTCTAGCCACTTTGTTGGTAGATCTGGAGAAGGCAACTATTTGGCTTCTCCTTGCAAGCTAGAAGGTGACCGGGCCATGAATATTCTTAAGTAGAATCACGATGGCATGCTACTTAGACAGCTGTGGTTCACATTTCATACTCAAATTATGCCATCGGAGAATGTAATCAACAAAGGGACTCACCATGGTTTTGTTGAGCCACAACGATCAATCAGGACCTTTGAGCTCCAAAGAAACCTCTTGATAAAAAGAGTTACAACTCAACAAAAGTCTTTATTAAACTATTGGAAAGTTCAGCATATCAATCAAAACTTATCCCTGCTAAGCTACTGATGAAGAGACAAAAGAGTAAAGCATCACTACCACCAACGTTGCAACAACTAGCTCTGAAATGTGCAATATGCTGCCTCAGGTTTTCGCTGCCATCAAAACTCTTAAAAGAAGGTAACGAAACCCTTAGGATATTAGATTGTATTAAATTTCTTTGGGTAGGGTCTACCCTTTAGAACTGATGATCCTCCTCGGGTTTGAGCCAACACTTCTTTCACCTACTGCTCAACCATGCTCTTGATATCTTTTTCTTGTATGGAGGTACTATCCACTATTTTCCTATACATGCTGGTGCTACCTTGCTCTGTTGGATGTAAAGTCTTGGCAGGATCCAAGACATGCACCAACTCTGGCTAACTGGTCTTAGCTATGGTAGGATGACTGGCTGATTCTTTGAATGCTAAGACAAAGCTATCTTCGAGCCTCTTCTCCATCCTATCTATTTTTTTATCCTTCTGCTTTATCTATGTTGGGGAGGTGTTGGGTAGTGTCTTCCTACTCAACCTCAACACCTTCCATAGTCATGCTTCTAAGGAGGGATCCCCTGTACCATGCAAACCCCTATTGAATCTCCCAATAAATTATCTTCATTGGGATCAAAGCTAATCTTCTCCTCATCAGACCAGTCATATCCTAGGATCTCTTTCTTCTCCGTGAGATAATTAGCTACTATATTATTTAGAGAATGATCTATCAGAACTAACATAAATGTCTTTGGCTGACTGGTGGTGGGATCGCTATCATGTACGGAGGCACCAAACTCCCCGCTGGAGAGTTAACCATGATACTCATGAAGAAATACACTCCTGACTATCACTAACTCTATATGGGGTGACACTCCTAGGAGGATCTATCATCACGGCTGTAACTAGGTTGTCACCTTCTCCCTCTACAACTACTATCTCCATCATATGATGTACTGGTGGTGGTGACGGGATGACCATGATATTTTGAGGTCGCCATTCCTTCCGTACCACAATTAGGGTAGAAGGTCAAGCAAGAGAGCTCAGCCTTGCCACAGTAGGTGGTGTAGATGGAACGAGATTCCTTAGCCTTAGCTGGATCACCAGTGGGGTCCTCTTCTCCCCCAATGTGGCCTTCATGGCCTTGGATGGAATAGAGATGGGGAACGAACATGAGGTGTGGAGACATCATCCTCTCTCAATAGCTATTCTCTTATGATGGGTAGTCCCCGTGAGCAGAATATCTATGATCGAGTAGCGCACATTAGAAAATCAATAAGTCGAGTCGTTGACTAATAACCTCCGCTCCCCTGATATGAATCAAGTGCCTCCTCTCCGCCGAATATGCTTCCCACACGGGAGAATGGATCTCAAATCAATTGAGCCCAACTCGATCATCATAGCTCGCCAACTAGAAGAATGGAGGCCATATATGACCTCCTACTCACCCACGGTAATAAAATCAACTGGGAGGTGAAGTAGAAATCCTCTAGCATCCTCTCTATCGCAGAGAGGATGGAACAGTTCATTATAGGGGAAACCATGGGTAGATCTCTACAACATAGAGTAGCCTCCATCTCCTAGCTAATGAGTATGGTGTCACTTTATCATGTGTTCTTGTTTCTTCTTGGTCTGTAGGGCGAGTGAGTAAGAGCTAGACCCAACCTCAAAAGCGGGGAGACAATCATGGGATCGAGTGCCTTACCCTGAGGGTGCTAATGAGTGGTGCTAGCCCAGGGCGCAAGATAGGAATAACAGCACATAGTGCTGACATCTACTACTACTGGGAACTGCCACTACCTTCCTATTCAATGTGGGAATCTTAGAATCTGATGGCATGTCAACCTAAATGATCGGCTCCTGCCTGTCCACTATGCTCCTACTAATAGTCGTGAGAGCAGCCTCAAAACCTTTACCAAAGTTGATGAGGTGGCATAATTAGAGCATGGTAGGTTGGCCTGAACCAGGGCTAGATCCATCTCGTGGGTAAAGGTAAACACATATCTATAGCCATTGCTATCAACAAAACTAAACGAATCAAAACTGGCGTCAATAAAGTCTGCAATGTTGAAAATAAACTTGAATCAGATTCCTATTGATTTAAAATTTAGAATTTAAACCCATACTCAATATCTTGAAAGTGTTAAGTCGGGCTCAAATGGATTTGGAAGAGATTTTGAGATTTGATTGGAAAGAGAAAATTTTTTTGAATATAGAATCCACTTTCAACAAATTTGGGTATGTTGAAAAATGGGTTCAAATATTATTTTTGGAGAGATTCTTCTAAAGGTTCATATTTGAATTTTGATTTTTTAGATTTTGAATTATGATTTTTGGGGTTTACTCATTTAGCAAATTTGGGTATGCTAAATGAGATGTTTGAAAATAAGTTCTTCTTTTTCTTTATTTGCTTTGTTTTGTGAATCATTTGTGATTTGAAAAAGGAATTCTCATTTAGCAAATTTATGTATGCTAAATGAGGAATCGAAGTGTGCTTTATTTTTGAATTTTTTTGAAAATAGGATTCTTAGTAAATTTAGGCATGCTAAGGAAATCCTAATGTGTTTCTTTTATTTTTAGAGATTTTGATTTTAAAAAATAGGATCCTTAGCAAATTTGGGTATGATAAGGAAAATCTAATGTGTTTCTTTTAGTTTTGATTTTGTTTTGAAAATGGATACTTCACTTTAGCAAATATGGTATGCTAAAGACTGACGTTCCAAAAGTGTTTTGAAAATTTTATGAAATGGAGATTTCACTTAGCAAATTTGAGTATGCTAAACGAAATTGCAAGATGTATTTCAAATTTTGTTTTAAAAAATGGAGACTTCACTTTAGCAAATGTGGTATGCAAAATGAAGTTCCAATGTGTTTCATATGTTTTGAATTTTGTTTTGAAAAATGGAGACTTCACTTTAGCAAATATGATATGCTAAAATGAAGTTACAATGTGTTTTAAATTTTTTTTTTTTTAAAAAAAATGGAGACTTCACTTTAGCAAATGGGGTATGCCAAAATGAAGTTCCAATGTGTTTTGAAATTTTATGAAATGGAGAGTTCACTCAGCAAATGTGAGTATGCTAAATGAAATTCTAAAATATTTTTCAAATTTTTGTTTTGGATTTTGTTTTGAAAAATAGGTTCCTTAGCAAATTTGGGTATGCTAAGGAAAGCCTAATGTGTTTCTTTTTATTTTGAATTTTATTTTGAAAATGGAAACTTTACTTTAGCAAATGTGGTATGCTAAAAATGAAGTTCCCAAAAGTGTGTTTAGAATTTTGTTTGAAAAATGGAGACTTCACTTTAGCAAATGGGGTATGTCAAAATGAAGTTCTAATGTGTTTCTTTTGTTTTGAAAAATGGGGACTTCACTTTAGCAAATATGGTATGCCAAAATGATGTTCCAAAAGTGTGTTTAAAATTTTGTTTTTAAAAATGGAGACTTCACTTTAGCAAATGGGTATGCAAAAGTGAAGTTCTAATGTGTTTCTAAAAATTTTTATTTTGAAAAATGGAGACTTCACTTTAGCAAATGTGGTATGCTAGAATGAAGTTCCAATGTGTTTCTTTTGTTTTGAAAAATGGAGACTTCACTTTAGCAAATGGGGTATGCCAAAATAAAGTTCCAAAGTGTTTTGAAAATTTTTATTTTTGTTGATTTTGAAAGGAGGATTTCCATTTAACAAATTTAGGTATGTAAGATGGAAATCAATTATGTTTCATTTTTCAAAGATGTATTTTCATGTGTGATTATTACTTTTTGAAAGAGGAAATCCCAACTTAACCATATATGGAATATGTTAAGTGGCATTTCAAAATAATGTCATTTTATTTGAAAATGAAATATTCATTCAATAATTTTGGGTATATTGAATGGAGATGTTCATATGTGCTTGTTTTTTTGAAAATTTATTTTTTTTGACTTTGATTGAAAATGAAACCTCCATTCAATAATTGTGGGTATATTGAATGGGGAGGTTTTATATGTGCTTTTTGAAAGTTTATTTTTGATTTTTGATTGAAAATGAAACCTTCATTCAATAAATGTGGGTATATTGAATGGAGAGGTTTCATATAAAATTTTTGAAAATTAACTTAACACATGTGGAATGTGTTGAGTGGAATTTCAAAGTTGTGATTTTGGCTTGAAGATGCAACATCCATTCAACATATTTGGGTATATTAAATGGAAAGGTCCATCTTCAAATTTTGTGCTTTTTGAAAGTTTAAGAATGTTGGAGTTTTATTACTTTTGGAAGTGAAGTCTTCATCAAAATCAATTGAGTGAAGAAGTTCATTTGTGCTTTTGGAATTTTATGATTGTTGGTTCTATATTTGAAATATTTCTACACATAACAATTGTGAAAATTATTAGATGTAGTGAAAATAGTTTATTAAGTGTAGTTTGAAAAAGTGCTTTTGAAACGCAAGACTTTCATGAAGGATTTATTTTGTCTTTATTATTTAGAATGAATCTTTCCTTACCATAAAAATGGTAAGGATGAAGTCTTTAATCATTTTCTTTTTATTAAATTTTTATTTTCACATATTGGGGAACCCAACGAGGGTTTTAAGACCAACATGAGGTGAGGTCCTAAAACCTAAAGATGTTGGCTAGCTTAACTTAAGGATGAAAGAAGCTAAGAACCAACGAAAAGAAAGATAGTCTTGGATTCATACAAAAGTACAAACCCACTATCGATACTTAGAGACAATGATCATTTACCAAAGATGGAGAGAGGAACCTTCCCAATGGAGTCACTAGAAAAATTTGTGGGTTTTAAGATTATATATACACATCTTCACCTTCATCTATCCCCCATTTTAGGAAAAGAGAGGATAAATGAAAACAAAAATATATACAATATTTTTTTTGGGATGCCACGTAGATCCGCGATGTTCTTATTAGGGTGATCGATATGACATTGAGGAAAGATGTATTATCTCGAGAGATAGAAGTCACCACCCTATAATAGACCTAATCACCTCAATAAGGACTCCTAAGGACTATGGGTCTTCAGAATGTACTAGAGATTCTTCCCATACTTTTCATAGAAAAGTAAAGTAAGGTTTATTTTAAACCGGGTTCATTAAGTTCCCTACAGGGGCAAGCCCTCATAGTTAATTACATCCTAAGGAACAGGATAACTTAGGAATACTCTCGATTAAGGTAAATGATCATTGTCTCCAAAGATTTAGAATGGGTAGGATTATCAATCGATTGGTTTATTTTTAGAAAGTCAAGTGGGATTGAATAAGAGGAGGGAGTTCTTATCGAAGCCAAATGAAAACAAGTAGGGGATACTTAAGATACTAAGAAGCATAGTAAGCATCCCAAACTACCTATGGTTGGGCTTTATATTTTGAAATTGATTTAATTTTTTTTGAGTTGAATTTTATTAGAAATGTAGGGCTTACAATTCCAATACAAGGTTATGGAAATGCCTAAGAGGTGAGAATTTATGCTAGCAAGGAAAAAAAAAACAACCTAACCTAAATCTAGGGAGCTTTGGTGAGGGCCAAAAGCACCTAAATCTAAAGCAAAATGAGTATTTGGTTTACCTCCATAAGAGGATAAACCACCGACTTGGACTTACAATCAGGGTGGTCCAACTAACTCCTCCTACAATTTTAAATTCATGTAGGCAAGTCTTATGTTTATGCAAAATAACAAGATTATTATTCATTTAGAAAGAGACTAAGTCCTTAAACTCACTCTCTAAGGGACTAGATCATGTAAGAATGACAAATGACCTAAATCTAATGCAAATTGTATTACATTTTATTTTCATTTTTGGACAATCACTTGACTCAGGCTATAGGATTTTTCATGCCTAATGCATGAGAAATTAGATTATGGGCTAAAATCAATAAGATAAGGAGGTGTGTTTCCACCATGGCTCTCATAGGTCAAGCCAAGTTCTCTAGAAAAGGTGGAAGCCCTCCAATTCAAGAGTGAAATAATATGCTTTTATGCATGATGTTAGAAAAGTAGTACTCATCCAGCTAAGGGTTACTAATTCTTTTATCTTAATTTTAGCCTAAGCTTTAGGTGAGGTTATGAGTTATTTATTTTAATTTTGAGTTGATTAATTTGGTAGAAGATTTATTTTATCACTAAGAGCCTAATCATCATCCAAGCCATACATCAAGCAAGGAAGAAACCAGGAAAATGATGTCATCTTAATGCACAAGCTAAATAAAATATCAAATATTTTATAAAGCTAAAAGAATAAAAGGCCAAGGGTGGTCAGGCACCACCACACAAACCTAAAAAAAAAAAATTGGGTAGCCGAGCTCTACCCTTTTACAACCCGAATTACAAAAGAATTAATTTACAATCAAATTGGGGGTCTTGATTCTTCTTTTCTTCTTTCTTCTTTCTTCTTTTGTTCTTCTTTCTTCTTTGGTTTATTATTTTGTATGGTTGGAAGGTGGTTTCTCTAAAGGCTTCACATGGTACATTAGACATAGTCTTATAACCAATGCTCATTCTAATCCTCCCCATAATAATTATTCCAAAATCCTTATTGTAAAAATTACATGAAAGAGAAAAGTAAATCTAACTAACACCTGCAAAATAGAGATTAGCTAAACAAACCATACAAATCCTAAGCATGTATAATGGACTTAGCACCCCACATATGGGTAACTAAGTCCACCTGGCCTATTGGATTATGCTTAGGGGTATAAGCACCTGCACAACAAAAGCAGTTATATTTTTATTACAATGCCTCTTTAAGAGCAATCCCTTATAGAAAAAAATGATTAGAGCAAATCATCCTACCATTTATTCTACACACATTCACCCTAACATCTAGATTAAAATAAAATATCATAAAATAAAAGCAAAATATCAAACCATGCACCGCCCTAACCTAAAGCTAAAAATTGTGACTTAGTCTAATGTGTGCTTTAGAAGGTTGGTGTGGTATGCTTAGCTATGGATTTAAGGTTTAGATTTTCTAAGTGTGAAGATGTTCAACTTAGATGGGTGGTTTCATTTAAGTGTTTAGTTGATTTGGGTTGATTTTATTTGATGATTTGTTTAGGTTTGGATGAACCCTACAATTAATTACTAAGGTGTAAAGAGAGGGAAAAGAGAAGAAAACTTCTCTTTCCTTCCCTACCTTAAGTAATTTCTAGGGTAGATTCATGTTTAATTTTATTTAGTGAATGTCTTATTATTTGTTTTAATTAATCTTAAGTTTAGATCAACTCTAAACAAACTTATCCAAAAAGAAAGGCATTTTAAGATTAAGTAAAGTGAATTAATATCACAAAACACACAACACTTTATTTCTTTTCCAACATGTATAACATGCATATGAATGAATCCTAAGCATATCTATACATACAAGTAAAGATGTTTAACACACCTTAATGATGAATCCCAAGTAGTATTACTTAAGAAAATTTAGATCCTTTATGATGCATGATTTTCATTAAGAAGAAAAGGGGGTATTTTTTTTATCCTTTATTCATATGCACATGCGTATGTATGAAAGACATAAGTGAGTACAGAGCCATTGTTAGCACCAGAGGTGTAAGGTACAAGATCTACTTAGGGCTACTTAAAGCCTCACAACCCTGGTTGTTGACTAATATACCACTTTCCTTAAATACATATGTACAAAAAAAGAAGTAAATGGAAAAAGAAAGATGCAAAAATTTATGTTTATTTAATTTTTGGTTTGATTGTTTAATTTATATGTGTGATGTGGAATTCCTTCTTAAGTCATGACATAAGAATGTATAGGGATGGATTTAAGCAAGTGTTGTGTTCTTTTCAAATGGACTATACACTTTGTAAATCCTATAGAATCCTATGTTAAGAAAGAGAGGGAGAAAGAAAGTCATATAATTCATATCTTTATATTTCTCGTATGCAAGCTTATAAATACTTATAAGAAGCATACCTTTCAATTTTAATGTTTGATTTATAAATTTTTAAAATAATTTTGAATTTAATAGTGATAGTAGCCATTCATAATTTTACTTTAGCCAAAGCATGCAATTTGACATAAAGAAAACATTTTATTTTAATTTTGATTTTTAAAAGGGATGAATCCATGATTTTCATATGACATACACATTTACATGCTAGGAAAGAAATAAAGTGATGAAAGAAATGTAAATTCATTCACCCTAATTAATTCCTAAAGAGAATCCTATGGAATAGAATTATTTAAAGTAAATCAAATTTATTTTAAAGGGAGTTTGAGTTTTGTTTGAGTTTTCTTTCAATTTGAGAAATGTGAAATGAGTTTGCTGGTCCTAACCCATTCCCACGTATGTATATTATTTTTATTTAATTTTTAGATGATTAGATGATTTCTATGTTTTGATTAGGTTGAGTTGTGAATTAAATGTATCCAATTACCCCTTACCTACACCACCTTAGCATATTTAACCAAATAATTATGAGCTAATGATATGACATAAAACCACACAAGAAATTTAAATCAGCAATGCACCTAGGAAGAAAAGGTTCTAATGGATTTGGCTCACAATTAATGATTAATTAAGCTAAAGGGTTTAAGTTAAGTACTTTCATAACCCTCCTCACACATGTGGATTAGGTGTTTATTTTGTTAAACCACTTATATTGAACACCTAAGCACCTACCCAAAGTGAATTAGTTAAGTCCTTGAAGGTTTTAGAATTTTATCAAATTAATTAGGTAGGTAATTAGTGGATTAATCCTTAATTAAGTTTGGATTAAGGAAGAAAGAGGAGAGTTTAAGGAATATCTTAAGGAAAATATCCCAAATTATTCCCTAAACCTCCTATTCACTTAAAAAAAACTTAATTAACTCAATCAAAGGATTAAATCACTAATTAGACACTTAATTAGGCTTAATTACATTAGGAGAGTAATTAGGAATGAATCCAGCAATTACCCTAATTAAACCATTAATAAATCTCAAAAAGAAAATTAGGGGAGGCAGAAGTTATCCCACTAAATACACATGAGAAGTTTGAGATAAATTAATGGAATAATTAGAGCGTAATTAGCTAAATTACATTCCCAATAAAACCCAAATTCAAAAATAACATTGCTCAAAATCTATGAAAATCAATTTTATAATATTCTACATTCAATTATCTCTTATATGCAATTTATTTCATGTGTTTTTTTATTTTTTACACTTAGATATGAATATTTGAAGATTTCATGATTAATTATGCAATTAAACCCCTAATTATGTGACTAATCCCATCGGTGCCACATGGAGGTGACACTTATGCTTCATGGCAGCATGGTGGTACGCTCGCTCGTCCGATCAAGGATCGAACGGCTGAGATCAAGCCTGCAGTTCTTAAGGGTTAAAATGATGGATCTATGTCTCTTGATCATGGTCATCCATCCAAAATGTGCGGATGGATGGTCCATGATCAATCCCTGATCTTCCCTGTGGGAGTTGGCCACCGTCCATCTTCTAGGGGAAGATCTGAGCTCGATTGAGCAAAATTCAACCCACGCCATCTAAGAGTAAAGGGGAACACATCCAATGGATAGCTTTGCTTGGGGTGAACCTTCCCTTCACAAAGGACCAAGAGGAGATGAAATTATGCTCGGTTTAATGGCATACCTCATCAGAGGCTATCACCGGTGCTCGATTCCCTTAAAGTAGCTTCGTCTAGTGGAGACAAAGCCTTGTTGAAGTTTTGAGGTGTTGAAATTGGATGGATCTTCCTATATGCCAAGTTCACCTTCAAGTGGGCTCAGTCTTCATCAAGAACACTCCTCCCTTGCTTGGAGAACTCATGTGAAGGTTTGGGTGAACTCAATTGAGTTCCCTTATTAAGCTTGCAAAGTGAATTGGATTGGTTTGGAGTATTAAGTGAGATGGGTTAGTGAGGGAGCTCCCATATTTTTAGTCTAAGAAAATTGAGAAATGGGAAATTCCAACTCACTCTAGGAAGCTTGGGGAGACTTGGAAATGGTTCCTCTAGCTTCCCTAAGCTGAATCGAATTAGAGAGTGTTGAATTGAAATGAGATTAGGGGGAGTATATCTCCCCCTAAAGCAATTGGACGGTCAAGCTTAGAGATGTCATTTTGATCAAATTAATCAGGCTGATTGAGTTTGTTAGGTTGTTAGAGATGCCATTGCATTCAGTTTTGGCCAAAGGAGTGGAGGAGCTTGCCATGTGCAAAACAAGGTGGAGGAAGGAATCCCATGTGCTCAAATTGAAGGAAGTAGTCAGTTTTGATCTTGGGTTGGGTTTGGCTGACCCAAACCCATTGGGTCATGTGCACCATGTCCATTAGTGTTATTTGGTCCACTAAGAGGGTGCCAAGTGTCATGAAAAGGAATTGACCAAATTCCAAGTGGTTTTGATTTTAGGTTACCCTATGGCCTAGGGTTCAAATGGTCATTTGACCTTAATTTTGGTTTGAATATGTTTGATATGATTGAAAAATAGGTTAGGCTAAGTTTCATTGAATTTGGAGTTGGTTTGATGTGATTTGGCTCATGTTGACCCATTTAGGTCAAAATGGGTCAAGTTGACCAATTGGTCAAATTGGGTCAAACCAAGGGTTGGGTCAAGTTCATATAACCATTTGAAATGTTTTGGCAATTTTGGTTTAGATTTGGTTTTGGTTCATTTGATTTCATTTAGGTCAAATGGGTCAAGTTGACCAATTTAACCCATTTGACCTATTTTGGTTAGGTCATGGGTTGATTTGGGTTTCATTGGTCATTTTGAATGGATTGGTATCTTTGTTTCAATTAATTTTGGTTTAATTTGATTTTGGCTCAAAATGACCCTTTAAGTCAAGTTGGGTTCATGGTCAATTGGGCTAGGTTGGGTCTAGTTGGCCAATTGAGGCTTTGGTCAAGTTCAACAATCATTTTAGAATGAATTTGACCCATTGGTTTCAATCAATTTGGCTTAGATCAAGTTTTGACACATTTTGACTTTTCAGCTCAAGTTGGATCAACTTGGGTCAAGTGGCCAATTGGGATAGGTTAGGCTCAAATGATGACTTGGTCAAGCTCAAACATTGATCATGAATGGGTTTTGAGCAATGGTTTCAATCAATTTAGCCTATGATGAATTTTGGCTAGTTCAGGTTTCATTTTGGTCAAATGTTGACTTGGTTTGACCCAATTTGAGTGATTGATCATCTTATGATGATTGTTGCTTACAATGTGAGGCTTAGTTGGGCTTAGTTCAATCCAATTCGTTTAGGATTAGAATTTGGCACATAAGGGGTACTTTAGGTCACTTTGGGTCAAGTGAGCCTAAGTGGGTCAAATGGCTTGGTCAAAGTTGATTTGAGTTTGATTGAACTCACATATGGACTTATGATTGAAATACAAATCCATTTGCAAGAGATTTGAAGTCAAATGGGTTTTGATTCATTTGACAATTTCAAGTTCAAAGGGTGAACATGAGTTTGACTTGGGTTTGATTTTTGAATTTAGTTTTGGTTTGGTGATTGAAGTTTGTATTTATATTTGGATTCATGATTGTTGGATTGATTAAATCATGAAGAAAAATCAAGAGTTTGACTTGATTTGAATTGGATTTGGCTAAGTTCATGAGTTTGACTTGAAAAGCTTAGGTTGAATTTTGACTGAATTTGAGTTTGATTTTTGGAGTTGGTTTTGGTTGTTTGAATTTATATTTCATTTATATATATGTGAATATAAATGAGAATATAAATGAGTTATGAGAAAATTTCATGAATTTTAAGTGATTTGAATTTGATTTGAGCTAAGTCCATGAGAGGGAATCAAAGGACTTAAGAAAGATTTTTGAAATTTGGATTTGATTTTTTTTGGATTTAGTTTGGTTGATTTGACTTTATATTTCATTTATATATGTGAATATAAATGAGAATATAAGTGAATTGTGAGAAAATTCCTTGAATTTGAATTGATTTAGGCTAAGTTCATGAGAGGGAATCAAAGGACTTAAGAAATATTTTGAACTTGGAATTTCAATCATGAGCTTCAATCATTAGTTTCAATCATGGGTTTCAATCATGTGGAATTGAATTGGGTTTGGAGGAAATCAATTAAGTTAGAATTGGTTTAAGCTCTGATGTTGATTTGATTTGGAGTTTGACTTGAAGGAAGGAATTGAGGAATTTAGTTCAAACTATAAGGAAGGCGAACTTTCCTAACACCCCTAAGGCATGACCTATTCCTATGGATAACTCTTCTAAGTCTCTAAGGTTAGGTTGAGTGTCGACTTAATCACTAGATGTGTCTTAAAACTAAGGAACTCTGAAAGTCTAAGAGAAATCCTATGTCTGAGATGAAGGGGTTGAGAGCTCATCCTAAGAATGAGGTCAATAGACACCCAAAGAGCTACCCAAGATTAAATTAAAGATGATTTAAGTATGACATAAATTTTAAGTTGAATTAATCAAGTTTGTTAATTAATTGATTAAATTCTTTAGTTATATTTTGGTTAGAACGATGAAATTAACTTGGGGAAAGGATCAAGGGCAAGGCCTCAATCCTTCACCCCTAAGTCACTTCTTAGACTCAATTAGGTTCTGGTTTTTTTATCTTGGAGATTAATTAGTTTATTAAGCAATTAATTATCTCATTAATCATTAATTAATTAAATTCAAAAGCGTGAAGGAAACTTAGGAAATTAATTATGAAAAGTATCCCAACCACATTCCCTAAGCTCCCTCAATGTTCAATAGAGGTGATTAGGCTTAAATAATTAATTAAATCACTGTTCATTAACTAATTTTCACTAATTAAATTAGGAAGGTGATCAAAGTTTAATCAATTGATTTCCCTAATCAAACAATCAATAAGATCCTAGAAAAATAGGGGAAACATAGGTCATCCCCCTAAATATCCACAGAAAGTTTGGGATTAATTGGATGGTATTAGGGAGTAATTAAGCTAATTACATTTTTAGTTAAACCTTCAATAAACCAAAACCACTGTTCAAAATCAATTAATAATAATTTTTCTAGATTCTACTCTAAAATATCTTTAAAATAAGTGTATTTTTTATTTTTCTAGAATTAGTTACAAATTTAGAAAGTTTCAGGATTAAAAACTAATTAATTAGCCCTAATTAAAGCCTTAATCCAATCGGGCCATGTGTATTACACGGCAGCTTTCCATGTTGCGCGATGGGATTCGCTATTTAAGTTGTCACATCCAAGTGCTGACTTGGATGGTGGTGCACGCGGTAACTCCATGGACCGTCCAGATCTAAGATCAGACCACCACGATTAAATCTGTGGTTTCAAGGGATTAATCAGAGGCTTTAAGCATAATCTAATTAGGATCGTCCATCCTGATCACGCTAGATGGACGGTCCATGATCTATCTTCTCTTGAGCATTAAATAATGGCTACCATCCATCGATCGTCACTTGATCTGAGCTCACCCGAGCTCGAATGGAGATAAAAATGATCCCACGCCTTCAAGGAAGCACAACAATCAAATCTAATGGTGGAAAATGCATGACATTGAAATTTTGTTCATAAAAGATAAAGCTATTTTCATTCAAGGATCGATTTCAATGGCATATCTCACCAGAGCTTATGACTGGTGGTTCCAATGATTGAGAAAGCTTCATTTGGTAGAAATGAAGATCTGTTGAGCTGCACAAGCTTTGATTTGGTGTAGCTTGCTAGGAAGATCAAAACACTAGACATAGGTGATTGGTCTTAATCGAACTCCACCCTCCGATCATCGGGAAGCTTGGGAAATAATTCATTCTCGCTTGTTTAGCTCCAAGGAAGGTGTATGCAAAGTTAATTTCACTTTGGTGGAATGAGAATCGGAGGTGGCCTCCCCTATTTCAATTTTGCGTAAAACTAAGAATGGGGATTTTGAGGAGGTTAGGAAGGCTTAGAAAATGCTCTAGGAACTCTCTCCTTAACTGTTAGGGTTGAATCCAATGTGAGTGTGTGAGTTGAGTGAGAATGAGGGGTGTATACCCCTCATTCCTTGGATCGATGATCGTGACTTCTTTATTCTTCTTGATCAATTGGCCAAATTAGAGGTTGGTGGAGGTCCTTGGGTGCATGATGTGGCTCGATTTGGTTGGGTGAGGGTGTGGAGGTGGCTGCCAAGGGAGGAAGTGCTTGTCCTTGGTGGTTTGGAAAGCTCCAATGAAGATAGGTAGGTGATTTCACCTCCCAATGGATCATGGCCGACCCAACCACCTTTGGGTCAGGTCAGGCATGGTCCCAGGTGCCTAAGTGGACCTATGAATGGGTACCAAGTGGCTAGGGGGAGAAAATGACCTAATAAGCATGTGTTTTATCTCATGGGATGCCCTAAACCTAAGGGAAAAATAGTCATTTCACTATGGATTTGATTTGGACAGATTTGGGATGGCTCAAAAGTGGGTTAGCCCAAATTTCAAGTGGTTTGGAGTTTATTTGATTTGATTTGGCTTGATTTGACCTATTTAGGTTAAATTAGGTTAAGTTGGGTCAAGTTGACCAATTGGTCAAATTGAGTCAAACCAAGGGTTGGGTCAAGTTCACATGACCAATTGGAGTGTATTGGTATCAATGGTTTGATTCAATTTGCTTTGGTTTTGATTATGGGTCATTTGGGTTCATATAGGTCAAATGGGTCAAGTTGACCAATTTGACCAATTTGACCGAATTGGGTTAGATTAGGTGTTGAGTCAAGTTCAATTGGCTAATTGAAAATTATTGTAGGCTTTGTTTTGGTTTAATTTGGATTTTGGCTAATTTGGCCCTTTAAGTTAATTTGGGCTAAGTTAGGTCAAGTTGACCAATTCATCAAGTTGGGCTCAATCATAGTTTTGGTCAAGTTTAATAAGTGATTTGGGATGAACTTGAGTCATTGGTTACAATCAATTTGGGTTAGGTTTTGATTTGACCTATTTTGGCTTTTTAGGCCAATTTGGGTCAACTTGGGTCAAATGGCCAATTAGGCTTGATTTTTCTTAATTGGGGGTTTGGTCATGTTCAATCATTGATTATGAATGTCTTTGAATCAATGGTTTTAATCAATTTGGCATATGGTGGGTTTTGGCTAGTTTGGGTTTCATTTGGGCTAAGTGTTGACTTGGTCAATGGGCTAGGTTGACTTGGTTTGACCCAATTCAAGATAATTGGTTAACCTAAGATGATTGTTGATCATGTGGTGAGGTTTGGATGGACTTAGTTCAATCCAATTTGGGTTGGATTGGAACTTGGCTCAAAAAGGTCTTTTAGGTCACTTTGGGTCAAGTGGACCTAAATGGGTTAATTGGCTTGATCATGGCTTGATTCAAGTTTAGTTATATTGATAAATGGGTTTGAGATGGAAATATAAATCCAATGGCAAGTGACTTGGATCCATATGGATTTTGGTTCATGATAATTTCAAGTCAAAAAGGGCTAACTTGGGTTTAATTTGGGTTTGCTTAGATTTGGTTCAATAATTGTAGTTTGTATTTATATTTGGGACAATGATTGAATCATTAAGAAATTCATGGGTTTCGATTTGGTTTGGATAGGATTTGACCAAGTTCAAAGACTTGACTTAAAAGGGTATAAATTGGATTTTAGTTTGATTTTGGATTTAGTTTTGGCTATTTGAATTTATACTCCATTTATATTTGGAAATATAAATGAAGATATAAATGATTCATGATAAAATCACTTAGGTTAGGAGTGATTTAGATTTGGTTAAGCCTAAGTCCATAAGATGAAATCAAAGGGCTTAGGAAAGATTTTAAAATTTGAATTCAATCATGGGTTTTAATCATTTGATTTGGAATTGAATTATGATTTGGATTTAGAATTTGAATTTAAATTTGAGGTTTGGTTTGAAAGAAGGAAGCAAGAATGGGGTTCAATGCTATGAGCTAGGCAAGTCTTCCTAAATCCCTAAGGCATACCCTATTCCTATGGTTAAACCATCTAAGTCTTTTGGCTTAGGTTAAGTGTTCACCTAATCACTAGAAGTGTCTTAAGACTAAGGAGCTCTTAGTGCCTATGAGAGTCCTAGATCTATGAGAAGGAAGTTGAGAGCTCACTTCAAAAGTGAGGTCAACAAATAGTCATAAATATATGATTAGGCTGTATGAGTAGGTTGTATGGACTAAAGATACTGTCAAAAATGGCAATTATATAAGTTTTTGTGATAAATTTTTTTATCGATAAAAATCACAATTGCATACCTAGAGAACCAATTTTACTAACCATTGATCATTATAATCATAATTTTGCAATAAAGAAGCCATTGTAGTATATATTTGTGATGGCTAAGGGTTATTGCAAAATTTTACTATAGTGTTATTTTGGTTGTAGTTATAAGTTTGTTATCTATTGCTTGTTTTCTAATTCATCTCATAGATTTTTGTACTTTTATTTTTTTAAATTCATTTAGCTATCAACAGTTCCTCAAATGCACTTTTGGTTATGCTTAGATATAATAGCTAATGTGATTACTCTTAGTCCAACATCTTCTAGCTGATGTTATTGTTCTTTTTTTTCTTCAAGTTCTGAAGATTTTCTATAATACAAGATCGATTATCTAATATATATTAAGTCCAGCAATAAATCTATAATATGCTCTTTGAAATTAACAACAATGTTTTTATAAAGAATAGGTTTTGCAAATATGTTTCTTGTCACATCTCGAGTTTAGAAGGTAGTACTCCCTGTCTACACAAGACATGATAAAGTAATATGAAAACCTATTGGAACCAAAAAAAAATTTACGCATAAAATAATTTTAATAGTAAACTGCCAAAATAAGAGAAATGTGGCATTTATTTTTAGATGTGGGATACCACACAGATCTTAGGGGGTACTTATTGAAGTGATCTAGTACAACATTAAGGAATGATGCACTATCTCGAAAGATAGAAATCACCACCCTATAATGGACCTAATCACCTAATAAGGACTCCTAAGGTATGATGGGTCTTCGAATATAATAGAGATCTCCCTACTTTAAATGAGAAAGTAAAGTAAGGTTTATATTAAACCAGGTTCATTAAGTTCCCTATGGAGGCAAGCCTCCATAATTAATTACATTTTAAGGGATGAGAATCCCTTAAGAATTCTCTGGATTAAAATAGTAATTAAAGTCTCCAAAGATTTCAAGGCTAGACTATCAAAGGATTAGTTGTATTAGAAAATCAAGTGGGAAAATTTCAAGGAGAAGACTTATTATCGAAGCCAAAGAAAATGAGTAGGGAATGCTCTTGATACTAGGAAACCTAGTAAGCATTCCAACCTATCCTATAATTGGGCTTTATAATTTGAAATTTGAAGAGAAGATCAATTTTGCTAAAGTTGACATTTTATTAGAAAGTTAGGACTTATAATCGAACAACACAAGATTGTGGTGCTGCATAAGAGATGAGGATTTAAGCTTGTATCTTGAAGGAAACAATGCAATCTCAGATCCTAAATCTAGGGAGCTTCGACATAAGCCAAAGAATGACCTAAATCTAAGCGAAAATGGGCATAAGGTTTAACTCCACAAAAGAGGATAAATCACCTGACTGCTAGACTTATAACCGCCTAGAGTGGCCGCCAGCTAACTCCTCCTACACTTTAAAATCATGAGGTTTGATCATATGATTTGCAAGATTAGTTAGACTGTTGTTTATTTAGATAGAAATTAAAGTCCATAACTCACTCCCTAAGAGACTAGAGCATGAGTGATATGAATAATGGCTTAGTCTAGTGCAAATTTTTTTCAAATTTTATTCAATTTTTGACACTTCATTTGGACAAAAGCTTGGGATTTTTATATGTATATATGCATGATGAAATTAATTACTGGCTAAATCAACAAGAAAGAGGTGTTTTTCCCACACAGAGGAGACCTTCAAAGGTCAAGTCTTCCCCTATCATACAAGGATGGAAACCCTCTCTTAACAAGAGTGAGATAATATGAATGCATGTTGTTAAACATATAACATTCAACTAAGGGGTTGCTAAATCTTTTGATTATCTTGATTTATGTCCTAGACTTTATGTGAGATTATGAATTGTAGAAAATTTTAATTATGAGTGATTAATTGGGGTAGAAAAATTAATTTTATTCTAAGAGCCTAATCGTATCCATGCCACACATTCAAACATCAAATATTGAAGAAATTAAGAAAAGCATGCCATTTCTATTGCAAACTAAACACAAAATCAAATAATTTTATAACACTAGCACAAAAGAATAAAAGGCTAGTGTGGTCATGTACCGCTATACAACCTAAAAAGAAAAATGGGTAGCTGAGCTCTACCCTTATACAACCCGATAAATAAAAAAATAATTACAATTACAAAAAAATGAATGCTATGGTGGGTCTTCAAATCTTCAAGTCTTCATGTCTTCATTTCTTCATATTTTCATTTGATTTGATTTGTTCCACTTCAAAGGCATCACATGGCCTCTCGAGACAAAGCCCTCTAGCCAATACTCATCTTATACCCCCATAACACTAATCCTAATTCCTAATACAAAATTACATTAAAATAGAAAAAGTAAATTTAACTACACCTACAAAATTAGTGTTAGCTGAACATACATACATACAACCCAAGCAGTTATATTTATAATTTGGACTTAGCACCCTGCACATGGGTAACCAAGCCTATCTGTCCTAACTTGGATTATGCTTAGGGGCTTAAGCAACCTGCAAAGAAAGCATTTATATTTATTTTTCAGCAGCCCCTTAAGCACAATCTCTTACAGAAAATATGATTAAGCTAACTACGGCCTACCATCCAGTCTACGAAGCATACACCCTAACATTCAGTCTAAAATAATACCTCACAAAATAAAATATACAACACACCATTCACTATCTTAATATAAAGCTAGAAGTGGTGACTTAATCTAATGTGTGTTTTAAGGCTTGTGTGGTATGTCCTAACTAGGCATTAAGGTTAAAATTTTCTAAGTGTGAAAGGATGTTTAATCATAAGAGGTTAATTTTATTAACTGATTTAATTGATTTGAGAATTTTACTTAGTATTTTCTTTTGTTTCATATGGCCTACACTTAGCAACTAAGTGTTGAAAGAGAAGAAAAGAGGTTGCCCTCTCTCATCCCTACCTTAAACCATTCCTAAAGAACATTAATTTGATTTAATTCTCTCTTCAGTGAATGACTTATTACACATTTTAATTTAATCCTAAGTTTGTGTTTGAAAAAAATTACATTCAATATGAGAGGCTTCTTAAGATTAACTTAACTGAATTACTATCATATCACATACATCAAGTTACTCCTTTCCATCACCTGTAGCATGCATATGACTTAACTCTAGGTGTATCTATACCTGCAATAGATTTTAGCATACTTATATGATGAATGTAGACATATATTTGAAGTTTATATTTTTATTTCTGAATGAATTATTTAATTATATTAATTTAAAGCTCTATATAAATTCTTATACATAAATACAAAAGGATGAAATTAAATAGGTATGTGTCATTGTTAACCAGGGAAGTGAGGTAATCAAATGACCTTCTTAGGGCTAACTAAAGCCTCATATTCCCGGGATGTCCAAACTATATACCCATTTGCATTCAAACATATGTAAATTTTCATACATGAACATAAGAAAGAGAGCTTCAAATCATATGATCAATTAATTAAGTGACTTAGCCAATCATGAATGCATGTATTTTTAATAGAAAAGAGAATTTTCATTCTTTAATCATATATACATACACATGTATAAAGACATAAACAAGTACACGCCATTGTTAACCAGGGAGTGAGGTAATCAAATGACCTCCTTGGGGCTTGCTAAAGCCTCGTATTCTCTGGATGTCCAGACTATATACTTGCTTGCTTAGATACACATGAATGTATGCACAATTAAGAGAGTGAAAATCATGCAAAGGTTGTATTTCCTTTACTCAAAGTATTTAAGTATATGAATCAAAGCTTTATCCGAATCCTAATGTTGAAATATACAAGAATAAAATCAAATAGGTACGTGCCTTTGTTAACTAGGGAAGTGAGGTAATCAAATGACCTCCTTGGGGCTAGTTAAAGACTTGTATTCCTGAGATGTCCAGACTATATACCCATTAACATTCATACTTTTAAAAATCAACATATGAATAAAAGAAAGGAAGCTTCACTTCATACACTTAAGTTATAATCACATGCATTTCTTATGTATTTATAATTAGCATCATAACATACATTATTATTCATTTATAGACTTTTGGAAAATACATTTGGATTTAGTAGTGAAAATAACCACACATATATTAAATTAGATGAACACATGCAAGCTAGACATAAATGAAATCATTTTGTTTAATTCATTTTTGAAAAAAAGAATAGATGATTACAAGTGACATACAATATTTAATATGATTGGAAAGGAATATGCAACATAAAACACATGACTTCATTCAACCAAATTAATTCCTAAGGATAATCATATCAAATACAATCAGTTAAAATAAACCAAAGTTTATTATTAAGTTAGTTTTGGATATTTGATTTAATTTAAAGAAGAGAGGAGATTCAATCATTTTTTGCTCTTAACCCATTTCCATACTGGTTAATTAATTTGGTTCAATGTAAAGAAGTTAAGTTGATTTTATGAGTTAATTAGGTTGTAGCATGAATTAAGTACATTAATTAACCCTTTCCTCACTTTAGCATAATTATCCAAGTAATTATGAGCCAACATAATATGCACATACTTTGAAAATAAAATCAGCAATGATCTTATGAAAATAAAAGGGCCTAATGCAATTGGCTCACAATCATTAGTTAGTTAAGCTAAAGGGTTTAATTAACTACTCTTATAACCTTCCCACACATGTAGGTTAGTTATAATTTTCTTAGAATTCTCTTAGGTTATTGAACACCTAAGAGTCTACCCAAGACTTAAGTGATTAAGTTCTTGAATGATTTGGATCTTAGTTTCATTGAATGAGTGATTCAATTAATTAATTAAGTCATTATTAACTTGATTAATTAAATGAACTTGAAGGAACAGATTAAGATGGAGATCTCAATCTCATCGCATGGGCTCATTCACTATTGCTTAAGGGATTAATCACTTAATTAAATGATTCATTAATGTTCATGTGATTAATTAATCATTAATTAGATTAGGAGAGCAATTAAGGTTAATTAAGCAAGCAATAAATCCCAAGAAAATTAGGGAAGGTAGAGGTCATCCCCTTAGACAATTTCAAAAAGTTTGGGATTAATTCCATGGTTAATTAAGGAGTAATTAAGTTAATTAAATTTGTAATTAAACCCTAATTAAGCCATAATTATTGTTCAAAATTAATTGAAAATATTTTTATTAAATTTTCCTCTGCAATACCTTTAAAATGAGTATTTATTTATATTTTTAGTTTTTTATACAATTTGTTATGATTTTTCAAAGTTTCAGCCAATTTAAATAATTTTTATAAGGCTTATCAATTTATTTTATTAAAATAGACTATATGAGCTTCAAAATTCAATATATTTTAATACAAAAATTATTTAGATTTTAAATTTTTATGGTAGGTAGATCTTAACTTCAACTTCAATCTCTGAAAATTTCAACTCAATCTGATTTGCATTTTTAGAACAATTGATGAAATTTTTAGATGAATCCAACTACCCTTTATTTATAATTTTTGGTTGAGTGTTTTATTTTCTATAAAGTTTTGAAGTTTTAGGTGATTTAGTTAATTTTTAAAATCAAAAAATTGTTATTTTATTACATAACCTAGTCGACCAGCGACACGAATCGCACGCGACGCGCATGAATTGGCGATCGCGGTTCGCATGAATGCGTGGTGCCATGTGATTAGCTGGCATGGTGTCGCATTAGTAGATGAGCAGGAAAATGCGGGGGAATAGGGATCATTTGAATCGGACAATCCAGATCGATCCACACGATCTGATAAGCTAAAATGGTCAGATTTGTCATTAATGTCAGCTGTCCGTCTCCCTGAAAGGGAGATCGGATGGATACTGCTACACGTGGTTCCTAGGTGATGAGAATGATGGGCAGATGAACAAAAAATAGGAAAAAATAGGATTTTTGCAAAAAGTGAATGAAATCTCATCTGAACGGGCTCGATTTCACGTCGATTCTCACCAGAGAACCTCTATTTTGTATTATGATTATATAAAATGAAAAATGCAAGGGTTTTCTAAGGAAATTCCTAAAATTGCATAAGAATCATCACAAATAAAAGCTCCTAAGGTCAGCTACAGTTCTTGAAAATTTCCTTGTTGGGGATGGTTTCCAACGACGATGTTGATCCTAGCAAGCTTCTGAATGTGAGAAGGAACTTTGGAATGGACTTAGGATCTTGTCTTGCCTCAAAACCTTGTATCCACCAATGGTCATCGCATCCTTGCTAGAATTTGCCCAATTTTTGGTGTTTTTAGCTCAAAAAAGTGGGGAAATGATTCTTGGTTGTTTTGGAGAGCTCTTGAGAGTGAATGAAGGCAAGAGCTAGATCTTGGATGCTTCAATTTCTTGTCTTTTTGAGATAGCTGAAAATCACTATTAAAGGTTATGGGGAGATGGTGGGAGGTGATGGCTTGATTGAGGACTTTCGATTTAGCTCCAAAGTCTTCCTTTGGGCTGGAGTCAGTCTTCATTGAATGCAAGTGATGGCGAGGATTGAATGAGGGGATTGTGTGAGATTGTTTGAAATCCTATATGGGGAAGGATCCATGAGAGATTTGATTGGGTTTTGTTGATTTAGGGCTATTCCCAAGTGGGTTTGGGTTGGGTTTGATCAGCTCCTAAGATGTCATGGGTTGGTTTCAAAGGATTTGGCTCAATTTGGGTTATTCAGGTCACATTGGGTCATGTTGACCAACTTGATCAAAGTTGACCAAATTAGCTTGGGTTATGGGTTAGGTTGACCAATTGGTCAAATTAGGTTAAACCAAGGTTTAGTGATGGAGGTGGGCGTTCTTTCTTTTGATGAGATTGAGAGAATATGGGAATTGGAGGTGAAGGAAGAGGATATGTTGGATAACTAGCGCTCCCACCAAGGATTGCCAAGGTTTGGCCACTAAACTCTCAAACCATAAGAGTAACTCAAAATTTTGTAATTTCCAAAAGATCCCTTTCATTCTAATAAGAGGGGCTATTTATAGCCATTACAAGCATCTTTCAAAAGAAAAGAATTCAAAACATGGAGGGAAAGGTGGGTGGCCACATTAATGTGAAGCATTAAATTGCCTCATTATTTTATGCCATCCACCCATTTCACATGCTATTATTTTATGTGGATTCAACCACCATGCCATGCTTTGAATTTTAAATACAAAATTTCAAACATGGAGTTTCTAGAAGAAAATTAAAAATTACATAAATAAAAAAAGATGAAATCATAAAATGGGCATTAGCAGGCTAATGGGTTAAGTCTTCTTCTTTCTTGAATTTTCTTGGGCTTTAGCTTGAGATCTTGTAAATGGGTCATGAGCTCTAATTTGTTGATCCTCATGATGTTCTGCATCAACTCCCCTAAGCTCAATTGAACTCTATTCCATAGAGTTTAAATCTAAGAAGTCTTCTATTAATTGTGGGGCTAAAGTCTCCAAATCACTACAAATGTGTCTTGTGGTGGCTTATTCTTCCAACGAACTAGAAAATGATGTTCACAAGCTGGATTCATGGGTGCTTCCTCGGTGATAATATAGTCAACTTCAAAGAAAGAGGGCTTGCAAGTCTGTTATATCTCCCTAAAGAGTTATAACAAGTGGAGGTTTTCTAATTCCTTCATATGATAGAATATCTTCAATATTAATAACTAGATGAATGAACATATCAGCAGGCAAATCAAGGTGATAAGCATTAGTTCTAATTTTCTTGAGAATTTTAAATGGACCACAAGCTCGTGCATGTAATTTCTTATATCTAGTAGTTTGATAACGCTCAGGCCAAATGCGAATGAATACATAATCACCTTCTTTATATTCTTTCATTGAACGATTATGATTTACCTTAGAAGCATAATTATCATTACTTATAGTAATTTGATTTCTTATATCTTCATGGAGGCTTTGAAAATCTTTAGCAAATGAGAATGCTGCATCAGAAAATACATGAGATGGTAGGTTTACTACATCTATTGGTCATCATGGGTTTTGACCATAGACTATCTCAAATGGTTATTTTTTTGTAGTTCTAGATATAGTACTATTATAGGCAAATTTGGAGGTTGGTAAATGTAAATCCCAATTTCCTAAACTTTTACCTACCAAACATCTAAGCAAATTTCCTAAGGTATGATTAACTACTTATTTGTCCATCGGTTGTGGGTGAAAGGCGGAGAATTTTAATTTGGTACCAAATAATTTTCATAATATTTTTCAAAATATGAGACAAACTTAACATCTGTAAATAATGGTTAAAGGGAGACAATGGAGTTGCACTATTTCCTTAAAAAATAATTTGGCTATATAAGAAGCATCATTTATTTTTGAACAAGGTAAGAAATGAGTCATTTCTGAGAACCTATCCACTACAACAAAAATACTATCATGTCCTCGAGCTGTCATAGATAATCCTAGAATAAAATCCATTGATAGGTCTTCCCAAGGCCTATAAGGAACATGTAAGGCAGTGTATTGTCCAGACCTTTGTTTGATAGTTTTAGCCTGTTTACAAATTAAACATTGAGCCACTAATTTTTGAACATCTCATTTTAATGAAGGCCAATAAAATCTATTTTCTAATAAACATATGGTCTTATCCTTTCCAAAATGACCAGCTACACCCCCAGCATGTAGCTCAGTGATAAAGAATTCTCTAAGAGAAGATCGAGGAATGCATAATTGTTCTCCTTTATATAAATATCCATTTGTTATCAAGAATGTCCCTTGTAAAGTTATTGATTTATCTAGGTGTTCAAGATAAATTAGGTGAAAGTCAGGGCACACAATATAATCATCTTTAATTCTATCAAATCTTATGATTCTTAATTCTAAAGAGGAAATCATTAGGTTTACCGGATAAAGCATCGAGCTTATTCTCAATTCTAGGCTTATGCTTTAGAACAAAAGAGTAGTCTTGTAAAAATTTAACCCATTTTGCATGCCTATGACTTAATTTTTGATGAGTATTAATGAATTTTAAGGCATGGTGATCAGAATTAAGTATAAATTCTCTATGTAAGAGATAGTGTCGCCAATGCCTTAAGGATTGAATTATAACATAAAATTCTCTATCATAAGTGGAATATCGTTGTTTAGCTTTTTAACTATTCACTAAAGAATGCCATAGGATGATTCTCTTGACTTAAAATTCCACCTATCCTAATTCCTGAAGCTTTTTAATTGTTCACTAATGAATGCTATAGGATGAATCTAATCTCGAATGGCCATGAAGCCAATGTTGAATGTAGAATGTTAGGTGGTTGGTGTAGGACCATGCCATGTACTTGACACTGATGGCAACGCTTGGCTATGTCCATACAATATATATCATTGTAGGTTAATAATATCCTAGTCTCTTGATCTTAGCTTTCATCTTCAGACTGGATTGATGAGCTCCACATTGACCTAAGTGTATATCGGTCATGATTTTATAGACTTCATGTTTGTCTAAACAACGTAACCATGTATAATCGAAGGACTGTCGATATAAGGTTCCATCGATGAGAGCATAGAAAAGGGTTCTTTGGTTCATCTGATGGGCTTATGACTTCTCTTGAGGTATTTGCCTTTGTTTAAATAATCAATGAAGGGTTGCCTCCAATCTAACTCCTCATCCTTTTTGCAACAACGATCTGCCCTTCAAGAGAGTATTTTTTAATGAGTTCAATATCAATAAGGGTCCAAGACTTATCTATTTTGGACCCTTATTGATATGGACTCATCTTCCAGACATGTCAACTCCTTGGCAAGCTTTGCTAGTGCATCTGTTACTGTGTTCTCTCCTCGAGGGATCTTGTATATGGTAACCTCTAAGATTTGGGCCAACAGATCCATAGTGTACTTGTGGTAGTGATGGAGGTTAGGCTTAAGAACCTTATAGGACCTAGTAATTTGGTTGATGATGAGCTAAGAATCCTTGTAAATGTCGATGCTCTGGATGCACAACATAACTACTAACTCCAGACCAACAATCAAAGCCTCATACTTCACTTCATTGTTGGTGGAAGGATTGGATAGATGGTATGAAATCTCATCATATCACATTATGGAGTTAGAGGGATTATTCCTGTCCCTGCCTTCACTGGGATAGTAGATTGTGGTTTTTCTCCCCTTTGAGAAGAAGCCGCTACCATCAAAATACATCTCCCATCAGTGATTGCTACTGTCCCCTAAGTTTATGATTTGTTCATTCGGGAGGTCATCACTAAGTGGGGAATCAACAGGAAGTGAGTGTGCTTCTAAGAAATCCGTAAGTGCTTGCCCTTTCAATGCATGGAGGGGTACGAATGTAATATCTAACTCTGAGAGAATCATGGACCAATGTGCCAACCATCCAAATAATATCAGCAATGTCATGAGATACTATAGTGGAATGATTCTAGAGATCAAATTCACCTTATGAGAAAGCATGTAGTGTCATAGCTTTTAGGATGCAAAGATTAAAGCTAGGTAGTATTTTTTCAATAGGTGGGTAGTTTGCCTCAGTAGGAACTAGACGATGACTAAGGTAGTAGAGAGCATATTCTTTCCCTTGGTCATTGGTTTGAGCTAATAAAGCAATAAGGGAGTCATCTAATATAGTGGTGTAGAGTATCAATGGGTTGCCTGGGATAGGAGCTGCTAGAACTAGCAGTGTCATCAAGTAGTGCTTGATATCTTCAAAAATATGCTAGCACTTATCATCCCACATGAACTTGGCATTCTTTTTGACAAGTGCTAAGAATGGTTGGCATCTTCCTGATAAGTTGGATATGAAGCATCTTAGATATGCCAACTGCCCTTGGAATGATCTGAGTTGAGTTTGACTTTTAGAAGGTGGCATTTCTAAGATAGCCTTGATCTTCTCTGGATCGAACTCTATTCCCCAGTGTTGGACAACAAACCCAAGGAATTTCTTTAAAGCTACTCCGAATGCACACTTTAGGAGATTCATTTTAAGGTTAAATTATCTTAACCATTTGAAAACTACTCTCAAGTTGAAGAGATGGTCTTCTTTTTCTTTGCTTTTGACTACTAGATCATCAACATAACATTCAACTTCATGATGAATGAGTTCATTGAAGATCCGAGTCATGGCCTGCTGGTATCTAGCACCAGTATTTTTAAGGCCGAAAGGTATGACCTTATAATAATAGATTTCGATCAGGGTTTGAAAAGCAGTGTTTTTCTCATCTTCAGGGGCCATCTTAATTTGGTTGTAGCCAGATGAGCCATCCATGAAAGAGAAGATTGCATGAGATGAGGCAATGTCCACCATCAGCTCTGGGATTGATAGTGAAAATTCATCTTTTGGACATGCCTTATTTAAGTCCCTAAAGTCAACGCATATGCGAATTTGGCCATTCTTTTTCTTAACTGGGACAACACTTGCTAACCAAGTAGGATATTTTTCTTTCTTGATAAAACCAATATCGATCAGTTTTTTGACTTTAGAAATGACCTGTTATTTAATGTCTAATCACATGCATCTAGGAGCTTTCTTGATAGGGTAGCATTAGGTTTTATTGCTAGTTTGTGGACTGCCACATCAGGGGATAAACCGAGAATTTTTTTATAACTCCATATGAAGTAGTCCTTAAACTCGTACAATAGCCTAACTAGGTCATTGGTCTCTTCTTCATTCAACAAGAAACTGATGTATGTCAGACGTGGATCTTCATCTATTCCTAACTTGACTTCTTTGAGCTCGTCAATAGTTGACTTGATCTCCTCCTCAAATTCTGGCAATACATCTTTAACTTGAAGATCATCTGAAGTTTCTAAACACACATCCTTGCATGAGTTAGTGTGGTTTGAAAATAACCTATCAAATTTTGAATGATTGGTAATGACTAGGCAGTAGTCATCGTCGTCATCAACCGAACCTATTATGTTGAATCTTAAGCCTAGTCTTGATTGTGAATGTCTGAATTTGTTATCCCATAACCTCTTAAAGTAGTCTGACCTATGTTTAGACCAAGTATGTGAGATTAATCTCTTCTTTGCTAAGTTAAGAACACACGACAAATTCCAATAAAAAGTAATTATATTAAATCTTTATATGAATCATCCTCAAGTTCAACATCAGCTTCTTGACTTGAGAATGATGCTCCCAAAAAGAATCTCTGAGCTTTCACATCTGTGGAAGATCTAGGGGCTTCCTTAACTACCAAACCCTCAAATTTTTTAGATGAAAGTGGAGTTAAAGCTAAAGTTCTCAACTATTGTCTAATTTCACATATAGATTGGATACACTAATGCTTTGCTTAGGAGCTTGGTCTTCATCACTGTCTAGCTCAAGTGTCACTTTGAAAGGGATCTGCTGTTGAGAAGAGCTGACTAGTGTGCTAACCACATAAAACTCATCCTCTGAACTAGATCCTAAATCTATATAGATAGTAGGTATACTCACAGTAGTAACATATCTTCTATTGTGGCTAATAAGCGCTCTTTCATCCCCGGATGCCTCGATCTACCTCTTCCTCTAGTGGAGGTCATCATTATATGTTGAATGGAGTGATGAACTATGGGTGGAATCTAATCTCAGGCTCTAGTTCCTCCCCCAAGTCCATTTCTCGTTCCCTTTTACTTTCAATATTATTTTCTTTTTTTTCTTTTTCCTTTTCTTTTTCTTCTTTTTTCTTTTTCTTTCTCTTTTTCTTTTTCTTTTATTTTTGAGCTTTGGCCAAGTTCACGAGAATAAACTTGTTGATTTTGAGGGAGGTAGTAGGTTGCATCCTTATATTTCCACCTCATGAACTGAAAAAGGTTTTAGATCTCCTTTGATGTAGTACTCGATCCCACCTCTGATTAACTTGATACATTAGTGCAAAGAGAATGGAACCATGTTGTTCTCTTCTATCCACGGTCTCCCAAGCAAAGCATTGAAGGATGTATCTGAGTCTGTAATATGGAACTTAGCTTCAGTCTTCCACTTGTCAATCTCCATTGGTAATACTATGGAGCCTAAAGCCCTCTCGCTTGCTCATTGAATCCTTTCAACATCACCCTCTCTAAAATGAGGTTAGAGATTCCAATCCTCAAGTAGGCAAGAGTTTTTAGACTTATAATGTTGATTGCTACACCTGGGTCAACCAACACTCTAAATAGCCTGAATCTGCCCATGTCCACTGTGATGTAGAGGGGACGATTGTGTCTGATCATCCTTAAAAGCAAGTTTTCATCACTAAAAGTGACTCCTGAGTCGTCTTCTGAATAGTGAGCCTCTTCTCCAATAGTGGCCAGCTGAGCTAAGCAAATCTCAGGATCAAGTAGAGCGTTATATATGCTTAGGTTAGTTGACTTTCTCAGGTGGGTAAGGACATTGTAATCCACTTTGGGCTAGTCCTCCATAAGCATATCCATGGGTGGAGCATCCTGTGGAGGGGCTATCTACTCACTAGAACTAATGACATGCTTCCCCTTATCTTGAGGTGCTACCCTAAGAGGTAAAACTTTACCACTACATAGGTTAACTTCAAAAACTTCATATGGCAGGTTGGAGGAAATTTCTACCTGCTCGTCTAGTAAGCCTACCGCTTCTCCTATGGGACCTTCAGAGTCAGATGACTCCAAGTCAATCTCAATGAGTGAACTAGATTGATTCAAAAAATGAAAGTCTGATTCTAAATTAGAAGAGAAGGGATCATTAGAGCTATTAATATTTTTTATACTTGGAGAGCTTTCAATAGGAATAAAATCAAGAGCATCAGAAATAGACAACATGTAAGTGTAATCTATTTTTTTCATTGATTTCTTTTAGGTGGAGGTACATGAAAGAAATAAAATAAAGTAAGCAGGGTAAGGGTTTTAGTACCCTTGTTCGTTGATACAACACTCCTGTCGGAAGAAAAACTAGATGAAGTAGTAGCTTCAACGGTGGAAGGAATGCTAGACTTCGGTCAATGGTTGTGCTCTAAACTATCCCGGGCAAGTGTAGACTGTTGTTGCTGCTGAGCTCCCACTTTCCCCAAGTTGTCTTTGGCAACTTGCAAACCTTCCTTGATGTTGGAGGTTTGACTGCCTCAGGCACCTACAAGGAAAGTTTCTAGATCTTAGAAATAATTTTCTTAGAGGTTTGAGGTAAAGAGATATCCCAACCTTCTTTGGTCTTGAGAGGATCACAAGTATCCCCAAGGATTATCATAACAGAATTAGAGGGTTATTCTAATAGATATTCCTTGGGGATAACTACGGTGCCCAACTTGTAGCAGCACTCAAGCCAATCCTTAAAGGTGATGCAATCCTCTTAGACATGGCCTAACATGCAATGGTAGGGGAAAAAGTTAGGATCATCACTCTTGCCCACTTCCTCTGGTCTCTTAGGCTCTCATAGTTGAAAGTTAGGCTTCTTTAAGAGGTTCTTAAAGATCTTCCTGACTACCTCCCTCTTAAATGAATATGGCTTGTTGAATTTATCAATAAGAGTAGGTGGGTAATAGCTACCTAGCGGTGGATAGGAGTACCACAGCTGAGTATACTATTGAGGAGGTGGTGGTAATGGCTGTTGAGGTGGTTGTGGTGGCCGGTATGATGATCAAGGAGGTGGTAGAGGCGGTGGATGTGGAGGCTACTAAGCTCTAGGTCTCTCAACTGAACTTTAATTGGATGCTTCCACCTGTCAACTGAAGCCACTACCACTGGCTTCTTCTTAAAAGCTTTTTATGATTCAGGCTTGGACGATTGGTCTTGGAAAGATAACTGTTTGACTTCTCTTTGTAGACTAGCTGCTTTGTTGATTAGCTTCTCAAAGATTTTGATAGTAAATCCCTTGAGCATGAAAGCAACTGGGTCATGAATATTCTTAAGAATAATCTTTATGATATGCTGTTCGAAAAGTTACGGTCCGCATTTTATACTCAGATTTTTCCACCTAAGAAAATAATCAATGAGATACTCACCGGAGTTTTGTTGTGCTATAACGAAATCGCCCACAGTCACCCTTTACTGAGTTTCAACAAACCTCTTAATGAAGAGTTGCTCCAACAAATGCCTCACTTGTTAGGCAATTGACCAATCAAATGCAATCCACGAAGACTCGATGAATAAGTGAAAGAGAAGTGCATCGCTGCCACCAGTGTTGTAACAGCTAGCTCAAAAATATGCCATGTGCTTCCGAGGGTTCTCACTATCATCAAAGATCTTGAAAGAGTTGGCAAAACCCTTTGGTGTATTAGATTGTATCAAACTCCTCTAGATAAGGTCTACCCTTTCAAACAGATGAACTACCCTGGGCTTGTGCCAATGCTTCCTTCACATGTTATTCTACCATTTGTATGAGGTCTTTCTCCTGCACAGAGGTACTATCTACGACCTTCCTGTGTAGGCTTCCACTATCCTGATCCACTAGAGAGATACTCTTGGGTGGTTCTAAGACATGTAGAAGCTCAAGACGCTCGGCCTCCATAGGGCTAGGATGTGGTGCTAGAGTTTAGCTCTAAAGTGCTAAAATTGTAACTAACAAGTCTTCAATTCTCCTCTCCATTCTACTGACCTACTCATTCTTGTGCTTGAGCTGTTGGAGGAAGTGTTGGGTTGAATGAGCGATGCCATCTTCTTTGACCATAATACCTTCCTGACTGTGATGGTCTCTAAGGAGGGATACTCTTGTATCGACCATATGAACTTCTGCTAAGTCCTCTAATAAGTCATCCTCATCAGGGTCAAATCTACACTACCCTCTTCTTGATCCGAGTGATCACTCCCAAGGATTTGTGTCTTCTTGGCAAAGTAGTCTTCTAGGATGTCATCTAAAGAATGGTCTCCTACTTCTGGCGACTGAAACACAAACTAGGCTGGGACTATGCTCATTTGACTCTATAAATTTAACACTACCTACTGACTAGATGCTCTCACTAGAAGGATTAACGGTCATGGGAACTATGTTGGTGTCCCCTCCCTCCTCTGCTACTATCACTACTACGGTGGTGACTGCAGTGGTGGTGCGACCATGACACTTCGGGGTCACCACTCCCTCTTCACCATAGCTGAAATGGGAGGTCAGGTGGGAGAACTCATCCTCATCTCTGGTGGAGTAGATGGAGAAGGATTCTTCAGCATAGTTGGATCACCAATGGGGATTTTCTCTCCCCAGATGCGAACTTCTGGATCTTTATGGGGACTATGGAAGGAGGGACTCAGACAGGTGATGGTGGATGGGGAACGAAGCGGTGTGATGGTGGCGACACTGATTGCTCTCCTGCAAAAACTCTTCTTAGCGAAGGTCGGTGAGAACTTGTCATCGTCGGTCCAGTGGCAGGGGAAATCAACAAGGGCGAGCCGTCACACAACATATCTCCATCTCTCTCTTCTGCTCGCTTGGGCGGTGACTCTAGCCTTAGTGGCTTTCTTCCTATGGAGATCAACACTCCTAAGGATCACTAATCTCAAGTCAAATAATGCACCAAATTTTGAGTGTCCGTAAGCTCTACCAACCTAGCATAGAACTGTCCTTTGACCAACATAGGGCTTCGTGAGCTCCCTAGTTGATACCTCATAGTATGCTGGTGGTGGAGACAATACAACAATCCTCCTAACAACTTCCTCTCCATCTAAACTAGAGAGGGGTGGAATTTGCTACCACCCAAGAAAGGGGAGACCTCCCGTGGAGAACCTTCCTCGACAATGTGGGAGGTAGTGTTGATCTCCCCAGCCACTCTCTCGTGATGCCGCTTGATCATCCTATTTTTATGTGGCATTGGGTGTGGTAGAGCAGGGTAGTACAAAAATTGGAACCTACCTCAAATGTAGGGGAAACTATCTCAGAGACCAAGATAGCTTTCTCCTTTGAGGGACCAAAGGGGTGCTTCATCTAGTGGGACAAGCATGTGTAGAAGCAACTAATGCATTGATACTGATACTGATGGGGGGGGGGGACCGCGATAGCCTTCCTCTTCAATGAGGGGAACTTGGAGTCAAAAGGGATATCAAAATAGATAAGTAGCCTGATCCAAGGCTATCCCCTTGTTGGCTGTTGCCAGGGTTATCCCCTCACAAGTAACTTAGACTCCCTCAAAATTGTAGTTAAAGTAAATTAGATGTGCGGCATCGATCGAAATGAGATTGGCCTGATCCAAGGCCAGATCTACACTGGGGGGAAAGAGGAAACAAACTTGCTTGGAGCCATAGTAACTGAACTGATTGAAGGCTGTGAAAGAACTGAGTCAGACCCTTACTTTGATATTTATCTTCAATCATTAACTTCGATATTAACTTAGAATTTTGAACCACACTTAACAATTTTGAGTATGCTAAGTGGGGTTCATTGAATTGGAGAGATTTGAGGAGAGTATTTGCCATTGATTTTTGATTTTGATTTAGAACCCTCAATCAACAAATTTGAGCATGTTGAGTGTGGTTCAATCCATTTTGAAGAGACTTTGGAGATGAATTTATTTTTTTTATCCTTTGTTTGGAAATTTTGATTTGATGTTTGGAATCTTCACTTAGCAAATTTAGGTATGCTAAGTGAGATTCAAGTGCATATTTGAAAATAATTTTTGAAAGCATTTTTGTTGTTTGATGTGATGTGTGTCATGTGTTTGATTTGTTGAATTCAATTTGAAATTGTGATCCTTAGCAAATTTAGGTATGCTAAGTAAGGCCCAAATGTGTTTGATGTATTTTTTTTATTTGAATTATGAGACCTTTGCTTAACAAATCTGAGTATGTTAAGTAAGGCTCAAGTGGATTTGATGCCATTTGCTTTGTTTTGTTTTGAAAGAGGGGAACTCTTATTTAACAAATGTGGTATGTTAAATAGAGTTCAATTTATTTTCAATTTTGAAAAGATAGAACTCTTATTTTATAAATTTAGGTATTCCAAATTGAGTTCAAGTGTATTTGATTTGTTTGTGATTTTGAAAGGGAACTCTACTTAGCTAATGTGGGTATGTTAAGTAGAGTCCAATTTGTTTTTGAATTTGAAAAAGGGAATTCTCATTTAACAAATTTGGGTATGTAAAATAGGATTCAAATGTGTTTTGAATTTTATGATTTTTTTTTGAAAAGGGGTCTTCCACTTAACAAATTTAGGTATGTTAAATAAAAGTCAATTATACTTTTGTTTTTGATTTTCAAAGATGGGATATTTGTGTGTGATGTTGCTTTTGAAAAGAGAAATTTCAACATAGCACATGTGGGATGTGCTAAATGAAATTTTGATGGTATGTCATGATCTTGTTTGAAAATAAAATCTTCATTCAACAAGGTTAGATGTGTTGAATGGAGATGGTTATTTAGAAAGATCTGCTTTTGAAAATAGATTTTAAAATTATTTGATTTCAAATTTTGCAAAGAACCTCCATGCAACAATCATGTATATTATCGCATGAGGTTTGGTTATCTTTAAATGCAAATCTTTTGTCATGTGAATTTTACTTAATTTGAAAAGTGCTTTTTGAAAGTAATATCTTTGCAAAGGATTTATTATGGAATGAACCTTGCCTCACCAAGAGGATGGTAAAGAGGTTCCAAATTTTTAGTCATCTCCTTTAGTTAATTAAAAAAAAGTTTACTTATTAGGGGGGACCCAATAGGGGTTTTAAGACCTACACGGAGTGAGCTCCTAAAACCTAAAAGATGTTGGCTAACTTTGCTTAAGGATGAAATAAGCTAAGTGCCAACAGAAAGGAGGATAGTCTCGGGCTTATATAAAATATAAGATCACTATCAATGCTTGGAGACAATAATATCTACTAAGATGGAGAGAGGAACTATCCCCAGTGGAGTCACCAGAAAAATTTGTGGTGTTTATTTTTGGATGTGGGACACCACACGGATCTTAAGGGTACTTATTGAAGTCATCGGGTATGACATTAAGGAATGGTGCACTATCTCAAAAGATACAAATCACCACCATATAATGGACCTAATCGCCTAATAAGGACTCCTAAGGCATGATGGGTCTTCGAATATATAAGAGATCCTTCCCCTACTTTACATGGAAAGTAAAGTAGGGTTTATATTAAGTCGGGTTGTTGACCTCACTTATGGAGTGATCTCTCAACCTCCTCTTCTTAGACTTAGGACTCTTCTAGACACTAAAGTTCCTTAGGCATAAGACACTTCTAGTGATTAGGTGAATACTTAACCTAAGCCTAGAGACTTAGAAGGGTTAATCATAGGATTAGGCCATGCCTTAGGGCTTAAGAAAATCACCAATCCTATAGCCTAAACTTAATCCATATGCACTTTCTCAAATCAAACCCAGATTTAAATCTCAAACTAAACCTCAAATTCAAATTCAAATTCAAAATATAATTCCAAATTTGATTCTAAATGATTGAAACCTAAAGTCAAAGTCAAACCAAACCAAAACCCCTTTTAAGCTTGATGGACCTACCTCCATGCTTAACCAAATTAGCCTTCAAACCAATCTAAACTAAATCAATTTTCTTATAAATCAATTGTTCCTTCATTTATATTCATAAACATAAATGAAATCTAAATTTAAATGACCAAAACTAAATCCAAACTCAAATCAAAACCCAATCTAAGCCCTTTGAGCCAATTCTTTGGACTTAGCCAAAATTTATCCAAATCAATTCAAAACTAATGGATTTTCTCTTGAATCAATCATTTCTTCAATCATATATCTAAATATAAATGAAACCTACAATCATCAAACCAAATTCAAGTCAACCCAAGTCAAGCCCAACTTATCCCTTTTGACTTAAAAATTTCAAATGAACCAAAATCAATTGGACTCCAAATTGATTGTAGTTAAATTTATATTTTAATCTTAAGCTCATATATAAGTTTAGCTAAACTAAAATCAAGTCAAAACCAAGCTAATTGACCCACTTAAGCTCACTAGACCTAAAGTGACCTAAAGGACCCTTTTGAGCCAAGTTCTAATCCAACCCAAATTGGATTGAACTAAGCCCATAAAACCTCATATCATGACCAACAATCACCCTAGAGTAATCAATTACCATGGATTGGTCAAACCAAGTCAACTTGGTCACTTGACCAAGTCAACTCTAGCCCAAATGAACCAAAGCTAGCCAAAACTCATCCTACACCAAATTGGTTGAAACCATTGATTCACATAAACCCATGATCAATGTTTGAACATGATTTGACCACCAATTGAGTCAAACCAAACCCAAGTGGCCATTTGACCCAAGTGGACCCAGATTAACCTAAAGGACTAAATTGGGTCAAATCATGATCTAACCTAAATTGATTGTAACCTATTGATCAAGTTCATTCCAAATTGATTATTGAACTTGGCCAAAGTCATAATTGAACCCAATTTGATCAATTGGGCCCAATTGAGCCATTTAGGGCCTAAATTTAAATTAAATCT
This sequence comes from Cymbidium sinense, assembly GCA_021442155.1. Classification (NCBI taxonomy): domain Eukaryota; kingdom Viridiplantae; phylum Streptophyta; class Magnoliopsida; order Asparagales; family Orchidaceae; genus Cymbidium; species Cymbidium sinense. The sequence goes on from CM038218.1 coordinate 178,107,209, forward strand.
AAATTGATTCAAACCAAAGACTACATTCATCTTCAATTAGCCAATTGAACATGAATCAACCCATAACCCAAGACAATTTAGCCAATTTTGGTCAAATTGGTCAACTTAGCCCATTTGACCCATTAGATTTTAGATGATCCAAAAATCAATCCTAAGCCAAAGTAAATCAAATTGATCATACCAAAATACTTCAAATCATCATTTGAACATAACCTAAGCCTTGGTTTGACCTAATTTGACCAATTGATCAACTTAATCCAACATGACCCAATGCAACTCATGTGACCCAAATTGAGCCAAATTCCTTTGAAACCAAGCCATGACCCATTGGGAGCTGGTCAAACCTGACCCAAACCCACTTAGGATAAGCCCAAACCTAATTGAAGCCAAACCTAAGGTAATCCCTCTAGGAAATGACATCCCACATGTAATCTTACCTAAATAGAGCAAAGTTCACTCATCCCTGTCCTTTGAATTCAATGGAGCTGATCCTTTAGCTGAAGAAGAAGACTTTGGAGCTAAATCCAAAATCCTCAATCAAGCCATCACCACCCAACCACCTCCCCATCTCCTTTAATGGAAAAATTCAGCCATCCCCTTGAAAGGAGAGAAAGAGGCCTCATTCTAATAATTCTTGAGCTCACACACATTATAGGAGCTTTCCCAAACAAGGAGCAACCTCTCCCCACTTGATTTGAGCGTAAAAAATATCAAACTAAAGCTTTTCCAATGAGGAGGCAGTGGTCATTGGTGAAGATGACATTCCAAAGGGAGGCAAAGGTTCAAACTTATTCCAGTGCTTCCTCTCAACCTGGAGCTCGCTTAGATCTTCACCGCAGCAGAAAACCATCCCTGCGAGGTAATTTTGCCAAACTGTAGCTAACCTTAGGAGCTTTGGTTTATTTCAATGTGTACATGATTTTAGAATTTTATATAGATTTCCCTTACATATTTTCATTTTATATGATCCCCATGGAAATAGAGGTTTTTGGGTAAAAATTGATGTGAAATCAGCCCAATCGAAGTTCCATTCAATTTTACCAAAACCTAGCAAAATCTCACAGAAAACACTATTTTGCATGTTACTTTAACCTTTTTTGGGAGATGAGGTGCCATCCGATCACCCATTCAACGAACGACTGAGATTTCATGCTAGATCACATGATTTTAGCCCTCATATCATGGATCTAATCTGGACTGTTCGATCAGAGCTGCATCCATGTTGTTTCGTGTGGCTTCAGCCTTTGAATCGTTGGTCCGATCTGAACTGTCCGATCGTGGATTGGACGATCGGATCATCTATCATCGCTATTCAATTTTCGCTCACAAAATCCACACTAAGCAAAGCCGCGCGTTACCCTGCGGGACGACACCCAATCAGCATGCACTGTAAGCCATGTGAGACCATGGTGCCCAATCATGCGGTGCCACGTGGCACCACATCAGCGTCGCGTGACACTAACTGGTTTAAGTGGGAAAATCACCTATTTTCTGATTTTAAAAATTATTTAAATTATTTGAAGCTTAAAAAATTTATAGAAAATAAAATATTTAATGAAAAACTTATAAATAAGAACTAGTTGGATTTGTCCCTCCGAAAGGAATCCAACAAACCTAAATTTTTTAAATTTCACTAAATATTTTTGGTTTAATTTAAGTTTTAGTGAAAATTAAATTTCATTAATTAAACCAAAAATACATATTATATTGATTTGAAATTTTCAAGGATTAAAATTGAAGTCAAATTGCACTCACCATAAAAATTTCAAGTCAAAAGGATTCCTGGATTGGAAGATATTACATTCTGAAGTTCAAATTGTAAAATAAATTAATGGACTTTATAAAAATCATGAAAAATCACTTAAATCAATTGAAACTTTGAAAAATTATAACAAATCACAAAAAAATCATAAAAAATACAAATAAGCATTTATTTTGAAGGTATTATAGAGGAGAATTTAATAAAATATTCCTAATTGATTTTGAATAATAATTAAGGCTTAATTTGGGTTGAATTGAAAACTTAATTAGCTTGATTACTCCTAATTACTCTAGTAATTAATTCTAAACTTTATGAAGCTAATTAATGGGATGACCCCTGCCTCTCATAATTTTCTTTAGATTTATTGCTGGGTTAATTAGGAAAATTAATTATCTTAACCTTAATTACTTTCTTAATTAATTATATGATTAATTAACATGCTAAACAGTAACAAAACTACTAATTAAGCTTGCTAATCAATGTATAATAGTGAATGACATGGAATGAGATTGAGACCTCTTTCCTAATCTTTTACTCTAAGTTCATTTCATTTTAATGAAAATTAATTAATTTGGGATTAATGGTTTAATTAATTTATTATAATGGCTTCATTAATCAAATTAAAATCATAATCATTCTAGAACTCATCTAATTAAGTTTCTTGGGTAGATCTTTAGGTGTTTAATAATTGAAAAGCTATTTGAGAAAATTATGGCTAACCTACATGTGTGGGGAAGCCATAAGAGTGCTTAATTAAGTTCTTTAATCTAAATAACCACTAATTGTGAGCCAATTGCATTAGGCCTTTTATTTCTTTGAGTCATTGCTGATTTAAATTCCAATTCATGTATATGTCATGTTGGCTCATAATTAGTTGGTTAATTACTTTAAGGTAACATAGGTAAGGGGTAATTAATGGACTTAACTCATATTACAACTTAATTAATCTATAAAATTAACTTAATTTCTTTTCATTGAACCAATTTGATTAACCAACATAGAAATGGGTTAGGAACAGCAAATGATTGAATCGCATCTTTTCTCTAAATCAAATCAAACATCTAGAAATAACTTAATAAGAAGCTTTGGTTTACTTTAAATGATTATATTGGATATGATTGTCCTTAGGAATTAGTTTGATTGAATGAAATAAGTATTTTATGTCTTATTATTCCTTTCTAATCATATTAAATGATGTGTGTCATGTGGTTCCATGCATTCATTCTTTCAAAATGTTTAAACTCAAATGAAATTTTCTTTATGTTGAGCTTGCATGTGTTGAACTTAATTTACAATATGTGTGGCTATTATCACTATTAAATTAAAAATTATTTTCAAAAACTTATAAATCAATTACAATATTTGGAGTGATATTAGTCATAAGTATATGTAAGCATGTGTTCTAATTTAAACATATGATGTGGAGTACTCTTTCTTTAATTCACATATAGATTTGCATAAGTTTGAACATTCATAAGTGTATAGTCTATTTAAAAAGACAACACTTATTTTAATTCATCCTTACACATTTATATATTAGAATTTGGATAGAACTTTAACTCATATGTATAAATAAATTCAATTAAGAAAGATACAACTTTTGCATGATTTTCCATTTTTGTAGTCTTTTGTACATTCATGTGTATTTAAGATAGCTGGTATATCTAGTTTGGACATTCTAGGGAGGCACAGCTTTATGTAGCCCCAAGGAGGTCTTTACCTCACTCCCAGGTTAACAATGGTAAAGTACTTGCTTAAAACTTTTATACACTTGAGTGTGCATTTAGCTAATGAGTGAAAATCCCATTTTCTACAAAATACACATATGCATCTTTCATTTAAAGTGTGTTAAAAGAAATATATTGCATGTATTAGTCATACTTAGGATTCAATTATATGCATGTTACATATGATGGAAAGGAATAATGTGATGTATGTCATGTGTTTGTAGTTCATTCAAATTAATCTTAAGATGCATGTCATATTGAATGGAATCATTTAAAGTGAACCTAAACTTAGATTTAATTTAAAATGTGTAATAAGTCATTCATTAAATAGAACAAATTAAATTAACATGCTTTAGAAAGTGGCTTAGGGTAGGGATGAAAGAGAGAAATTCTCTTTTCTCTCTTTATAACACTTAGTTGCTAAGTGTAAGGTATATGAAACAAAGAAAATGCTAAGTAAAATTTTCAAATCAATTAAATCACTTAAAGTGATTTCAACCTCTTATGACTAAACATCCTTTAACATTTAGAAAATCATAACCTTAATGCCTAGTTAGGACTTACCACATAAGCCTTAGCACACACATTAGAATTAAGTCACCACTTTGAGTCCTAAGTTAGGACGGTGTAAGTTTAGTGTATATTTTATTTTATGATGTAATATTTTAGACTGGATGTTAGGGTGTATGCTTTGTAGATTGGATGGTAGGCCATGATTAGCTTAATCTTATTTCATGGAGGGGATTTTGCTTAAAGGGGCCAAAAAATAAATATAAATGCTCTCTTTGTAGGTTGGTTATGCCCTTAAGCATAATCCAAGTTAGGACAGGTGGGCTTGGCTACCCATGTGTAGGGTGCTAAGTCCAAATTATGTTTAAGTAGAGGAAAGATCTATGGTACATTCAAAGACCCATCATGCCTTAGGAGTCCTAATTAGGTGATTATGTCCATTATAGGGTGATGATTTCTATCTTTTGAGATAGTGCATCATTCTTTAATGTAGTACCCGATCACTTCAATAAGTATCCCCTAAGATCTACGTGGTATCCTACATCTAAAAAATAAACATCATAGATTTTTCTGGCAACTCCACTGGGGAGGTGTTCCTCTCTCCATCTCTAGTAGACATTATTGTCTCTAAGCATCGATAGTGGACTTATATTTTAGATAAGCCCAAAGATTATCTTTCTTTTCATTGCCAATAATCTTATTTCATCCATAAGCAAAGCTAGCCAATATCCTTTAGGTTTTAGGACCTCACTCCGTGTAGGTCTTAAAATCCCTATTGGTCTCCCTATATGTAAAAATAAACTAACTAAATAAATGATATGACAAAATACAAATTTTTGAACCTCTTTACCGCAACCTTGGTGAGGTAAGGTTTATCCCACATTTAAAAAATTTAAACTAAAACAAGTAAAGTTTTTTGCAAAATATTTTCAAAAGCACTTTTCTTAAACAAAATCATTTTTAAATTCACTCCACTTGAAGTTTGCAAAAACATAAAATTTTTCAAATCTCTTTAAAGTAGAAGGCAATCAAACCTCATTTAACATACCTAAATTTGATAGATGAGGGACCTCTTTCTAAAGTTAAATCAAATTTACAATCATCAAAATCCCTTTTAAAGATTTTTAAAAAGCACATTTCTTAGAATAAAGTCAATTAATCAACTCCATTCAACATAACCAAATTTATTAAATGGAGTTCCATTTAAAAAAAAAATCAAAATCAACATATAATTGAACTTCACTTAACATACCCAAATTTTGTAAGTAATAGTTCCCCTTTTCAATAGCAATATCACACACAAAGTCAAGATATATATTTTGAATCTCATTTGGCAGACAGAAATTTGCCAAATGAGAGTTCTATTTTCAAAAAATAACCACACACAAATAATTGAACTCCATTTAGTATACCTAAAATTGCTTAAGTGGAGTTCCTTTTTTCAAAAAACCAAACCAAATTGGATCCTACTTAGTATACCCACATTTGCTAAGTAGAGTGCTTTCTTTCAAAATTATAAAAAATCAAAATACATTTTAATTTCATTTGACATGCCCAAACTTGTCAAATGAAAATTCCCCTCTTTTTAAAATTCAAAACAAATTGGACTCCACTTAACATACCCACATTTTCTAAGTGGAGTTCTCTTCTTCAAATAAAAATCAAAACACATTTGGATCTTACTTAACATACCACATTTGTTAGGAAAGAATCTCACTTTCAAAAATATTAAGCACACTTGAGCCCTACTTAACAAACCAAATTTGTTAAGTAAGGGTCTCATTTTTCAAATTCAAATCAAAATACATCAAACACATTGGGCTTCACTTAGCATACCTAAATTTGCTAAGTAAAGATCTCATTGCCAAATCAAAACAAATCAAATACATGATAAATAATCATCATAAACAGTAAAGATATTTTCAAAAATATTTTAAGACATGCACTTGGATCTCTCTTAGCATACCTAAATTTGCTAAGTAAAAGCTCCAAAATCAAAATCTCAAAACAAAGGATTAGCAAAACAAAATCATCTCCAAAAATATCTCCAAATGGAGGAACCTGGTTCAACAAATTCTAATTTATCGGATGAAGGTTCCAACATCAACAAACCAACTCTTATGGCAAAGTCTCTCTTCAAAATTATAAATCTCTCCAAATCAATGAACCCCACTTAGCATACTTAAATTTGTTGAGTGTGGGTTCAAATTCTAAATTCAAATCAAAAATTAGTGATTGAAGGCAAATATGAAGGTCAAAGTCTGATTCAATTATATTTTCACATGTAGAGATATCAGCGGTCAATTCAATTCAGTCTCCAGTCAGTACAGTTGTTATGGCTCCTAGCAAGTTTATTTTCTCTTTCCCCTTCGGTGTAGACTTGGCCTTGGATCAGGCCAATCTCACCATGACCAAGGCCACCCACCTGATTTACTTTGGTCGTGGCTTCAAGGGGGCTAGAATTACCTGTGAGGGGGCAGCCCTCACAACTCATAGGGAGGAGAGGCGGGGCGGCCACTCCTCCACTTTGATGTTGAGTGCATTTCTCCCTCTGAAGGTTGTGGAGGTCCTTACCACGAGTGTCGGTGTTGGTCCACTTTGTTCCTGCATCGTGAGATGTTACCTCCTCCTAGGTCCCCTCAAAGGGGAAGGCTATCTTAGCATCTGAGATAGTCTCAATGTAGGTTCCATCTCCCACACCCAATGTCATAAAAAAGTAGGAAGATCAAGCGGTACCATGAGAGCATTCAGGGAGGTTGATGTCGCATCACATATTGTTGAGGAGGGTTCTCCTCGAGAGGTATCCCCTTTATTGGGTGGTAGTAGATTCCACCCCCTCTCCAGTTCAAATGGAGAAGAGGATACTAGGAGGATTGATGCATCTCTTCCACCACCAGCTTATTATGAGGCACCTAGGTAGGAGGAAACCCTATGTTGGCCTCAGGACAGTCCTTCGCTAGGTTGGAAGAGCTTACATATGCTCAGAGTACGGTGCATTATTCGATCTGAGATATGTGATCCCTAGGAGCATCAATTCCCAAATCCATAGAGAGAGGGCCACCGAGGCCAAGGTTGCGACCCGTGAGGCAGAGAGGAGAGCATGAGATCAGTGCCTCCACCCTTATTGATTTCCCTTATCGATGGGCCACCAGGGTCGATCGCACAAACATTATTATACTCACTAGAACCACCAACCATCAGAGGAGAGCTATAGTGAAGGGCAATCGATGTTCCTCCCATCACACCGCTCCGTTCCCTGTCCACCGACACCAGTCCAGGTCCCTCCTTCCACTATTCCTACCAAGGTTCAAAGATCTGATTTCGGGGAGAGGAAGTCCCCATTGGTGATCGACTATGGCCTAAGGATCCTACTCCACCTACTGAGGTGAGGTCGAGCTCTCCCATTCGACCTCCCACTTCAGTTGTGGTGAAGGAGTGGCAACCCAAAGTCACTATGGTTGTGCCACCACCATAGAGCGTAAATACAGCGGTTCCGCGTATGGGTGGCAGAGGAGGTAGGGGATGACACTAATATAGTTCCTATGGTAGTCAATCCTCCCAGTGAGGGTGTCCCATCAATAGGCAGCATCCATTGCATAGATTCAAGCGAGCATAGTTCCATAGTCGGCCGTAGTGAGTCTTTGCTAGTCCAGCCTGACAAAGTAGGAGATCATTCACTAGATGACATCTTAGAGGACTACTTTGTTGAGAAGAGGTGACTTCTGGGAAATGATCATTTAGATTCAAAGGAGGGGAGGTTACCTTTTGACCCAGATAAGGATGATCTTCTAAAGGATTAGGCCAAAGTCCACATGGTCGATACTCGAAGCTCCCTCAACCAAGACCATCTAAGCCAGGAAGGTGTTGTGGTTGAAAAAGATGATGTCGTCCATTCAACACAACACCTTCTCCAGAAACTTAGGTAGAAGGATTATCAAATCCACAAAATGGAGAAGAAGGTTGAGGATTTTCTAGCAGCAATATTAGCACTTCAGAACCAAGCTCCAGCATTACATCCCAGCCCTATGGAGGCTGAGCAGCCTGAGCTCCAACATGTCTTAGAACTCCCCAAGAGTACCTCTCTAGTAGATTAGGATAGTGGTAGCCTGCATAGAAAGGTCATAGATAGCACCTCCATGCATGAGAGGGACATCAAACAAATGGTTGAACAATAAGTGAGGGAAGCATTGGCACAAGACCGGGGTACCTTATCCATTCCAAAGGGTAGACCCTAAAGGAATTTGATATAGTTCAATATTCCGAAGGGTTTGTACCACCTTTTTTCAGAATTTTTTATGGCAGTGGAAACCCTTGACAACATATAGCGCACTTTAGAGCCGGCTATTACAACATCGGAGGTAACGATGCACTTCTCTTTCATTTGTTCATCAATGATCTTTTAGGGATTACATTCAATTGGTATACCGAACTACCCAATGGTTCAGTAAAGATATTTATTGAGTTGGAGCAACTCTTTATTAAGAGGTTTGCTAGAGCTCACCAAAGGGTGACTGTGGGCGATCTCCTTGTAGCACAATAAAACCCCAATGAGTCCATCATTGATTATATTCTCAGGTGATGAAACCTGAGTATGAAATGCAAATCGCAGCTATCTGAGCAACATGCCATAGAAATTCTTCTTAAGAATATTCATGGCCCGGTTGCTTTCATGTCAAGGGATTTACTATCAAAACCTTTGAGAAGCTAATCAACAAAGTGCCTGGTCTGTAATGAGAAGCCAAATAGTTACCTTCCCAAGACCAGTTGTTTAAGCCTAAACCACAGAAAGCTTTTGAGAAGAAGCAAGTGATAGTGGTATATGGAAGCTGGGAGTTCAGAGAGACCTAGAGCTTAGCAGCCTCCACATCCACCGTCCCTACCCCCACCTCGATCATCATACCAGCCACCACAGCCACCTTATTGGCCATCACCACCACCTCCTTAGCAGTATACTCAGCAGCAGTACTCTTATTCGCTGCCAGGTAGCTACTATCCACCCACTCTTCTGGACAAGTTAAACAAGCTTTATTTATTCAAGAGGGAGTATGAAGAAAAATTTCTATATAGTCACCTTCATTTGTAGTGAAAAATAAGAATATAAAAATTCATCTTTTTGGGATGCCGTAGATCCATAGATGTGCTTATTCAGGTGATCGGGTACGTCATCAAGAAATAGTGTATTATCTTGAAAGATAAAAATCACTACCCTTTAATGGACCTAATCACCTCAATAAGGACTCCTAAGGACAATGGATCTACATATGTACCAGATATTATTCCCCTATTTTACATGGAAAAGTAAAGCACGGTTTATTTTAAATTGAGTTCGTTATGTTCCCTACAGGGGCAAGCCCCCATCATTAATTACATCCTAAGGGACGGGATCCCTTAGGAATACTCTCAATTAAAGTAAATGATCATTGTCTTCAAAGATTTTAATAGGAAAGGACTATCACTTGATTAGTTCATTTTTGAAGATCAAATGGGATTGATCAAAGAGAGGGAGTTATTATCGAAGCCAAAAAAAAGATAAGGAGGAGATGCCCACGATGTTAGGAAACCTAGCGAGCATCTCAAACTATCCTATTATTGGGCTTTACATTTTTAAAATTAATTTAATTTGTTTGAGTTGAATTTTTTATTAGAAATTTAGGACTTATAATTCCATAACACAAGATTAAGGAAATGCCTAAGAGGTGAGAATTTAATCTTATGGCCCACAAAAGGGAGAAGCAATCTCAAAACCTAAATATAGGGAGCTTTGGAAAAGCACATCCTAAATCTAAGGCAAAAATGTGTATTTGGTTTGCCTCCATAAGAGAGATCAAACCACCCAACTGCTTGGACTTACAACCACCTCGGGGTGGCCACCAACTAACTCCTCCTATGATTTTAAATAAATATAAGCAAGTCATATGCTTTATGCAAGATGGTTAGGTTGTTATTTATTTAGAAAGAGACTAAGTCCTTAAACTCACTCTCTAAAGAGACTAGATCATGTAAGGACATGCTTCAAATGACCTAAATCTAATGCAATTTAGATTTCATTTTATTTTTATTTTTGGACAATTATTTTGACTCAGGCTAATATGATTCATATGCTTAATGCATGAGAAATAAAGTTATTGGTCAAAATCAGTGAGAAGGGAGGAGGTGTGTTTCCACCATGGCTCTCAAAGGTCAAGCCAACTTTCTATGGCAAAGGTGGAAGCCCTCTAACCAAGAGTGAAGCAAGATGCATTTGTACATGATGTTATAAAAGAAATACTCATCCAGCTAAGGGGTTGCTAATTCTTTTATCTTGATTTTAAACATAAGCTTTAGGTGAGGTTATGACTTCTTTATTTTTAGTTTTGAGTTTTAGATTTGATAAAAGATTTATTTTTTTTCTAAGAGCCTAATTCACATCCAGGCCATACATAAAGCAAGGAAGAAACTAGAAAAAGGATGCCACTTAATGCACAAGCTAAATAAATCATCAATCAATTTATAAAGCTAATCATAAAAGAATAAGAGGCCTTTGTGGTCAGGTACCATCACACAAACCCAAAATAAATTGTAAAGCTCCCTTATACAACCTGGATTACAAATGAATTAAATATAATTAAGCAAGAAATTTATTGTTATGGGGGTCTTCAAGCTTCATTTCTTCATTCTTCTTTTCCTCTTTCTTCTTCTTTTTTTCTTTCTTTTTTGGTTCCTTATTTTGGATGGTTGGAAGGTGATTGCTCCAAAGGCTTCACATGGTGCATAAGATGAAATCTTATGACCAATGTTCATCCTAATCCCCATAACAATCATTCCAAAATCCTAATTGTGAAATTGCATGAAAAGGAAAACATAATGGAATCTAACTAACACTTGTAAAATAGAGATTAGTTAAAAAAAACCAGCACAAATCCAAGCATGTATATTGGACTTATCACCCCACACATGGGTGACTAAGTCCACCTAGACTATTGTATTATGCTTAGGGGTATAAGCACCTACACAGCAAAAGGAATTATATTTTTATTTATGATAGCGCCCTTTAAGCACAATCCCCTACAAAAAATAATGGTTAGATTAAGATCGCCCTACCATTCATTCTATGCATATACATCCTAACAACCAATCTAAAACATATATCAAACAAAAGCATGCATCAAATCATGCACGCCCTAACCTAAAGTTAGAAGTGGTGACTTAGCCTAATGTGTGTGCTTTGGAGGTTTGTGTGGTATGCTTAGCTATGGCTTTAAGTTAGAATTTTCTAAGTGTGAAGCATGTTCAACTTAGAGGAGGGTTTCATTTAAGTGATTTAATTATTTTGGGTTGATTTTATTTCATGTTTTGATTAGGTTCAAGTGAATCCTACAATTAATTACTAAGTTATGAAGAAAGGGAAAGAGAAGAGAACTTCTCTTTCCTTCCCTAACCTAAGTAATTTCTAAAGTAGGTTCATGTTTTTGGTTTTGTTTAGTGAATTTTTTAATTAAGCATTTTTAATTAATCCTAAGTTTAGATGAACTCTAAACAAACCCATTCAAAAGAAAGGCATTTTAAGATTAAATAAAATGAACAAATTCAGAAAACACACACCACTTCATTTCTTTCCCAACATGTATAACATGCATATGAATGAATCCTAAGCATATCTATACATACCAAATGGAAAAGTTTAGCATACTTCATGATGCATGCTAAGTAGTTTATTTAAGAAAATTTGAATGCTTATGATACATGATTTTCATTAAGTAGCAAAGGGATTTCTTATCCAATTTTCACATGCACACATCAAACTAAGAAAGGCATAAGTGAGTATAGCGCCATTGTTAATAAGAGATGTAAGGTACAAGACCTACTTAGGGCTACTTAAAGGCTCATAACCTCGAGATTGTTCAGACTAATTATCACTTTTGTTAAATACAAACATGTGTACAAAAGAAATGAATGGAAAAGAAAGAATGCAAAAATTTGTATTAGTTGATTCATTTTGTTTAGGCAATTTATATGTGCAAGAATAGGTATCCTTTTTAAGTGGTAGTGTAGGAATGAATAGGATATGGAATTAGGCAAGTGTTAGGTTCTTTTCAAATGAACCATACATCTTACCAAATCCTATTCAAAACTACACTAGAAGGGAAGAAAAGGAAAACCTACACTAAGCACATCATTATATTTTACTCACATGCAAGCTTATAAATAAAAAATAAGTAGCACACTTTCAATTTTGATAATAGATTCATATATTTTGAAAATAATTTGGATTTAGTAGTGATAATAGCCACTCATATTCTTACTTTAGCCAACACATATAATTTTGACATAAAGTAAATAATTTCATTTTTAAATTTGAAAATATGAAAAGCATGGATGCATGAAATCACATGACATACATATTTAATATGTTGGGGAAAGAACTAAAGTAATGAAAGCATGTAAACACATTCACTGTAATTAAATCCTAAAGATAATCTTATGAAATAAGAAAGCTTAAAGTAAATCAAAGTTCATTTAATGTGATTTTTATTTAAGTTTGAGTTTGATTTAATTTTAAAAATATGAGTTGATTTTGCTATTCCTAACCCATTCCCACATGTGTTTGACATTTTTTTTAATTTTTAGATGATTAGATTCATTTTAGATTTTGATTAGGTTAAGGTATGAATTAAGCATGTTAATTAACCCTTACCTACACCACCTTAGCATAGTTAATCAAGTAATAATGAGCTAATGAGATGACATAAAACTTCACAAGGAATTTAAATTTGCAATGCACCTAGGAAGAAAAGGGCCTAATGCAATTTGGCTCATGATTAATGGTTAATTAAGCTAAGGAGTTTAACTTAAGTAATTTCAAAACATCCCTCACACATATAAGTTGGGTTTTGATTTTCTTAATTGAACTTAGGCTCTTGAACACCTAAGCATCTACCCAAGGTAGATTAATTAAGTTCTGGAAAGTTTTAGAAATTTTAAAAAATTAATTAAGAGGGTAATCAATGAATTAGCCCTTAATAAAGAGAGGATTAAGAAAAGAAAAGTGGGTTTAGAATAACTTAGAGAAAATATCCCAAAATTATTCCCTAAGCCTCCTATTCATTGGATCTAACCTTACTCAACTCTAATAAGGGATTAAAACACTAATCAAACCCTTAATTATATTAAGGGAGTAATTAGGAAATGCATTTATAATTCCCCCAATTATGCCATCAATAAATCCCAAGAAAATTAAGGGAGGTAGAGGTCATCCCCTAAAATATACCCAAGAAGTTTGGGCAGAGGATTAATTAAGAAGTAATTAGCAAATTAATATTTCCATTAAAACCCAAAATCAGATAAAGATATAATTCAAAATCGATTAAAACTAATTTTAGAATATTCTAGATTGAACTATCTTTCAATAGAAATTTACCTCATATTTTTTAAAATTTTTATTTAAGGAGATATGAATTTTTAAAGCTTAGAGGATTAATTAGAATTAATTAAAACTAATTAAACCCCTTAATCCATCGGGCGATTTTACATGCGCGTCGCACTATGAGTCACTTAAACATCGTACCACGCATGGATGCGGCAATCCGCTCGATCAAGGATCGAATGGCTAGGAATCACCCCATGGTTTTAAAAGGATAAATGGATTTATAAAACATGTGTTTAATATCGACCGTCCATCCAAAATGCGCTTATGGACGGTCGATATTATCCCTATTCTTCCCTGAGGATCAGGAATCGTCCATGATCTAAGCCTTGATCTGAGCTCAATTGAGCTCGGGTTAGGATAACATTTTGCACACACCATCATACACAAATGGAAATCCTATCCAATGGTTGAATTTTCATGCCATGACACTTTCTTTCACAAAGGACCAACACCCCTAAAGTCCAATGGTCAAAAATTTCCATACCTCATGGGCTTTCGATTCCCTTGGAGGAGCTTCGTCTGGTTGAGACGAAGCTGTGGTGAGAGAATTAGCTCCTGAGGTTGTGTAGTTTACTCTACGGACCAACTCCCCTTTCTCCCCTTTGCGACTTTGATCAAATTGAACTTCTTCTTGCTTGGGGAAATTGAATGAGAGCTTAGCCAAGCTCAATTTGGTCCCCCAAAGGAGTGTGCAAAGGTAATTGAGTTGGATTGTAGTGGAGGAAGTTAGGAATTAAGTGGAGCTCCCCTATTTATCAAAGGATGAAAATCGAGAATGCTAGATTTCAATTCCCTCTAGGAAGCTTATGATTGCTCTTTGATGGCTCCTGACACTCTCTAGCACTCAATCAAAAATGGGGGTGTGTGAATTGATTTGAATTAGGGGGAGTATATCTCCCCCTATGGTAATCAGACGGTCGAAGCATAGGTTATCGTTTTGATCCAATTGACCATATGGAAAGGGTTGTTTGGGTTGTTTGGAGTTGGCACATGGTCGTTTGAGCCAAGGAGTGGATTGGTAACCTCCCATGTGCTTCAAATCAAGTGGAGGGAGGTTTTCAAATTGGCTAATTGGGGGGTCCATGGTCCATTTGGGTCTACCATTTGACCCAAACCCATTGGGTTGGGTGCACCACCCTCCATAGTCCACTTGACCTATTAGGAAGGTATCAAGTTGATATGAAGAGGACTTGACCAAATTCCCCATGGATTTGACCAAAATTTGTTCTATGGCCTAAGGGTAGAATGGTCATTTGGCTGATTTTAAATTTGAATATGTTGGGTTGAGAAAATGGGTTTGGCCAAGTTTCATTGGATTTGGAGTTCATTTGATAAGGTTTGGCTCATGTTGACCCATTTAGGTCAAAATAGGTCAACTTGGGTCAAGTTGACCAATTGGTCAACCAAGGGTTGGGTCAAGTTCATTTGACTATTTGAAATGTTTTGGTGGCTTTGGTTTGATTCAATTTGGTTTCATTTTGAGTTTGGCTCATATGACTTCATTTAGGTCAAATGGGTCAAGTTAACCATTTGACTATTTGACCTATTTGAGGTCATGGGTAGGTTTAGGTTTGGAATAGGTAGATTGGTATCTTTGTTTCTAATAAATTTTGGTTAAATTTTGAATTTAGCTCAACATGACCCTTTAGATCAAGTTCAAGGTCAAGGGCTAGGTCTAGTTGGCCAATTGAGGCTTTGGTCATGTTCAACAAGTGATTTGGAATGAACTTGACCATTAGTTTCAATCAATTTGGCTTAGATCAAGTTTTGACATAATTTGACTTTTTGGGTCAAGTTAGGTCAACTTGGGTCAAGTGGCCAATTGGGCTAGGTTAGGCTCAAATGTTGACTTGGTCAAGTTCAATCATAGTTCATGAATGAATTTAGATCATTGGTTTCAATCAATTTGGCCTATGGTAGATTTTGGCTATGTTATTTCTGTTGTGTGACTTGGTCAACCCTTAGGTTTGACTTGGTTTGACCTAATTTGATTGATTGATCATCTGATGATTGTTGATCATGATGAGAGATAGGTGAGTTTTATTCAATCCAATTTGGTTAGGATTAGAATTTGGCTCATAAGATACTTTAGGTCACTTGGGTCAAGTGAGCCTGGGGTCAAATAGCTTGGTCAAAGCTTGATTTGAGTTTGATTGATCTTGTATATGGACTTATGATTGAAATATAAATCCATTTGCAAGTGGTTTGAAGTCAAATGGGTTTTGATTCATTTGAAAATTTCATATTCAAAGGAAGAACACGAATGGATTTGGGGTTTGATTTTTGAATTGGATTTTGATTTGTATTTATATTTGGATTCATGATTATAGGGTTGATCGAATCATGAAGAAAAATCAGGAGTTTGGCTTGATTTGAAATTGATTTGGCTAAGTTCAAGATTTTGACTTGAAAGGCTTAAGTTGGATTTTAAGTAGATTTGAGTTTAATTTTTGGAAGTGCTTTTGATCGTTTGAACTTATATTTCATATATGTGTGTGTGTGTGTGTGTGTGTGTGTGTGTGTGTGTGTGTGTGTGTGTGTGTGTGTGTGTGTGTGTGTGTGTGTGTGTGTTAATATAAATTAGAATATAAATGAGTTATGAGAAAATTTCATGAATTTGAATTGATTTGATCATGATTTAAGCTATGTCCTTAAAAGAGAATTTTAAGGGACTTAACAAATTTTTGGAGTTTGAAGCTTGAATTTTTGAATTTAGAATTGACTGATTTATATTTATATTTCATTTATATATGTGAATATAAATAAGTTATGAGAAAATCCCATGAATTTGAATTGATTTGATCATGATTTAGGATAAGTCCTTAAGATGGAAATTAAGGACTTAAGAAGGATTTTAAGTTTGGAATTTAATTTTTTGGGTTTGATTTGATTGATTTATATTTATATTTATATTTCATTCATATATGTGAATATAAATAAGAATATAAATGAGTTATAAGAAAATCCCATGAATTTGAATTGATTTAGATTTGATTTTGGCTGTCTTTGAAGGAAAATTTGAAGGACTTAGGAAATTTCATGAATTGATTTTGAATTTTGAGTTTAGTTTGGTTGGTTTGAATTTATATCTCATTTATATATGTGAATATAAATGAGAATATAAATGAATTATGAGAAATCTCATGAGTTTGAATTGGTTTGATCATGATTTAGGCTAAGTCCTTAAATGAAGATTAAGGACTTAAGAAAGATTTGGACTTAAGAATTTCATTCATGGGTTTCAATCATGGATTTCAATTATGGATTTCAATCAGATGGAGTTGATTTGAGTTTGGAGAAAATCAAATAAGATTGATTTGGAGTTTGACTTGAAGGAAGGAATGTGAGTGTTGGTTTTCTTTTCTCTCTGAATAGAGAAAAGAAATGACACCACATAGAGTTTAGGAATATTTTATTTAGATGACCAAATACAACATTAAGGAATAAACATATTATCTCAAAAGATAAACATGCTTTCTTGTAATGGATTCAATCATTTCAATAAAAGACTCCTAAGGCTAATGGGTCTTTCGTGTACCAAAGTATTTTCTCATGAACTACATAGAAAAGTAGAACAGGTCAATTTTATCCGGGATCTGGTTCCATAAAGAAGCCTCTATAGTTAATTACATCTTAGGAAGGGTATCTTCCAAAGAATACTCTCAAAGAAATAAGTGGTTATTCCTAAAGACTACTAAGGTAGCTTTCAAAGAATTGATTTTTGGAAATTCAATTGGGAGAGGTCCAAATTGGAGAGAGTTATTTTTAAGAGTCAAATGGAAAAGAGTAGGAAATGTCTATTGATACTGGATGCCCAGTAGATATTTCATCTATCTTATGATTGGGTTTCAAATTTGGGATTTAATTTTAGATTTCAAGTTATCATTTTCTTAGAAATCTAGGACTTAGATTCTAGCAGCACAAGATTGCAGAAATGCCTAGGGTTGAAGGCTTATTCCTAAAAGGATGCTTCAGAACCTAGTCTACAGTGCTTCTCGACATGTCGATGCTCGACCTAGTTCTATTTTGGGAATCATTGGTCGTTCTCTTCACTTGAAGGAACTAACCTATCCACTCTTCTAGGCTTACAACCCTCACGGAGAAGGTCAACTAACACCACCTAACGCATTTTAAAATCATGAGGCTAAGTCATATGAATGCAAGATGGTTGTTGCGTTTTTAAGAAAGAAATCTATGAACCTAGACTTACTCACTAACCCCAAAGATTATGTAGAGTATGAAGATGTACTTAAATAATGCATATTTTTAAATTTTATAATTTTGACTCAAGGTTCATTTTAGGCCATAGGAATGCAATTTATGCCTAATGCATGTAATTAGAAAAAGATTATGGGCTAAATCAGAATAGAAGAAGGTGTACTTCCATCATAGGCTCTCAAAGGTCAAGCCTAGGTAAAGATGGAATTCCTTTATTAATCAAGAGTGAAATAATATGATTATGCATGACATCCAGCTAAGGGGTTGCTACATATTTTATCTTGTTTTAATACCTAGGCTTTTATGTGAATATTATGAGTTGTATTATTTTTTATATTTCTTGATTTAGTTGGGTAGAAAATTTAGTTTATCCTATGAATCGTGCATACATCAGAGCATAAACATAGCACAGAAAGAAACCTAAGAAAGGCATGTTGTTTCTATTGTGCACCCAAAATAAATCAAACCAAATTAAATTATATAAGAAAAAGGCCCGTGTACCGCTATACACCCTAAGAGAGAAAATTGGACACCGAAGTTACCTTATACAACCCGCCTAGAACTACAAGTTTAGATCTATGGGTCTTCTTTCAAGGAAAGTCACCTTCGTGGAGGACATCCATCTGCAAGGGACCACCGCACCATCTCCTGGTGGTTGGGTCCCGCTAATCCTAAACCCCATAGATCCTAACCTAATTCTAAGCTCAAATTTACATTTAAAATTTAAAGAAAATCCTAAGCCCTGCAAAACAGATGTTAGGAAATACACACAACACACCAAGTAGTTTATATTTTCCAAACATATGGGCTTAGTATTAGTTGCTTGCCAAGCCCTCGCCATGGACTATGTTGGGATTTTCGCACGCAAAGCAAACGATAATTTTATGATTTATTTATTACAGGTGATCCCTTTAACATATAACTGTAAGAAAACAATGTTAAATCTAGAAAGAATGCCTTAACATCCAGTCTAACGAACAAACTAACCTAGGCATCCAATGCAACAATACACCACAGACATGTGAAGCACATCACAACATATCACGTGAGATTAAAAGAAAATCACGAACGATCTAACCTAGATCTAGGATCCGTGACCCAAATAATCTAGTGTGTAGTAGGTTTGTGTGGTGAGTCTCTTCTTTAAGCCTTTAAGTTTAAGTTTGATGTTTGAAATTTTAATTATTTTAAATTTTACCATTGGTTGGTTTCAATTCAAATGATTTAGTGATTTAAATTTTTATTTTTATGTTCATTTTATTTGGTTAAAGTTGTATTTAAATTTTCAAGAATGAGAAATAGAATGAATTTCATTTTTAGGTGAAACTCACTTTATTCCACATCCTAAATCCTAATGAGGTTTCCAAAAGTCTAACTAAAATTCTTAAGTATTTTAATTAATCCTTTTGATTTCATTGATATTTGGATTTGATTTATTTTATTTTGTTTGTTTGAATTATTTTATTTGATTTAATTTGTTTATTTTATTTCATTTTAAATTAAGTTATATAGATTTCATTTAATTTAGCTTATGTTATTTTAAGGAGTTTGATTTAAGTTTGATTTCAAATCATGGAGTTATAAGCTTAAGTTTTAAGTCCATTGATATAAATTAATATCTTAGGGTTATGCATGGATCATTCTCAACCTAAAGTTCTTAAGTTAATTCCTTGATCTGATTTGATTAATCTATATTTTAAGTCCATTATTTAAATTCATTAACGATAAGTATTTCATTAAACTTAACTTAAGTTGTTTTAATTATATTTGATTTTCATTAAGTATTGATTTTTTTAAAAAATTTGATATTTTATTAAATTCTCGACTTAGAAAGTTTTAATGAATTACCCTAAGTTTTTTTTGATGTTTATTTGATTGGTTCAATTTATTTGTTGATTTAATGAATTAATGATTATTCTTAGTTATTATTTAGTTCATATTGACCTAGAGATTTGGAAATTCAAGAATTCCAAATTTATAAACCAATTTGGTATAATAATTATGACAAGTGGGGTTTCATGCTAATTTTATGTTCTTAAGGGGGATTAAAATGTGCACTTGATTTAGGGGATCTCAAAGGCTGGAATCAAGTAGCTTCTATTCTTCAAAAGAAAGGTCGTCAAAGGAATTGAGAGAATTCCTTGTGATTTGATCACGCTTTTGGATCCAAATTTCGATTTTGATGTATTCAATGGTTGAGAGCACTTGAGGGTGGGGAGAGTTTGTTTGGCTTTTTGGTATCGATGGTGTATGAGAGCTTTTTTTCCTTGAGAGAGTGTGTATATGTTATTTCCTTCATGGCATGCTCTTTCTTTTTAATTTTTTTTTATTATCTTTCTCCATGATTGGCCTTTTTTTTTTGCTTGATTACTTTAGTTGAAATCGCCACCACCTCAAGAGATGGTTTTTTTGTCTTGGGGTAGGTGATGTGGGATGAGGACAAAGGGAATTTTTCCTCTCTTTATCCTTCTTTTTTTTTAATTAATTTTTTTTATTTTGTTATTTGATTTATTAATTAAATAGATTAATTAACTTATTAATGGTGTTTAAGATGATTAATCTCTTATGCACATTCATTGGTTAAGATGGTTTTGAATTTTCATGCTTTTATATTTTGTTTAACTCACTTAACCCAAATTGGGTTAAGTTGAGTCAAGCTTGTTTTCTTATGGGTCAAATGACCCATTTGACCTAAACACACCCAATAGAGAGTTAGGTTATGCCCTATTATCATTCCCATATGATTTAGTTTGATGTTATTTTGATTTTACTTCAATTTGAGTTCAATGTGGCTTATTTAAGTAATTTTGTTTTAAGGAATTTAATTTACTTAATCTAATCTTAAAGAATTAAAATTTATTTGTTATTATGATTAAAACTATTTATTTAATTTTTAAAAATATTTTTTGGTGATTTTATTTAGTCAAATTTTAGTGGGTTGACTTTTTGACCAAGTGGGCCCACTTAAGTCATTTCTAGGTTAACTAGGGTTGACTTTAGGTTTGACTTTTAATCATTTTGGATTGATGATTATTGATTATTAAGTTGATTAGTTAATTTTGAATTTGGATGCTTAAGTTGATCCTACCTAAGATGAATAGGTTAGATCCAACCCAAGGTGAATTATCAGTCACTATGTGTCTGAGCATGCTAAATTAACCTCATCCAAAAATGAGGTCAATAGTGAGGAGTGGTTCAAGATAAGGGTAGGAAAATTTTCCTAACACCCTTAAGGCATGACCTATCCCTATGGCTAACTCTTCTAAGTCTCTAGGGATAGGTTAACTATCCACCTAATCACTAGATGTGTCTTAAGACTAAGGAACTCTTAAAGTATAAGAGAAGTACTATGTTTAAGATGGAGGGGTTGAGAGATCATTCTAAAAATGAGGTCAACAGGAAGGTAGTCAAGAAGATCTTTAAGAACCTCTTAAAGAAACCTGATTTTCAGCTACTAGTGCCTAAATGGCCGAGGAAGTGGGCAAGAGTGATGATCCTAACTTTTATCCCTACCACCACATGTTTGGCCATATCTTAGAGGACTACATCACCTTCAAGGGCTGGCTTGAGCACAGCTACAAGTCAGGTGCCATAATTATCCCTAAGGATTATTTATTAGAACAACAGTCTAGTTCTGCTAGGGTAATCCTTGAGGATACATGTGATCCTCTCATGACAAAAGAAGGTAGGGATATTTCCTTATACCAAACCTTTAAAAAAATTATTTCTAAGATAAAGAAACTCTCCTTACAAGTGATTGAGGCAGCTCAAACCTCCAAGATCAATGAAGGTTTGCAAGTTACTAAAGATAACTCGATGAAGATAGAAAAAATGCAGCCCACACTTGCTAGGATAGTTTGAAGCCACCGAGTCAGCATTCCACTGCTGCTACTACTTCATCCAGTTCTTCTTCTAACAGAGTAATGGGAAAAACTACCAAACCCTTACTCCACTTACTTTACTTGATTTCTATCATGTACCTCCACCCAAAAAGAAATCAATGAAGAAAGCATATTTCACTTACATCTTGTACATTTTTTATGCTCTTGATTTTATTCCGATTGGAAGCTCTCCAAGTCTAGAAAATAATAATAGCTATAATAATTCTGATCCCTTCTCTTCTGATTCAAAATCAGACTTTTCTTTTCTGAATCAATCAGGTTCATCCATTGAGATTGACTTGGAGTCATCTGACTTCGAGGGTCCCATAGGAGAAGCTGTAGGTATACCCGACGAGCAGGTAGAACTTTTTGTCAATCCGCCACATGAAGTCACTGAAGTCAACCTACGTAATGACAAAGTTCTACTTCCTAGGGTAGCACCTCAGGATAAGAGTAAGCAAGTTATTGGTTCCAATGAGCAGATAGCCCCTCCATAGAATGTTCCACCTATGGATATGCTTGTGGAGGACTAGCCCATAGTTGATTATAATGTTCTAGCTCACCTTAGAAAGTTGGCAGTTAAGTTAAGCATATATGATGCCCTTGTCTTATCCAAAGAGATTATGGAATCTCTAATCAAAGATCTTCTTGATCTAGATATGTGCTTAGCTCAACTGATCGCTACTGAAGAGGAGGCACACATCTCGAGGGACATCTTAGGAGTTATATTTAGTGATGAAGACTTGCTTCTAAGAACGATCGAGCATAACCATCCACTCTACATCATAGTGGATATGGGTAGATTCAGACTGTCAAGGGTGTTGGTTGACCTAGGTGCAACAGTCAACATTATAATTCTAAAGACCCTTGCTTATTTGAAGATTGACATCTCCAAACTCAATTCAGAGAGGATGGTGCTGAAAGGATTCAATGAGCAAGGCAAGAGGGCTTTAGGCTCCATAGTGTTGCCAATGGAGATTGATGAGTGGAAGACTGAAGCCAAGTTTCACATTATAGACTTAGATACATCTTTTACTGCATTGCTTGGGAGACCATGGATACATGAAAATAGCATGGTTCCATCCTCTCTATATCAGTGTATGAAGTTTGTGAGAGGTGGGATCACCTACTATGTCAAAGGAAATCTCAAGTAATTTTCAGTTCACGAGGTTGCCATATATGAGGATGCAGCCTACTACCTCCCTCAAAATTAGTAAGTATATTCTTGTAAACTTGGTTAAAGTTCAAAAATAAAAGAAAATAAGAAATAAAAAGAAAGAAGAAAAAAAGAAAAGAAAGAAAAAGAAAAGGAGAAAGAAAAAGAAAATGAAAAAGAAAATAAAAGGGAGGGAGAAATAGACTTGGAGGAAGAAGTGGAGCTTAACATTAGATTTCACCCACAGTTCATTACTCCATTTGAACATGTGGGTAGGATTACCCAACCTCCACCAGGCAGAGGTAGAGACCAGTTCAGAGGTAGTCCTAGGGGTAGAAAACCTCCTTATTGGTCACCTAATAGTAAATATGTCCCAATTACCAAGAGTACACCTGCTATCCATATAGACTTAAAATCAAGTTTAGAGGATGAGTCTTATATGGTTAGCACACCAGCCAACTCTTCTCAGCAGCAGATTTATTTTGAGGTGACACTTGTGCCAGACAGTGATGAAGACCGGGCTCCAAAGCAAAGCATGAGTGTATCCAAGTCTATATGTGAAATAGTCAGGAATCAGTTAGGAACTTTAGCTCTAACCCTACTTTTCTCATAAAAAGTTGAGAATTTGGTAGTTAAGGAAGCCCCTAAGTCATCCACAGATTTGAAGACTCAGAGATTCTTTATGGGAGCATCATCCTCAAGTTAAGAAGTTAATGTAGAACTTAAGGATGATTCATATAAAGATTTAATACAATTGCCTTTTGATTGGTACTTGCCTTTTCTCTTAATCTAGCAAAGAAGGGATTAATCCATACTTGGTCTAAACATATATCAAATTACTTCAAGAGGTTATGTGATAACAAATGCAGACATTCTCAATCAAGACCAGAACTAGGATTTGGTACAGTAGGTCCAGTCGATGATGATGATTATTGCTTAGTCATCACCAATCATTTGGAATCGATAGTTCTTTTCAAATCATATTAATTCATGAGGATGTGCTTGAGAAACCGTGATGCTTATGATTTTGAAGTCTAAGATGCGCCACCAGAGTTTGAAGAGGAGATCAAATCAACCCTTGACAAGCTCAAAGAAATCAACGTAGGGACTGAAGAAGATCCACACCCAACATACATTAGTTCCTTATTGAACTAAACTAAACCAATGACTTAGTTAGGCTACTGAGTTTAAGGACTACTTTGCATGGAGTTATGAAGAGATGCCTGGATTATCTCTTGATGTAGTAGTCCACAAACTAGCAATAAAACCTAATGCTAACCCCATCATGCAAGCTCCTTGATGCATGTGACTAGACATTGAACAACAGGTTATTTCTGAAGTTAAGAAACTGATCGACACTGGCTTCATGAGGGAAGAAAAATATCCTACCTGGTTGGCTAGTGTTGTCCCGGTTAAGAAGAAGAATGGCCAAATTCGCATATGCATTGACTTTAGAGACTTAAATAAGGCATGTCCAAATGATAAATTTTCACTACCAATCCCAGAACTGATGGTGGACATTGCTTTATCTCATGCAGTCTTCTCTTTCATAGATGGCTCAAATGGCTACAACCAAATTAAGATGGCCCATGAAGATGAGAAAAATACTACTTTTTGAACCCCGATTAGAATTTATCTCTATAAGGTCATGCCTTTCGGCCTTAGAAATGTCGGTGCCACATACCAGTGAGCCATGACTTGAATCTTCGACAAACATATTCATCATTAAGTCAAATATTACGTCGATGATCTCGTTATCAAAAGTAAAGAAAAAGAAGACCACCTCTTTGACTTGAGAGTATTTTTTGAATGGTTAAGACAATTTAACCTCAAAATGAACTCTCTGAAGTGTGCATTCAGAGTAACTTAGGAAAGTTCCTTAGATTTGTTGTCTGACACCGAGGAATCAAGATCGATCCAGAGAAGATCAAAGCGATACTAGAAATGCCACCCCCTAAATATCTAACTCAACTCAGATCATTTCAAGGGCGGTTGACATATCTAAGATGCTTCATATCCAACCTATTAGAAATGTGCCAGCCATTTTCAGCACTTGTCAAAAAAGATGCCAAGTTCAAATGAGATGACAAGTGTTAGCATGTCTTTAATGACAACAAGCACTAATTGATGACACCGCCAGTTCTAGCAGCCCCTAACCCGAGCAAGCCACTCATCCTCTACACTACAACATTAGATGACTCCCTTGGCACTTTTTTGGCCCAAACCAATGACGAAGGGAAAGAGAATAATTTCTACTATCTCAACCATTGTCTAATCCCTACTGAAGCCAATTATCTACCCATTGAGAAACATTTCCTGCCTTTAATCTTCTCACCCAAAAGCTACAGCATTATATGCTTTCTTATAAAGTCAACTTGATCTCTAAAGTCAATCTGCTACAGTATCTCATGACATGATCGACGTTATCCAGACGGTTGGCACAATGGTCCATGATTCTCTCATCGTTTGACATTACTTTCATACCCCTCTGTGTACTAAAAGAAGAAGCATTGGCAGACTTCTTAGTAGCACACCCACTCCTTGCTGACTCTCCGCTTAATGATGATCTCCCTGATGAACAAATCATGAACTTAGGGGACACTAGCAATCACCAATGGGAATTGTATTTTGATTGTCCAGCTTCCTCTCAAAAAGGAGAAGAACCACAATCTACTCTTCTAGGAAAGGCGGGAGTAGGAATAGTACTTCTAACTCCAGGCCATGATGTGATGAGATTCTCATACCATCTTTCCAATCCTTGCACCAATAATGAAGCCAAGTATGAGGCTTTGACTGTTGGTCTAGAGTTAGCAGTCACACTATGCATCCAGAATCGACATCTTTAGGGATTCTCAGCTGGTCATCAACCAAATTGCTGGGCCCTACAAAGTCCTCAAGCCTAAGCTCCATCATTATCACAAGTACACCATGGAGCTGTTAGCCCAAATCCTAGAGGTTACCATATACAAGATCCCTCGAGGAGAGAATGCACTAGTGGATATACTAGCAAAGCTTGCCAAAGAGTTGGCATGTTCAGAGGATGAGTCAATATCAATAAAGATTCAAAATAGACAAGTCTTATCTTTTATTAATACTGAACTTATTGAGAAATACTCTCTTGAAGAAGAGGTTGCCATTGCCAAAAAGGATGAGGAGCTGTATTGGAGGCAACCATTCATAGACTATCTAACTAAAAGAAAACTACCTCAAAAGAATTCACAAGCTCATCAAATGAAGCAGAGAGCCCTTTCCTACACTCTCATTGATGGCACCTTATACTGGCGGTCCTTCGATCATATGTGGCTACATTATTTAGATAACAGCCCATAATATAAGGATACACATCGATTATGCGAGCTCACCAATCCGGCGAAGATGAAGACCAAGATCAAGAGGCTGGGGTACTATTAGCCAATGATGATTATCGACTGCATGGATGTAGCCAAGTGTTGTCACCAATGTTAAGTGCATGGAGTGGTGCTACACCAACCATCCAACATTCTACATCCAACATTGTCCTCTTAGCCATTCGAGTGTTGGGGTACTGACATTATCGGTCTGATCGATCCTCCTTCCAAATATCATCGATTCATCCTTGCCGCTACTGATTACTTTTTCAAGTGGGTAGAGACAATACCTCTTAGGGAGGTCAAAGCCCAACATGTGCTCCAATTTTTCAGGAACCCTATCATATATAGGTTTGGGGTGCCTCGATGAATTATATCCGATAATGGTACTGCATTCAAGAGCACCAAGATCAATAACTTCACTCGGACATACATAGATTGGAGATACTCTACCATCTATTACCCGCAAGTGAATGGTCTAGCAGAAGCTTTCAACAAAACTCTCATTCAAATACTCAAGAAGACACTCGATGATAATAAGCGATAATTGCATGAGCAGTTAGTTGAAGCTTTGTGGGGTTATCGCACCACTTACAAAACTCCAACTTAATTTACTCCTTTCTTCTTAGTGTATGGGTCCCAAGTCATTCTACCATTAGAAGTCCAACTCCCATCACTAAGAATAGTTGTGAGCAAGATCATGATAGAATAGAATGCCAAGTTGTGATTAAAAGAGCTCAAAGGTGTGGAGGAGAAACACTTACGAGTATGTCAGAACCTCGAGTTGTACAAAGCCAAAATGATTCAAGCTCATAACAAGTTGGTCCACCCTAGAGCTTTTCCAGTATGAGAGCTTATTTTAGTTCTAGAAAACTAATTGTTGCTCGTTGCAAGATGGGAGGCAAGTTTGAACCCACTTGGGAAGGCCCTTTTGTCATAGAAAAGGGCTACTAAAGAGGATCTTATCAACTTATTAACCATAAAGGAGAGCACCCGATGCTTCTGATCAATGGGCACTACTTAAAGAAATATTACCCATAAAATTATGTTTGAAAATAATAATCATCAATGAAAATTACATTTCAAATTAAATCTCTTCAAATTGAAAGCATTTTCATCTAGGAATTCGCCATGACGCATTTAGGATAGGTGTAAGAGAACCCAAGCAGCATTTTATCCTTCATCAACATAAACAAAAAATAGACACAATTCTCCAGAGCTATTAGGATAGGTGTAAGAGAACCCAAGAGGCATCCTATTTCGACTAGCATAACTAAGTTAGGTGCAAGAGAACCCAAACGGCATCCTTTCTTGGTGGAGTCACATTGCCCCTGTGGCACCATTTCATCCATTCTTCGACATGTTTAGGATATGTGTAAGAGAACCCAAGCGTCATCCTATTCCTTCTTTCACAACATAAACACACATCTTTTATCTCAGGCTACTTTGATGTGAGATAAAGCCCCCTATGACACTCACTCATTAGCTTCTCTAGTCGGGCTGACATGTTTCCCTACTAGTGCATCACCCCAGATCTCTTATTTAGGAGGATGTAACTCTGCTACATTTTCCTTCCTGACTTGATCGTTGCACACCGACAAGCACCTTGTTAGCATAGTAAACCTTACTATGTAGTCGGTTAGCTACCCTCATGTTGACTTCATTTAAGAGGATGTAAGTCTGTTACTCCTTCTTCTTTAAACTAACCATCATGAACTGACTTGGTTAAGTAGGATAAGTCCCCCAGCAGCACCTTTCCTCCTGATTACTTCAAGTCTGGGTCCAATCCTTCTTTATGACTCTCTGCTTGGTAGTCGCCCTTAGGTCAGGTTAATCTGTTATGCCATCAGGGGTGTACCTAGTGGTTGATCCCTACTTTAAAAGATGTAAGTCTGTTATGCTTTCTTCCCAAGTACAGCCATTGCACACCGGCGAGCACCCAAGTAGGATAGCACCTTTCTGGCCAAAGATAGACTATCCTGGCAATCAGTTCTGCATTTGGGAGATATAAGTCTACATGCCTTCTCTCTAGACTGATTATCGCACACCGATGAACACCTTAGGTTGGTTGGTGTTCACTATGCTGACAGCAACCCACCCTATGGATACACCACTCTTAGTAGATGCAAAGTTGCTACACTTTCTCCTTGAGTTGGCCACCGAATACCTAAAGGCATTATTTTCTTCAGAGATTAGGATAACGCCCCTAGTGGCACCTCCCCTGTGGGCACTCTACTTGGATCACATCATTTGTGACCCCATTTAGACACTACACGGGTTACTTTTGGATTGGACAGTCCCCTTTTCTTAGTAACCACCCCTATGGTTGGATATTTTCTTTAACGGATGTGCAGATTCTCTCTTGGTCCAGTAAATTTGAGATAGGTCAAGGCTAACATAGCCCCTTCTCAGTGTGGTCCCTTACACACCAATAAGGTCCACCATATAAAATAAACAAAATATATTTTTGCTTATAAATTAGGAGTTAACGCCCCTAGCGGCACTTTCCCAGGCAGGCATCCTATCTTTAGTGCAGTGTCAGTAAAATTCTCTATAGGAATCGACTGACTACCTTTGAGTTGAGATAAGTCCTGAGTGGCACTCCCTCAGTAGTCGCCCTTTGGTCGGGTTCAATCTGTTGTGCCACCAACAGGTTACCCCGATAGACGTCTTATTTTGGAAGATGTAAGTCTATGCATTCTTTTTAGCATGATCGTTGCACACCGACGGGCAGCCCTAGGTTGGATTTGATCTATTATACATCAATGAGTCACCCCAGCGGCTGGTCCCTACTCTGGAAGATGTAAGTCTATTACACTTTCTTCCTAATATAGTCATTGCATGCCGAAAGGCACCCCTTAGGTTGGATAGTCTTACCCTTTGGCCATTAGATTACCCCTTTAGATAGATAAATCTAAGATAGGCCAATGTTGACATAGCCCCTTCTCAGTGCGGTCAATCACACACTAATGGGATCCATCAAATGAAATTAATCTTGACTACTTTTAAGCTGACATAAGTCCCCCAATGACACTCACTCAATAGTCATCCTAGGTCAAATTTGATTCATTTCGCATCCAACGGATCGCCCCAGCGGTTGCTTTGAAAGATGTAAGTCTGCTATGCTTTCTTCCTAAGTATAGTCATTATACACCAACGGGCAGTCCTAGGTCCGGTTCGTTTTGTTTTGCCATCAACATATCACCCCGATGGTTGATCCCTACTTTGGAAGATGTAAGTCTACTATGCTTTCTTCTTAGCATAGCCGTTGCACACCAAAAGGCAACCCCTTAGGTCATATAGTCCTACCATGTGGCTGGTATAGACTACCCCTTTGGATCACTAAATCTGAGATAAGTCAAGGCCGACATAGCCCCTTCTCAGTGAGTCCATCGTACACCAACAGGGTCCATAATATAACACACCAAATTAAATTAAATCAAATCAATATAAATTAAATTAATCATCAGGACTACTCTTGAGTTGAGGTAAGATCCCCAGAGGCACTCACTCAGTAGTTGCCTTAGGTCAGGTTTGATTTGTTGTGCCATTGACAGATTACCCCAAAGACTGATCCCTACTTTGAAGATGTAAGTCTACTACGCTTTCTTCTTAGTACAGCCATCACACATCAAAAGACAACCCTTAAGTCAGATAGCCCTACCCTAAGGCAGGTGGACTACCCCCTTTGGATTTATAAATCTAAGACAGGCCAAAGCCTCCGTTGCTCCTTCTTAGTCGGTCCATCGCACTCCGACAGGGTCCATAACAAACAAAATTCAAAACCAACCTTCCTAGTGGAGTCAAATTAAACATATCGAACAAACCAAACTTCTCCCCAGCAAGGGAAAATCAAATTTGCCTCCCTAGTGGAGCTTAGATCTAAATCAAACAAATCCAATTAAGTGTACATCTCCAGGATATGCCCTCAATCCAGAACCCTTCTCCTTATTGGAGCCATAACAAATTAAACCAACCTCCCCAGTGGAGTCTAATCAAACAAATCAAAGAAATCTAACCAAACTCTTATCCCTAATAGATAGACCAAACCTACTTCCCTAGTGGAAGGTTCACATCTCTAATCCCTAGTGAATTCAAAACCATATCCCTAGCGATATGCCTCTACATCAATTAAAATAAAATAAATTAAAAATTAATTCGATCTTGATCCCTAAGTGGGTTATAGATTCTTATCACTAGTAGATACACACCCAACTTAATCATATTCATAATCAAACTCAAATCCATATCACCAATGGATACCTTGAACTGCCTCCGTAGTAGAAGGTTCTTGTACTCAATCCCCCACGGAATCCTCCTTCTAGCTCTCTTACGCCCTTGGCATAAAGAGAGCTGCATCGCACTAAGATCATAATTTTATTCACCTTTTGGGTTTAGGTGTCAATCGTTTCTATTATTGTTTGTAATCTTTTGGATGTTATTGATCATTTGATCCAATGCGTGCATGTGCCTTGTGTTACACACACCTATTGGGGGTCCTCTTATTGACCTCACTTTCGGAGTGAGCTTAACCTCCTCTTCTAGACATTAAGAGCTCCTTAGTCATAAGGCACTTCAAGCGATTAGGTGAACACTTAACCAAGCCTAGAGACTTATAAGGGTTAATCATAGGATTAGGTCATGCCTTAGGACTTAAGGAAATCACCGATCCTATAGCCTAAACCCAATCCATATGCACCTTCTCAAATCAAACCTAGATTCAAATTTTAAACCAAACCTCAAATTTAAATTCAAATTCTAAATCTAATTCCAAATTTGACTCCAAATGATTGAAACCCAAAATCAAAGTCAAACCAAACCAAAACCCCTTTTAAGCCATATGGACCTACCTCCATGTGCTTAACCAAATTAACCTTCAAACCAATCCAAACTCAATCAATTTTCTTATAAATCAATTGCTCCTTCATTTATATTCATAAATATAAATAAAATCTAAACTCAAATGACCAAATCTAAATCCAAAATCAAATCAAAACCCAATCTAAGCCCTTTGAGCCAATTCTTTGGACTTAGCCAAATTCTATCCAAATCAAGTCAAAACCAATAGATTTTCTCTTGAATCAATCATTCCTTCAATCATTTATCTAAATATAAATGAAACCTAAAATCATCAAACTAAATTCAAGTCAACCCAAGTCAAGCCCAACTTAGCCCTTTTGACTTAAAAATTTCAAATGAACCAAAATCAATTGGACTCCAAATTGATTGCAATTGAATTTATATTTTAATTCTAGGCTCATATATAAGTTCAGCGAAATTGAAATCAAGTCAAAACTAAGCTAATTGACTCACTTAGGCTCACTTGGCCTAAAGGACCCTTTTGAGTAAAGTTCTAATCCAACCCAAATTAGATTGAACTAAGCCCATCCAAGCATCATATAATGACCAACAATCACCCTAGAGTGATCAATTATCATGGATTAGGTCAAACCAAGTCAACTTGGTCACTTGACCAAGTCAAGCCTTAGCCCAAATGAACTAAAGCTAGCCAAAACTCATTCTACACCAAATAGGTTAAAACCATTGATTCACATAAACCCATGATCAATGTTTGAACATGACTTGACCACCAATTGAACCAAATCAGGCCCAATTGGTCATTTGATCCAAGTTGACATAAATTGACCTAAAGGATCAAATTGGGTCAAATCATGATCTAACCTAAATTGATTGCAACCAGTGGCTCAAGTTCATTCCAAATTGATTATTAGACTTGGCCAAAGCCATAATTGAACCCAATTTGATCAATTGGGCCCAATTGAACTAAAGGGTCAATTTGGCCTAAATTCAAATTAAATCCAAATTAATTCAAACCAAAGATTACATTCATCTTCAATTAGCCAATTGAACATGAATCAACTCATAACCCAAACTAATTTGGCTAATTTTGGTCAAATTAGTCAACTTGACCCATTTGAGCATTTGATTCCAAATGAGCTAAAATCAATCCTAAGCAAAAGTAAATCAAATTAATCATACCAAAATACTTTAAATCATCATTTGAACCTAACCTAAGTCTTGGTTTGCCCTAATTTGATCAATTGGTCAACCTAACCCAACATGACCCAATGTGACCCATGTAATGCAAATTGAGTCAAATCCCTTGAAACCAAGCTATGACACATTGGGAGCTAATCAAACCCGACCCAAACCCATTTAGGATCAGCCTAAAATCAGCCCAAACCCAATTGAAGCAAAACCCAAGGTAATCCCTCTTGGAAATGACATCCCACATGTGATCTTACCCAAATAGAGAAAAGTCCACTCCTTCCCATCCTTTGCATTTAATGGAGCTGATCCTACAGTTGAAGAAGAAGACTATGGAGCTAAATTCAAACGTCCTCAATCAAGCCATCACCACCCAACCACCTCCCCATCACCCTTAATGGAAAAATTCAGCCATTCCCTTAAAAGGAGAGAAAGATATCTCATTCCAATAATTATCGAGCTCACACACATTCCAAGAGCTTTCCCAAACAAGGAGCAACCTTCCCCCACTTGCTTTGAGCCTAAAAAAATATCAAATCAAAAATTTTTCAAAGAG
This sequence comes from Cymbidium sinense, assembly GCA_021442155.1. Taxonomy (NCBI): domain Eukaryota; kingdom Viridiplantae; phylum Streptophyta; class Magnoliopsida; order Asparagales; family Orchidaceae; genus Cymbidium; species Cymbidium sinense. Next base: position 178,139,781 of record CM038218.1, read on the forward strand.
GAGGTGGCGGCCATTGGTAAATACAACATTCTAAAGGGAGGCAAACATTCAAACTTATTCTAAGATTTCCTCTCATAACCAGGAGCTCACTCAAATCTTCACTGCCACCAGAAACCATCCCCGATGAGGTAATTTCATAAAATCGTAGACGGCCTTAGAAGCTTTTGTTTGCTTCAATGTGTACACGATTTTAGGAATTTTCCATAGATTTCCCTTGCATTTTTTTTTTCATTTTATGTGATCCCCATGAGAAATAGAAGTTTTTTGATGAGAATTGACACAAAATCAAGCCCAATCAGACAAAATTTTGTTCAGTTTCGAGAAAATTCGATGAAAACATTATTTTGTCATCACTTTCACCATTTTTGAGAGATGATGCACATCAACTGTCTGATCTCCCATTCATAGGGACGGAGGATTGAGATTTCATGCTAGATCACACTATTTCAGCCCTCAGATCATGGATCTCGTCTGGACCATCCGATCTGCGATCAGACGGTCCAATCGAAACCACGCATCCGCACCTTTTCATGCTTCAACCTTCATATCATGCTATCCAATCTAGATCATCCGATCGTGGATCGAGCGTTTGGATCATTACATCGCCGAATTTCGCTCATGAAACGCGGCCAACCAACGTGTGTATGGCACGCGCACGGGACCGTGACACCCAACCAGAAAGAGCTACATGGCGTCACGTGCCATGTGAGACCGCAGTGCCCAATCGCACGGACTGGTTTAAGTGGGAAAATTGTCTATTTTCTGATTTTCAAAATTATTTAAATTATTTGATATTTCAAAAATTCATAGAAAATAAAATACTTAATGAAAAATTACAAATAAGGGCTCGTTGGATTTATCCTTCCGGAAGGAATCTAACAAATCTAAAATTATCAAATTTCACTAAATAGTTTGAGCTTAATTTGTGTTTTAGTGAAAATTGATTTTCATTAATTAAATTAAAAATACATATTAGATTGATTTGAAATTTTCAGGGATGAAATTAAAGTTAAAATGCACCTACCATAAAACTTTCAACTCTAAAGATTTCTAGATTGGACAATATTGCATTCTAAAATTCAAAAAGTGAAAATAAATTAATGGACTTTATAAAAATCCTGAAAAATCACTTAAATCAAATAAAACTTTGAAAAATCATAACAAATCATAGAAAATCATTAAAAAAAAATAAATAAACATTCATTTTGAAGGTATTTTAGGGGAGAATTTAATAAAAATATTCCCAGTTGATTTTAAACAGTAATTAAGCTTAATTTAGGTTTAATTGAAAGTTTAATTAGCTTAATTACTCTCTAATTACTCAAGTAATTAGTTCCAATCTTTTTGAGGTTGATTAATGGTATGGCCCCTGCTTCACATAAATTTCTTGGGATTAATGATTAAATTCATTAATTAAAATGTTTTAATTAATCAAATTAAAATCATAATCATTCCAGAACTCATCTAATTAAGTTTCTTGGGTAACTTATATGTGTGACTATTTAAGAAAATTATGGCTAACTTATATGTGTGGGTAAGTTACAAGAGTACTTAATTAAGTTCTTTAATCAAATTAACCACTAATTGTGAGCCAATTGCATTAGGCCTTTTATTTCTTAGAGTCATTACTGATTTAAATTTCAATTCATGTACATGTCATGTTGGCTCATAATTAATTGGTTAATTACTTTAAGATAACATAGGTAAGGGGTAATTAATGGACTTAACTCATATTGCAACCTAATTAATCTATAAAATCAAATTAATTTCTTTTCATTGAACTAAATTGATTAACCAATATGAAAATGGGTTAGGAGTAAATGATTGAATCCCCTCTTTTCTTTAAATCAAATCAAACATCCAAAAATAACTTAATAAGAAGCTTTGGTTTACTTTAAATGATTGTATTGGATATGATTGTCCTTAGGAATTAGTTTGATAGAAAGAAATGTGTTTTTTGTCTTATTATTTTTTTCCATTCATATTAAATGATGTGTGTCATATGGTTCCATGCATTCATGCTTTCAAAATATTTAAAATCAAATGAAATTTTCTTTATATTGAGCTTGCATGAGTTGAACTTAATTTACAATATATGTGGCTATTATCACTACTAAATCAAAAATTATTTTCAAAAGTTTATAAATCAATTACAATATTTGGAGTGATATTAGTCATAAGTATATGTAAGATTGCATGTGTTTTAGTTTAAACATATGATGTGGAGTTCTCTTTCTTTAATTCACATATAGATTTGCATAAGTTTGAACATTCATAAGTGTATAGTCTATTTAAAAAGACAACACTTATTTGAATTCATCCTTACATATTTCTATATTAGAATTTCAATAGAACTTTAACTCATATGTATAAGTAAATTCAATTAAGAAAGATACAATTTTTGCATGATTTTCCATTCTTATAGTTATTTTTTCATTCATGTGTATTTAAGAATAGCGGGTATATCTATTCTGGACATTCTGAAGATGCATGACTTTAAGTAGCCCCAAGGAGGTCTTTACCTCACTCCCCTGGTTAACAATAGTGAAGTACTTGCTTAAAACTTTTATACACTTGAGTGTGCATTTAGCTAATGAGTGAAAATCTCATTTTCTACAAAATACACATATGCATCTTTCATTTAAAGTGTGTTAAAAGAAATATATTGCATGCATTAGTCATACTTAGGATTCAATCATATGCATGTTACATGTGTTGGAAAGGAATATTGTGATGTATGTCATGTGTTGGTAGTTTATTCAAATTAATCTTAAGATGCCTTTCATATTGAATGGAATCATTTAAAGTGAACCTAAATTTAGGTTTAATTTAAAATGTGTAATAAGCCATTCACTAAAGAGAACAAATTAAATTAGGGATGAAAGAGGGGAATTCTCTTTCATCTCTTTATAACACTTAGTTGCTAAGTGTAAGGCATATGAAATAAAAGAAAATACTAAGTAAAATTCTCAAATCAATTAAATCATTTAAAGTAAAATCAACCTCTTATGACTAAACATCCTTTTACATTTAGAAAATCAAAACCTTAATGCCTAGTTAGGAATTACCACACAAGCCTTAACACACATTAGAATTAAGTCACCACTTTTAGTCCTAGGTTAGGACGGTATATGTTTGGTGTATGTTTTACTTTGTGATGTAATGTTGTAGACTGGATGTAAGGGTGTATGCTTCATAGACTGGATGGTAGGCCGTGATTAGCCTAATCTTATTTTCTACAGGGGACTATGATTAAAGGGGCTGCTTAAAATAAATATAAATGCTCTTTACAGGTTTCTTATGCCCTTAAGCATAATCCATGTTAGGACAGGTGGGCTTGGTTACCCATGTGTAGGGTGCTAAGTCTAAATTATGATTTAACTTCTTAGGTCGTATGTGTGTTTAGTTAACACTTATTTTGCAAGTATGGTTTGATTTACTTTTCCTATTTTTAATGTAATTTTGCATTAGTGATTAGGATTAGTACTATGGGGGTTTAGGATGGGCATTAACTAGAAGGCTTAGTCCTAGGGTGCTATGTGATGCCTTGAAGCCTACCACATCAAAAGGAGCAAAGATATGAAGAAATGAAGGAGACATGAAGAATAAAGACTTGAAGACTCCCCATAATATTTATTATTTATAATTATAATTATTCTTTTATATATCAGGTTGTATAAGGGTAGAGCTTGGCTACCCATTTTCTCTTTCGAGGGTGTACGGTGGAACCCGGCTGCACCGACCTTTTATTCTTTTGTGGTAGTCTATAAAATTATTTGATGTTGTGTTTAGATTGTGCATTAGAAATAACATGCTTTTCTTAGTTTCTTATATGTTTGATGCTTTAATGTGTGGCCTGGATGTGATTAAGCTCTTAGGATAAAATTAATTTTTCTACCCTTAATAACTCATAATTAAAATTTAAAATAACTCATAACCTCACCATAAAGCCTAGGTTTTAAATAAGATAATTAAAATATTTAGCAACCCCTTAGCTAAATGGTTGAATGTCTCATAACATGCATACATATTCTTTCTCTCTTGAACATGAAGGATTTTTATCCTTGTACGATAGGAGAATGCTTGACTTATTAGGGTATCCCTTGTGGTGGAGAACACCTTCTTCTAATTGATTTGGACCATAACCTATTTTTATCATGCATAAAGGCATCAAAATCTTAAATCCTTAGTCAAAATGAAGTGTCAAAATTGAAATAAAATTTGAACATATTTTGCATTTGTATATTGAGTCATTACTTATACCACTCATGCTCTAGTCTCTTGGGAGTGGTTTATGACTTTAGTTTCTTTCCAATTAAATAACAGCTCAACTATCTTATAATACATAAGACTTACCTACATGGATTTGAATCGTAGGAGGTGTTAGTTGGCAACCACTCTAAGCGATTGTAAGTCTAGAAGTTGGGTGATTTACTCTCTTTTGTGGAGGTAAATCATATACCCATCCTCGCTTAGACTTAGGTCATGCTTTGGTTATGCCAAAACTCCTAGATTTAGGATCTAAGATAGCTATTTTCTTTGGGCTACAAGCATAAATCCTCACCTCTTAAGCATTTGCACAATCTTGTGTTGTTAGATTATAAGCCCTAGCTTTCTAATAAAATGTCAATTTCAATAAAATTAATCTCTTCAACTTCAAACATATAATGTCCAACCATATGATAGACTGGAATGCTCACTAGGCTTCCTAGTATCATAAGCATTTCCTACTCATTCTCTTTAACTTCGATAATAAGTCTTCTCCTTGAACTATCCCATTTGATTTTCTGATACAACTATTCCTTTGATAGTCTAGCCTTGAAATCTTTGGAGACCTTAATTTCTACTTTAATTGAGAGTATTCATAAGGAATTCTCATTTCTTAGGATGTAATTAACTATGGAGGCTTACCTCCATAGGGAACTTAATAAACCCAACTTAATATAAACCCTACTTTACTTTTTCATGTAAAGTAGCGGAAAGATTTCTAGTACATTCGAAGACCCATCATGACTTAGGAGTCCTTATTAGGTGATTAGGTCCATTATAGGGTGATGATTTCTATCTTTTAAGATAGTGCATCATTCCTTAATGTAGTACCCGATCACTTCAATAAGTACCCCCTAAGATCTGTGGTGTCCTACATCTCAAAAATAAACATCACACATGTTCATTAAGTTCCCTATGCATTACATCCTAAAGGATGTGAATCCCTTAAGAGTACTCTCCATTAAATTAGCAATTAAAGTCTCTAATGATTTAAAGGCTGGACTATCAAAGGATTAGTTGTATTGGAAAATCAAGTGAGAAAATTCAAGGAGAATACTTATTTTCGAAGTCAAAAGAAATGAGTAGGGAATGCTCTTGATACTAGGAAACCTAATGAGCATTCCAACCTATCCTATAATTGGGACTTATAATTTTGAAATTTAAAGAGAAGATCAATTTTATTAAAGTTGACATTTCATTAGAAAGCTAGACTTATAATCCAACAATAAAAGATTATGAAGATGCCTAAGAGGTGAGGATTTAAGCTTGTAGCCCGAAGAAAATAACAACCTCATATCCTAAATCTAGGAGTTTCGGCATAAGTCAAAGAATGACCTAAATCTAAGTGAAAATGCATAAGATTTAACTCCACAAGAGATGATAAATCGCCCGACTGCTGGACTTATAACCGCTTGGAGTGGCCGCCACCTAACTCCTCTTACACTTTAAAACCATAAAGTCTAGTCATATGATTTGCAAGATTAGTTAGGTTATTGTTTATTTAGAAAGAAACTAAAGTCTTTAAACTCACTCCCTAAGAGACTAGAGCATTAGTGGTATGAATAATGACTTAGTCTAATGCAAAATCTTTTCAAATTTTATTCAATTTTTGACACTTCATTTAGAAAAAGGCTTGGGATTTTTATAAGCCTATATGCATGATGAAATTGATTATAGGGTAAATCAGCGAGAAAGAAGTGTTTTTCAACACAAAGGAGACCTTCAAAGGTCAAGTCTTCTCTTATCGTGCAAGGATGGAAACTCTCTCTTAACAAGAGTGAGACAATATGAATGCATGATGTTAAACATACAACATTCAGCTAAGGGATTGCTAAATCTTTTAATTATCTTGATTTATGTTATAGGCTTTATGTGAGGTTATGAATTGTAGAAAATTTTAGTTACAAGTGATTAATTGGGGTAGAAAAATTAATTTTATCCTAAGATCCTAATCGTATCCAGGACATACATTCAAATATCAAACATTGAAGAAATTAAGAAAAGCATGTCATTTCTATTGTGCAAACTAAACACAACATCAAACAATTTTATAACAATAGTGTAAAAGAATAAAAGGCGGTGTGGTACCATTGTACAACCCAAAAAGAAAAATGAGTAGCCAAGCTCTACCCTTATACAACCTAGTAAATAAAAGAATAATTACAATTACAACAAATGAATGCTATAGGGGGTCTTCAAATCTTCAAGTCTTTATGTCTTCATTTCTTCATATTTTTATTTGATTTGATTTGATCCACTTCAAAGGCATCACATGGCTGCCCAGGACAAAGCCCTCTAGCCAATGCTCATCTTATAGCCCCCCATAACACTAATCTAATTCCTAATGCAAAATCACATTAAAATAGGAAAAGTAAATCTAACTACACCTATAAAATAAGTGTTAGCTAAACATACATACATACAACCCAAACAGTTATATTTATAATTGGACTTAGCACCCTACACATAGGTAACCAATCTCACATGTCCTAACTTGGATTATGCTTAGGGGCTTAAGCAACCTGCAAAGAGAGCATTTATATTTATTTGTCAGCGGCCCCTTAAGCACAATCCCCTACAAAAATATGATTAGGTTAATGATGACCTACCATCCAGTCTATGAAGTATACACCCTAGCATTCAGTCTAAAATAGTACATCACAAAAAAAATATGCATCACACCATGCACCATCCTAACATAAAGCTAGAAGTGGTGACTTAATCTAATGTGTGTGTATTAAGGCTTGTGTGGTATGTCCTAAGTAGGCATTAAGATTATTTTTTTAAGCATGAAAGATGTTTAATCATAGAGGTTGATTTCATTTAAGTGATTTAATTGATTTATTTTATAGTGTTTTCTTTTATTTCATATGGCCTACATGTAGCAACTAAGTGTTGTAAAAGAAGAAAAGAGGTTACTCTCTCTCATCCCTACCTTAAATCATTCCTAAAGCAAGTTAATTTGATTTAATTCTATCTTTAGTGAATGCCTTATTACACATTTTAAATTAATCCTAAGTTTGGGTTCGCTTTAAATAATTCCATTCAATATGAAAGGCTTCTTAAGATTAACTTAATTGAATTACTATCATATGGCATGCATCAAGTTACTCATTTTCATCACATGTAGCATGCATATGACTTAATTCTAAGTTTATCTATACATGAAACACATTTTAGCGTACTTATATGATGAATGTACACATGTATTTGAAGTTTATATTTCTATTTATGATTGAATTATTTAACTATATTAATTTAAAGCTCTATATAAATTCTTATACAAAATACATAGGGATGAAATTAAATAAGTATGTGTCATTGTTAATCAGGGAAGTGAGGTAATCAAATGACTTCCTTGAGGCTAACTAAAGCCTCGTATTCTCGGGATGTCCAAACTATATACCCATTTGCATTCAAACATATGTAAATTTGCATACATGAACATAAGAAAGAGAGCTCCAAATCACATGATCAATTAATTCAATGACTTAGCCAATCATGAATGCATGTATTTTTAATAGAAAAGAGGATTTTCATTCTTTAATCATATAAACATACACATGTATAAAGACATAAACAAGTATGTGCCATTATTAACCAGGGAAGTGAGGCAATCAAATGACCTCCTTGGGACTAGCAAAAGCCTCATATTTTTGGGATGTCTAGACTATATATTTTCTTGCTTAGATACACATGAATGTATGCACAATTAAGAGAGTCAAAATCATGCAAATGTTGTATTTCCTTTACTCGAAGTATTTATGTTGAATCAAAGCTTTATTTGAATCCTAATATTGAAATATATAAGTATGAAATGAAATGGGTATGTGCCTTTGTTAACCAGGGAAGTGAGGTAATCAAATGACCTCCTTGGTGCTAGTTAAAGCCTCGTATTCCCGGGATGTCCAGACTATATACCCATTAACATTCATACTTATAAAAATTAACATATGAATAAAAGAAAGGAAGCTTCACTTCATACACTTATGTTATAATCACATGCATTTCTTATGTATTTATAATTAGCATCATAACATACATTATTATTCATTTATAGACTTTTGAAAAATACATTTGGATTTAGTAGTGATAATAGTCACAAATATATTAACTTAAACCAACACATGCAAGCTTAACATAAAGAAAATCATTTCATTTAATTGATTTTTGAAAAAGATGAATGCATGATTACAAGTGACATACACTATTTAATATGATTGGAAAGGAATAAGCAACATAAAACACATAACTTCATTCAACCAAATTAATTCCTAAGGATAACATATCAAATACAATCATTTAAAATAAACCAAAGTTTATTATTAAGTTAGTTTTGGATGTTTGATTTGATTTAAAGAAGAGAGGAGATTCAATCATTTACTACTCCTAACCCATTCCCATATTGGTTAACTAATTTGGTTCAATGAAAAGAAGTTAAGTTGATTTTATGAGTTAATTAGGTTATAACATGCATTAAGTATATTAATTAACCCTTTCCTATGCCACTTTAGCATAATTATCCAAGTACTTATGAGCCAACATGATATGCACATACTTTGAAAATAAAATCAGCAATGATCCTATGAAATAAAAAGGCCTAAGTCAATTGGCTCACAATCATTAATTAGTTAAGCTAAAGGGTTTAATTAAGTACTCTTGTAACCTTCCCACGTATGTAGGTTAGTTATAATTTTCTTAGAATTCTCTTGGGTTATTGAACACCTAAAAGTCTACCCAAGACTTAAGTGATTAAGTTCTCGAATGATTTGGATCTTAGTTTCATTGATTAAGTGATTCAATTAATTAATTAAGCCATAATTAACTTGATTAATTAAATGAACTTGAAGGAATAGATTAAGAAGGAGATCTCAATCTTATCCCATGGGCTCATTCACTATTGCTCAAAGGATTAATTACTTAATTAACTGATTCATTAATGTTCATGTGATTAATTAATCATTAATTAGATTAGGAGATCAATTAATGTTAATTAATTAATTTACCTAATTAAGAAAGCAATAAATCCCAAGAAGATTAGGGGAGGTAGAGGTCATCCCTTTAGACAATCTCAAAAAGTTTGGGATTAATCCCAAGGTTAATTAAGGAGTAATTAAGTTAATTAAATTTATAATTAAACCTTAATTAAGTCTTAATTATTGTTCAAAATTAATTTAAAATATTTTTATTAAATTCTTCTCTAAAATACCTTTAAAATGAGAATTTATTTGCATTTTTTAGATTTTTATACAATGTGTAATTATTTTTCAAAGTTTCAACCAATGTAAATAATTTTTATAAAGCCTATTAATTTATTTTATTAAAATGGACTATATGAGCTTCAAAATTCAATATCTTTTAATCAAGAAATCATTTAGATTTGAAATTGATATGGTAAGTAGATCATAAGTTTAACTTCAATATCTGAAAAGTTCAACTCAATCTGATTTACATTTTTAGAACAAGTGATGAAAGTTGATTTACACTAAAACTCAAATTAAGCTCAAAATATTTAGTAAAATTTTGGATTTTTGGATTTTTTGGATTCCTCTCAGAAAGACAAATCTAATGACCCCTTATTTATAATTTTTGGTTGAGTATTTTATTTTCTATATATTTTTGAAGTTTCAGGTGATTTAATTAATTTTAAAATCAGCAAAATTCCTAATTTCTTACTTAACCCAGTCAGCATCCTGTGGCGCTGATGTGGCAACACGGTGCAATGCGGCACCGCACAATTGGTTGGCGTGATGCTACGTCAACAGACGAGTGAGAAAACATGGGGGGAACAGGGATCGTGATGCGCAGATCAGATCGGACCATCCAATCGTAGATCGGACGGTCCAAATATATCCGCGCGATCTGACGGGTCAAAATGGGTGGGTCTGCCGTTAAACTCAGCCGTCCATTTCCCTGAACGGAAGATTGGATGGTTGCTACTGCACACGATTCTCAAGCGATGAGAATGATGGGTGGATGAATAGTAACCGAACGAAAAATGGGATTTTCATGAAAATTGAATGAAATCTCATCCGAACGAGCTCAATTTTGCATCGATTATCATCGGAGAACCTCTATTTTTGTATTGGGATTATATAAAATAAAAATTACAAGGGTTTTCTAAGTCCTAAAATCATGCAAGAATCATCACAAACAAAAGCTCCTAAGGCCGGCTGTGGTTCTTGAAAATTACCACGTCGGGGATGATTTTCAATGACGGTGTTGATCCGAGCAAGCTTCTAAATGCGAGAAGAAACTTTGGAATGGACTTAGGATCTTGTCTTGCCTCAAAACCTTGTATCCACCAATGGTCGTCGCTTCCTCGCTGGAATTCACCCGATTTTTAGTATTTTTAACTAAAAAAAGTGGGGAAATGGTTGCTGGTTATTTTGGAGAACTCTTGGAGAGTGAATGAAGGTAGGAGCCAGATCTTGGAGGCTGCAATTTCTTATCTTTTTAGGATGGCTTAAAATCACCATTAAAGGTGATGGGGAGATGGTTGGGAGGTGATGGCTTGATTGGGGACTTTGGATTTAGCTCTAAAGTCTTCCTTTGGGGCTTTGGAGTGAGTCTTCATTGAATCCAAGGGATGGGGAGGATTGAATGAGGGGATTATGTGAGATTGTGTGGAATCCTATGTGGGGGAGGATCTATGAGGGATTTGATTGAGTTTGGACTGATTTTGGGCTAATCCCAAGTGGGTTTGGGTTGGGTTTGATCAGCTCATAAGATGTCATAGGTTAGTTTCAAAGGATTTGGCTTAATTTGGGTTATTCGGGTCATATTGGGTCATGTTTAGTAAGGTTGATCAATTGGTCAAATTGGGTCAAACCAAGGCTTAGGTTAAGTTTAAATAATAATTTGAAGTATTTTGGTATGATCAATTTGATTTAATTCGGCCTAGAATTGATTTTGGCTCATTTGGAATCAAATGGATCAAGTTGACCAACTTAACCAAAGTTGACCAAATTGGCTTGGGTTATGGGCTAATTCATGTTTAATTGGCTAATTGAAGATGATTGTAGTCTTTGGTTTGAATCAATTTAGATTTAATTTAGATTTAGGCCTTTAGGTCAATTTTGGCTTAACTGGGTCAATTGGGCTGGGTTGGGTTAGGTCTAGCTCAATTGATAGTCAAGTCATGTTCAAATATTGATCATGGGTTGATGTAAATCAATGGTTTCAACCAATTTGATGTAGGATGAGTTTTGGATAATTTTGGTTCATTTGGGCTAAAGGGTTGACTTGGTCAAATGACCAAGTTGACTTGGTTTGACTCAACTCATGGCAATTGGTCATCCTAGGGTGATCAATGGTCATGGTATGAAGCTTGGATGGGCTTGGTTCAATCCAATTTGGGTTGAATTAGAACTTGGCTCAAAAGGGTCATTTAGGTCACTTTGGGTCAAGTGAGCCCAAGTGGTTCCATTGGCTTGGTTTTAACTTGATTTAAGTTTAGTTGACTTTATATATGAGCCTAGATTGAAATATAGATTCAACTGCAATCAATTTGGAGTCCAATAGATTTTGGTTCATTTGAAATTTTTGAGTCAAAAGGGCTAAGTTGGGCTTGGCTTGAGTTGACTTGAATTTGGTTTGATGATTGTAGATTTCATTTATATTTAGATAAGTGATCGAAGGAATGATTAATTCAAGAGAATATTTATTAGTTTTGACTTGATTTGGATAGTATTGGCTAGGTTCAAATAATTGGTTCAAATGGCTTAGATTAGGTTTTGATTTGATTTTGATTTCAATTTTGATCATTTGAATGTAGATTTCATTTATATTTGTGAAGATAATTGAAGATATGATTGATTTATTAGAAAATCAATCAAATTTGGGTTGAATTGGGTTAAGATTTGGCGAGATTCATGGCACCAACTCAAATGGCTTAAGAAGAATTTTGGGGTTTGAGTTTGACCATGGGCTTGAATCATTAGAGCTGGACTTGAATTGGAATTTCATTGTTTGATTGAAGGATTGAATTGATATTTGAAAATCAATTGAGTTTGGGTGGATTTGATCATAGATTTCAATCATTTGATTTGGAATTTGGAATTGGATTTAGAATTTGAATTTGAATTTGAATTTGAGGTTTGATTTGAGAATTGAATTTTGATTGGATTTAAGAAGGTGCACATGGATTGGGTTTAAGCTATAGGATAAGTGATTTTCTTAAGTCTAGGATTAGGTTAAGTGTTCACCTAATCACTAGAACTATCTTATGGCTAAGGAGCTCTTAGTGTCTAGAAGAGCCCTAAGTCTAAGAAGAGGAGGTTGAGAGCTCACTCCAAAAGAAAGGTCAACAAGAAATAAACATCAATTTATTTAATTAATAAAACTCATATATATTATACAAGCAACCCAAGCTTAATAGTTGAGAGTTTATCTTTCAAACAATAGGTCTTAGGTTCAAATCTTACATATGTGCTATGTGTGTAAGTTTGCCATTAAATTGGCTCACATGTCCCAAAAAAAAACCCTCATATGACAGTCTAATAAGAAAAGTAGAATACCATCCAATAACAAAATAAAATAATATCTAACAACAATATAAACTAACATCTAAATAGGGAAATGAAAGAAAAAGTAATAACATAAATAATTCTACTCAAACCTAACAACATAAACATAAATGACATTACTACATAAACTCAAAAATACTAATGCACTATTACTAATAGGAAGCCGACTTTTGTGGTGAAGGTCCTTCAAATACATCAGTGGGTTCTTATGAGCTTGATGAATCAAATTGACAAACATTAAAGACATTGAGGCATGGACAATTGAATGATCACAACTATTAAATTGAAATAAATAAGTTATAATTCCTAAAGTAGCAATAATTAATTAAAAAATGGCATATGATATGCAATAATTGCTACTCATAGCCTTATGATTATGGGCATGAGATATTTACAAACACACTTCTTAAGCCAAATCAAATATTATCATATCACATATACTCTAATATATCTATCTAAAGACTCAAGAGTCATGTATTACTATATAATAACATCAAAATATAAGTGTGCATATATATATATATACACACACACCCCTTGAAATAAGAAAGGTAGGCACCAATCCTATGAAAATCAAATAGTTTTTCTAAGGATACATCAGTCCAACTAGCCATAATAAAAGAGATTATTATGTTAACAAGCACATTCATATCTCATTGATAAATGATTGGTAAAGATATAATAACTAACATGATTAGCAACATTTATCTCTTAAAATATGAATTATAGAAATAAGATCCATTAATAGGATGTCATGCATGAAAATTAAATGTTGTAACTACAAATAAAAATTAATTATACATGGATATGTGTAGCAATAATTCAAGGTACAAATAATATGTGAAGCAACTAGTTTATTATGACAAAAAGAGAACCTTCCAACATATACATAGTAGTAAATGGAGTATCAAAGTAAAAAACTATAATCCTACAAAATATCCAGGAATCTAATACAAATAACATGGACTATTCTCCTAACAATGAATGGTACATTTATCTTTTAATAAATGGTAGCTACTTAGCTTGAGATGTGCAATATAATATTATAAATTGTTTGAGATTCCACTAATGATGTCAAGTGAATTGAACTCAATAGTCCTGTAACACAGACTTTCAACTACTCACAAATATCTATAAGCAATTAAAACTTATGATTATTGAATTAGATACAACTAAACCAACTTAAATCTTTCTAACAACTTTTGATAATTTCAAAAAGAAAATCAACATTTAAATAAACTGATTTGTACTTCACTAAACTGCTACACGAGTAAAATTTATAGATTCAACAAATTTTTTTGCTAATTTAGTTTACCCTCACTATTGACTAATAATACTGAAGAATTTACTACTTACAAGAAAATTAGTCATCAGCTTCCCAGTAAAATGAAGAAGACAAAAAAAGAGTTTGCGGCCATAATCTTGATGATGGAAAAGAAGGGAAGAAGAAGAAGAAGAAGAAGAGGGGAAAGATAAGGAGTTTTTAATGATTTGCTATCAAGAGGAAAGCCAAAAGTGTGGGATTGCCAGTGAAGCCTATGCCTCAAAAGAAGTAAGGAATTGAAGAAGGTAGGGCTTGAAGGCGGTAGCATATAGGTTGGGCGAGAAGTGTGATGGTGCCCTATCACAGCCTCCACTCTTAAATTTTGAATCGAGGTGGCTAGAGAAACAAAATCAAGTCTGTGAATCCCGAGCTAAAGAGGTGTTGAGCATTTCACGCAAGGGAGGGGGAGCGTGCAGTGATTGCAACCTAAAGGATACTTCGAGGGACCAACTATAGTCTTTCGACATTAATTCGGTATTTTAGACCGGTTCAACTTGGCTCAATAAGTGATTTGTTCGGTCCTTACATTACTTTTTCATTCTCAAATTAAGGTTTCGGGTTCCTTGGTGGTCAGTTTTTCTATTGTTTTACTTAGAATTTTCGGATTTTATTCCTAGAACATAAATAAGTTTAAGAGATTATCATAGGTTTTGCATCTTTTAGTGGAATGAAAATACAAGCAAGCTTAATTACATTTATATTTTAAAATTTTAACAAGATTTGATGTTGTACAAAAATATTGATCTAATACTTCTACATATAGTTGTTTCTCTTTTCTATCACACTTGATATCAGAAGATTATAATTGCTCCCTATGGCCAAGGAATAGATGCACTCAATTTTTCAATGCGACTTCTTATATTCCCTTCTCTTTTATTCAATTAAAAAATCTTAAACTAGTTTAGCTCCACCTTCTATATTTGCATTCTCTCTTAATTTAGACTTTCCAGCATTTACCACTACAAGAGCTAATGCATTAATCTCAATATCCTCTCTTTAATTTGGCACTTTCAATAGTATTTGGTACTTCCTGATGACTTGATGAACTCTATCTCTTGGGCAACGTCAAACTTCATTTTTAAGGGAATTTTTAACTTCAGAAATTCCAAATTATATATGGAGTTGTAGGTAGTCCAAGTCGATTCATATTTAGCAACATGGTTAACTTACTTTGATCAAATTGATCTTAATAAATATAAGCTTTGATATGACATCTTATAGTCAGTCGATGTGATGTCAGCAAGTTTAGCATCAAAATCAAGTTTAAAATATCATTGTTAGCAATTTTGGGATATCAATTAAATCTAAATAGCTCTTAAACATGGAGTTTTTATATAAATCGGCGTCACGGCGAGATCTAACAAGGCCAAGATCTCATAATTCGATTTCATTTGAGCATTCAAATACTTAAAATACATCAAATGATCAAAGGAATCATTTTGAGCCGTCGATGGAGTGGGTAGTACGGGTTTTGCATGTATTTATAAAAGCGTCATCCTCTATAAATAGCCTCATTCTTCCAGAGGGTCAAACAAGAGGGAGAGCTCAAGTTTGAAAATCCTCCAGCATAATCGTTCTCGGCGGTGGCCCTGGTTCACCAAGCCGGCCGCCCGTATCACCGCTCCAGTCACCGCCATCATCGCCGTCATCCCGCCATTCTGGCAGCCATGACTACTGCTCGCTTATCGCCGCCGACCAGTCGGGTTGCCGCCAGTGGGCCACATGGTTACTCACCACTGACGACCTTACGTGTCATCGTATCCCGTGTTCACCATCATCACTACCTTCAAATCAACTAAATGTGACTATATAATTGTTGTTGTCGATTATGGGTTTTTGTCGACTTCTTTCTATTCTGTAATCCGTTATCGAGAAAATTTTGTACAAAACATAGTGGAAGATTTTTTCTTGGCTCAGTAGTTTTCCCTCTTTTGAGATTTTCCACTTAAAATGTAATTTTATTATTAATTCAAACATCTTTTGTGTCTTTGGACTCAAATAGAAGGCAAGTAACTTTTATTCTACTTTTCTACGCATGACAAAACATAGATCATAGCATTATTTATTTTAAATACCATGAAAACTAAATGTACCAAAATAAATGCACAAGTTGAGTTATCTAATAAGAGGTTAATTAGGCGGCGGTGGAACCCCCAGCTTGATTCTCTCCGAGCGTCTGTGGAACATCAGTGACGATCAGTGAGTGATGAATGTTAAACATGACCCACTCACAAATGGTGGTGTTGGGTGGATAACCGTCCCAAAAAAAAAAACAGAGAGTTATCTAATAAGAATTAATAGAAAGCACCATTTTGGTGCTTTTCTAATGGTTGTTGACCAAAGATATCTTCCTTATATTATTACAGGCACAAGCTACTGACTTGACTTAAAATCCCTCTCTCTCTCTCTCTCTCTCTCTCCCTCTCTTCTCCTCTCGATCTCTCTCCCCAACCCTACCTTTCTATTCCTTTCTCTTTCCCTCTATATATCAACATAAATGAGCACCAGACAAACAAACAGCACATGTCGACTAAAAAAAATATTGAGCTGTGATCTGTATAATACTTTAAACTCCATACCTTTTCATTGCTATTTTGTATAAGTTGCTGTCAACTGCCTCAACTTGCAGGAAAAAAGCGCCTGAAATTTTGGAAAGATGAGCATAAAATAATCCTATCTTATCTATTGATCCATCTGTCATGCATTGCATTTCTCTTATAAAAAGGTACCCCAACCAACTAAACAGTACTCAAAAACTAACTTAACAGAATCTCTCTCTCTCTCTCTAAAATGCAGGATTCTCTGATGAACCCTCTTCAACTTCCACTCTTAGATGTTTCCCAACCCTTTCTTCCTTCTGTTCTGTCCTCTCTCACTTCAGCTTGTCGAGACTGGGGATTCTTCCACATCACCAACCATGGCATCTCTAAGGAACTCTACAATAAGATCTACATCTACTGCAAAGAAGTCTTTAACCAGCCTTTAGATACCAAAATCAAGTTAGGACCTTCAGCCACCATCAATACCTACACTCCTCACTTCATCGCATCCCCTTTCTTCGAAAGCCTTCGAGTTTCCGGTCCAGACTTCTACAACTCAGCTAAAAACTCAAGCGATGTACTCTTCCAACAAGCCAATGATGACTTCTGGTAAATACATTAGTCTTTTAATGCTCACCTTTCTAACTGGTCTAAGAACTTAGCTGTACTGTTTTTGCAGTGAAGTGTTACAAGAATACGGGAACAAGATGATGGATTTATCAAAGAAGATTATTTCCACTCTATTAAATTGTCTTGGAGAAGGATTTGAGAAGAAGTACCTTGAATCTGAATTCAGTAGGTGCCATGGATACCTGAGGATTAACAACTACTCAGCACCAGAAAGCCTTGACACAGGAGAGATTGAAGGGCTTGGAAAACATACAGACATGAGCTGCATCACAATTCTGTACCAGGATGAGATCGGTGGGCTCCAGGTTAGATCAAAGAGTGGACAATGGGTGAACATAACACCAAGTGAGGGAACATTGGTAGTGAACATTGGAGACTTGCTGCAAGCTTGGAGCAATGGACGACTGAGATCATCTGAACATAGGGTGGTGTTAAAGCACAGTGTCAACAGATTCTCACTGGCTTTCTTTTGGTGTTTTGAGGATGAAAAGGAGATAAAAGCTCCTGAAGATGTGGTGGGAGAAGGAAACAGAAGAATGTATCCACCGTTCGTTTGCCAGGACTACGTAAAATTTCGAGAGAATAGTGAGAAAGGGAGATTTGATAAAGTTGGATATACTGTTGATGATTTCGCCATGAAAAGCACTTCGATCTCTACAGATTTTATTTCTCAACGAAGTTCAAGCATATGATCTTCGCTCTGAAAAGATGTTTGTTTAATCGTCACCGTTGTAAAGTTATGAGTAAAGGTGGGATCTTTTCTACTGTTTATGTGATTGTTTCCCTAGTCTCTGTAGCATAATTAAATGGAATTGAATAGCGTGGCAATTGAATCATTGAATATTGAACCAAATGAAATAAATATGGTTATTGATTGGGTGTTGGATGCGGACAAGAAATCATATGAAATAATTAAAATCTTCTTATTGCTGAATAGTTCTTTAGAAACGAGGGCAAACCATGAGATGTAGGGGTCGTTTAGTTTAGGGTGTGACCTCGCAGAAAAATGTTACACTTGCAAAGTCCCCGGTGAAAGAGACCAATTTAGGTCTTAAGATGGATGGCATAATTACTATGGAAGATTTATAAATAAATAAAAAAAAATAAGAGTAAGGATTTATTTAGTGGGATGCTTTTAAAATGTATGAATTTTAGAAACGTGGAGTTATTGGGATGCATTAGTCTTAGAAATTAATTGAATTAAAATATTTTTTATTTTATTTTATTGTGGTACATGCTAACTACATTGAAATATAATAAGCATTAGTCGAGGACAGAGCATCAAAGTAAGCAATATTGAGCCTAAATAGTGGTGGTCGGTGATAGTGAGCATTAAGAATGACAAAATAGCGTGCAAATGACACCTAATGGCAATAATCTTTCGCATAAGAGATTATATTACCATTGTAAGCTTTTCCTATATTTTAAGTTTATTCTAAATTGCCTATATAAATATTTTATATTTGTTTTATTTCTAATTAAATAAAAAAATTAATAGAGCACTCATTCCCATCACCTAAATATAAATAAGAATTCATAAAGCTGATTATAAATAATTTAGATAAATTGAGTAATAATAAATACTTCATCCCCTTAATATAAATATTTCTTCTAGAGTGAACCTAACATCCCCTTAAATATGATAAAATATGTTCATTTCATTATCTCATTTTGTCCTTATTCTCTAAGAAGTCGCTTAAAGACCACTAATCAATGTTTTGATGAATGACACTTGTTTGTATGTAAAGACACCAACGATGCATTGGTTGAAGTAAAACACTAAACAATTGCTTAACAATCTGGCAAGAAGACATGGAGGCAAATCACCAAATAGGACTTACCGTCTCTTAGCTCGGTTGGTGGGCGTGACCCCGGCCGTTGATTCCTCAGGCGGTGAGGATATCAAGGGCCGTTATCGTGGGTGATGAATGTATTTGTGGCTGAGGATTAATTATACGTCACATGAGTGGAGTGTTGGGTGGATACTCTTCAAAAAAAAAAAAAAATCACCAAATAGGGAGTCTTAATTTAAGGGATTAGTTGCCATCTGAGTTGACAATGTAGAAAACTTATAATTGAACAAAAAGGCAGCATCTCATGTGTGAAGAAATAGAATAAAAGCAACTATAAAGTCTTAGATTATATATATAATCTTAGCTTATACTCCTACAATTTGTCTCGCACAGTTGCCAATTGAATATTAATTAATATATCCACAGAAGGAATCAGATGAGGTTAAAAAAAATTTCAGGTGAGCATATCTCACAATTCTTTTGTGAACTATATTTATTCTTTTTTTTTTTGGTATATATTACTCTATTTTCAATAGAAATATTGTGTTTTTATTAATAAAGAATACTCAATATTAAAATATTCCACTTGAGAAGACACCTATAATGGAGGTCAAAAGTAAGCTGTCATCTACCTTTTGAATGGCTGGCAGCTGTGGGTTGGTGTTATATTCAAAAGGTTCTCATGTAATAGTCTTATTCTTCAATGCTTAATTATTCAGCTGTGCATTAAATGGATTGAAGAGTTTTCTTGTCAAACAAGTTGGAGAAACATACTATTGGAAGAACAGGCAACATGTGGGTTATTGCCACCACTTCTGTGGAAGCCTTATTATTATTTAAGAAGAGACTTTGAAATGTATTCTACAGCAAAAATAGTTGGTATCCTACTCGGTAAGCATGCGCTTTCAATTGAATTGGCTTAGAGTTCAAAAAATATTTATAGGGGGAATGGATCAAACATTACAAAAATGTTTGCATTTAAGAGGCACTGTTGGAGGAGAAGGCTCTTTGGTGTGTATTATTTATGAAGGGATGCCTATATTATAAGAGAAAGTGAAATTAATGTTCTAAGGTGCAATAAAATAAAAATACATTTTCACTAATTATTGAGTACTTTTTTTAATTTGATTTTCTCTATGATAATACTCTCCCTCAAGTTGAATTAGCTTCAAGTGTTTAGTGGTTACATAACCAAAACAAACGTAGAGGACCTAGAGCTTTAGGGTCTATTTGGGACAGCTGAAGTTGTCTGAAAAAATAGTGGTGGAGATACCACAGAAGAATCTACTATTTAGAAAGCTACAGTAAGGTCTACAATTTTTTTTTTTCAAAAAGTCAAGCCACTGCTATTTGGCTGTCACTGGAAGGAGCCAGGTGATGTTGGAAAATGCAGTTTTCTCTCCACAGATTCTTCAAAACACAATTAAAACACAACACCCCAAATAGAATCGCAGCACTGTGCGGCACCACACCGCCGCGTCAAACGCATTCTTAATGAAAACATTAGCCACCTATTTGCAGCTAAAGACATGAGATGTTGATACTCTTTTTAAATATATATATATCTTTTTGAATAAAATGATAATTAATTTAAATAAATTTTTTTTTTTTTAAAGAAGTCGAGGTTCTTGAAAATACATATGGTCGCTTTGTTGTTGTAATAATCATAAGAGAGTTTTTTCCAATATCATTTTTGTAAAAATAAATGGCTATAGCTCAAAATTTTTCTTAGCACAATTTGGACATAAAGGTTTATTTCTTGCTTTTTTAGATGATTAGACTACTTCTAACAAAACTATAATACCTAGAAGCTCACTTCAAGTCTTAAGTTATATAAACATAATCGACAACAAAGAATGATGCCATATCCAAATGCTAATAATTATTTTCTATTGTACTTTTTAATATACATTAAGAAAGTTGCTAAATATGTGCTTGGAGAATCAAAAGGAAAAGCTTCTTTTAATAAGAATAGTTGGTGGTGGAGTCAGAGTGTGCAAGAAAAGATAAGAAATAAGAAGCATTATTATAAAACTTGGTTTAGATGTAAAATTGAGAATTGGAAAAGATATAAAGTGGCTGTAGAGATTCTAAGAAAGCAATATATGATGCAAATTTAAATTTAGTGATTTATACAATAGATTAGATACCAAAGAAGGTGAAAGATGTATGTATAAGTTAATGCAAAGAGATAGGAGAAGTAAAGACATAGTTCAAGTGAGGGGTATTAAGGATAAAAATAAAGTGCTTTTCTTAGACAAAGATATTGAAAATAGGTGGTTGAGGTATTTTGATAAACTTTTCAATGAAGGATCTGAAAGTACGATTGATTTTAGCAACCTTAATACCCTAAACAAAAATAGAGAATTTCATTTTTATCATCATATTAGTAAATCTGAAGTTAGTGAAGCTTTAAAGAAAATGAAATGTGGAAAAGCAGTAGGACCGGATAATATTCCAATAGATGTGTGGAAATGTTTAGGAGATCAAGGAATTTCTTAGCTTACAAATCTTTTTAATATTATTTTAAAGACTAAAAAGATTCCAAATGAGTGGAGAAAGAGTTTGTTGGTTCCTTTATTTAAGAATAAAGGTGATGCACAAGAGTGTGCAAATTATAGAGGAATTTAAGTTCATACATTAAAATTATGGGAGAGTAGTGAGCATAGGTTACGATGTGATACAGAAGTTTCTCACAATAATTTGGTTTCATGCCAGGTAGATCTACTATGGATGCTATACATTTGTTAAGAGGTTTGATGGAGAAGCATAGAGAAAGTAAGAAGGATCTACATATGATATTTATTGATTTAGAGAAAGCTTATGATAAAGTCTCAAGAGATGTTCTTTGGAGAGTTCTAGAATAGAAAAGAGTTAATATTGGTTATATTCAAGTCATTAAGGATATGTATACTAGAGCTATTACTTGTGTCCAAACATAATGAGGATTGACAAAATATTTTCCTATTTCAGTTGGATTACACCAAGGATCAACATTAAGCCCTTATCTTTTTTACTTTAGTTATGGATGTTCTTACGAGGCATTTACAAGAAGATGTACCTTGGTGTATGCTTTCTTTGATGACATTCTTCTTGTTGATAAGACTAGAGAGGAGTCCAACAGAAACTTGAATTATGGAGATCAACTTTAGAGTCTAAAGGTTTTCATTTAAGTAGATCTAAAATTGAATATATGGAGTGTAATTTTAGTTGTACAAGTTTTAGTGATAGTGTTGTGACTTTAGGTGATCAAGTCATTAATAAGAGTGGCGATTGATATTTAGGCTCTATTGTTCAAAATAATGGTGAAATAGATGGAGATGTTATTAGTAGAATTCAAGTTGGATGGTTGAAGTGGAGGAATGCATCTGGCCTATTATGTGATAGAAAAGTTCCACTTAAACTTAAGAAAAAATTTTATCAGATGGTGGTAAGATCACAATGACTTATGGTGCGAATGTTGGCCAATAAAAGAGAAGCATAAGACTAAGTTAAGTGTTACGAGATGAGGATGCTCAGTGGATGAGTGGCTTTACTCTTAGAGATAGAATGCAAAATGAGTATGTTGGAAAAGTTGGAGTAGCTCCAGTGGTAGATAAGATTAGGGAGAGTCGCCTTAGATGGTTTGGCCACATAAAGCGTCGGCCGTCCGATGACCGATTAGGAGAGTAGATGCATTAGATTTGCCTTATGTTAAGAAAGGTAGAGGTAGACCTAAAAAGACTTGGTTAAGATGTATAAAAAATGATCTTAGTATACTTGAATTAAATGAGAATTTGACACATAATAGGACACAATGGAGACGAAGGATTCATGTAGCCAACCCCACCTACTGGGATTAAGGCTTGTTGTTGTTTATTGTTTGTTTATTGTACTTTTAATATACATGAGAACAAATAAAACAACCTCTCAATACTTTTCTTTTGATGTTTGCATATGTTGTCTCACAATTTTATAATAAATGAAATATCACACCAAAAATAAGTCAATTTTTCAAGTAGCCTTTGATACCAATATAAATCATCAAAGGATTTCTTGTTATTTATTATGGTCCAAATATTCATAGAAATATTAACAATTTTGAAACATGTAAGGTTGGTTATTTTCAAGAAGATGAATAGCACACTTTCTCCAAAAGAGACTCTCTTTTTATTACAAAACAAATTAAACTCCAAGAAAATATTTTGGCTGTCCAAGAACCTTAGTAACAAAACACTTCTATAAATAGTATTTGTCTTAGAGATGAAATTTTTATCACACCTAACAATTAAAATATTATCAAAATAAATAGAATGATTAAAGTGTATCCCTAGCAAAGATGAAATTATTTATAGTTCTACTAAGAAGACCATTTTTTCAAGGATTTGATAAATTTTTCAAACTAATTCCTAGGGCTTTAAGCCAAGTTTGAACTTCATAAGTATAAACATGTGATTATATCTTTAAATAACATGCTTATATAATCATTCTATATAAATAACTCATTTATATTGTCATAGAAGAATGTATTACTCCTATCCATTTATGGTATAAGCCATAATAATTTTATTATGTACCATAAATAAAATATTGTAGTTGGAATTAAGCCTAGGAACTGAGGAGGTGACAATTATTTATTTTATAGAATTAAGTGAATGCTTTGGTAATCATTTGACATTTATAATAATTGAACAATCCTATCGAAAGAAGTTTTCATTGAATAACATAATAACAATAACTTACTTTAACTTAAAAAGTGAAGCAACCAATTAAATCTATGGTGATTATAGAGAGCAACCATATCAAAATCCATAGCATGCTTCCAAAACAAGATTATATAATATTTCTTAATATGTCTTGGGAATAAATATTTATCATAAGGATGAAGTAAACATGTGAAAGAAATGTGATAAATGATCAAATTTCATGTAAGAATGAATATCATGAGCAACATATTGCCTTTGGCCTTCTTGGAAGGTAATTAGTAAATTCAAATCAAAGAGCTCATCATCATGAGGTCACACATTTAAATCTTATATCATGGATGGATGTGCTTTTATGATATAACATGATTTTAATTGCATCCTCCAAAATTAATGATGGACATTCTTATTAATCATTATTATTCTAATAAGATCAAATAAATGCTAATTTTGTGTTTAGAAATGTTATTTTCTTGAGATATATATAGAGACAAGAAGTTTTATAAATAATAATATTATTATTATTATAGTTAGTGTAAAATTTAGACTACATAATTTAGAGTATTATAGTGAATAAAGCTTTGATTAAAATTGAAAAATAATTTATTATTTTATGATTAAAAATTATAATACATCAAAAATTTATTATTGACATTTGAGCAAATAAACCTTAAGTTCATAAACAATCATTAATGAAAGTGGCAATATAATAAAAGCTCAAGACAAGATAAAAGCCCCAAATATTTCAAGTGGATTGACTCAAGATAGAGATTATGATGAATATAAGAAATTAATCATGATAATGCTTAGAGCAATGAGAATTGATCCACTAATAACACAAAAAAAAATGAGGAGGTCTCTCAAACGACTAATTTCCACGGTTCATTATCGTGATAATTAATTTACCTTATTTTTAATTTATTTATTTTAAAAAATGAAGGGAAAACTATGTGAGATAAATATAAATAGTCAAATATTTAATTTAATCTTTAAATTTGAATGATATTATTTATTAGGGATAGATTTTGAGGGGGGTTGTATAGCTTACAAATAAATTTGAAGGAAAATTTTTAACGTGTTATTTTAAGAGTTTTATTTATGTTTAACAAAACTTCATATACAATATATACCTACATTAATTCAATGAAAAATGTTTTAATATTTTATAAAAATTATCTCTTATAAGGAGTTGGTGCTACTAATTTTTAGATTAATTTATGGATCCTAATATATTCTTTTATGACTTATATCTTATTACCTTAAATCATAATAATTCTCACAAAAATTAAGTCAGCCCCCATCCACAAAATCCTAACTCCTATCATCAACCTATTATGAGAAGTTCACCAAAATAGTCATAAGTTTTTAATCCCATCCAATTGATCTAAAATTACTACTAATAGCCAGCTAATACACCAAACCTTGATTTGAAAGGTAATGTCATTTACATTAAAGAAAATTCAAGCTTTGCACAATCATAAAATTTCAATCATATATAAATCTTTAAATTCTAAACAAGTATCTTTCTTCTCTATCCTTCTACCAACTTGAAGCCTTCCCAAAATCTCCTAATAACATCCTCATCCTTTGACAATAGAAATCAATAGCCTTTGTCCTAAACCAGTAAAAAACTCAAAAACCCAAGGAAGCACTACCATCTTTTTGAGGAATACCCTACATAAGAACTCCTTCACTAAGACTTTCTTTTAAAAAAAATTTAGTTTTTGTATTTTTATTTTCATTTTTATTTTTAATTAATGAGGAGGAGATCATGTATTTCTTCAACAATGCATATTTAAATTAAGGAAAAAAAACCAAGAAGATAATATATTCTCTAAAGACATCTTCATTTTAATATCATGAACTTCAATTATAATTATTTTAGATAGCAAGGCTATTTTGATTATTGTTTATAGAGTTTGGATATAAATCAAAAATTTTATATTGTTTGTGACTAAAATGTCCCCTTACAAATAGTCAAAAGACTATCATGATTAGTTTCTTGTTATTCTCCTTTATCATTAAATTCCTTATATTGATACAAATTTGTGCTAAAGACATTTAGGATATTAATATATTATATTTGAAAATTTAAGATTAATCTACTAATCCTCTAAGTAATGAATGCCACATCAAAGCAACTCACCCCTTTGGTACATAAAAGTCTTTTATAATTTAGAGGTATTGTCCATAAAAATGCATTTCATTAACCTATTGAATATGTTTCTATAACATGAAAATTAAAATTGTATTTTCTTAATATTTACTTATGATTGATTAGGTTTATGCATGCTTGTCTTCACTTATGAAAAAAAGACTAGTAACAACTGTTTAAACACTCTAAAGAAAACTTAAATACCCTTGCATTATCAAAAGAGTGTTAGGTTGGCATGAAATATGAAACTCAAAATAGTATTTGATAGATTCGAACATATAGATGAAATATTTAATAATTTTGCAAAATTAATAAGATAAATTTTTTAGAATGACATAATATCTTTCTCCAAAATATATAGAAAGAAAATGTGTGTAATTAAACATTTGTATAGTAATTATTACATTTACCCCCATAATCCATTTACATAGATACTTATCCTTGAGAATTTGAACCCCCATCATACTTGGCATTCATATTAATGAGCTTTTTATTACACTATTCCTATTAATAATAGCATGCATATTGTGATTTCAAAGCATTTAAATGACTTAAACATGTACTCTTCCCTAATGAGCCCACTTATGAGCCTCCTATTACAGTTAAGATGTACATAACTATTATGTCCTTATATCACCAACGTAAGCTTTCTGTTGAATTATATAGTTATATTTAATAAGACTTCCACTATTAAATATTTCTTCTTCTTCTTCTTTTTTCTTTTTTTTTAAATGAGGCAAAAAGATAATAATTTTCCTAATTTTGTGAAATTATATATATATATGGTGCATGTATCCAACTTAACTAGTAAGCTCTTGGAGAGACCCTGCATTTATTAGCTGATGTTACTCTTCTAGTAATATTATGTTGAATCTTTTAAATAAATTTATCATTTCGCCTTATAAAAAAGAGAAAAAAAAAACCGTCAAACGAAAACTCTCGACTGTCACCTACGGTCTCTTAGCTTAATTGGTGGAAGACCGAAATCCCGGGAGTTGATCCTCATGGGCTCTATCCAAGGTAGAGAAAGTAAGTACGCGCATGTGGGTGATGAATGTGGTAGCCATGAGATTAGTCCATGATATCCCATGATGAGTGGGATGTTGGGTGAATACCCATTGCAAAAAAAAAAAAAAAAACTCTCCACTGCCACAAACTTTTTTTTTTCTATTTTTTCACCTATGTGTGCGACCCTGCTGAATTAAAAAAATAAAATAAAAGACATTACTGAAGCCTGTAGGTGCAAGTCCTCGGCCCTAAGGGATGCAAATGAATCAAATATTCGTAAAATTATTTATGACTCGATTTAATTAAAACTTATTTAAATTTATTTGATTAATTAATCAAATGAGCTTGAATAGTTTTAAATACTCCATTACTAAATAAATAAATTTGAACAGCTTATCGTTCATTTATTTATCTTATGAACATTATCATTTAAAGCTCGTGAACATGATCACTAAAGAGCTCAAGTATGGCTCAATTATAGTTCAATTAATGCTTATTTATGAACAATATTGTTTAAATTATTATTATTTTAAGCTAAATAAGCTTTAATTGATACAGCTCATTTATATTTCTCAACAAATGAGAACAAACTCGATTAAGATTGATTAAAGCTCATTTATTTATTAAACGAACTACTCGATAATCCAATTTGAACCGACGTCGTGAACAAACTCGAATCGAGCTCGATAATGATAAACAAATTCAAGCTTGAACACTATTCTTAAAAGCTCGAATCGAGCTCGAACTCGATAATATTAAACAAGCTTAAGCTTAAACACATACATACTCAGCCCGACTTGGTTCATTTGCAACCCTACTCAGGCCATCCACCAATAGCCAATACTCTTTTCATAAAATTAATTAAGTCATCTAATATTGAAATCTAGTAAAGAAAGAAATTAAGAAAAAAATAAATAAGATGCCACATTAGTAAAATTAAATATTATGATGGCATATTATAAACGCACCCACAATTGATATTTGAATAACTGCATTTTAAATATATTTTGAAAAAAAAAAACTGCAAGAAATTTTTTTTATACTCATCAAATAGGGTATGATAATCACCCAAAAAAAACTATAATCTAAGAAACTATTTAAGATCAATTTTATTTTTATATTATTTTAAAAAATATATTTATTTAAAATATTTTTTATATTTTATTATTATTAAAAATAAATAATATTATTTTAAAAATACTCAAAATAATAATTATAATCAAATATGTTTAATTTTTAAACAAAACAAAACAACAACACAATAAAAGTAATCCCAAAGTGCCCTAACTTTTTACAAAATTAAAAAAAAAAATTATAATACCAAAGCAACTTCACAACAGACCCGAAATTTACGAGTGCCATAAAAACTCTCAAAACAAAATTTTTTTTTATAATTAATTTCGAGAAAATTCAGAAGAAATAATAATTTTAAACTTCCGAGCTATTTCCAAGCGGGTAACGTTTAAGAACCACTCATCAGTCAATGGTCCAAACTGGCACGCCAAAGCTGACAAAGCGGTGGCGGCCGAGCTTACGCAAGCAAGCTTCACGTTGAAAAGAAATTTGTCATTTTCTCTAAATTTTCCTTTTTTTTTTGGGAATTCTTTCCTAAAAATTTCATATTTCATATACATCATATTCAATCTTCGAACCCTAATGAAGAAGAAAAAGTTGGATCATTTAAGTTTATTTTCTAACTTTTCTGAAAAATTTATTGAAAACTATTTGTCTTTCTTTTGAAAAAAAACGAGAACTTTTGAGATGGAGGTAAAAGCCTGTTTAACACACTATTCAAACGGGTATCAAAATTAAAAATTCACTATCTCAAAAACAAAATGCACTAAAAAAATCCTTCCAAACGAAACCTTAATCTCCATGAAATGCTTATAAGCTATATTACTTACTGACCTGTAAAAAAATAAAATCTCTCAGCTTTCTTGCAATAACTATTGAGTGTGTAAAGAAGTTATTCGATGAACAAGGCATGAAAATATCGATTTTCAGAGCTCGAAGTACATTAAAAAAATTTTAATTACATCCAATCAACTGATGAAATCTAATGAGTTCTTATCTTTTTCTTAAATGTGTTTTCTATCTACAGCTGAAGTGGGTATAATTTATGTCACAGAGAAGAGAAGAGTTGACTGACATGTTGAGAGAAAAGCTTATCTAATATACTGATAGAGCCAACTACACATCCACTTGAAGCTATCCTTAACATTTGCTGACGGCTCTCTGAAGTGCTCTTTTGATAGTACCTGGCGATGGCATAGCATCGCTCATAAACTGCACCCAAAATTTTAAAATTTTTATCAGTATTCTCATTAATATAAAATAAATATTTGAAACTGGGTTTTCATCGAACGTACCTTCGATCGCAATGTGATAGAAAGATTACCATCGTCAATCGATGACTGCACAGACTGAGCATCTAAATTAAGGTTGTTCATGGCTTCAATTATGTCAAGGAGTAGTAAATCTCTCCATGGACACTGCATCTCTATGAGCACCACTTTCTCAATCATGGTGATGTTGATATCAACTAAACCATTCTTTGGTAAGATGCACTGATTTTCGTCGTTAGTCTCGTCAATTTCGCTAGCTTTTCTCTTATTTGAAGAAGGTTTCAGGCAATGGATAAGCTCGTCGTTGCCATAATTATCTGATGTTCTTTCTGCAATATCTGGATACTTTCTTCTTGCTTTCATGTCCTGATCTGCCTCCTCTCTGCAGGATTCCAGCTCTTCAACTCTTCTCTCGAGCTCTTTAAGATACTCTATTGTGTCAGCAAGAATGGATGTTTTGTCAACCTAAATACAATTCATGAATTTGACAATTATGAGAAGGAGAATAATGATATCAGAAACTACAACAATAACACTTTAACTATAGCATTATGAAGAAAACAAGAATAGATATGAAGTTTCATCTAGGGGTGGAATAGGTGAAATCAATAGCTTTGAGAGTTGATTGTTACTCTGGAAGACCATGAAGTTTAGATAGCATGTCATAAAATGAAATAAAACCAGAGCTTGAAAAAAGTTAATTCTTCCAAAAGAAATCATTATAAGAATTTTTTTAGAATTTTCTATACAACTTTTTGCATAAATTTTTCGTTTTCGCACATATGATCCCAATAACAGCATAAAACTCTGGTCTCAAAAAGTAAGGTAGATTACGGGAGTTTAAACATATTTTGATTGTTAGCAATAACATACAAGTTCTATATGCCAAAAAAAAAAATTTAAAGAAGAAAGAAATCCACCAAGAAAGATTTTTTTCAATTCACCCCAAGAATTTTCAAAGAAAGATCACCCACCACTAATATGCCTACGGAATTCATAAATGCTAAGTCATGTCCATTTACCTTGCTAATTGAAGGAACTAACGATCTGAGAACAAGGAACTTCTCATTCAGCTTCTCTCTCCTTCTCCTCTCTGATAAGACATGGTTTGCATTAGTATCATCTGCCTCTGTTTTCCAACTTTTATTCCTCGGTAAATGCTCATCTTGAGGTTTCAGCAGATGATGATCATTCATCCATTTGCTATCAATTAAAATATTCTTCAACATTCTCTGTGGCGTCTTCGTGATAATTTTTACAGCCCTTGAACCTCTCTTCCAAACCTTAAAGCTAGACTTATTAGAACGATTCTCAAAAAGAATGCCTGACAATGATACTTGCTGTTTCAAGTTCCCTAGAATAGTAGAAAGAGTACAAGCATAGTGAGAGCCATCGCCCTCAACGCCAAAGGAACCAACCTTTACATCACTGTCCTCTTGAAGAGTGTCAAGCATGTTGCCCTTCACTCTTTCACTTCTAGGAGATGAAAGAATGTTTTGAACAAATGACCATGATACGGAATCACTGGAGTTTATTGAACCATGACGGCCAATGTTAACCTCATTGGCCATCAAGTTCCTTCTATGAGCATTCCATGGCTCATTCTGTCTCTTGATCCTTGAATGATCATCACAAACATTGGATCTGCCTTCAGAAATGCCGATTATTTTCTCACTTGGATGAAGCACAGCAACTTTGTCGTGAATTAGCTCAGACTGCTTGTTGGGAGCATAGGAATTGACATCAAAAGGAAGAATATGGGGACCATTCTCCGTGATTAAAGGATGGTTTTCCAACAGTATGGAGTCATCTACTCCATGATCCAGAATTGTGCACACAGTGTTCTCCTTTCTAACAAAGGGGGGACTTGATGTGGAATGCTCAGAGGAAGCTGGGTCTTGAAATTCCCAGAATGAATTTATTATGCTTTGGACAAATTCAGGATCTTCCAAAACCTTGAGAATATTCCCAGTTTAAAAGGAATGGGAATGCAAAGAATGGTTACTTGCAAATTTTAAATAAAAAGAAATTTACCAGTTCAGATGTTCCAAGCTCTAGTACTCCATCCATGAAGGGAAGAACCACAATGGTCTGCAATGTGAAGCAAGTGACAGGTACCATGAATGCCGTAAGGAATAAAATGATTCTGAGGTTGAGATGCTCAATTTGATTGATGCAAGTACAAGAAAGTCTATTTCACCAATATTATAACTATTTCTCAGATGAAAGGATCCAAAAAGAAGAAGTAATATGCAGAATCTGTTACTCCACACAATGTTCGAATTCTCTGAGGTGGCTTTACGTAAAAATTCCTCTACCAAGCCCACTCAAACAGTTTTGTTTTTATCATAAATAAACATACTCTTGGTTGGAAATTTTCTAGACAATATAAATATTTTATCATAAATCTGGTTCAGACTTGGTTGATCTACGCATGACAGATAGATACGTGAAGAGTAATAATTATAAATCTCCCAATTTTTTATTTGTTCAAAAGTAAATCGTACCTGAATAGATGCACTCTGAAGCAAAATGATTAATCAATCCAATTCAGCAACCAAAAGTTTGCATTAAAAAAATGAAATAATTAGCTTGTATGGTCATTAAAAAAATATAAAAATTTAAAAAAAAAAAAAGTTGATCAACATCTCAGCAAAGATATAACCTTTGCTAAAAGGCAACGGGAGAAAACTCGGTTTTCAGCAAATTGTGCGTTGCTCAACCAGATAGGCTCATTATGTTCATACACTTTTCCTGGCAAGCTGAGTAACAATGTACAAGTGAATGCCAGATAAAATATAGTAGATTGCTTAAGTTAATAAAAAAGTAAGAATGGTATACTTAGAACAACCATCAAAGATGAGATCCCTAGCTTAAACATATTTAACAGTAACGGTCCCGCCTCATTTTCTTTTGGAGACTAAAACCATTTATGGCTTCACGAAGAAGAAGAGCCACTAAAACTCCATAATTTAATCCGTGCTAGGAATGGTGCTGCTAATCAAGTCATTTGATGAAAGAAGGGTACATTCAAATCAATAATTCCAAAGCTATAGTTTCATGAGAGATGAATAGTACACCCACATCATTGGAAAATAGTATACAAATTTAACAAAAGTTTAAACCATAATCTTTATGACATGAATATAAGTGGTATACGCTAATTTCAGCACCATCGGACAATAAGGCTAGAGAAATAGAAGACAAAGGAAATAGACTATAATGCCAATATTAAGCAAAAGAGCTTACATTTTTCTTTTCCCCAAAGTTTTTCTAAGAGAACAATATCCCGTTATATCTAAGAAAATACTAATTATCATCAAGGTGAAAATTTAAAATCTTGACCGTTATAAACAATCACTGTCATTTGGGACTGTATGCTAAACTCACAATGCAAAAAGAAAAAAAAGAAAAAGAAAAAGTAATCAAAATGTGGAAAAAATAAGAACAATGTCTCAAGGGTGTTAAAGATTACATACTCTTGTCCCGAATTAAAGGTAAAGGACATGCAGACCAAATAGTACCACTCCGTATCTGTCAAATCTTCAGGAGATAATGAAGCAGAAGGCCTTCTATTCTGCTCATTACAATCAACTATAGAAAGAGATTCATATAGCTCTCTCAATTGTTCACTCCTCTGTAGACCCATTTGATCAGCTTGGCATTCAGTTGCCTGCGTGGTCTTCCGAGTTTTATGTCACCATTATAGAATCCATCATTCCACTCTAACAACCTGTAAAACCATCAAAAACAAAGAAAACCAAATAGTAGGCTGTTGAGACAAATCATAACAAGAAAAAAATGAGTTACAACATCAAAAGAAATGTTGTTACAGATCAAACAATTTTAGAATGACAGGATTCACGACAGAATCAAGCTGTATATTTATTTTGAGCAAAGCATACTGCTGCAGCGCCTCATTCCTTTGGTCATTTCTACTAGTCTAAAATCACTTCCATGCACAAGAATGTTTGAATCCCATATTAAATAGCCAAAATATTATCATCATCTGCCAAGTTTTGATTTTCTAATATGAACAAAGCAGCTTTAATGTTCTTCCCAAATCAAAAATCAAATTTGTTAAGGGTGCCAACACGAGATGCAAATACAGTAGCCATAAAAAGTATGATACAGCAAGCCATGGACACAAGCTAATGCTAAAATATGAATTTTAAGAGGCTCAGACATTCGATCTAGCGGCCATCCAACAACAAAATAAAAATCCCACTTGTCTTTATGAATCTTTCAGTCATTATGTTAGAGACCTGGTACAGTCATTTTTTTTTTTAATCATTTTTATAATTCTTAGCCACATTTTTAGGCATGATGAAGAAGAGAAAGGCAAACTAATTCTACTTTCTCTTTTTACGAGGCTTTACAAAAAGCATTCCCCATCTTATCACAATCAACTTTTTCCCAAATTTTTGCATTCATCTCTAAGAGTAAAAAATCCAGCATCCTCATCTCTAACAAACTTAGTTAGTCTTTTCTTTTACAATATTCTGCTAAGTCATCTCACCAATCATAAAATTTTCAGTTTAAATTCTTCATCTAATGATGCATTCCTCCACTTCAACCATCCAACTTGAATTCTACTAATAACATCTCCATATTTCACCATCATTTTGAACAATAGAACTAAATATCACAGATATTTCACTCTTATTAATGACATTCCTAGTCAACACTGGCAAAAAATACAACTAAAATTACACTCCATATATTCAGTTTAGATCTACTTAACTTTAAAACAGAGAAATAATTCAAGTTTTTGTTGGACTCTCTCTAGTCTTATCAACAAGAAGAATGCCATCGAAAAAGCGCACCAAGGTACATCTTCTTGTAAATGCCTCGTAAGAACATCCATAACTAAAGTAAAAAAGATAAGGGCTTAATGTTGATCCTTGATGTAATCCAAGAAATAGGAAAATATGTCAATCCTCCTTGTGTTTGGACACAAGTAATAGCTCTAGTATCATATCCTAACAAACTTAAATATCCAATATTAACTTCTTTCTGAACTCTCAGAATATCTCTTGAGACTTTATCATACTTTCTCTAAATCAATAAATATCATATGTAGATCCTTCTTATTTCTCTATGCAAATAAACCTCTTAACAAATGTATAGCATCCATGGTAGATCTACGGCATGAAACCAAACATTGTGAGAAACTTAAATCACTGAAATCACTCAACTCTCTCCCTAATTTTAATGTATGACTAATAATTATATAATTTCACACTCTTAGCGTCAAATTCTTAAATATAAACCAACAAACTCTTTCTCCTCATCAGATCTTTTGGCTTTAAAATAACATTAAAAGATTTGTAACAAGAAATTCCTCCAAACATTTCACTTATTGGAATATTATCAAGATCATAACTTTTCATTTTCTTTAAAATCAACATTACTAATCACGATAAAATGAAATTCTCTATTTTGTTTAGTATTAAGGTTCTCTAAAATGATCGCTTTTCTCTTGAAAGTTTATCAAAATCTATCATCCACTATTTTCATATCTTTTTTTAAAAAAACTTTATTATTTCATCCTAGCATTTATTTCTTCTCTATCATGGTTAATTATAAACATCTTTCATTTTTTTATCTTTGGTATCAAGATAAATCATTAAAATAAATCTCATATTCTTTTCTTAGAATCTCCAGATACTTTATATCTTTCCCAATTCTCCAGTTTTTTAAACCAAGTTTTATAACAATCTTATTTCTTATCTTTTCTCCTCATTTCATCTATTGACAAAGAACTTTTTTCGATTCTCGCATCTTTTTAACAACTTTAATTTAAAGATATTTTTTAAAAGCAGCAATTTTAATGACATCCAATTCTTATTTCTCTTAAAAATATTTTTATTTATTAATTTCTTTAAATGTCATCTGGACAAACAAAATAAAAAATTGTTTCTTCTTTCTTTATAAGATGAGATCACATGATAAAATTGGGGCTTAACCGAACTTCAGTTAACAATTATGTTAGAGACCTGGTGCAGAAGTCTAAATCCTGAATATGTTTTTTTTTTTTAATTTTTCTTTTTAATTCTAGCCATACACTTTCAGGGCATGATGAAGAAGAGAAAGAAAAGACAAGAAACTAATTCATTAAACAGTTACTTTCTCGAGACTGTACAAAGGCAATTACAAGATTCCTTAAGAGACTCCCCTAAAAGCATGACAGCAAATCATTCAAAAAGGTTTCCTCAAATTGTTTTCATCCAATATAGTTAAAAATGGACTGCAAATGGTTAACAAAGTTTAGTTTCTAGATCAACATACAGATATTCTCACAAAAATAACTCATAAAATTATTCAATGAAGCATCTAATGATCACATCATAACTCACCGAGTCCAAAAGCTAGCATTCAGTATTGTTTGACTCAATATGTCAATTATTTTGCACAATTGTAGCAGATTAAAGAACTTACCATTGCGTTCAGGCCTGCTACACGATACAGAACATACGAATACAATATAATAGGTTCTAGAGAAGTTAAAAGGCAAGAAATAAATAAATAAAACAAAAGCGCAGAATGTTAAAACAGAAGAAACTGAAGTGTTTTCCATACCCTTCCTGACTGGTTGACAGAGACCAGAAGATGGCATAGCTCCACTGTATGCTTCTAACACAAGCAGCAAGCTGCTTCCCGAAGTGATTTCCCATCACCTCTTCTTGGCTCTGCATATCTACCGCCATTTCCCGCAAAAAAGCGTAGCCCTCCTTACTGCAATAGAATACAAAAACAGAACCCATCATAAGTATCCAGATAACCTTTATTGATTGTACATATCTACTAGTACAAGAATCTCTCTACTAATCATTCAAAACGCTGAACCTAAGCAAATAAATTGGTGGTTGAATGTAACTTCTTTATTAAAATTTTATGACAATTATCAATAATTTATAAATTAGATCAGGGAACTTTTAACAATTTTTTATCATTATTTTTGATTTTTCATTTCGTTTTATAATTGGTTCAAATAAAATTCATTTTACATTTTTTTAAATTTCACTTTTTCATTAGACTTTTTTGATATCCTTTCAATTTTTGTAGAATCATTAAATTGATCTTTAATTTATCATAAATGTTATTTTGTTTTGTTGGTGTTTAGTGAAATTAAAATATCTTTTGATAATTCATACTTTGATATCTATTACTAATTTTCATGAACTTCTTTGTTTTGTTTTTAAATTTAAAAATTGATCCTTTTATAATTTTTTATCTATTTTATTTGATATACTCAGATTAAAAAAATGTAATAATTATTTTGTTGATAATTTTTGATTTATTGAATTGATCTGAAATTATCATTTTTTTGTTCTCTAAATTTTTTTTTATCAGTTTTATCTTAGATTTTTAGAAATTTTTTTTTTTATATATTTAAAAATTATTATTAAATTGATATTTTTTGATTTATTTTTTTTTATCATAAATTTTCAAAACAATAATTTTTTTTTTTGTTTTAATTATATTTCTATATTTGTACTTTAAAGATAATCTCTTTGCAAATAAACTAAATTTCATATTTTTATATTTTATAATTTTTTTTACATTATTTTTCATATATCTATTAATGATATGTTTGTATTTTGTTTTTCAGTTAACTTCAATCATTGCTTCGTAAAAAAATTTGATTTATAGAATAAAATATTTTTCATAATTTAATTTATGTAAAAAATAATAACCACAAATCATACAATGGTAAAACTCTTATATATATATATTATCATAATAAGTCTATCTATCGATGGTATCTTAAGATTTAAATTTCTTATGGAATTAATCATGTTACAAACATGCATGTTAGGTTGTAACGCTTGGTATTTGTGGCGGCAAGATAGCGGCGATCAAATGGTGGTGATGACAAACTTGAACTTCTATTCTCTCGCCTTTCTCCAGTTAACCACTCATTCCCCTTCATGACAAGAATGGGGTTCTATTTATGAATTTTGAGAGGGT
This sequence comes from Cymbidium sinense, assembly GCA_021442155.1. Classification (NCBI taxonomy): domain Eukaryota; kingdom Viridiplantae; phylum Streptophyta; class Magnoliopsida; order Asparagales; family Orchidaceae; genus Cymbidium; species Cymbidium sinense. The sequence goes on from CM038218.1 coordinate 178,177,029, forward strand.
ATTTTGGTCATTTAAATGTGTAAATCATAATATTTGAATCCGTTTATGCTATCACATGGTAAGCATGTTTGGTGGCGTCGGCGATGATATATGATCGGTGATCGATGGTAATTTGAACTTTAGCTTCTCTTAGCTTTCTTATGAGTTCACTTCTAACTCCTCCCCCCATTCATGACAAGAATGAGATTTTATTTTTAGAATTCTGAGAGGGTTATTTTGGTCATTGTAGCTAAAATCTTAAAACACTCTATCAAACGGTTCATATTGATTCATTTGATTATAGAAAGTTTTTTTGGTGACTTGACCATTCAAATGACCTTCGATCTGAGTGATCTTAGGCTCATTGGATTCTTCTCGTCGAGCCGCTCGATTCGGCTATAAGCACATCAAATTTGGAAGTCATTTGTTCATCCAATTAGTGTCTCGAAGTTTTTTATATAACTTTTGAGCTTGATTTGAGCTCATTTGGGCTCGATTTAACCCGATTTTAGTGTTGTTGGACTCATCTCACTGAGTCGTTTAATTTGATTGTATTCATGTTTGATTGATAAATTTTAGAGAGATATATCAATTTGTAATGATAATTAAAGTCTTAAAATCATATCTTTTATATCTTTAATACAAACAAATGAAATCAATTTTAACTTCTAAATGATGCTACATTGCATGATCTCTCAACCAGAGCTTCTCAATTGTGTTTTCAATGGTGTATTTTTCCAATAATATGATATATATATATATATATATATATATATATATATATATATATATATATATATATATATATATATTAATATAATAATTATTGTATTTTTTGTTGTTATGTATGTACTTCTCTTAAAGCTTTGTTAACAACTATTTTTCTTATGACCTTGTGAGTTTGCATGAATTTCAAGATTCGCTTAAGAACAAATAACCTAATTAAAAGCACTTCACAAAACATGCCCTTCTCATTAAACTCTACTTTTAAAATGCAATTTGATGAGTAGTGACATTCTTAACTAGAAATAATGCAATACATGTTAGGCTTCTTGGTGGTAAGTGTGAACAAGTTGAATTTCTCATATTTGGGTTTCTTCAAAAAATTAGAAGAGTCACTTTTGATCATCACTGCTAAGCTAAATGGCCTAAGATTATTTGTTAATATTAAAATATTTTTTGTTGATCAATTTTTCTTCATCATTATAACCCTTTTCTAACTTTGTGAGCTTTTGATCTTTCATTCTAGGATAACATCTTTAAGCCATAATTTTGGGTGATTCTAATGATTTAAACTTGTCTAATATTGTAAAATGTGAGTGTACTTATATTGTTTTAAACCTTTAAGTGTCCTTAATCAATGATTACATTTTCTAAAAACTAAATAATATTGTCCTTATAAGAAAGAAATTCTTTATGCCTACGACAAATACTTATGATCGAGATCCTATGAAATATGTGTCTATGGGCTCCGAAAATTTGCCACCGACCTCTCGATTAAGAGAGTGATTTAAAGTGTCATTTAATGAATATAGTAGATAAGACACTACCAGAGATTTCACCCTCATTGGTGAGGACTTTAGATCTGTTCTGTTTTATATTAAGCACTATAGTTAATACCTCCCAATAATGAGAGAATTTTGATTAAAATTTGTTATATCGCTAAATGCGTAGCATATAGTAGCAGTATGTGGAGTTTAAAATTTAGGGTTTAGAATTTATAAAATTCACCATTATTTAACTTAAAGCATATGGTTGGTGGAATGATGATGCATCTAGATTCATGGTTAGTCATCATGTCATGGTCCTAGTCTACTTAGTTAGGAGGTATTCAACTGTAAGGATCTTTCACACATGGGTTCGTTATCCAAATCCTTTATAGACCTGGTGGTATTTATCCCAAAGATAGGCTTAAGTCTACCATTAACAAAAAAGGCTTTGTTCCTATCAAATATATCATATAATTCATAACTCAAATGGTCATCTTGAGCATCTGATACAATCGTGATCATAATATAATGGTGTCATTTGGCGACAACCACTTAGAGGACTCGGGCCATAGCATATGGCATACTATGGCTCCAGAGGACACATGCCACGTCCTTACTGGCATGAGATTATTTGAGTTTGAATATAGTGATTTATTTGACTTGGCATTAGCTCCATTATGAGCTAGAGTTTTCTTAATCTATCATCCCCAACAAATGATGGTGGATGGGTGGATGAGTTGTTTGCTTTAAGTAGTCTAATGATAAATTTCATTTACTTCAGATATTTTCTTAGTTGAAATTTAGTTTTAAGATGAATTAATTTAGAGCTCAAATATCTTTTAATAGTAATATCCCCTCCGGCTGAGATTTTCAGTCAACGCGGCCATTATTGGGGTAAACCTTGTCAACTCTACTTATTTGCTAGTAGAGGATCAGGTCTTATGACTTATGTGTAATTTAAATCATTTAGGAAATTGATATCATAATAGACATTGTCAACTCTATTACGAATATAGAGGATTGGATCTTATAATCTATTGTAATTTAAGTTTCTTTAGAAGTTGATTATTTAGTAGACACAATTCTATTTTAAGCATGAGAGTAGGTTTATGATCACACTATGTGGAGCTGAATACTTATCTCTTTTATTGATTTGAATTAGCATATGAGACATTCATTAGCTTACATGCATATAGTTATAAATGATTAAATCAATTTCATCATTCTTCTCCTTTATTTTTAAACCCGCGCATCATCCTCAAACACCTGAATGTAAACATTCAATACTGTGTCGAGGCCCATGCAGTTATTTGATAATTCAGATTATTTTATTTTTTTGATTATGAGATCAATTTCATATTTATTTAATCTAAACTTAGCCTGCGTAGCCTTTTCAGACATTAAAATTTGCACTTTAAATCTCTATGCCCGAGCACATGCAAATATATTTACTTGCATAATTTTAAAATATTGAATTTGAGTTTTAATCTTATTTCATAATATATGCAAGGGTTCAATTGAAGCCTTAACTAACGCCTTCTGTTCGCTTGTACGATGTGTTGGGAATCCGGTGTGGAAGGCATTTTAAATTGTTCTAACATCTTATTAGATCCTTTAAAATAACATATATTGAAGTATCAAATTTATATTTACTATGAAAATATTCAATTCTCTTCAAGTTTATAAATATGTTTGAGTTCAATTCATCTTTCTTTATTTGAAATATAATCTTCAAATTCATTTTAAATTCATTCTCATTTTAAATTCATTCAAAATTTAATTCAATTCAATTTTATTTTAGCGAGCTTAGGCAGTGCTATTTGCTTAGCTTGGAATTTTTTTGCAAGTATGAATTTTGGATAAAATTTTGTATTTTGATTGACATCATCATGACTACATCGAACTATTTTGGCTTACGGTATCTTACTATTAGTGTCATAGCGACATCTGTTGATCACATCAATCTTCTTTTAAATAATGGGCATTAAGGTCTTTGATCCTAATAATAAAACACAAGTATAAATATATAATTTCTTTTACACATTAATATCTTACCTTCACCAATATAATCAATGATTTTCATTGATAAAATATTAAATGAATATTAGAGTGTGATTATTTGGATTGAATGGGTAATGTCACCAGAGAAGACTAGCACAATATGTTCTTTCTCGATTTTTCTCATATCAAGGAAAAGAAAAGATTTGTTTCTGTTAATGGAACGTCAAAACTTAGAAGAAGACTTGATAATATTTCTTGGTTTTATTATTTACAAGAAAAAGAAGAGATTGTTTGGTTAAGAAACGTCAAACCAGAAGAAATTTATTATTGCTTTTCTTATTTTTCATTTGCAAGAGAAGAAGAGGTTGTTTGCTCGATAGTGAAATGTCAAAACCTAGAGAAGAATTTATCGTGTTGCTTCTCATTTTCATCATTTTAGGAAGGAAAGAAGAGTTGTTTGACTGTAGGGATAGTGGAAATGCCGAAAACCTTCAATTCATCAAGAAGTGCTTCATTATAAATTCCATATGAATGCATTTCTGTTTCCATGACCGAGACTTCTAGATCATCTCCATCTCTCCAAACAGTGTCATTTTTCTCCTCAGAAAATGAAAGAGAAGAGTAACCACTCAATAGCATTTGTCTCCACCACATAACAATCTTTGGACAAGTTCGCCACTAAAGGCACCCATATTGCTAAACCAATTGCTCCCATAAGTGGAAGGAGGATTTTGTAGTCTTTCATTAGCTCAAAGAGAAGTAATACTGAAGTCAAGAGAACTGAGCAAACTGAAGCTAGAGTAGCTGCCATTCCAACAAGAGCATAGGCTTTAGGCTATGCAAAGGCACCATTCCCAGAAATTGTAGAATTAATTAATTCTACTGCGGAACCCCCGAATACAGCACCAACAGCAGCACCAAGCATCAAACTTGGAGCATAAAGGCCTCCTACAAGGCCAGAGCTCTTGCAAAGAGCAGTTGCTACTACTTTTGCTGCAGCTAGTTGTGGTAATAGCTAGATTCCAGGAGCAGCAGCACTCTTATCAGTATGGAAGATTTCATCAACAATTGTGAATCCCCAGTGCAATATTCCTGGATATTTCAGAGCTATTATAGCTGCTCTTAAGCCGCCTAGAGCAGGGCCTACAACCAGAAGGCCAAACCTTTCCTTGATATAGTCAAAGCATCTTGTGAACAAAGTAACCAGCCTAGTGAAAACCACACCGATCGCCCCACTGTATACCCAGGATGAGGTAGAGTGGTGTTTGTCGTCGCTGGTGAGATGGAGGGCTTCACTGGCTTGGTCGGCGTGGCTAACGGGAGCAAGTGATATCCATTCTGAGACATATCAGAGCACGGAAGTGAGAAGGTTGGCGTGGATTTGTTGATGTGTAGTTTGGAGTGGATGGCAGAAGGCTCTTGCGTTGGGTCTTGATAATTATAGAATGGCTTCTGTAGTTGGGTTTGGATGGACAGGATGGACGATGGGAGATGTGTAAGGACGATGGACGATGGGAAACATGTGACAGGCTATAGGAAGACCGACAGGGTGGCTCGGATCAGCAGTGGGAGAAGGGTTTGGTTTCAGTTGGGATCAGGTAATAGAGGAATGGCACGTAAATTCTGTATCATCTGGTGAGTGATTAATTTCATGATCTAGCAGATTGAGGATCAGAGATAACACACTGATAGATGGAAATCAAAGCGATCTGAATCGACATAAAAGATGGTAGCCCGTACCTTAGAGTATGTGCCGTTGGTGAGAGAATGAGGATGGGGAAGAGGAGAGGAGAGGAGAGGAGAGGAGAGGTTTTTGGTGTCTGCAGAAATTTTTTTTAGGGCTGTTTCAGCTGCTTCAAAATCCTCCTCATACAAGAGAAAGATCCTCCAATTAATGCTGATTATTATCTTAATTATTTATTAAAGCATTTCTATATTAGATTAGGCGGATTTTTCAAAATTTGAGCTTAATTTCAAATATCATTAAGTAGTATTTATGAAAAAAGTATAAATTCTAATCCATATTCATGCAAAAATTCTGATTTAATCATTTAATAATTAAAATTAAATTAAACTTTATTTAATTGAATTGGATGTTTGATTTTCATTATAGCACGTCAAAATTTTTGTGAATCTTGCCGAAATCAAACACACATAATATGGATATCATTTCTAGGTAATTTTGGCATTCTGGATTTAATGACGTAGTCCGTTTTGCGATTAAAGGCCGTTTGATTAAAGTCGGCGTTCGAATCGATTTTGGTTCAAAGTTGCGGCGTAATTAAACTTCCGATATTCACTCGTTGGTGGACAAACAATATCTCATAGGTTTTGATATTTTGATACTAACGTGATCAATTTCATGAATAAAGGTCGTTTGAGCATCATCGTAACTTCTCGACCTTGGTATGCGTGTGGGCGCATCGACGAATTTCTTTCTTGATCAGTCGACCGTTGAATTACACAATATGTATATTCTGACTAATTTTGATGTTCTAAATGCGATGGTGAAGTTCGTTCATCGATTAGAAACCGTTCTGACTAGTTTCAACATCGGTGTATTTTGGCCTTTGTGTGTCGCATCAGTTCGTCAAATTCAACTCATTAATCGACTTAATATATATATATATATAAACAAATACCTCCCAACAAATATGGTGCACATATGAAGTGGACCATATTTTTGCAAACTAGTTGATCATACAAGATTTGACCTGATTTGTCTTTATTGACTCATCAAATAGGAAGAGAGATACCTCCGACCATATGCTTAATGCTTTGATGGGCTTGAAGAAGGTCTCATCTTAGTGGTTTGTACCTTTAATCCTCCTTTTGCCTTAGCTTCGTGCTTAATAGGCTTGATGAAGGAAGAATTTTATTTATTTTGTGATTTAGGTTCATTTTGTCCTAGCTTCGAGCTTGATGGACTTGATGAAAGATAGGCCTGATTTATCTAACTTGACTTGTCAGAAGGATATATATTCCTTCAATCCTTTGTTTATTGCTTTAGTGGATTTCTTGAAGGATTAACCTGATTTATCAAAATTGACTTGTCAGGAGAATGTTACCTTTAATCCTTTGCTTATTGCTTTGGTGGACTTGTTAAAGGATTAACCTGATTGTCTAGATTGACTTGTTAGAAGAAAGTGCATACCTTCGGTCCTTTGCTTGTTTCTTTAGTAGACTTGTTGAAGGATTAACCTAATTTGTCCAGATTGACTTATTAAGAGAATGTGCATACCTTCGATCCTTTGTTGTTGCTTTGGTGGACTTGTTGAAGGATTAACCTGATTTTTCTAGATTGACTTGTCAAGAGAATGTGCATACCTTCGATCCTTTACTTGTTGCTTTAGCAGACTTGTTGAAGGATATGTGCTGACAACCTAGTCTTCAAGAAGATCTTTAGGTCTATGGCAAGAAGTTGTCAGTCCAACACTCGATATTTTAGTGGACTAGTAGAATACAAAATTCTCTTAGTTTAGCTTTTACGAACTCCAAAATAGCTTCTTCGGTCCTATGCTTACTGCCTGGTCAGACTTGTTGAAGAAGTTATATAAGTTTATGCTTTGTGGTTACTTAGACCTCTCCTCGGATCCTCTCTTGATTTGTTGATCAATTGGAAAAATTCTCCAGATCTGGATCACTTAAATTCATTGAGTTGGATCAGCTTTGGAGGATAGACACCTCTAGCCTTTGAAGTTGTCTTCCACATGCTTTGAGTGAACGTGGTCTTTTCTATTACTCGCATAGCCACCTACGACTTGAACAAATATAATTGTAAATGTTATTTGGGGATTTCAAAACGAGTCATGATGCCAACCCAAATAGACATAAGTGCTTTTCTAATATAAAATTTTAAAATGCCCCCTGTCTAATAAGGTGATTTTCAAGCTAAGATAAAGAGGTACTTATATGTCTTTTTATATTAATTATAATAGTAAATGAGACTTATTGTCAATCACCACATATGTATACTTTCATCTTAGGATATCGATAGAAGGGACGATAACAACCTAAATAAATATACAAAAATGTCCCTTGTCTTGCAGGGGAAATTTCATCGTAACTCGAAAATGCATTCTCGTAATGCAAGAGAATTTTTTTAGTTATATTTCATATATATGTCATATAATGACTCATAAATATAATGTTTATCCAATCATGCAATCATGTGCACTCAAACATGATACTTCTTGAGCTAACGACCATTGATGGGTGGCATAGGTCATCGACCACTTGAATCAAAAAGCTGGTAGGCTCCTCCTTCGTATACCTTCTCTATGATGTAAGTGTCTTCCCAATTAGCTTCAAATTTATCACCGATTCTTTTATGAGGGATTATCGATCTTCTCAGCACTAAGATCAACTCTCCTCTTTGAAAAGTTTGAGGATGCACTATTCCATCGAAGGCTTTAGACATTCTTGCTCGATAGATTTCTAGGCTTTGCAAAGCTTGAAGTCTAATTTCGTCGAGTGTGTCAAGCTCTTCCATCAATGTGTGTTCTCTCTTGAGTGAGATTACTAGATGGACTCTAAGTGATGGTAGTTCAACTTCTAGTGGCAAGACTACTTTGACTCTAAAAGTTAGAGCATAAGGAGTGACTTTAGTTGGTGTCTTGTAAGTAGTTCTTTATGCCCATAGCATCTCGAGCATTTTGATATGCCACTCTCTTTTATTCCTTGTGAGTATCTTTTTGAGTAGCATGATCAATGTTTTATTAAAAGCTTCTGCCAAACCATTGACTCTTGGATTATAAATTGATGAGTATCGCTAATCAATTTTATATCGATCAAATTTATAGATCTTTACACTCTTGAATGTTGGGCCATTGTCTAAGATAATTCGTCATGGTATACCAATCCTATAAACAACATTATGAGTGAAGAAGTAAATGACTCATCAGTAACCTCTTTAAGCCGACCCTTGGAAAAATAGTGATTGCTAAGATAAATGTGATGGTGGATCAATAGGTCCAATTATATCTATTTCCCAACACTCAAATGGCCAAGATGCGACCGTTGGATGTAGTGGATTCAGAGGTTGATGAATGAGATTCCCATGGACTTGCATTCATGGCACCTTTTGGCATGATTAACACAATCTTTCACCATCGATGACCAATAATATCCCATTCTCTTGATTTTTTCTGCCATTTTAGGACCTGATTGATGTGCCCCCACAAAGTCTTTCATGAATTTCAGACATAACTTTGTTGGCTTAATCCGTCCTTAAGCATCACAACTACATTTGTTCAAAGGACCTATAATGTATCACATTCTATACATCTTGTAGGATCTCTTTATAATTTGCATTATAGTGATTTATTGCTCTTGTTTTCTTTTCTTGAAATAATCGATGAAGGGTTGTCTCCAATCACCAGGCTCTTCCACCATGAAAGCTTCACATGATTTCTATGTAGTACTTTTGAGCTTTCCAATCTCTTATACTTGTTCTTTGGGAGGATGAGGAGCAATTTGAATCGCTTCCTGGGAGTTTGATGTCCCCTCCACCTACGGGGAATATGGATTTGCTGGCTGTAGAACTCGGCTGGTGAAAACTTCTATCAACACATGCTCATCGTTCATGCTTGCCATCTCTTTGGATAGTTTAGTTAAGCAGTCCACTTTATTATTTTTAGATCGAGAGACTTGAGTTAATGCAACATTTAAAATTTGTGTCATTAGTTTGAGAACTCACTTATGATAATAGGCTAACTCAAGCTTGGTGATCTTATAGATTCCCAAAACTTGATTGATGATCTGCTGAGAGTCTCCAAAAACTTAAATTTTGGATACCTATGGAAATAACTTCTTCAAGACCCACTATCAAAGCCTCATACTTGGCTTCATTATTGTTCAAGGTTCAGTCAAGCCATATAAATGTCTTATGATGCATCTTTCTGGTGTTATGAATATGAGGCCAATATCGGCTCGCGCCTTGGGTAGGTTTGGTGGTTGCGCTGGCTTGATTGATGATGCTCCATCAAAATACATCTCCTAGATTTGCAGCTTTTCTATTTCATTAATAGATAGAATCTATTCATCAGGCAAGTCATGAATAAACGATGAGTCAGTTGGGATAAGATGCGTAGCAAGGAAGTCTGCCAATATCTATCCCTTCTTGCTTTCTAATGGTATAATATCAAATTGTAATAAGAATCGCCATCGAGTTAAATGACCTGTCAATGTTGGTCTTATCATCAAGAACTTCAGTTGATCAACCTTTGAGATTAGTGTGATTCTATGAGAAAGCATGTAATGGTGAAGCTTCTGAACTACAAATATCAATGCCAGACAATGCCTCTCTATTGGAGAGTAGCGTACTTCGACTCCTACTAATCTTTGATTGATGTAGTATAGCACATTTTCTTTATTTTTCTCATTTTGTTGTGCAAGTAAAGCCCCAAGGGACTCCTTTAAGGTTGTAGTGTATAAAATAAGAGGTTTCCCTAGGATAGGAGCTGCTAGAATCGGGATTGAGTAGATACAAATGCTTCTTTGCATTCCTCACCCCAATTGAATGGAGCATTTCTTATTCATTATCTTCACAAAAGGTTAGCATCTTCCTGACAGGTTTGATATAAATATTGAATGAATGCAAGTTATCCTTGTAAAGAGCAAAGCTGGTGAAGGTTCTTTGGTGGTGGTATCTCCACGATCGCCTTGATTTTGTTGGGGTCAATCTCAATTCCTCCATATCTTATAACATATCCAACAAATTTTCCAGAAACCCCAAAAGCACACTTAAGAGGATTTATCTTGAGATCATACTTTTTGATCCTTTCAAAAACAATCCTTAAATCTTCAAGGTGATCCTTTTGATCAATTCTTTTAATGACGAGGTCATCAACATAGCATTCTACCATTCTAATGAATCAACTTGTTGAAGATGCGTGTCATGACCCTCTGATATGTAGCTCCAACATTCTTCAATTCGAACGGCATGATTGTGTAATAATAAATACCAATGGGTGTTCTGAATGATGTATGTTTCTCATATGCAGGAGCCATTTTGATTTGATTATACCTCGGTGATCCATCCATAAAGAAGAATATGCCATAATTGGAGGTGTTATCCACTAGTAATTTTGACACGGGGAGCAGAAAATCATCTTTTGGGCATGCCTTATTTAAATCTCGAAAGTCGATGCAAACTCGAATCTGACTATTCTCTTCTTTGCAGGAACAATATTGGTTATCCAATCTGCATATATCTCTTTGCGAATGAAACCTGCTTCAATTAGCTTTTTTTTTTCTGTGACCACTTATTCTTCAACATCTAGTCTCATTCTTCTAGGAGCTTTCTTAGTTGGTATAATCGAATTGATTAGCTTGTGAACTACCATCGGGGGATAAGCTCTCAATATGTCCAAGCAAAGCGGTCACAATTTACAAAGCAATACTTTTATTCCTTCAACCTTATCATCATGCAGAAGGGCACTAACGAAGGTTGGAGGGGGTTCTTCTTCAAACCCCAAATTAATTTCTTTCAACTCATCCATGATAGATGTCTGCCCACCATCTTTAAGTTCTTCAGGGGTTGATTTAGCTTCTACTTCCCCATCATTTGTTAGAACGACTTCATAAAATTCATCTTCATTTTTAATTTTGATTTCAATCTCACTATCAATTACTGCATAGCAAGTGTGATGATGCTTTTGTTGGATGTATCCAAGACCTTTAGTGGTATAACTATCGCTTCTTTGAGAGGTCTGTGGACTCTTTGAACTCCATAAGTTATCAAAGAAGAGAGCTTGCCATCTATCAATTTCAACATCGATTCCAAGTTTGTGCATCATTCTTGGGATTTTTGGAGGATAGTATCTCAACATTCTAGTGGGTATCATCTCTTCAGACTCTGAATACTATATAAGCCATTCAAAATCATAGTGTTGACATTTCTCAGATCTATAGAATGAAATTCCCAATCTATTGCTCTCAGGTAGTGGAGGTACATAAAAGGTTTTAACTTCTTAATATTATGAACATCACATGATGTGACTTCTTTGAAATATCATCGAGGAACTGGTATAACTTTGAATGAATCATTTGATACTAATAGATTAGCAACACTTATAGAAGAGATACATTGAACTTCACTTGCATAGATGGACTCAAAATCATAATCAGAATCAGAGTAATTTATCTTATTAGCTTTTGTTGAAGGCTCACATTTCTCCTTGTTCAATTAAAATATCTTCTTCTCCTTCTGTATCACCACCTAAATGAGAAACATGCCTCTTTAGTTTTGGTGATATCTCATAAGTTTTAGAGAGATTTAATGCAACCTTCTTTCCTCCTTTTTGCACTTTCTCTTCTTTGGGTTTCTTTGTAGTTTTTGAAGTTGAAGCTGCAGATTGCCGAGGCTTACTTTCTTTTGAAAGAAAATACTTTGTGTCCTCATAAATTTTCGCCTCATGAACTGTAAATGGCTGAATAGTGCTGAAAATCTTGTGTTCTTCTCCATTTCTTATGTACTTCATACATTGATGTAGTGTAGACAGAACTATATCATATTTATGGAGCCAAGGACAACCTAATAGAGCTTTGAATGAGGTGTCGGCATCTATCATTATGGTGAAAATTTTATAAGGGAGTCACCTTTCAAATTTGTATGGGAGAAAAGAAAGAGGAACCCTTATAAAAATTCATCTTGGTAAGATGTGCATCCATAGATGATTCTGTGATCGATACATCATCAAGGTATAGTGTACTATCTCAAAAAATAGAAGTCACTACCCTTTAACGGAACCAATCAATAAGGACTCCCCATGATGGGTCAAATATATAGATTCTTCTCCTACTTTACATAGAAAAGTAAAGCAAGGTTTATTTAAATCGAGTTCAATAAGTTCTTTATAGGGGCAAGCCCCATAATTAATTACATCCTAAGGGATGAGATCTCTTAGGAAAACTCTCGATTAAGGTAAATGATCATTATCTTTGAAGATTTCAATAGGGAAGGACTATCAATCGATTGGTTTATATTTGAAGGATAAAATGAGATTGATCAAAAGTGGGAGTTATTATCGAAGCTAAAATGGGAAATAAGTAGGAGATACTCACAATGCTAGGAAACCTAGCGAGTATCTCAAACTATCTTATAATTGGGCTTTACATTTTAGAAATTGATTTAGTTTGTTTGAGTTGTATTTTTCATTAGAAATTTAAGACTTAAGATTCCTTAACACAAGATTAAGAAAATGCTAAGAGGTGAGAAATTATGCTATGGCTTATGGAGAAAAGCAATCTCGAACCTAAATCTAGGAAGCTTGAGTGAGGCTGAAAGCACAACCTAAATCTAAGGTAAAATGGGTAATTGGTTTGCCTCCGAGAAGACAAATCACCAGCTTACTTACAAGCCTGGGGTGGCCACCAACTAACTCCTCCTACAATTTTAAATACATGTAGGCAAGTCTTTATGCTTTATAGATTGGGTTGTTATTATTTGGAAATAGACTAAGTCCTTTAACTCACTCCCTAAAGAGACTAGATCATGTAAAGGGTATCTTCTAATGCATTTCAAATTTTATTTTATTTTCATTTTTGTACAATCATTTTGACTCACTAATAAGATTTTATGACCAATGCATGAGAAATCAGATTATTGGCCAAAATCAGTGAGAAGGTAGGAGGTCAGTTATGACCACGACCCTCAAAGGTCAAGCTGGGTTCTCGGGAAGGTGGAAGCCATCCAATCAAGAGTGAAATAAGATACATTTTTGCATGATATTATATTGAAACATTCATCCAACTAAGGGGTTCCTAATTTTTTTATCTTGATTTTAAACCTAAGCTTTAGATGAGGTTATGAGTTGTTTAGTTTTATTTGAGTTGTTAAGTTGGGTAAAAGATTTATTTTTCCTAAAGAGCCTAATTTACATCCAGGTCATACATAAAACAAGAAAGAAATTAGGAAAAGCATGTCACTTAATGCAAAAGCTAAACAAATCATCAAATAATTTATAAAGCTAATCGCAAAAAGAATAAATAGTCATTTGTGGTCGGGCACCACCGCACAAACCCGAAAATATCAAATATGGAAAGCCGAGCTCTCCCCTTATACAACCTGGATTACAAATGAATTAAATTACAATTTAAGCAAAGGAATTCATTATTATGTGGGGTTTTAAGCTTTATTCTTCTTTCTTCTTCTTCTTTCTTTCTTCTTCTTTTCTTCTTTCTTCTTTTGGTTCTTCCTTTGGATGGTAGATCCTCCAAGGCTTTACATGGTGCATAATATGAGATCTTATGACCAATGCTCATCCCTAATCCCCATAACAAATCATTCCAAAATCCTAAATATATAAATTTTTATATGAATAGAAAAAGTATAAATCTAACTAACACCTACAAAACAAAGGTTAGTCAAATCACACCACACAAATCCAAAGCATGTATATTGGACTTATCAACACATGGGTGACTATGTCCACATATGGATTATGCAAAGGTATAAGCTCACAGCAGATGCATTTATATTTTATTTATGATAGCTTAAGCACAATCCTAAAAGAATAGTTAGGAAGGTCCACCATTCATTCTATGAGCATACACCTTACCATTCAATCTAAAATATCCATCACAAACAAAAAAAATAACATCAAGCCATGCATCGATCTAACCTAAAGCTAGAAGTGGTGACTTAGGTTAATGTGTGTGCTTTAAAGGTTTGTGTGGTATGCTTAGCTTAGGACTTTAGGTTCAAGTTTCATAAGTGTGAAGGACATGTTCAACTTAGAGGATGGTTTCATTTAAGTTGTTTAAGTATTTTGGGTTATTTTTATTTTATTTGATTTGAGTGAAACCTACAATTAATTACTAAGTTATAAAGAGATGGAAAGAGAAGGGAACTTCTCTTTCCTTCCCTAATCCTTAAGTAATTTCTAAGGTAAGTTCACATTTTAATTTCATTTAGGTGAATGTTTTGATTACATCTTCTAATCAATCCTAAGTTTAGACAAACTCTAAACAAACCTATTAAAAAATAAAGGCATTTTAAGACTAAATAAAATGAATCAAAATTCACATAACACACATTACTTCATTTCTTTCCCAATATATATAGCATGCATATGGATGGACACTAAGCATATCTGTACATGCAAATGAGAGTAGTTAACACACTTTATGTTGCATGCTAAGTAATCCATTTAAGAAAATTTAGAAGTTGAATATACATGATTTTTCTTAAGTAGAAAAAGTTTTCCTTATCCAAAAATTTCACATACATACATGAAAGTAAGAAAGGCATAAGTGAGTACAGCGCCATTGTTAACCAGAGGTGTAAGGTACAAGACCTTAGGGCTACTTAATGCCTCGCAACCTCAGGATTATCTATACTAATATATCACTTTTCTTAAGTACAAACATGTATATAAAATAAATGAAATGAAGAAAGAATATGCAAAAGTTGTTTAATAGTTTCATTTTTGTTTATGCAATTTATTCATGCAAGTATAGGCAATCCTTCTTAGATGATGGCATAGGGATGAATAGGGTATAGAATCAAGTAAGTGTTGGGTTCTTTTCAAATGAACCCTACATCTTACTTACTCTTATTCAAAACTATGCTAACATAAGAAAGAAAGGAAACCTATGTTAAACATGCTTTATAATCTATCACATGCAAGCTTATAATTAAAGTATAAGAATAGCATACTTTCAGATTTAATGTTTCATTTATAAGTTTTGAAAATACTTTAGATTTAATAGTGATAATAGCCACTCATATTTTACTTTAGCCAACACATGCACATTTGACATAAAGTAAACAATTTTTATTTTAGAATTTGAAACATGAACTTATGAATGCATGAATCACATGACATACAACTTAACATGTTGGGAAAGATCTAAAGCAATGAAAGCATGTAAACAAACTCACTTTACTTAAATCCTAAAGACATTATTAAGGAATAAGAAAATTTCGAATAAATCAAATTGAATTTTAAAATGATTTTTATTTAGTTTGAAGTTTGATTTAATTTTGAAAAGGTAAGATGAGTTTACTGTTCCTAACCCATTCCCACATGTGTTTTGTATTTTTATCTAATTTTTAGATAATTAAATCTTTTTTAAGCATTGATTAGGTTAGAGTATGAATTAAGTGGCTTAATTAACCCTTACCTACACCACCTTAGAAAAATTAACTAAGTAATTATGAGCCAATTAGATGACATAAAACCCACAAGGAATTTAAATTTGCAATGCACCTAATAATGAAAAGGCCTAATGCAATTTGGCTCATAATTAAAAGTTAATTAAGCTAAGGGGTTTAGCTTAAGTACTTTTAAAACACTCTTTCATACTTATGAAAGGGGTTCTAATTTCCTTAATTAAGCTTAGGCTATTAAACACATAAGCATCTACTCAAGGTAGATTAATTAAGTTCTGAAATTTTTAGAATTTTTGAAAATTATTTAAAGGGATAATTAATGAGTTAACCCTTAATTAAGAGGGGATTAGGGAGAGAAAAAGGGGTTTAGGAAATATCTTAGGGGAAATGCCCCAAAATTATTCCATAAAACTCCTACTCACTAAATCTTACCTTAATCAAACTTAATCAAAGGGTAAATCCACTAATCACATAATTACCCTTAATTACATGAAAGTGATAATTAGAGAATGAGCTAGAATTTGCCCAATTAAGCCCTCAATAAATCTCAAGAATATTATGGGAGGCAGAGGTCATCCCATAAAATGAACCCTAGAAATTTGAGATTAACTGGTGATGCTAATTAAAATTCCTAAAGAAACCCAAATTCAGAGAAAAGGGTAATGCAAAATCCATTAAAACCATTTTTAAAATATTCTAGATGAAATTATCTATCCAAAGCATTTTTTCATTTATTTTTATAATTTTTCTATGAAGAGTTATGAATTTTAGGAGTTTTCTAAATTAATTAAAAATTTAATCCCTACTAATCCACGATCGCGCAATGGCGGCGAATGCACTTTACACGCATCGTGCCGTGAGCAACTCACTTAAACATCACATCGAGAAGGTGGCTAGTGGCACACGTGCTTATATCCTCGACCGTCCGATCAAAGATTGGATGGCTAAGGATTAACCCGTGGCTTAAAATAAATAAAGGATTTCTAAAATGTGCAAAATAATCTCTGCCATCCATCTAAAATGCGCAGATGGACGGTTGAGATGAGCCAAGTTCTTCCCGAGATTAATGGAGACCGTCCATGATCTAAGGGGAGATTCGAGCCCTATCTAGCATGGAATCATACAAAACTCAACCCGCACCATCTAGGCATAATTACCAACCTATCCAACGGTTGATTTCTCATGCAATGAAAATTTCTTTTACAAAGGACCAACACCTCCAAATCTAAGTTGTTAGAAAATCACATACCTCGCTTGAGGTGATCACCGATGCTCAAGATCAATGAGGTAGCTTCGTCAGGTGGAGATGAAGCCCTGTTGAAGTTCTAGGCCTTGAGGTTGAGTGGATCAATGGGTGGACCAACTCTTCTTCAAGATCCTTGTAGCTTTGATTGAATTGAGCTCTTCCTTGCCTCTTGAACTTCAGAGAAGGCTTGGGCCAATTCAACTTAGCTCCTAGATCAAGTGTGCAAGAGGAATTGGAAGGAGATCAAGTGTAGAGAATTAGTATTAGGATTGAACTCTATTTTGCAACAAAACTGAAGAATGGGGAATTCAAATCCACTCTAGGGACCTTTAGAAAGATTTTGATGATTGGTAAGGGTTCCTAGTGCTCAATCGAGTGTGAGTGAAGTGAATTTTCAGTGAATTAGGGGGAGTATATCTCCCCATATGGAAATCAGACGGTCGAGAAGGGAGGAGCCATTTTGATCTAATTAAGCTTAGGCGATGGGTTCATTAGGCCATTTAGGCTGTCTTTGAGTTTGTTTTAGGCTGGGGAGTGAATTAGTGGAGTGGCCATGTGCTCAAAATAAGTAGGAAGAGGTTTTCCATGTGCCCATTTCAAGCCATCTGCTCAGTTTGGCCATATGGTGGAGTTGGGCTGATCCAAACCCATTTGGTTGGGTGCACTACCCTCCCTAGGGTTTACTTGACCTATTGGGGGAGTATCAAGTAGGTATGAAGAGGAATTGACTAAATTTCCCATAGATTTGACCAAAATTTGTTCTATGGCCTAGGGGTAAAATGATCATTTGGATGATTTTTGAAATGGGATATGTTGGGTATGTTGAGAAAATAGGTTTGGCCAAGTTTCATTGGATTTAGAGTTCATTTGGTATGGTTTGGCTCTTGTTTACCCATTTAGGTCAAAATGGGTCAACTTGGGTCAAGTTGACCAATTGGTCAAATTGGGTGAAACCAAGGGTTGGGTCAAGTTCATATGACCATTTGAAATGTTTTGGTGGCTTTGGTTTGATTCAATTTGGTTTAGGTTTGAATTTAGTTCATATGACTTCATTTAGGTCAAATGGGTCAAGTTGACCAATTGACCCATTTGACCTATTTGAGCTAGGTCATGGGTAGGTTTAGGTTTGGTTAGTCATATGAAGTGGATTTGTATCTTTGTTTCCAATCAATTTTTGTTAAGTTTGAATTTGGCTCAATATGACCCATTTAAGTCAAGTTCGGTTCAAAGTCAATTAGGTTAGGTTAGGTTTAGATGGCCAATTGAGGCTTTGGTCAAGTTCAACAAGTGATTTGGAATGAACTTGACCCATTGGTTTCAATCAATTTGGCTTAGAGTAAGTTTTGACACATTTTGACTTTTTAGGTCAAGTTGGGTCAACTTGGGTCAAGTGGCCAATTGGGCTAGGTTAAGCTCAAATGTTGACTTGGTCAAGTTCAAACATTGGTCATGAATGAACTTAGATCAATGATTTCAATCAATTTAGCCTATGGTGGATTTTGGCTATGTTAGGTTTCATTTTAGCTAAGTGTTGACTTAGTCAACCCTTAGGTTTGACTTGGTTTGACCCAATTTGGGTGATTGACCATCTCATGATGATTGTTGATCATGATGAGAGGCATATATGAGTTTGGTTCAATCCAATTTGGTTAGGATCAAAAGTTGGCTCATAAGGGTAGTTTAGGTCACCTTAGGTCAAGTGAGCCTAAGTGGGTCAAATGGCTTGGTCAAAGCTTGGTTTGAAGTTGATTGATCTTGTATATGGACTTATGATTGAAATATAAATCCATTTACAAGTGGTTTGAAGTCAAATGAATTTTGATCCATTTGAAAATTTCATATTCAAAGGAAGAATATGAAGGGTCTTGGGTTTGATTTTTATTTGGGTTTTGATTGTTTGATTGAAGTTTGGATTTATATATGAGCTCATGATTGTAGGATTGATTATGAGAGAAAATCAAGATTTGATTTGAAGATGATTTGACTAAGTTCAAGATTTTGACTTGAAAGGCTTAGATTTTATTTTGAGTGGATTTGAGTTTGATTTTGGAATTGATTTTGATTGTTTAATTTATATTTCATTTATATATGTGAATATAAATGAGAATATAAATTGATCATGAAAAATTTCAAGAATTTGAAAGAGTTTAATCATGATTTAGA
This sequence comes from Cymbidium sinense, assembly GCA_021442155.1. Lineage (NCBI taxonomy): Eukaryota > Viridiplantae > Streptophyta > Magnoliopsida > Asparagales > Orchidaceae > Cymbidium > Cymbidium sinense. The sequence continues at coordinate 178,196,026 of CM038218.1, forward strand.
TTAAATCCATAAAGGGAATTTAAAGGATTTAAGAGGATTTTTAATTTGAAATTTAATTTTTGAATTGGATTTGATTGATGTATATTTATATTTCATTTATATGAGAATATAAATGAGAATAAATATAAATGAGAATACAAATTATTTTTGAGAAAATCCCATGAGTTTGAGATGGTTTGATCAAAGTTTAGGTTAAATCCATTAATGAAGAATTAAGGGATTTAAGAAAATTTTAAGCATTTTTAATTTGAAATTTAATTTTTGCCTTTGATTGGATTGATTTATATTTATATTTCATTTATATATGGGATTACAAATGAGAATATAAATAAGTTTTGAGAAAATCCCATGAATTTGAATAGGTTTGATTAAAGTTTAGTTGATTTTAAGTCCTTTAATGGAAAATTAAAGGACCAAGGAAATTTATAAATTGATTTAATTTTGAATTTGATTGATGAGTTTGAATTTATATTTCATTTATATATGAAATATATATATATATATATATTTATATATTTTAATTTTTTAAGTTTGAATTTATATTTCATTTATATATATATATATATATATATATATATGATATATATATATATATATCATGAATATAAATGGATCATGAGAAAATCTCAAAGAATTGAATAGGTTTTGATCATAATTTTGGCTAAATCCTTAAGAAAGGGTTAAGGACTTAGGAAATTTGAACTTGGGAATTTTTGATGGATTTTGGTCATGGGTTTCAATCATGAGTTTCAATCATGAATTTCAATCATGGATTTGAATCATGGAATTAGTTTGAGAAAATCTAATAGAATTGATTTGAAGTTTGACTTGAAAGAAGGAAAGTGAGGAATGGTTTGAGCTAAAGGGTAGGAGATTTTCCTAACACCCCTAAGGCATGACCTATTCCTATGGCTAACTCTTCTAAGTCTTCTAGGGCTAGGTGAGAGTGTCCACCTAATCACTAGATGTGTCTTAAGACTAAGGGACTCTTAAAGTCTAAGAGAATCCTAAGCCTAAGATGGAGGTGTTGAGAGCTCATTCTAAAAATGAGGTCAATAGGTGCCCAAGTGAACACCCACGCATTTGACTAAAATGATCAACAACACTGAGAGATCACAAGCACTAACAGAAACAATCTATCCTTAACCCAAGGAAAGAAAGAATCCAAAGCTTAGTGCAATGTGGCTCTACTTATGCCCAAGACATAAGAGAGAGGGAAGAAATCCACTAAGGGATAGAGTATGAACCTTCCACTAGAAAAGTAGGTTCAAGTCATCTACAAGGAGATGAAAGGTTTGATTTGATTTGAATTTCACTTAGGAGAGATCTCCACTGGGGGAGAGAGTTGAATTTGTTTCAATTTTTTTTTTTTTGTTAGGTTGAATTTTAGATGAACCCTATTGGTTTACAATGAGTCAATAGAGCCATGGAGGCTACTAACTGATTTACCAATCCAAAGTAGTCTACTAAGCACATAGTAGGACTAACCCAAAAGGGATGCCTTTCGATGCTTGTACTAGGAAGAAAGAGTAGTAGACTTACATCCTCCAAGTAAGAACTAGTTGTTGGGATAATCTATTGGCAAGGCAACAGATTGAACCCAACCTAGGGTTGACTATTGAGTGAATGCCACTGGGGGACTTAGATCAACTCAAGGATAATCAAAGATTAATTTTATTTTTAGTTTTATTTATTTGTTTTGATTATGATGGATCTCATAGGTTTGCGATGAACCGCACTGAGTAGGGGCCATGGAAGCCTAGACCTAACTCGAATTAATTCAAAGGATAGTCTACCAACCACAAGGTAGGACTATCCAACCAAGGAGAAATGCCTTTTGGTATACAATGGTCAAGTCTTAAGAAGAAAGCATGGGACTCATATCTTCTAGAAATAAGGAACCACTAGGGTGATCAGTTGCTTTGGGCAACAAATCGGACCCAACTTAGGGCTGACTATTAAGTGAATACCACTGGGGGACTTAAATCAGCTCAAGAATAGTCAAAAGATCAATTTTCATTTTTGATTTATTTTGATAGATTTCATTAGTTTACGATGGATCAAACTGAGAAGGAGCTTATAGAAACCTAGACCTATCTCAGATTTATTGAACCAAAGGGAGTAGCTTCCCGCCTATGGGAAAATTATCCAACCAAAGGAGTGCCTTTTGGTTTGCAATGATCAATTTAAGGGAAGAAAGCTTGGGGAATCACATCTTCCACTAGAAAAGATCACTGGGGTGATCTATTGCTTTGGGTAACAAATCGAACCCTACCCAAGGCTTCCCATCAATTTACAATAATCATGCTACAAAGAATGCATTATGGCTTTATATCTTTCAAAGTAGAATGACTGCTAGGGTAACCTGCTTGTGGCAAAATAAATTGAACTCGACCTAAGGGGTGATTATGAGTGACACCTGGGATTTATCTCAACTGTAGGCAATTCTTATAGGGAGTTTTGCTGATACTTCCCTAATGATAGGATGCCTACTTGGGAAAAAGGGGACATTTGGGGGCTTGAATTCCTAATCCATAAGCGAATTAATTTTTGTTTATTTATTTTAGTTATTTTATCATGGACCCTAGTTTGAGGATCAAAGAGAGCTTATATCGCCTAGACCTATCTCTCATTTACTAAACCGGGGAGAACTACGCATCCATAACAAATTTTCCAACCATAGGATGGCTACTAGGAAAGGGGAACTCAATCCAAAAGTAACCCGGTAGTGTCTAAATGGGGTCCAAAGGACTTGATCCAAATAGTTCCCATGTGGGGATGGGAGAAATACTTAATCCAACACCCTAGAGAAAATGACATGTCTAATCATATATCTAATAGATATTCGGTGTCCAACTCAGGGAGAAAGCACGGGGTCTCATATCTGCCAAGAGTGGTGTACTCATCGGGTGAGTCGCTGTCAGCATAGCGAACATCAACCAACCTAAGGTGCCACTGCAACAACAATCGCCTAGAAGAAAGCTGGGACTCACATATTCCTATAGCGAACTGACCGGGATAATCCTTTGGCTCTTGTGCTATCCGACCTAGGGTGACTCAGTGAATGCCACCGGGGACTTATATTGACTCAAAAGTCAGAGGAAAGGAGCCTCTGGGGGACTTATTCTAAACCTCAAATATACTCAACCTAGTTAGAGCATGATGGCTAGTTTAAGAAGAAAATACGGAGACTCACATCTTCTTAAACAAAGTTAGCATGAGGTAGCTTACTGGCTGGGTAGTAAAGCATACCATACTAACAAAGCGCTCGTTGGTTTGCAATGATCAAATTAGAAAGAAAGTGCGGAGACTTACATCTTCTAATAAATGACCATTGGGTGACATACTAGCGAGGTAGCGTGTAGGCCCGACCTAGAGTACCTAATGAATGTGTGCCACAGGGGGCTTGCTCCCACATCAAAATAGCTTGAGATAAAAGATTTGTGTTTGTTATTGTGTATGTGTTAAAAGGAATAGGATGCCTCTGGGGGACTCTTACACCTACCTTAAAACATGCCAGGGAATTATGAAATGATGCCACAGATGGCAACAAGAATTCCCACTAAGAAAGGAAGCTGCTTGGGTTCTCTCACACCTATTATGTTAATCGAAATATGATGCCTCTCGGGTTCTCTTATACATATCCTAATAGCATCAGAAGATTGTGTTTATGTTGTGAAAGAGGGATGGGATGCCACTGGGGGACTCTTACACCTACCCTAAACACGTCACGATAGATTCACAAGATAAGCAAACAACACTTCGAAAGAAGAGAAGATTTGATGAATGGAATCATATTTTATTCTTTTTATTAATGAATTATTTTCAAACAAGTTTTATTTCATGGGTAATATTTCTTTAGATAGAGCCCATTAATTGGAAGCAAGGTGTTCCCCTTTACAATCAATAAGTCGATAAGATCCTCCTGGTAGTCTTCTATGACATAGGGCCTTCCCAAGTGGGTTCAAACTTGCCTCCCATCTTCAATGAGCAACAATTGGTCTCCTTAGACTAACACAAGTTCTCCTACTCAGAAAGATCTAGGGCGAACCAGCTTGTTGTGAGCTTGAATCATTTTGGCCTTGTACAACTAGAGGTATTGGCATGCCTGTAAGTGACTTTCCTCTAAACCTTCTAGCTCTTCTAACCATAACTTTGCATTCTACTCTATAGTGATCTTGTTACCTAATGCTATCCTTAGTGATGGAAGTTGAACTTTTAAAGCAAGAATGGCTTCGGACCCATAGAGAAAATGGGGTAGACTGAGTTGAAGTTTAGTATGTGGTGCGGTAGGCCCACCTTCAACCAACCTGCTTCCACCATCATTTATTGTCATCAAGAGTCTTTTCAAGATCTAGATGAGAGTTTTGTTGAATGCTTCTGCTAAGCCATTTACTCTAGGATAGTAGATGGTAGAGTATCTCCAATCTACACTGTATCTTCTGGCAAAGTTATTGATCTTCGTGCTTTTGAATACAATACCATTATCAGATATAATTCATCGAGGCACCCTGAACCTATATACAATATGCTTCTTAAAAAATTGAAGCATATGGTGAGCTGTGACCTTTCTCAGTGGGATGGCTTCCGCTCTCTTGGAAATATAGTCGGTAGCAGCTAACATGAACTGATGTCCCTTAAAAGAAAGAGGATCGATCGGACCTACAATATCGGTGCCCTAACACTCAAATGGCCATGAAGCCAAAGTAGAGTGTAGAATGTTGGGTGGTTGGTGGAGGACAACACAATGTGCCTGACATTAATGGCATCTCTAGCTACATCCAATGCAATCATGATCATAAGTAGTATCCAAGTCTTTGATCTTCGACTTGATCCGACGATGTGCTACATAGACCTAAATGTACCTCGATTACAATGCCACGGGCTTCGTGTTTGTTTAAACAACATAACCACATATGGTCAAAGGACCGTCGGTACAGGGTGTCATCAACAAGAGCATAGGAGAGAACTCTTTTGTTCACTTGATGGGCTTGAGATTTCTCTTGAGGCAGTTTTCCATTGTTCAAGTAATCTATGAATGGTTGCCTCCAATCTAGCTCCTTTTCTATTTTGGTAATGATAACCTCCCCTTCAAGAGAAAGTATCTTGATGAGTTCAAAATCAATAAGAGATAGGGCTTATCTATTTTGGACCCTTATTGAAATGGACTCATCTTTTGGACATGCCAACTCTTTGGGAAGTTTAGCCAAGGCATATGCTACTACGTTCTCTGCTTGGGCAACCTTGTAGATGGTGACTTTAGGAATCTGGGCCAACAGCTTCATGGTATATTCATAACAATGACGAAGCTTGGGCTTGAGGAGTTGGTAGGACCCATCAATCTGGTTGATGACCAACTGAGAATTTCCAAAGATGTTGATGCTCTTGACACTGATAGTGATGGCTAACTCTAGACCGACAATCGAAGCCTCATACTCAACTTTGTTGTTGGTGCAGGGGTTGGAAAAATAGTATGAGGATCTCAAAACATCACGGTTTGGAGTTAGAAGAACTATTCCTACTCCTGCCTTTCCTGGGAGAATAAATTGTGGTGCTTCACCTTTAAGAAAAGAAGTAGTACCATCAATATACATCTTCCATCGATTGTTCGGCTTCCCTTAAGTTCATGATTTGTTCATCGGGGAGATCGTCACTAAGCGGAGAATCAGCAGGAAGTGGGTGTGCTGCTAAGAAATCTGTTAGTGCATAGCCTTTTATCACACAGAGGGGTATGAATGTGATATAAAACTGTGAGAGTATCATGGTCCAACGAGCCAAATATCCGAAAAACATTGGTCGTGTCATGAGGTACTGCAGTGGATTGGTTCTTGAGATCAAGTTCACCTTATGAGAAAGCATATAGTGTCATATATGCAAAGATCGGAAATGTTTTGAATAGGTGGATAGTTGTTTTCATAGGATCGAACATGAGGTAGATAGCTTTCCTTCCCTCGATTAGTTTGGGCTAACAGAGAGAGTCATCCAATATAGTGTGTAAAGGATCAGCTGCGGAATAAGGTGTGAGAACTAGGCTTCACCAAGTATTCTTTGATGTCTTCAAATGCATGCTGACACTTATCATCCCACTTGAACTTAGCATCCTTTTTGACAAGTGCTGAGAAGGGCTTGCATCTCCCTGATAAGTTTGAGATAAAGCATCTTAGATACGCCAGCCATCCTTGAAAGGATCTGAGTTGAGTTAAACTCTTAGGAGGTAGAATTTCTAAGATAGATTTAATCTTTTCAGGATCTATTTCTATTCCTCGATGTCGAACAACAAACCCAAGGAATTTTTTTGAAGCGACTCCGAATGCACACTTTAAGGGATTCATTTTAAGGTTATATTATCTTAACCATTCAAAAACTACTCTCAAGTCAAAGAGACAGGTCTTAACTACTAGATCATCAACATAACACTCAACGATGATGATGAGTTCATTGAAGATCTGAGTCATGGCCCATTGGTATATAGCACCAGCATTTTTAAAGCTGAAAGGCATGACCCTATAATAGAAGATTTTGATCAACATTCAGAAAGTAGTATTTTTTTCATCTCCAGGAGACATCTTGATTTGGTTATAGCCAGATGATGCATCCATGAAAGAGAAAACTACATGAGATGAGGCAATGTCCACCATTAATTCAGGAAGAGTAAACTTATCCTTAGGGCATGCCTTGTTTAAGTCCCTAAAATCAATGAAAATGTGAATTTGGTTATTCTTCTTCTTAACTGGGATAATACTAGCTAACTAGGTAGGATATTTTTCTTCCCTGATGAAACCAACAACGATCAATTTTTTGACTTTAGAAATGACATATTGTTCAATTTCTAATCGCATACGTCTAGGAGCTTGCTTAATAGGGGTAACGTTAAGGTCTATTGCTAGCTTATGGATTGCTACATCAGGAGATAATCTAGGCATATCTTCATAACTCCATGCGAAGTAGTCTTTAAACTTAGTCAATAGCCTAACTAAGTCATTAATTCCTTCTTCATTTAGCAATAAATTGATATATGTCTGGCGAGAATTTTCTTTTATCCCGAGGTTGATTTCTTTGAGCTTGTCTATTGTTGAATGGATTTTTTCTTCAAATTCTGGCAGTGCATCTTTGACTTGGAGATTATCTGGATCTTCTGAAGTTTCTAAACACACATTCTCATAAGAGTTGGGGATGTGTGAGAAGAACCTATCAGATTCCAATTGATTGGCAACAACTAGGCAATAATCTTCATCATCGACTGGAGCCACTATGCTGAATCCTAGTCCTGCTTTTGATTGTGCTTCCCTGCTTATATTTTCCATAATGTTTTGAAATATTCTGACCTATGCTTGGACCAAGTTTGAGGAACTAAACTTTTTTGTATAAGATTTTGAACACAAGGTGAGTAAAAGTCAAAAGGTAATTCCATTACTTCTTCAAAAATATCTTCCTTTAGGCCTACATCCAGCTCTAGACTTGAGTATGATGAACCTAAAAAGAACCTATTCTACTTCATGCCACTGGAAGACTTAGGGACTTCCTTAACTACTAAATCTTTAACTTTCTAAGAAGTAAGTGAGGTTAGAGCTAAGGTTCCCAACTCACGCCTAATAGCAATTGATTCTTTTTGGGAAACTGAGGGTTGGTTTTGTTTTCTTAGATAAAGTCTATCAATGGAACTTTATGAAGGAAAGTATATTACTCATTGCATTTATTCTTTTTAGGATTTCATTTTTTCATTTAGTGGAGGTTGCATTTGACCCACATACATATGATGGAATGAATTCTGGAAGATGCACCATAATCTTTTAATTTTTTTTCATTTTTTTATTTTCTTTTCTTTTGATTTTGCATTTGAATTTTATCCAAGTTCATGAGAAAGGGTGTTTTGAGGATAGTAGGTTGCATCCTCATAAATCTCAACCTCTCTATCTAAGAATGGATTTTTGTCCCCGTTGACACGGTACTCTATTCCATCTTTTCTGAACTTGATACACTGACGAAGGGAGGATGGAACAATCTTGTTCTGATGTATCGAAGGCTTACCAAGCAAAGCAATGAATGAAATATTTGAATCAATGATGTAGAACTTGGCTTCAGTCTTCCAGTCACCGATCTCCAACGGTAACACTATAGAACCAAAAGCCCGCTCGCCTTGGTCATTGAATCCTCTTAACATCATCCTATCTCCTCGAAGAGTAAAGATGTTGATCTTCAAATAGGCAAGGGTCTTTAGACTCATAATATTTACTGATGCACTTGAATCCATGAGAATTCTTGCGAGTCTGAACCTGTCCATGTCGACTGTGATGTATAGGGGACGGTTGTGCTCCAAGTCCCCCGGTGGATGGTCTTCATCCGTGAAGGTGATCCCTTAGGTTTCTTTTGCATAGTGTGCTTCCTCACCTATAGCGGTCAGCTGAGCTAAGCATATCTCAGGATCAAGGAGGTCCTTGATTAGTGAGTCCCTCATCTCTTTGGATAAGATAAGGGCATCATATATGCTTAGCTTAAATGATAACTTTCTTAGATGAGAAAGGACATTGTAGTCCACCTTCAGATGGTCTTCCATAAGCATATCCAAGGGTGGAGCATCCTGTGGAAGGGCTTCTCGATCTTTAGTACCAATGACTTGTTTCACTCTATCTAGAGGTGCTACCCTAGGAGGTAGAACTTTTCCACTACGGAGGTTGCCTTCGATAATCTCTAGAGGCAAGGTGATGGTAAGTTCTACCTGCACTTCAGGCTCACCTATAGCTTCTCCTATGGGACTCTCAAAATCGGATGATTCCAAGTCTATCTCAAGAGGTGAACTCGTAGTATTTAGAGTTAGAAAATCCAACTCTAAATCAAAAAGAGGAAGATCAAAATTGTTATAGTTAATTAGACTTGAAGAGTTATCATTAAGAATAGAAGAAGATAACTTATTAGAAGATACACATACGTAATTCAAATCAATTTTATTCTTCAATTTCTTGGAAGTATTTGGAAGTACAAAGTAGAAGTCAAGTAGAGTGAGTGGAGTAAGGGATTTGATACCCTTATCCGCTGATACAAGAGTTCTACTAGTAGAAGAAACAGAAGAACTAGTTTTTTTTTTGAAACTTGCATATTGCATTTAATAATAGTAAAAAAGTAATACAAGAACTAGCAAAGGCTAGAGAGTCTAAAACAAGAAGCTAAATAGAAGCAACATGCTTCTTATCATCCTCAAATAACGAAACAAAAATAGAAGGTAAAGTAGAAACATCTAAAGACAACCAAGTAAAGTCCGCTTGATCCAAGCGAGCACAAGATCCGCCATAGGTTGAAGTCCCGGAAATGTGAGAATAGAACTTGGTGGAAGGGAGAAGAAAGCCCAAGTCCTGAGCTTGGGGAGAGAAGACCAAAGTCTGCTGCATGGTCTTCCTAAGTAAATTGACAACACTAATATTGTCCCCCTCCAATATGATGCCCTTGTACTTATCATACATCCAAGGGTCAACAAGCTTCTTAACAACAAGCATAGCCTACATCTCTATGAAAGCACTATCCCAATGGAGAAACTGGATACCAGCAGCCTTGATGAAGTCACCAGCATCATCCCTGAAAATAACCCCAATGCCAGCCAAGCCAGAGGAGAGGAGAGTACCATCTACATTCACCTTTAGCCATCCGGAGGGGGGAGTCCAGGAGTGGAGTGAAGCTGGGTGGAGCTCCATTGCCCCTAATAGAAAGGTAGATGCATTTGTAAAAGCCTCCAAAATAGTAGCAGCAATGACCTTTGGTTGGCTACCATGTGTCTTTGCATTCCGTGTCCTCCAAACTTGATATATCATGCTGCAATAAACTCTACCCCAAGCCATGTCTGACTTGGTGGTCCGTTCGAATGCCTGAAATAGATCATGAGCATTAGAAAAGAGGGGGAGGTTAACTCCCCAAGAGGACAAAACCTGTATGATAGAGGAAGTAAGAGAGCAGGTAGTGAGGATATGATCCAGGTCTTCAATCTCCATGCAGCCCCAGGGGCAATGAGTCTCCTCAGCAAGACCTCGAGAGTGGAGCAGGTTGGTAAGGCATTCTTCAAGATGCCCACCGAAAACTCCTCTGGTGCAAACAGAACTTTGTAGCCAAGAGTGGCTAGGGAAGGGGAAGAGGGCATCAAAGGCCACGCCGAGATTTCCCAAAGGGAGGTGAAGAAGCTCTGGTCTGTCTTCATCTAAGTTTGAATGAAGCTCCACCTTGGTAATGTGCTTCATAAGATCCTCGCCAAAATGCTGCTCTAGCTGTGTAATATCCCATGTCCTGTCCCTATGGATGAAGCGTGACACACTCTGATCCTCAAGGCTTGCATCTAAGAAAGGTCTCCAAGCAAGGAACAATCAGTTAACCATGTGTGATCCAAAATCTGAACTTTCCTGCCATCAGCAATCTTCCAGCGAATGAGAGGTTCAAGACTTTGAGCCCCACTAAGAATGACAGCCCCAAGTCTTGAGTCCCCTCTTCAAGCTTCCACTCCAAATATCTTCCCATAGCCCCCAATGCAACGGTGAAGTAATGAAGTGGGCTTCTGAAGAAAATCCCAAGCCAACCTTGCCCTGAGAGGGCCACCAAGTGGGTAGAGTGAAAACCAAGCCCCCATGCTTAATAGCAAACAAGTACTCCCAACCGACATAGTGAATGCCCCTCTGAGTCGGACTCTTGTCCCATAAGAAGGACCTACATAATCGCTCAATCTCCTGCAACACATTCAAGGGAATAGTTGTATGTGTTAGTTGATAAACCAAACCTGGTATAAGAGCTGAGGAAATAAGGGTAGCCCTACCGCAGGAGAGATGTCGAGTTCCCCAAGACATAATCTTCTCTTTGGCCCGCTGAATCAGGGAACTGAAATCATGCTTGTAGAGCTTCCTCATAGCCAACTTAAGGCCAAGATACTCCATCTCTTGGACCTTACTGAACCCAATAAGCCTAGCAATCCGATTAGTCCTCCATCTCTTAGCGATTTGCTAAAGAGAATGGCGGACTTAGCACCGTTGATCCGTTGGCCTGTCCAGCCACAATAATCATCAAGAATGGCTTTAATTTGCTTGGCATGCAATAGAGGCCCCGAGAGGTAATCTAATGTCATCGATATAAGAGATTAGAGATAGAGGTACCTCCTGTCTTCACAGTCACACCCAGGTTCGGCCCTCTTTGCTTAAAAGCTAAAGAAAGCAGCTCAGAACATAGAATAAACATGTAAGGTGAGAGTGGAGTACTGCCTAAATCCACACTCTGGCCAATCCGGGGAGACCTTCTACCATTGCAAGATGGAGAATCTAGGGTGAGTGACACCCAGAATCCACTACCGAATCTATCGTGGAACCCCATCAAGGTGAGCATCTTGCTCAATGTACGCCAGCTCATCTTATCATAGGCTTGCTCCATATCAACTTTAATCACCATGAAACCAACCCGGGAAGAAGAATGCGAAATTTGTTGATGATCTCTGGGCAAGGAGAGCATGGTGAGAGATGTTCCTCTGGCACAAAAGCACCTTGTTCTTGAAACAAGGAGAGGTAGTAAATGCTTCAACCTGTTCACCAAAATCTTGGCCACCACTTTATAGACACAAATTAATGGGCAAATTTGGAAGGAGTGCTAGCCCCAATAACTTTGGGGATGAGGACAATAAGTGTCTCCTTCCATGAATCCTCCATATGATCAAATTCAAAGAACTCCTGAACAGCAGCAACGACATCCTTCTTCACACAAGGCCAGAAATGCTTGTAAAAAGAGGCAGTGATCCCATCAAGTCCGTGAACGGTTACTCCCCATAGAATGAATTGCCTCCCAAATATCTTGATCACCACCGGCTTCAAGAAGAGATTTGGCCAAGGAACCTCTCTATAGTAATAGGCCAACCATCAAGGGAGACATCCCCTCAACCCATTTTGCCCGAAGAAGGAAGTGAAAATATCGTAAATATCGAAGGGTTCTCAATCATACCTCCATCCACCATTGCAAGCATGAATCCTTGGTCCTGTCCGCAGAGGCAACCATGGAAAAATGAGTGTTCCCATCTCCATCCTTGAGCCATCTAGCCCTTTGTCTCCACCAAGTACTGAGCCTGGCCAATGTAGAGTTAAGCTCAATAACCTTGAGCTCCCCTTCTTGGGTGAGTGAGTCCATCATCAACAATCAAGAGTTTGGAGAGAGGTAATGTCCTTTTCCAAGTCAACTGAGAGAGTGGAGGTTCTTCAACATACTCTTACTCCAATGGAAGAGAGACTTAGGGTACAACCTTTCATGGAGAATTGATACCACAACTCTTCTATGGAGAATTACAGCTTGAGCCAAAGTCTTTTGCTTCTTCCAAACATCCAACTCATGGGATAAGAGAGCCTGTCTTCAAACCTAACCATCTCTGGGGCTTCAAATGTCTAAAGAGGAAGAAGAAGAGGCATGATCGGCATCCGAGAGTGTAACCTGGTATAAGAATTGAAAGCAGAGTTGATCAAGAATCAAGCACCATCCTACAGCTCATCTGTTGTTTCCAGTGAACTTTGGGCCAACAAAAACTCATGCCCAAAAGAATCCATCTCTGTGTTGCAAGTGTATAATAAACCTCCCACCCTTAACCAAGATCAATTAAAGTCACCCCATACCAAGCAAGATCCACATTATCCGTGTCTTCCAGATCACCCAAAGATAACTCTTGTGGCATAGACTCAACCAATAGTCCACCTAATGCCATTAGCAAGGAACAAAAGCCAAAACAATGGGTCAAATAATAAGAGTAAATATCCTTTCTCCAAAGGATGATAATTCCTCGAAAGCCCATTTGAGGTTTACAAAAAATCCCATGATCATTTTGTCCACTTCATGTCTTGAGATGAATCCTGGTTTCAAGTAAGCCAATAATGTGAGATGACACCAATAAGGTTGTATATCTAGTCTTCTACTACACCAAAAGAATCGATGACATTAAGTCACCATGATTTATCGTGGTGATTCATGTGTATCTTTTTTCCTCTTCTTTGAGTTGGCCTCAATCCAAATTAGTCTAATGGAGACATCTAGACCTTGGTAGGGTGGTTCTTCTAGGGCTTTTGAGCTTCTCCATGTGGTTTTCTTGGAATATGAGAGGATCAACAGAGGGAGGATTGTTTTGTGGTGCTCCTTGTGAGGAGCTCTTCCTTTGAGTATAGGTTGGCCACTATGGCCTGCTTTCCACCTTCCTTCTTCTTTAAGTAATGTTGTTCTCTTTCGACCAAATTGACCATAAAGAAGTGGACTCTCCTAGGTAATGGTGGTGAAGTAGTTGGTCTGATTTTTTTCCATAGGATTTTGATTGAACATTCCCCTTCTCAGGAGTGCTGTTCTGATGCATTGCATTAGTACTGTGAGAAGGAGAGGAAGTCTTACCATGAGTGGTAGCAAATGGAGGAACTCCTTGGTGGACAAGAGTCAACCTTGTGTCCCACCTTTCCACACAAAAAACAAAGTTGAGTAATCTCATACTCAACTTGAAAACCTTCCATTTCTTCCATGATCCAAATAGTTGTGAAAGATCAATGATGCATACTCAGCAAACATGCTTTGCCCCCATGAGTTTGTTGGTCCACCCACTGGCTCTCCAATGAAGGAACCTGCAATATTGTTGTCCCAAGAATATGGTGGGAGGTTAGGGCATCTAAATCTAGATGAGAGCTCAAAGATTTGGGATTGAAAGTGGGAGTCCACTTATCCAACCCAATGATATTTCCATAATCAAGGCCATTCATCAAAACCGCATCTCTAGCCTCGATTTCAAAGATGAAAAGCAATGAGCAACCATAATCATGAACATCTACTCCACTGAGTTCAATAGAAATAGGGTGGTCTTAACACCTTCCTCTACAAGTGCTCTTTCAAGCTTCACTTGATTGTCATCCACCCTTGGTCATCAAGAATAGTAATGCCATCCTCCATGAGTCTTTATTTTATCACATAATTTACTCCTTCTTCCATTAGCTTGATCATTGTCCTCCCTTGCTCAGAGCTAGAAACCATTTTGAAGTTCTAGGAAGAGCCTCTTGAGGCTATTATCTTCAAACAAGTTGGTAGTGCCCTTCCCTTTGTTCAATCTTGAAGCACACCCCAAGCAGGTTCTCTTTCTCCTGGCATTTGTGCAAACACCTTGTGTATTGTCTTGTAGTATTGTCATCATCATGAGACATCTTGGTGCCTCTTTCTTTGTTCAAAGATGATCCACCTAAAAAAAATCATCCATATGAATAAGTAGTATCACCCAAATCATGCTCATTATAGAACATACCTTGGCCAAGTTTAAGCCCCCATGCTTTTGCTTTGCCCTTGAGGTTATATTGGATAAGGCCAAAGTCTTCACCATCATCCATATCATCCCCATGGCCACTTGATCCCATTTCCATGTCAGCTGCAATCCACCCAGGAATGTGCTCTGATGGTGCGGCTTGTCTTCGCTTCTCTTGATGAATAAGGTGCTCCGCCACCAATAAGTTTTGAGCTTATTGTTCAAGCCGCTGATACGCCGTAATATATTTTGCAAGGATAGCCTGGTGATCTGTTAGGATTCAAGGCATCTATGTGAAGTCATTGCATTTATGATGCTTCTTTTAATGTACAGAATTTCTTAAGTGTAGGAGCTTGTCCATATGTGTGTAAGTGACTTCTCATTTTAGAGGATGACTCTCAGTTAATGACTTTCATGAGTGTGGAATTCCAAGTGGCTTGATTTTCAAAATCCTTCCAAACCAAAGACCACCACTTGCCATCCTAGCTCCTCTTGTGGAGAAGCCTTGATGGTCCTTGAGAGGTCACCACCTTCTCCATGCATTTCCATGTCAAACACTCATTCCACCATCCTTTGTCAAAATCCTTGTCCATCCCTAGCACCACCTTGCCATGGTCTCCTTGCCACATTCTGGCCTTCCTTCAGCCTTTATCCCTTGTATGAGGAGGTGAGGAACCATGGAGAGAAGAGAAGTTTCAACAAGTGCTCTTTTTCCAAATTTTCTAGTGGCAATCTCTTTAGCTAGTGAGTTGAAATAGTAGAATTTGTCGTGTGGAAGGCAATCAAGGCTAGTCCGGACATGAAATCGTGCTAAAAGGCTATCCTGGTCGACACACATACTGTCGAGCTCCTACTTTCTAGAGTTGTTGGCAACTTGCAAACCTTCCTTGATGTTGGAGGTTTGAACTGCACGCAAGGAAAGCTTCATCTTCAATTATTTTTTTAGAGGTTTTAGACAAAGAAATGTCCCAACCTTCTTTGGTTTTGGTTGGATCACTTGTATCCCCAAGGATTACCTAATGGAATAAGATTGTTCCACAAGGTATTCCTTTGGGATAATAACAACACCGGTCTTGAATGTTCAAGCCATCATTGAATGTAAAGCAATCCTCCAAAATGTGGCAAGCATATGGTAAGGGAAAAGTTTGGATCATGACTTTGCCTACTTGTCTCCTAGGCTCTAACTAAAAAATCAAGTTTCTTTATGAGGTTCTTAAAGATTTTCCTGATTACCTCCCTCTTAAAAGAATATAAGGTTTGTTTAACTTATTTAAAAGAGTAGGTGGACCATAGCTACCTGGCGACAGATATGCATGCTGCTGATAGTGATGGTATGGTTGAGGCGGGATGGTCGGCCATGGAGGTGAGGAGGCCTCTATGGTGGTGGCAAAGGAGAGGAGGCTGGTCGTGGACTCTGACTGATCTCTAGTTGGTCGCTTCCCCTTGTCAACCGCTACTACTCCGGTTTCTTCTCATAAACCTTTTGGGATTTCGCTTTAGCAAATCAAAAAACTTTGGCCTCTCCTTGTAGATTAGTCGCCTTGTTGATTAGCTTCAAATGTCTTTATGGTGAAGCCCTTAAGCATGAAGGTGATCCATGCATATTCTTCACGAGAATCTCAATGGCATGTTGTTCAGACAGCTATGATTCATACTTCAATACTCAAGTTATACCATCAGAGAATATAATCAACAAATGACTCACCGAAGTACTGTTGGGCTACAACGAGATCACCTATAGTAACCCTTTGTTGAGCTCCATCAAATCTCTTGAAGAGTTGCTCTAACTCAAGAAATGTCTTAACTAAACCATTGGTCAAAGATACCAAAAAGCATACCTACTAGCTACCGACAAAGAGTCTAAAGAGTAAAATGTCGCCGCCACTTGCGATGCCCTAAAGTGAGCTATATGTTCATTCCGCCATCAAAGCTCTTGAAGGAAGGAGGCATGAAACCCTTGGGATCGGATATCATTGAATTCCTCTCTACTTTTATAATCGATGATCCTGGGCTTGAGAGCTTCCTTCCTTCACCGCTCAACCATGAATTTTAGATCTTTCATGTATGGAGGTACTTTCCACTACCTTCCCATACTAGTGCTACTTGCCAGAGGTAAAGTCTTAACTGGGATCTACATGCACTAGCTTAGTCACCACATTGTACTAGGATGAATGAGGGCTTATTAAAGTATTGATCATACCAACAAGTCTTGCTAATTGTTCCATCCTATCAATGCTCATCTTTCTCTTTAACTACATCGAGGTGATGGGTGATTTGGGTCTCCTTGATCAACCTCATCACCTTCCATGGCTGCTGTTCTCTAAGAAGAGAACCTCCTAGTATCGCCATGCATAGACCGTCCCATCAAGTCATCTTCGTTGGGATCAAAGCTAACTCTTTCTTCATCATACCAAGCATACCCTAAGATCTCCTTTTTCTCCATAAAATAGTGTGCAACTATCTCATCTAAGGATCGATCTAACTCAGCAGGTACAAACAACTTGGGTGGACCGGTGTGATTGCTATCATGCACTAAGAGGCACCCCTCACCAGTGAGTTAATCCCGTGTAATGTACTCACTAGAAGAATGATACTCCTGACTGATATTGGTTATAATAGGGGTAACAATCCTAGGATGATCTCTACCACACCAATGGCTATCTCGAATATTTGGATAACCATCACCATCTCCGTTTTTGAATGGGTGGAGTTGGTGGGAATGACCACGATGCTGGTCGCACTTTCCGCACCACCAAGTAAAAGGTCAAGCAGGGAGCTCTACCACAATGGGTGGTGAGGAGTAGGATCCTTTGCATACCAACGGGGTTTTTACGCGCCTTCATGGCCTTGGATGGAATGGGTGATGTCAAACACCGCTGGATGACATGGGGTAGAGAGGGGGTGGAGACACCACCGACTCTCATGTATGAGCCTCCCATGATGGTGGTCCCCATGAGGAGAACACTATATGGTGGCAAAGCTGAGGAAAGTCAACCAAAGTAGAATTGACATCAGAACCTCCGCCACTCTAATGTATAATGTATGGGCCTCATCCCTCTCGATGATATGCCTCTACAGGGGATAATATCAGCAAACTTGCAGACTGCATCAGATGTTCACCACCACATAGAAGAATGAAGGATGGCATACGACCTCCTACTCTGAGAAACTGCTAGCTATAAATGCACCACTGGAGGAGGTGATGAACGGATCCTCCTGGCATCCTCTTCATCTGATCTTGAGAGAGGATGAAACTAATTTTCTGTAACTAGTGATGAAGTGATCATGGGAGACTAATCCATGGTTGATATGGCAACTGCCTTAACTCTCTGGCTATTTGGGTATGGAACCATTTTGCCATACAGTTCTTATTCTTGCGTTGGGTGTGAGTCGAACGAGAGGAGTGTGAGCTAGACCCATACTCAAATGTCAGGGAGGCAAGCCAAACCAGGGGAGCCTTACCCTTGAGGGTCTGATGGTGTGCTAGCATGCACCGGGGCAACATGTGCAACTCAAGGATGAACTGGAATTGAACCGCCGATCGAAACCATCAAGTCTGTGGTATTGCCACGCCTTTCCTCTTAATGAGGAGATATCTAAATCGAGGGTAAGTCTACCCCGACACTGCCCACCACCTTCTTCGCTATTGTGAGGGGAATGCCCCACAAGTGATTGGCCCTCAAATCCATGGCCAAAATGGATAAAATGGGTATGATCCAAATGAGGGAAGTCACCTATCTGCTAGATCCATGCCATGAGGGAAAGTAAAGATAAATTTTTGGGAACTTGCCATTGCATTGATTTAAGTAAACTGAAATTGAAACTACACTGACTGAAAAGACTCTACAATGAGAAATGAACTTGTATCGACTTTCTGTCTCCATAGATTTTGAATTTTTGAATTTTGAAAATTTGAACTCACATCCAACAACTTGGAAGTGTTAAGTGGGGATCAAATGAATTTGGAAAGATTAATTGAAAGAGGAATTTGAGTATGAATCCAAACTTCAACAAATTTAAATATGTTGAAATATGAATTCAAGATTTTGATAGGATGCTTCCATAGGATCATTGTGTTTTGAGTTTGAATTTTTGATTTGGAGGACCCTTTCCTTTAACAAATTTGGGTATGGTAAAGTAAGGGTCAAATGATTTTGTTTTGTTTGATTATTTTGAAATTTTCACTTACTTAGCAAATTTAGGTATGCTAAGTAAAGTGTATGTGATTATTTCTTTTTCTGAATTTTGTTTTGTTTTGATTTTTGGAAAATTTTGGAATTCTTAATTAGCAAATTTAGGTATGTTAAGTAAGGAATCCAAGTGTATTTTGTTTGATTTGAAAAATAGGATTCTTATCAATTTAGGTATGCTAAGGAAATCCTAAGTGTTTCACTTGTTTGGAAAATTTTGATTTTTGAAAAGGGTAAGATCCTTAGCAAATTTGTTATGCTAAGGGAATCCTAAGTGTTTTATTTAGTTTTTGAGATGATTGAAAGTGGAGATTCAACTTTAGCAAATTTGGTATTCTAAAGATGAAGTCAATGTTTTATGAAATGAAAATTTCACTTAGCAAATTTGAGTATGCTAAATGAAATTTCAAATGGTGTTTAAAATTTTGATTTCATTTTTTGATTTTGATGGAAACTTCTCCTTAACAAATTTGGTATACTAAGGGAAGAAGTTCCAAATGTATTTGAAAATTTTTTTGATTTTGATTTGAAAACTTCACTTAACAAATTTAGGTATGTTAAATGAAGTTCCAAATGTGTTTGAAAATTTTTGAAATTTTGATTTTGGATTTTGAAACTTTACTTAACAAATTTGGGTATGTTAAGTGAGGTTTTGAAAATTTTTGAAAATTTGATTTTGGATTTGGAAACTTTACTTAACAAATTTAAGTATGTTAAATGAAGTTCCAAATAT
The DNA here is from genome assembly GCA_021442155.1 of Cymbidium sinense. NCBI lineage: Eukaryota > Viridiplantae > Streptophyta > Magnoliopsida > Asparagales > Orchidaceae > Cymbidium > Cymbidium sinense. Next base: position 178,215,209 of record CM038218.1, read on the forward strand.
GTTTTGAAAATTTTTGAAATTTTGAAATTTGGATTTGGATACTTCACTTAACAAAATTGGGTATGTTAGGTGAGGTTCCAAAATATGTTTTGAATTTTTGTTTTTTTTTTTTGAATTTTTTGATTTGAAAACGTTACTTAACAAATTTGAGTATGTTAAATGAAGATCCAAAATATATTTTAAAAAGAGGACCTCCATCCAACAAATTTAAGTATGTAGAATGGAGACCAATTTATTTTTGAAATGTAAATTTTTTTTGGTGATTGTTGCTTTTTGAAAGGGAGGAATTCCAACTTAAAAACATATGTGGGATATGTTCAAATAGAATTTCCTAAATTATAATTTATTTTTTTAGTTGGGAATGAAATTTCATTTAATAAATTTAAGTATGTTAAATGAAGGTATTCATGTGTGCTTTTTGAAAATTTTAATTTTGTTTACAAATGAACTTTCCATTCAATAAATGTGAGTGTATTGAATAGAAGAATTCATGTGCAATTTTTTGAAAAGTTTTATGATTATGATTGTGATTTCTCAAAAAGATAATTATTTATTTTATTTTGAAAATGAAATCTTCATCAAAGTGAATTTAAAGAAGACATTCATTTAAGCTTTTTGGAAAATGTTATTAGTTTTATTTTTGAAAACGCCTACATGCAACAATTATATGAATTTTTAAATGAGGGTGAAGAAATTTTGTGGAAAATATTTTATTAAGTGCATTTTTGAAGAAGGTGCTTTTGAAAAAGCAAAGTTCTTTATGGAAGATTTATTATTTTGGAGGATTTTCTTTTATCACGAAAATGGTAAGGAGGAAGTCATTAAGAGATGTTAACTGACTTAACTCAAGAATGAAATGAGCTAAGTGCCAACGGAAAGAAGGATAATATTAGATTCATACCAAAGTACAAACCCACTATTGATATTCAAAGACAATGATCATTTACCAAAGATGGAGAGAGAACCATCCCCTGAGTCGCTAGAAAATTTATGGTGAAAAATTTTATAAGGGAGTCCCTTTCAAATGTGGGGGAGAAAAGAAAGAGGAACCTTACAAAATTCATCTTGGTAAGACAAGAAGATCCATATGTACTTATTCGTGATGATCATCAAGGTATAGTGTACTATCTCAAAAGATAGAAGTCACTACCCTTTAATGGAACCAATCACCTCAATAAGGACTCCTAAGGACGATGGGTCTGCATATGTACCAGAGATTCTTCTCCTACTTTACATGAAAAAGTAAAATAGGGTTTATTTTAAATTTAGTTTGTTAAGTTTCCTACAGGGGCAAGCCCCCATAGTTACATCCTAAGGGATGGATCCTTAGGAAAACTCGATTAAGGTAAATGATCATTGTCTATAAAGATTTCAATAGGAAGGACTATCAATCGATTGGTTTATGTTTGAAGATCAAATGGGATTGATCAAAAGAGGAGTTATTATCAAAGCCAAAATGAAGATAAGTAGAGATGCTCAATGATGGAAACCTAGCATCTCAAACTATCCTATAAATTGGGCTTTACATTTTAGAAATTGATTTAGTTTATTTGAGTTGTATTTTCATTAGAATTTTAGGACTTAAGATTCCTTAACACAAGATTAAGGAAATGCCTAAGAGGTGAGGACTTATGCTTATGGCCCACAAAGGGGAAAGCAATAACCTAAATCTAGGAGCTTATGAGGGAAAAGCACAACCTAAATCTAAGGCAAAAATGGATAGTTGGTTTGCTTTCACAAGAGAGGACAAACCACCTGACAGCTTGGACTTACAACCTCCTGAGGGTGGCCGCCAACTAACTCTCCTACGATTTTAAATACATGTAGGTAAGTCTTTATGCTTATGCAAGATAGTTCGCCAATTTTTATTTAGAAAAAGACTAAGTCCTTAAACTCACTCCCTAAAGAGACTAAATCATGTAAAGGGCATGCTTTAAATGACCTAAATCTAATTTCAAATTTCATTTTATTTTCATTTTGACAATCATTTTGACTCGTGCTAATAGGATTTTATGACTAATGCATGAGAAATTAGATTATTGGCCAAAATCAGTGAGAATGTAGGAGGTGAGTTTCCACCACGGCCCTCAAAGGTTAAGCCGGGCTGTCTAGGAAAGGTGGAAGCCCTCCAATCAAGAGTGAAATAAGATGCATTTGTGCATGATATTATAAAGAAATGCTCATCCAGCTAAGGGGTTGCTAATTCTTTTATCTTGATTTTAAACCTAAGCTTTAGATGAGGTTATGAGTTGTTTAGTTTTATTTGAGTTGTTAAGTAAAAGATTTATTTTTTCCTAAAGAGTCTAATCCACATCTAGGCCATACATAAAGCAAGAAAGAAACTAGGAAAAGCATGCCACTTAATGCAAAAGCTAAACAAATCATCAAATAATTTATAAAGCTAATCACAAAAAGAATAAATGGCCATTTGTAGTAGGGCACCACTACACAAACCCGAAAATATCAAATATGGGTAGCAAACTACCCTTATACAACCATTACAAATGAATTAAATTATAATTTAAGCAAAGGAATTCATTATTATGGGGTCTTCGCTTTATTCTTCTTTCTTCTTCTTCTTTCTTCTTCTTCTTTTCTTCTTCTTCTTTGGTTCCTCCTTTGGATGGTTGGATGGTAGATCCTCCAAGGCTTCACATGGTGCATAAGATGGGATCTTATGACCAATGCTCATCCTAATCCCCCATAACAAATCATTCCAAAATCCTAAATATATAAATTTTTTACATGAAAAGGAAAAGCATAAATCTAACTAACACTTGCAAAATAAAGGTTATCAAATCACACCACACAAATCCCAAGCATGTATATTGGACTTATCACCCCACACATGGGTGACTAAGTTCACCTGGCCTATGGATTATGCAAAGGGGTATAAGCACCTACAAGTAAGATGCAATTATCTTTTTATTTATGATATCACCCTTTAAGCACAATCCTCTGCAGAAAAGAATAGTTAGACTAAGCACGTCCTACCATTCATTGTATGAGCATACACTTAATCATTCAGTCTAAAATATTTCATCATAAAATAAAACATAACATCAAGCCATGCATTGATCTAACCTAAAGCTAGAAGTGGTGACTTAGGCTAATGTGTGTGCTTTGAAGGTTTGTGTGGTATGCTTAGCTTGGGACTTTAGGTTCAAGTTTTCTAAGTGTGAAGAACATGTTCAACTTAGAGGAGGGTTTCATTTAAGTTGTTTAAGTGTTTTGGGTTAATTTTATTTCATGTTTTAATTTATTTGAGTGAAACCTACAATTAATTACTAAGTTATGAAGAGAGAGAGAAGAGAACTTCCTTTCTAATTCTTAAGTAATTTCTAAGTTCACATTTTAATTTCATTTAGGTGAATGTTTTGATTACATCTTTAATCAATCCTAAGTTTAGACAAACTCTAAACAAACCTATTCAAAAGAAAGTATTTTAAGATTAAATAAAAAATGAATCAAAATTCACATAACACACATTACTTCATTTCTTTCCCAATATATATAACATGCATATGGATGGACCCTAAGCATATACACATGCATGAAAATGAGAGTAGTTAACACACTTTATGATGCATGCTAAGTAATCCATTTAAGAAAATTTAGAAGCTGAATATGCATGATTTTCTTAAGTAGAAAAGGTTCTCCTTATCCAAAATTTCACATACATACATGAAAGTAAGAAAGGCATAAGTGAGTACACCATTGTTAACCGAGGTGTAAGGTACAAGACCTACTTAGGCTACTTAAAGCCTCACAACATCGATTGTCCGACTAATATACCACTTTCCTTAAGTACAAACATATATAAAAGAAATGAAATGGAGAAGGAACAAAAAAGTTGTTTAATAGTTATTTTTTGTTTATGCAATTTATTCATGCAAGTGTAATCCTTTTAGATGATGGCATAGATGAATAGGGTATAGAATTAAGTAAGTGTTGGGTTCTTTTTCAAATGAACCCTACATCTTACCAACTCCTATTCAAAACTATGCTAACATAAGAAAGAAAGAAACCTATCTAACATGCTTTTTAATCTATCACATGCAAGCTTATAATTAAAGTAATAGAATAGCATAATTTCATATTTGATGTTTCATTTATTAGTTTTGAAAATACTTTGGATTTAATAGTGATAATAGCTGCGCATACTTTACTTTAGCCAACACATGCACATTTGACATAAAGTAAACACTTTTTATTTTAAAATTTAAAACATGAACTTATGAATGCATGAATCACATGACATACAACTTAACATGTTGGGAAAGATCTAAAGCAATGAAATCATGTAAACAAACTCACTTTACTTAAATCCTAAAGACATTCTTAAGGAATAAGAAAATTTAGAATAAATCAAAGTGAATTTCAAAATAATTTTTTGTTTAGTTTGGTTTTGATTTAATTTTGAAAAGTGAGATGAGTTTGTTGTATTCCTAACCCATTCCCACATGTTTTTGTATTTTTGTTTAATTTTTAGATAATTAAATCCATTTTAAGCATTGATTAGGTTAAGGTATGAATTAAGTTTAATTAACCCTTACACCACCTTAGAAAATTAACTAAGTAATTATGAGCCAATGAGATGACATAAAACTCACAAGGAATTTAAATTTGTAATGCACCTAATAATGAAAAGGCCTAATGCAATTTGGCTCACAATTAAAAGTTAATTAAGCTAAGGGGTTTAGCTTAAGTACTTTTAAAATACTCTTTCATACTTATGAAAGGGTTCTAATTTTCTTAATTAAGCTTTGGCTATTAAACACCTAAACATCTACCCAAGGTAGATTAATTAAGTTCTAAAATTTTTTAGAATTTTTGAAAATTGTTTAAAGGGATAATTAATGAGTTAACCCTTAATTAAGAGGGGATTAAGGAGAGAAAAGGGGATTTAGTTAATAGCTTAGGGGAAATGCCCCAAAATTATTCCATAAAACCCCTTCTCACTAGATCTTACCTTAATCAAACTTAATCAAAGGGTAAATTTACTAATCACTTCTTAATTACCTTAATTATATGAAAGATGTAATTAGGGAATGAGCTAGCAATTTTCCCAATTAAGCCCTCAATAAATCTCAAGAAAATAAGGGGAGTGAGGTCATCCCTAAAATGAACTCTATTAAGATAATTAATTAAAGAATAATTAGCTAATTAAAATTCCCAAAGAAACCCAAATTCAAAGAAAAGTGTAATTCAAAATTCATTAAAACCATATTTAAAATATTCTAGATGAAATTATCTATCCATAGCATTTTTTTCCTTTTTTGATTTTTCTATGAAGAGTTATGAATTTTAGAATATTTTTGAATTAATTAGGAATTAATTAAATCCTCTAACTAATCCGCTAATACCCACGCGTGACGTGCGGGTCGCCGTGTTTTACATATCATGAGCCACTCACTTAAACATCACATCGGAGGTGGCAACTGCACGCTTTTTATATCTCGATGAAAGATCAAATGGCAAGATTAACCCACGGCTTAAAATAAATACAAGCCAAATAATCTCCATCCATGCGCATGGATGGGATGAGCCAAGTTCTTCCCTTGAGGATTAATGGAGACCATCCATGATCAAGGAGATCGGCCCGATCTAGCATGGAATCATACAAACTCAACCCACACCATCTATAATTACCAACCTATCCAACGCTTGATTTCATGCAATGAAAATTTCTTTCACAAAGGACCAACACCTATAATATGGTCAAAAAATCACATACCTGAGGTGATCACCACCACTGAGATTGATGAGGTAGCTTCATCGTGGAGACAAGCCTTGAAGTTCCTGGCCTTGAGGTTGAGTGGATCAATGGGTGGACCAACTCCTCTTCAAGATCCATGTGGCTTGATTGAATGCTATTCCTACCTCTAGAACTCGAGAAGGCTTGGGCCAATTCGACTAGCTTAGATCAGTGTAAGAGAATTGGAAGGAAGTGTAGAGGAAATTATCATTATTGAGCTCCCTATTTTGCACTGCAAACCGAATGGGAATTCAAATCCTCTCCAAGGACCTTTGGAAAGCTTTTTGATGATTGCTAAGGGTTCCTAGTGCTCAATCGAGTGTGAGTGAAGTGACTTTTCAGTAAATTAGGGAGAGCATATCTCCCCTAATCGGCATTGAGGAGCCATTTTGATCCAATGAGCTGTTATTTTATTAGGCCATTTAGGTTGTCCTTGAGTTTGTTTGCTGAGTGGAGTAGGGAGTCCATGTGCTCACAAGTGAGTTTTCCATGTGCCCATTTGGCCATGTGTGGGCCATATGGTGAGTTGGGCTGACCAAACCCATTGGTTGGGTGTACCACTCCACTAGGGTTTTTTGACCTATTAAGAGCATCAAGTGGTATGAAGAGGAATTGACCATATGTATTTAACCAAAATTTGTTCTATGGCCTAAGGGTAAATGGTCATTTTGCTAATTGATATTGGGTATGTTGAGAAAATAGGTTTGGCCAAGTTTCATTGGATTTGGAGTTCATTTGATGGTTTGGCTCATGTTGACCCATTTAGGTCAAAATGGGTCAAGTTGACCAATTGGTCAAATTGGGTCAAACCAAGGGTTAGGTTAAGTTCAAATGACCATTTGAAATATTTTGGTGTCTTTGGTTTGATTCAAATTGGTTTAAGTTTGAATTTGGTTCATAAGACTTCATTTAGGTCAAATGGGTTGAATTTGACCCATTTGAGTTAGGTCATGGGTAGGTTATTTGGTTAGTCATATGGAGTGGATTGGTATCTTTTTCAATTGGTTAAGTTTGAATTTGGCTCAACATGACCCTTTAGGTCAAGTTTGTCTAAGGTCAATCGCTAGTTGGGTCTAGTTGGGTTGAGGCATTCAACAAGTGATTTGGAATGAACTTGACCCATTGGTTTCAATCAATTTAGCTGAGCAAGTTTTGACACATTTTGACTTTAGGTCAAGTTGGGTCAACTTGTTAAGTCCAAGCTAGGTTAAGCTCAAATGTTGACTTGGTCAAGTTCAAACATTGGTCATGAATGAACTTAGATCAATGGTTTCAATCAATTTGGCCTATGGTAGATTTTGGCTATGTTATGTTTATTTTGAGTGTTGACTTGGTCAACCTTAGTTTGACTTGGTTTGACCCAATTTGATTGATCATCCCATGATGATTGTTGATCATGATGAAGATATATGAGTTTGGTTCAATCCAATTTGGTTAGGATCAAAAGTTGGCTCATAAGGTACACTTTGGGTCAAGTGAGCCTAAGTGAGTCAAATTTGGTAAAGCTTGATTTGATATTGATTGATCTTGTATATGGACTTATGAAAATATAAATCCATTTACAAGTGGTTTGAAGTCAAATGGATTTTGATCCATTTGAAAATTTCATATTCAAAGGAAGAATATGAAGGTCTTGGGTTTGATTTTTGATTTGGGTTTTGATTGTTTGATTGAAGTTTGGATTTATATGAGCTCATGATTGTGGGGATTGATTGAACCATGAGAGAAAATCAAGGATTTGGCTTGATTTGAAATAATTTTTGACTAAGTTCAAGATTTTGACTTGAAAGGCTTAGATTTGATTTTGAGTGGATTTGAGTTTGATTTTTGGAATTGATTTTGATTGTTTAAATTTATATTTCATTTATATATGTGAATATAAATGAGAATATAAATTGATCATGAGAAAATTTCAAGAATTTGAAAGAGTTTAATCATGATTTAGATTAAATCCATTAGAGGAAATTTAAAGGATTTAAGAGGATTTTTTTAATTTTGAATTGAATTGATGTATATTTTTATTTCATTTATATATGAGAATATAAATGAGAATAAATATAAATGAGAATACAAATAAATTTTAAGAAAATCCCATTAGTTTGAAATGGTTTGATCAAAGTTTAAGTTAAATCCATTAATGAAGAATTAATGGATTTAAATAAATTTTAAGCTTTTTTAATTTGAAATTTAATTTTTGCCTTTGATTGGTTTGATTTATATTTATATTTCATTTATATATGAGATAAATAAAAATTAAATAAGTTTTGAAAAATCCATGAATTTGAATAGGTTTGATTAAAGTTTGAGTTGATTTTAAGTCCTTTAATGGAAAATTAAAGGGACTTAAGAAAATTTCATGAATTGATTTTGAATTTTGAATTTGATTTGATGAGTTTGAATTTATATTTCATTTATATATGGGAATATAAATGAGAATATAAATGAATTATGAGAAAATCTCAAAGATTTGAATAGGTTTTGATCATAATTTGGCTAAGTCCTTAAGAAAGGGTTAAGGACTTAGGAAATTTGAACTTAGGAATTTTTGATGGATTTTGGTCATGGGTTTCAATCATGGATTTCAATCATGGATTTGAATCATGGAATTGGTTTGAGAAAATCAAATAGAATTGATTTGTAGTTTGACTTGAAAGAAAAAAAAGTGAGGAATGGTTTGAGCTAGAGATTTTCCTAACACCCCAAGGCATGACTATTCTTATGGCTAACTCTTTAAGTCTTCTCTTGGGTGAGAGTGTCCACCTAATCACTAGATGTGTCTTAAGACTAAGAAACTCTCAAAGTCAAAGAGGAATCCTAAGCCTAAGATGGAGGTGTTGAGAGCTCATTCTAAAAATGAGGTCAACAATCACATGAAATTTAGCTTGTGCATAGAGTTCTCCAAACCTAAGCGGTAGAATGAAAGATCCGAGAGTCCTCTACCCCATTTCATTGAAGCCATGGACCATCAATTTATCTTGTCCAAGGTGAAGGGACCCCCTAAGTGTTCTCGGACTCACAAGATTTTGATGAACACAGTCAATTAGAATTCGATTTATCATACTTCCATCACTTTTTGCAGCTACATATAATGGGCGATTGTGTTCCATTGTCCCGAGCATAAGATCTTCTTTCGAGAAAGTGATCATTGGGAGATCTTGAGCTTACAAAACTTCAGTCATGCATCGTTCAACAAAATAAGCTTCATATTTCTCTAGATCTTTAAGAGCTTGAATCAACATTTCTCGAAGGTCCTCCGACATCAAGAGAGCCTCATACACACTCAGTTATGCAGGGATCTTTCTCAGATGTGATAGGATATTATAATCGATTCCTGCACTTGAATTTACTTTTGGGATGATATCTTCGTTAACTTCAATATTTTTGTATTCATTTCTTATTTTGTGCTTATTGGATGACTCATTCCTTAATGGAGGTCGTAGTATCTTACTAGTCCTTAGTTGCACTTGGACCGATTTATTTGACTTAGACTCTTCAGATGAGGTTGCTCCCTCAGAGTCACCATCTACCCCAGAGGACTGTGCGGATGCTTCAGAGTCACTACAAAGCTTCAAGTGGCTCGATGTCTTTGAAGGCTCAGACTCATCTTCATTAAAAAACATAACTTCTTCTAATCGTCTGTCGCACCATCAAGCACGACTTTGATGTTATGGGCTTAAGTGTTCTCCTACTCGGGACAAGCTTCTTGAATTTTCTTTTACATATTATATTTTTAAAGCTGCTTGATTCCAACTATCCAAGCATAGATCACACTGGGGGCTGTTCGACACCACAGAAATAACTCGACATGTTTCTCTAGGAAGCAAATCTTCATTAATATTTCCTTCTTTGTTTGACTCAGTGATCCAAAGTCCTGACATGTAATCAATAAGTTTGATAGTCTATCTTATAGGTTGATGATACTTCTAGATTATTGATGATCTTTTGAGTTATAGTTCTCTTCTTGATCTTCTTTTTCTTAGCCAAGTTTTTTGATTTATGAGGTTTATGTTTAGCTAACTGATCCTTGTGTTGTGATGGAGCAACCTTATCAAAATGCTGTTAAGAAGCTAAATTGCTTGCTTTAGGAATTTCTTTTAAGTCCAATATTGGTTCAAGTGGTGATTTTCACTTAACACTAGAGACATATTTTAGCTATTTCAGTATTTTTCCGGTCTTCTTAGAGACTGCTCTCTTCCATTTCTTTTATTGTATTACTTTTCCTTTTGCTTTCTCTTTCATTGATCGCACTGAGGTGGACGTAACCACTCTGGTAGATTCTCTTTTAGGATGAACAAGGACATGATCAGACAATGTGAATTAACCCTTCCTATATTTTTTTTCTCCAGCCAATCTTTGAAAACATAGCAATCTTCAATCGAGTGGCTAATTACCTGATGATATGGACAATATTTTGGATTGTCATGACTAACTTCTGCCTTTTGATTCCAAATTAGCAATACGTAACTGAAATCGTGCTTGGTGAAATAGCATAGCCACACTCTCCCTCTTGAAAGAGTATTCTCTACTCATCTTGTTATTTAGAGATGGGTGCACTTGCTCATCATCTCTCATTAATTGCTTTGATTGAGAGTTAACTGACTGCTTCCCCCTTTCATCCATATAAGCAGGTTATTTCCCTTTATCAATATTATAAGTTGTTCACTTTCCACTACCCAAGCTATAGGAGGTTGTATGAGACTCATTCCTCCTTGAGTCGAGAATTTATTCTTCTTTAACTTTTGGTGACCTCGGGTTTTGAGCGATTCAACTTTTTAAACTTTGCCACTCAGTCTAATAACTCTTGAAATGTTGAGATAGAGGCCATACATGGATATGATGCCATCTTATCATCGATGTTACCCATCAACAATTGGATTGAATGTTCCTCTTCTAGTTATTGTTCACATTTCATGCTCATGTTTTGCCAATGTGAAATATATTTAGTCACTGACTCATCTTTCCTTCTTCATTCTAAGGCGAGGTCAGCAATTGTAATATTTTCAGTTGCATTGATGAATCTCTTGACAAACATCATTTCTAATTCACGAAAAGTCTTGACTGAGTCATTAGGTAATTCAACATACTATTCAAAAGTAGTTGAAGTTAAACTACTAACAAACTGGCAGAATAGTAGTGCATCATTCCCCTCTATATTGCCACATGTTACTTTGAACTGTGCCAGGTGTTATCTTGGGTTTCCAGTGCCATTGAATGTATTGAATTTAGGCTTGAATAACCCTTAGGTATGTCACATGATTACTCTACTAGGTATGGGACCTTTACTTACCAATTTTTTTACGCGGTGGTGACAATGACAGCTTTGATCTTTTCATTTATAATTATTTCCAATAGAGCTGTTGTCACAGGCTCAGATATGTTAGGCACATCTTGAGAGATGGGTTGAAAAGCTAGCTGATTCACTTCATTTCTCCACTCAAGAGCATTATGTGCTCCGGAAGCTTGAGGCACTGAGTCAACTAGTTGATCAGCAGATGTAGCATTAGCTATCGGACGGTTGGTAGGTGGAGTAGATGATGACACTACTACAGCATTTCTTTGCATCATCTTTAGCATCACATTCATTTATGCAATCATTTGGTTCACCTTTGCATTTAACTAGATGATCTCCTTATCCTTTGCCTTCATCTGTCATTGCATTAGTTTCTATATTTGGGCTAATGTGGTAGTGTCAGCAAAGAGAGAGTTATCTTCTTCTCTTTCCAATTCTTCCTCCTCTTCATCACTTGAGGATGTACTTGAAACTCCTCGTTCTGTTTGCTCAAGAGCTAGTTCTTCAATATGAATAGGAGGTGTGGCTCCACGTCATCTATGTTGGTGTTGTCATGCACTAGATGGTTCTCCAATGTGTTGTACCACATGCACTACTTCCACTTTCATAGTGTCCTCATCATATTCTTCGTCTTCTTGTAATTTGACTTTGAGCGTCTCCTCAGGTGAATTTTGGCTCAATTTGAGACAAATCTCTCTCTTCAGGAGGGCTATGATCAAAGTCAAAACCTTCTTTCGTAGAGATTGATTGACCGGATGGGATTCCACATGTTCACACAGGTGTCACCATCTCGTAATTCTTCATCATAATATTTTTTCTTTTGAACCCATTTTTGTCGGTTCCTATCATTGGCGAATTTTTGGGAGTGAAAACCAGATGTCACGCCTCTTTCTTTATTTTCAATAGTTTCTATTTGGGGCCTTGGCCTCCCAAGCTTACTTGCCTTTTTGAAAATAGATTCCCTCATATGGAGTGTCACACTTTGAAGCTAACCATATGAGATTTGCTTAAATCGATCACGAGTTCTCACAACAGGTGGTAGTCTACTAGATGAAACATTATTTGCTTCAATCATCATAGGCCTTTAGACCCTTCTTTTCATTAGGCCTATTTCCTTTATAACTTTTAGCACTCGATGCACTCTAGCGGATAAGGTTTCAAGAATTTTCTTTTGGGGCACCAGAGCTTGACGCAATGGTGGATCCCAAAAGGATTATTTCAGTTCACCAGTAGAGCTATTCCTCTTTACCCATTTTAGGTTCTCAAATTTATTCTGGGTGGGAATACCCACTTCTAATTCTGAGGCTAATTGCATAATAGGTTGTTCAGATAGCAATTATTAAGCTCTTAGTTCAACATTAATTCTTCTTCTCTTCCTTCTTGTTAATTTTCCTCCATATGAGGAAGCTTCATGATCATACTTTCCTAGTACGAAAGGTTCAATTGCCAGAATAGTGTTTGCAAGCATGACCGAGATTTTACCAACAATAGTTCTCTTCATAGTTGAAAGTGTCGAATATCCCAATTTTAAAACATAAGATCTCTTTTGGGGAGCTTCACAAGATAACTTCAAAGAACTTTCTCTGATACGATGTGCACGACGCGATGTATCCATTGATGTGACATGAGCTTCAACTGCAATTGCTGGAAAGTCCACACTACCACATTGAGTGGTAGCTCCAAAGATCTCCGTGGTTGATGATGATAAATGATTGAGTGTTTTAAGATTCATCTGTGCAAATGAAAGACGGGGATCAATAATCAAAAATAAATATTCTACCCCAAACTTTCAAAATGCAGAGATACATCATAATAGAAAAAAATAACATATTCAAAAGAAAATTTCAAGCAAATAAAATCATACTCAACAAACTATAATGTTCATTAAAGATTTTATTTTATGACTAAATTTCAATTTTAATTACTTATACTCTACTGTTACTATATACCAAACTTGACTAGCTAAAGATGGAAAGAGAAATCTATCCCCAGCGAAGTCGTCAGAAATCTGTGAGCTCTGAAAATTCATCATCGACCTCTTGATTAAGAGAGTGATTTAAAGTGTCGATGAAATTTTTAAAAGGTAGATGAATAGTAGATAAGACACTATTAAGAGATTTTGCCCTCATTTGGGAGGACTCGACCGTTCTAGGTTTCCATAGCAAAGCACCTATTAATTACCCATCCCAATAAGTGAGAGAGAACTTTTGATTAAGGCTAGTCGTTATATCATTAAATGCGTAGCATATAGTAACAACATGTGGAGTTTAAAATTTAGGATTTAGAATTTATAAAATTCACTATTATTTAACTTAAAGCAAATGGTTGGTGGAATGATAACGTGCCTGATCTAGATCCCATGATTTCGTCATCCTGGGCTATCGTGGTCCCTAGTCTACTTAGTTAGAAGAGGTAGTTGACCAAAATCAGGATCCTTATCACAACATGGGTTACATCCCAAAAAATCCTCAGATCTGTTTGTCTAAGAAGACAAGCTTAAGTCTACCTTAGCTTACAAAAAAAACTTTATGTCTATCAAATATATCTTATAATTCATAACTCAATCGAGCCATTATATACTGCTACATGACCATAATATAATGGTGTTACACAACAACCCGACAGAGAACTAGTAACCACATAATGTGAGCTTGGCCAAACCACAAGGACAGAGGACACGGGCCACGTCCTTACTACCATGAGATTATTTGAGTTTGAATATAGTGATTTATTTGACTTAACATTAGCTCCTCTGTGAGTTAGAGTTTTCTTAATCTATCATCCCCAACAAACGATGGTGGATGGGTGGATAAGTTATTTGCTTTAAGTATTTAAACTATAAATTTTATTTAGTTTAGATATTTTCTTAGTTGAAATTTAATTTTAAGATGAATTAATTTAGATCTCAAATATCTTTTAATGATAATATCCCCTCCGATTGAGATTTTCACCAACACCATCATCTGTAACCTTGTCAACTTACTTATTTTTAATTGAGGATCGATCTTATGACTTATGTGTAATTTAAATCATTTAGGAAATTGATATCATAATAGACCGTGTTAACCCTATTGTGAATATAAAGCATTGGGTCTTATAATCAATTACAATTTAAGTTACTTTAGAAGTTGATCACTTAGTAGACCCGGTCAACTCTATTTCAAGCACAGAGGATTAATTTCATATTTATTTGATAATTCAAATTATTTTATTTTTTATTATGAGATTAATTTCATATTTATTTAATCTCAACTTAGCCTGCGTAGCCATTTCAGACATTAAAATTTACACTTTAAATTTCTATGTTCGAGCACATGCAGGTATATTTAAGAATGCTTGCATAATTTTAAAACATTGAATTTGAGTTTTAATCATATTTCATAATATATGCAAGGGTTCAATTGAAGCCTTAAATAATGCCTTCTGTTTGCTTGTATAATGTGTTGCAAATTTGATGGCGTGGAAGGTGTTTTAAATTGTTCTAACATCTTATTAGATCCCTTAGAATAACATAAATTAAAGTGTCATATTTATATTTATTGCTAACATATTCAATTCGCTTCAAGTTCATAAATATGTCTAAGGTCAATCCATCTTTCTTTATTTGAAATATAATCTTCAAATTCATTTTAAATTCATTCTCATTTATAATTCAAAATTCAATTCGATATCATTTATTTTATTTTAGGCAGGTTTATTTATTTAGCTAAATTTTGTTTGCAAGTATGAATTTTGATAAAATTTCAAAGATTATGACATTCACACCCCATAGGCTACATTAACTATTTTGGCTTACCCGTAGACCCTATTAAGATAGTAGCATCTTTACCGACAGCTCTTCGCACTACTATGCCTTAATGGGCATTAGCGGGGTCTTCGATCACCTCCATAATGAAGCACAAACTTATATGAAATTTCAAATCATTTAAATTCCATTTTAAAATATTTATTTTTGATGTGCTTGATTTCTTCTTTTTTAAATGAATCTTGATTCTTCATCTTTTTTTTAAAGTCCAAAATTTAATCAAAATTTCGGCAACATTTCATAAAGATGACGTCATCCCCATGTAATACATCGAACTATTATTTTGGCTTATTGACGCCTCTAATAAGATAATGATGTTGTCTGTGACACCAGCCATGTCTTTGCACTATGCCCTAATGGTCATTAGCGAGGTCTTCGATAACCTCTATAAAGAAGCACAAATACAAATATATAATTTTTTTTACACATTCAAGCACCTCCCTACCTTCATTAACAACAACAATAATGATTTTGTATGATGAAAGGATTGAATAGGACATATTGGAGTTGATTATTTGGATTGAATAGATGGGAAAATGCAAACCTGAGAAGAACCCGCTAATGTTGCTTCTCGATTTCGCTTGTAAGGAAAGAAAGAGGGGTTGTTTTAAGGTAATAAAACGGAAACTTAGAGAAGAATCCCTAATGACGGCTTTATGTCATTTGCAAGAAAGGAAAGAGGGACTGTTTGGTTGTAAGGATAGTGGAAATGTCGAAACCGAAAGAACCCTACATGGTATTGCTTCGGTTTCACATTTGCAAGAGAAGAAAGAGGACTGTAAAAAAGAAATAAAAACCTAGAAGAACTCGACTAATGCTGCTTTCGATTTTATCGCGAAGAAAAGAGGAGATGAAAAGAGGAGATTTTGATCAGGGTAACTCAAACGCCAGAAACTTTGAATTCATCAAGAAGTGCTTCGTATAAATTCCATATGAATGCATTTCTGTTTCCATAATAGAGACTTCTAGATCATCTCCATCTCTCCAAACAGTGTCCTTTTTCTCCTCAAAAAATTAAAGAGAAGAGTAACCACGCCCAGTAGCATTTGTCTCCACACAACAATCTTTGGACGGGTTCACCACTGAAGGCACCCATACTGCTAAACCAACTATTCCCATAAGTAGGAGGATTCTGTAGTCCTTCGTTTGCTCAAACATAAGTAATACTAAAATCAAGGGAACTGAGCAAACTGAAGCTAGAGTAGCTGCCATTCCAACAAGAGCATAAGCTTTAGGCTATGCAAGGGCACCATTCCCAGGAATTGCAAAATTAATTAATTCTGCTGCGGAACCCCCAAATACAGCACCAACAGCAGCAACAAGCATCAAACTTGGAGCATAAAGGCCTCCTATAAGGCCAGAGCTCTTGCAAAGAGCAATTGCTACTACTTTTGTTGCAGCTAGTTGTGTTAATAGCCAGATTCCAGGAGCAGTAGCACTCTTACCAGTATGCAAGATTTCATCATTTGTGAATCCCAGTACAATAGTCCAGGATATCTTAGAGCTATTATAGCTACACCTAAGCCGCCTAGAGCAGGGCATACAACAGTCGGAAGGTCAAACCTTTCCTTGATATAGTCAAAGCATCTTGTGAACAAAGCAAGCAGCCTAGTGAAAACAACACCGATCGCTCCGCACAGCATACCCAGGATGAGGTAGAGTGGTGTTTGTCGTCACCGGTGAGTTGGAGGGCTTCACTAGCTTGGTCGGCGTGGCTAACGGGAGCAAGTGATATCCATTCTGAGACATATCGGAGCACGAAAGTGAGAAGGCTGGTGGATTTAGCAATACGTAACTGAAACGAAGCATGAAAAAGACTCTTGCGTTGGGTCTCGATAATTACAGACTGTCTTCTGGCGGTTGGGTTTGGATGGATGGGATGGACAATGGGAGATGTGTAAGGAGGGTTTCCAAAAAAAAAACAAGTGATAGACTATAGGAAGACTGACAGGGTGGCTCGGATCAGTGGTGGGAGAAGGGTTTGGTTTCAGTTGGGATTAGGTAATAGAGGAATAGATCATTAAACCCAATGGGAAATTAAAGTAATCTGAATCTTTATAAAAGATAGATAGCCCGTACCTTAGAGTATGTGCCTCTAGTGAGAGAATGAGGATAGGGAAGAGAAGAGAAGAGGTTGGTGTCGGTAGAAATTCTTCTTTTTTTTTTTTTCAGGTCTATTTCAGCTGCTTCAAAAGCCTCCTCTTACCAGGGAAAGATCCCCCAATTAATGCCGTTAGAGCATTTTCATACAAGATTAAACAAGATTTTCAAAATCTGAGCATAATTCCGAATGTTATTAAGTAGTATTTATGGAAAGAGTATAATCTTATCCTTAATTCATATTCATGTAAAGATTTTGATTTAATCATTTAATAATTAAAATTAAATCAAATTTTGTTTAATTAAATTGGATGTTTAATTTCCATAATATCACAAAATTTTCGTGAATCTTGCCGAAATCAAACACACACAATATGGATGTTGTTTCTAGTTATATTCGATGTTCCGGATTCAACGTCAGTCATTTCAATGACCCACGCCGCTTGATTAAAGTCGAGCAATCGAAGTTAATTTTGGTTAAAAAGCGCTCGATATTTCGATATTCACAAACTCATCCGAATTTGCATGTACCTCATTTGATAGGTTTCGACATTTCGATGCTTACGACATGATCTATTTCATGAACAGAGGTCGTTTGAGCATTGTTGTAGCTTCCTGACCTTGGTATGCATGTAGGCGCATCGACGAATTTCCTTCTTGATCGATCGACCGTTGAATTACGCAATATTTATATTCTGACTAATTTTGATGTTCTAAACATGATGGCGAAGTCCGTTCATTGATCGAATACCATTCATTTCGGTTACAACATCGAAAGTGTATTTCATATTTATATGTGGCAAGATCCAAGTTCATCAAATTCAACTGCAACTCGATCTAAAACATATATATAGATCAACGATATCATAACCTAAAGTTCATTACATCTCCAACTACACCCTAGATCACCCTCACTATAATATCCATAAGCCTTTAAGTCCCTTACGATCCATATCTTTATTGATCCATCAAAGATTATCTATCTAATTATGCTTTAATATTCATTGATGTTGACTCATATCTTTATTGATAGTCCTAAAACATTCTTTGATGAAAGAAACAAAATTACACTTGAATAAACATAAGTTAATGATAAATAAGATTTTATAATTAAAAAACTTCTTAAATAATCTCAATATGTAGGTAACCTCAAAAAAAATATTTAAAACAAAATCTTGAACCACAAGAACTCTAGTAGCTATATATGGATTTACATGTTCAAATAAAGTTTTATTGGATCTAAATCTATGACTTGATAATCACTAGAATCATAAATTCATAGATTGAATTGGCTTAGGATGACTTTTCTATTATAACTCATTAATATCATCTCATGTTAATAAACTGTTGACCCATAATATTATTTAAAAAAATGATACAAAAAAACTGAAAAAAAAAACTACTCCCGCCTCCTCCCTCTTCGGTTGAGGCTCTTAACTGTTTCCTCCCGGATTTCGAACTCTCATGTAACCTCTGCCAACCACCTCAATCCCTTCTCCTCTTCCTCTCCGGCACCAAACTCCGGATCCTTAACATCTCAAACGGCGAACTCTGTATCGATTCCTCCCCCTTCATTGCCTCCAACTATGCTGCGGCCACAACGCCCTCGCTCATCTCTCTCTCTCTCTCTCTCTCTCTCTCTCTCTCTCTCTTCCCGCCTAGAGAATGAAAGCATATGCACTAGAGCTGCCGCGGAAGCGGAGCATGAGATGTCTTACTCCGAGCCTGATTACTTTTACCTCCCTTTGCGGGATGCCAAGAAATCGCTAAACATGAGAATAAATATCATGGCAAAGGTCTCCAAGATCGGGACTGTTATAAAGTCCAGAGGCTCTGATTATGTTCTTGTGCTAAAGCTAGTCGACCAATATGAATCACCTTCTGGCCTTTCTGTGAACCTTTTGGCGATAACCTGGACAAACTACCACAAGTCAGTTGAGGGCAACTTCAAAAAATCATCAACCTAAACAAGTCTTAGACAAGCCCATAGCAACATTGTTCTGCAATCTAAAAGAGGAAGAAAATCTCACTATTGTATGCAAGGTCCTTCATGTGAGTGAAGCTTCTGATGGGGATCTGGTATTGTTTGTGTGGGATGCAACAGATTCTCCTCTTATAACACTGCATATAAATTTAGAAATGGAAGGGCATGGACAAACTCGTTTACATCCTGAAGTGTCTCTTTTATCAAGAGAGACTTTATGTGCATTCCCACAGATTGGGACAATTTTAAGACTAACTGTTAGCAAAGACTTTGAAGATATCTCTCGGCTAAAAGGTGTTGGTTATTGGGTTAAGTTCTGCAATGTTGTTTTTGAGCTGCAATCAGGTCTATGGAAAGGCCCTCTTACACCTAACAGCTATATTCAAAAGTTTTGTGATCAAGATAGCAATGTACAGCACTGTCAAAGGATATTTAATGATCGTAATTGATCTAAAGTAGATCGCTTACCATTATCAATTTTTCCATGGCCATCCAATGTAACAGAAACAGACTTGGCTTATTCTTCATATTCAACTTTGATGGAATCTCTTACTTACCCCGAGAAATTGCATAAGTTTAGAATTGTTGTTCGAGTGGTGACATCGTATCCTTGGCAAGCAAAGGACCTTCTAACAACTGGTAACTATCGGGTCAGACTAACGATTGAAGATTCAACTACAAGAATTCATGCTTACATTTTTGGAGAAGATGGGGTGAAATTTTTCAATGGTTATCCATCGATTGATATATTGACTGAAAAAATGAATAGATTGCTTGGCATAAGAGGCAGTCCAGTTCGAAGGAATCCACCATGGGTATGGTGTTGCCTGAAGTCTTATTACCTTGATGAAAATGATCCATGGGGAAGTAGAAGTTACAAAATTTTTGGGACAACGCTTTTATAGTATGAATATTTTGTCTGGAAGCCAATAATATTATTGGTACCCATCCACTCGTGGTCACCAGAGATGATTTTTGTATGAGGTTGTAAAAAATTTTTCTGCAGGTTTCAAGACCCCACTAATGCCCATTAGCGCGTAGTGGGTGTGACACGGTGTGTCAAAAGACACCACTGCTACGCTTCATCGTCGTGCACCGAAGCCAAAATAGTTATGATGCATCCCCTTATGCGGGAATGACGTCAGACTACTGCCGAAATTTTTACAAAATTCTAGACTTAGACAAAAAAAGAGAAAAGAAATGAATATATATATATATATATATATATATATATATATATATATATATATATATATATATATATATATATATATATATATATATATATATATATATAAATATATATTGCATTATATTTTTCTTTATACAGAAGACCCTAATGCCCCATAGCATAGGGTGAGAGAAGTTGGTGTCAGAAACACCACTTCACACGCTTCATTGCAGAAAGAGCAAAACACTCCGACAACCCCACATGGAGATGACGGAGGCTTTAAATTTCATCAAATTTTAATACTTCAATTTAAAATTAATTGGATATTAAATTAATGGTGAAGCATAAAGTCTTAAAACAAAATAAAATGAAAAGGGAATGTGGAGTTCACATGTACCTTAAAGTAATAATAGAAGGTAGCGTGCTCAATAAACATTATTATCCTACGAAAATGTACTACGTATAGGTGAATTTAGTCACTTAATTTATTGCTAAGTGAGTGCTTGATTCGTTTCTTAATATGCTTCAAATAAATGAGGATACTCAAGTCAAATGTAAGTGAAACTTAAGGAAGTTAATACTAGACTCATAATAAACTTGCAATAAATTTGAAGTTTAATTTTCAAATAAATAGGAAATTTGATATGAAGTTAAAAAATGAATCTAAATTTGGTCTAACAACTCTTGTTGTAGAAAATGTGAAGAGTCCTTAAATGGTAAAATCAGTGAGGCTTGAAGCTTTCTATTGGGTGAACTTCGTACATATAAACTTGTATGAATATAATTGCATGAAGTTTGCCCTCACACATATCTTATAGCAGTCACTCCTTTGGGTCAAATATTTCAAAATACATGCAAAGGCATGAATGAAAATAAATTTATTGCACATATCTAAAATGAATATATTTTTATCCAAAGGTTGTGCAAACTTTAAAAAAAATGCCACCAGATCTGCAATTCTTTGTACAAGCAGACAGAAGGCGACACTAATCTAAATGCTGCACAAATGAAGGAGCTTTCTTTCAATACAAAATTATGGAACTTCATTCTAATTTATGATTTTTAAAATCAATGAAATCACTAATTAAGTGAAATTATCTAAGCTATAAACACATGCATGTGCTCGGACATAGAGATTGAAAGTGTAAATTTTAATGTTTGAAAAGGCTGCGCTGGCTAAGTTGAGATTAAATAAATACAAAATTAATCTCATAACTCAAACATAAATTATCTGAATTATTAAACACTCGCATGAGCCCCAACACTATGCTGAATTCTTAAATTCAAGTGTTTGAGGATGCTGAGCAAGTTGCTACCCAGTTTAGTCTTAAGATTGGGTTCGGGTTAACAAAACCTAGAAATCTATTATAAAAATTTCAAATCAGTGAAACATCTGAGAAACTAATTCTGTCGAGTGATAGTAGATCTAATCCTATGTTAGCAGCTAAACAGAGTTGACAGGATCTAAAGCTCTTAAATATATTCAAATTAATCAATAATTTTAAATCAAATTAACTCAAATTGAGTGTCATTCTAAAAAAATTTGTTTAAATGAAACTCTATCATTAAAGGCTTGCGCCTATAAGAAACCTGTCTATCTAATGACTAGCCTTAATCAAAAGTTCTCTCTCAGAATTGAGAGTGGTAATTAACTATAGGGGCTTGCACCTATAAGAAACCCAGAACCAGATCAAAAGTCCTCACCAAATGAGGATTAAATCTCTAGGTAGTGCCTTATCTACTATTCCATCTGCCTTCTGAAAATTACACTAACACATTTAAATCACTCTCTTCAAGAGAGGTCGATGGTGAATTTTTAGAGCCCACATAAACTCCAAATTATTACTTCATATAAACAATATATACTTAATTAAGATTAGAAAATTAATAGTTTAGTTAAGATCTCCTTCAATTGTAGCCAATCTACAAACATCAACTTTGATACAATCTCATAATTATAATTTAAAAAGGATCTTAAGTCAAACTTTTTGGAGCATAATTTTAAAAAAAATCATGTTTAGGTACATTTAAATATGGTGGATGGAAAGAAGTGCTCATATAATCTTACTTTTGACATTGACATGAATTTCCTCTTAAAGTTATAACTAAGATTGACTCTATCATTAATTTGATTCAAATTCAATTAATGCATCAATAAAAAGAAGAATAAAAAAATCACCTAGCTACAATAATGCATGGGATGTTAACATAAATGTGCTTTTGAACTTGTAATTAGTGTTATATGTTATATCCCTTAATCGTGACTCACTTTTCATAGATCACACCAAGCTATTGTGTGTTAGAATATTTATGATTCTAATTAGAAAATTATCTTTCTTAACATGAAATGAACATCTCTTTGTACATAGATAAATTGAGAGTAACTCATAATAGATAATGGTTTTTTATATAAAAATAATAAGAAGAGAATATTCATAGAGTGTGATTTAATTAAAATGTAAGTTAGGTATTATAAAAGATACCATTTCTTGTAAGTAAGTTGATAATAATAAAAGTTAGTAGATGTACATAATTAAAAATATATTTAATAATAGTAGTAGAAACCTTAATATGCTTGAATTATTATCAGTTGGTTGTGGGTAGTCATCTTAGTCATTCAAATATAATGTGGTGCAATTTAAGCCCAAATTTGTTTCGATCATCGTCAAAGTTGTCCAAATGATCTTTGATTGTGAAATGGACATTATCGTTCATATGGAACATTAAAATTGCCTAAAATTGATATCTATATTACGTGATCATTGATATGAAAATAAAATGCCAAAATTTATGCTCACTTCAATTTATTTTCATGGTAAGCAATTATAATTACATACATAGGTTAATGATATGTGTATAATTAATTCAAATATTTTAAAACTTATTATTACATTTTCGTTTGCCTAACCTAGCCACACAAATTAGCCAATCAGCTTTACACCTTATTTTCTACTTATTATCATTGTCGCCACATCAAAATCAGTAGTGGCCTTAATACCATTGATTTGAACTCCACAGTCAAAGCCCTAAGCCCTAATTCCCTCTTATGTTGGTCTATATCTTCACCACAGCATGCAGATGAACCCCCTGATCCTATCCAGCTCTCCTTCATCTCATACAAAGCCAAATCCCTAGCTCATGTCTACCGTTACTCCCTGTTCAAATAAACAAAGTTGCTTGTCCCTCCTAGCCCTCTCTCTCGATCTCTCTCCTGTCCAAGGCTACATGCAAAGGCAACCTGTGGCCTCTCTCTCTCTCTCTCTCTCTCTCTCTCTCATCTACCTCTTTCTGTCATGTGCTTGCACTCTTCCTAGCCGAGCAAGTCTTGTTCATTCGTCCCTACAATAGCTTAACATCCATTTGAAACCTCCCAGCCGCTCTTCCTCATTCCCCTCCTCGTGTAGTTCTAACTATTGAATCAATGTTAAAATAAGGGAGATGTGGGAATTGTACAAGTTAAAGCTTTCATTTTCGTTGGTTAGAAGTATTGGGGCTGATTCTTTTTTAGATCTTGCTCATATCCTACTTCTAAATAACCATAAGCTTCTATTTTACATTGAGATTAAGATAAATTGGTGGAAATGTAGGCTTCAATATCCTCGTTTATTTTAAAGCTTCAATGTGGTTGTTTGTTTTATGTGAGTTGATCCCTTAAAAGAAAATTAAGGGAAGAAATGAGGTAGTCTCTTTATAATTTAAGGTTGTTGTTCACCTCATTTTTGGGGTGAGTTCTTAACTTTCTCATCATAGATCTAAGACTCTTATAGACACTAAGACTTCTTAGTCGTAAGACACTTCTAGTGATTAGGTGAACACTTAACCTAAGCCTAGAGTCTTAGAAGAGTTAGCTATTGGAATAGGTTGTGCCCTAAGGACTTAGGAAGACTTGTCTACTCTATAGCCTAATCCCAATCCATACTTTCCTTCTCAAACCAAACCTCAAATTCAACTCAAATACCAAATAGAAATTCAAATTTCAAACCAAATGATTGAAACCCATAATCAAATCCAAAATCAAAATCTTTCCGAAACCCTTTGATTTCATCTTATGGACTTAGCCTTAACCAAATTAAAATCAATCTCAATTCATATAATTTTCTCAAATATCAATTCAATCTTTCAATAAAACTATCAAATTTCAATTCAAATTCAACTTCAAATGATTCAATCCCATAATCAAATCCAAACTCAACTAAATTTCCTTCTAAGCCCTTTTGACCTACATCCATTTGCTTGGTCAAATTTACTTCCAAATCACTCTAAACTCAAGTGATTTTCTCATGACTTATTTATATCTTCATTTATATTCTCAAATATAAATGAAATATAAATTCAAATAGCCAAAACCAAATCCAAAATTAAACCAAAATCCAAGTCAAGCTCTTTAAGCCAATTCCTTGAACTTGGCTAAAACCTATCCAAACCAACTCAAAATCCATGGATTTCTTCATGATTCAAGCATTCTTTCAATCATTGTTCCAAATATAAACATAAAATATAATTATCAAACCAAATTCAAGTCAACTCAAGTCAAGCCCATGTTGTCCCCTATTAACTTGAAATTATTATATGAACCAAAATCCATTTGACTCCAAACCAATTGTAATTAGCTTTATATTTAAATCCTAGGTTCATATGTGAGTTCAACTAAACTTGAATTAAGCCAAAACCAAACCAATTGATCCATTTAGGTCTACTTGACCCAAAATGACCTAAAAGATCTTTTTGAGCCAAGTTCTAATCCAACCCAAATTAGATTGAATTAAGCCTATCCAAATCTCATATCATGATCAACAATCATCCTAGGTTAATCATCATATTTGTCAACAAGTTAGTCCTTTGACCAAGTCAACCTTTAGCCCAAATGAAACCAAAACTAGCCAAATTATACCATAAATCAAATTGATTATAACCAATGGCTCAAGTTCATTCCAAATTGATTATTGAACTTGACCAAAGCCCTAATTGAGCCTAATTTGACCAATTGGTTAACCTAACCCAACTTAGCCCAAATTGACCTGAAGGATCAAATTGGCCATAATTCAAATTAAATCCAAATTGATTCAAACCAAAGCCTACAATCATTTTCAATTAACCAATTGAACTTGAACCAACACCCAACCCAAGCCAATTTGACCAATTTGGTCAAATTGGTCAACTTGACCCATTTGACCTATATGAATTCAAAAGAGTCAAACTCAAATCCAAAACAAATTAAACTAAACTAATGCCACCAATACACTCCAAATAGTTATGTAAACTTGACCGAACCCTTGGTTTGACTTAATTTGATCAATTGGTCAACTTGACCCAACCTAACCTAATTTGATCTAAATAGATCAAATTAAGCCAAATCAAATGAAATAAACTCCAAATCACTTGAAATTGGGCTAACCCAATTTTGACTCATTTTAAATCTGCCCAAATCAAATCCTTAGCCAAATGACTACTTTGACCTTGGGTCTAGGGCATCCCATGAGATAAGACACTTACACTTTTGGTCATTTCCTTCTCTTGGCCACTTGACACTCATTCATTGGTCCACTTAGGCACCAAGGACCCTAACCTGACCCAAGGGCGATTGGGTTGGCCATGATTCATGGGGAGGTAAAATCACCTCCCCATTCTCATTAGAGCACTTGGCATCAAGGACACCCACTTCGTTTGCCATGGCAGCCACCTCCCACACATCCTACACTCCTGAGAGGCCAAATGGAATGATTCTCTGCCAGCCCTGACCTCCCTTATTCTCACTCAAAATAAGAGATTCATACTCAATTCAACCCTAGCTCACTCTCCTCTCCTTCCCAGAGCCATTTCCATTGTTTCCTGAGCTCCCCAAATTCCTCATTCTCGATTTTACGTGAAACCAAAATAAAGGAGGATACTAGTGATTGCCATTTCCTCATTTCATAACCAAAGTGCAATTAACTTTGCACATACCATCCTCAGACCTAGATGAGTCGAAATGAATCACCTCACATCACCTCTGATTGCCAGAAGTGGGATTTTGACTAAGGCTGATCACTTACGTGCCGTGGGCTGGTCTTCCGAGCGATCTACACCAAATCGAAGCTTGTGTGGCTCAACAGGGCTTCATTTCTACCAAACGAATCTTCCTCAATTGTTGGAACTGTTGGACATAAGCTTTGGTGAGGTATTCCATTGAAATTGAGCTTAAGTTTAAAATAGGTTGGTCCTCCCTAAAGAAATGTTCTATTTTGTGTGATTTTCACCATTGGATGTGTTTGTTGTGCTTCCATGAAGGTGTGGGATTGATTTAATCTCTATTTGAGCTCGGGTGAGCTTAGATCAATTGACAGACAATCTCCGTCTCTCATCACTTGGTAGGAGATAGATCATGGATCGTCCATTCCACGTGATTGGAATAGATGGTCCTGATCTGATCACGCTTAGATCCGTCGGCTTAATCCTTCACTCCTCATGTTTAATCGTGGCTATTCGATCTTAGATTGGATGGCCCACGCAAAAATGTCATCTGCGTGAGCATTTGACGTGATAACTTAAATAATTAATTTCGTCACGCTACACAGAAAGCACGCCGCGTCAAAAGCCATGTGACGCTGACGGGATTAGGGGTTAATTAGGTTAATTAATTTACTTTTAATGATGAAACTTCCAAAATTCATAACTAATTATAGAAAAATCCAAAAAATATAAATGATGCTCATTTTAAAGGTATTTTAAGGGGGAATCCATTAAAATTATTGTTAATTAATTTTAAATAGTATATTTTGCTTGATACAGGTTTAATTAAAATTTTAATTATCATAATTATTCTTTGATTAAGTATTCAATTAATCTCAAACATTTCAAAGATGTTTAGAGGGATGACTTCTGCCTCCCCTATTTTTTTTGGGATTTATTGGATAATTAATTGGGGAAATCAATTAATTAAGCCTTAATTACTCTCATATCTTAATTAATGATAATTAAGCAAATGAATAATTTATTAATTAATTAAATATGCTTAATGATCTCTATTAATAATGGAGAAACTTAGGAAAATGGATTGGGACTCCTCTTCCAATTCTTTCCTTAAATCATCTTCATTCCTTAAAAATTAATTAATTAAAAAATAAATAATTAACAAAATCAATCAAAATTCAAATCATATCTAAACTTTAATTAACTATTTGAAAGGATTTAGGGATTGAGACTTAGGCTTCCTTCTTTGTCTCTTTCTCTAAGTCCATTTCATATTGTTGATTAAGGGCAACTAAGATTTAATCACATAATTAATGAACTTAATTAATTTGATTAAATCTATTTTTCATGATTAACTCTTGGGTAGCTCTTTGAGTGTTCAATAACCTAAACAGAGAGCTAATCAAATTATGGTTAGCTCATATGTCTGAGAAAACCAAAAAGAGTAATTAAGTGAGCTCCTTAAGGTTAATTAATTAATAATTATGAGCTAATTACATTAGACCCATTTCATTTCATAGAAACATTGCCATTTACTTTCTATGTGATTGCATGTCTTATTAGCTCATAATTATTTATTTGATTACCTTAAGGTGACATAGGTAAGAGTTAATTAAATGATTTAATCAATGCTTAACTTAATCAATCCATAAAATCAACGTAATTGCTTTTTATTGAATCAAATTAACTCACACATATGGGAATGAGATTAGAACTAGCAAACCCCTTTTTCCCATTTCATAAATCAAATCAAATATGAAATCAAAAATGGCTTTAACAAACTTTGGTTTATTTTAAATAAGTTTGTTTAATGTGATTATCCTTAGGAATTAGTTAGATTGAATAAGATTGCATGCTTGTGTTTCTTTATTTCTTTCTAATTATATTAAGATGTTGTATGCCACTTGTAGTCATGCATTCATTCTTTTCAAAAATTAATTAAGTTAGAAATGATTTTTTTTATGCCAATTTGCATGTGTTGACTTAATTAAGAATATCTGTGATTATTATCACTACTAAATCTCAAACATATTTTCAAGAGTTTCTTAATGAATAAGAATATGTATTGTGACTTTAGTTAAACATATATAGAGGTGCATGTGAATATAAACTTATGAAGTGAAGTTTCTTTCTTATATTCATATGTTGATCATGTAACTAAGAATGTTAGTATATTGGACATCCTGTGATTTAAGTATTTAAGGAGGTTCTTATATATATATATATAAGAGTAGGGGGTATATTAGTCTGGACATCCTAGGGATGCATGAAGTTAAGTAGCCTAGAGGTTCCTCACTTCCCTTGGTGCAACAATATGTGACATTTAAATTATATATATATATATATATATATATATATATATATATATATATATATATATATATATATGTGTGATACAACAAGTGGATGAAAATCATAATTTAATCAAATTAAACTCTACTTTTGCATAATTTTTTTATTCTTATAGTTGTTTATATATCTATGTGTATTTAAGAATAGCGAGTATATTTGTCAGGACATTTTGGGGATGCATAACTTTAAGTAGCCCCAAGGAGGTTCCTACCTCGTTCCCCCGGTGCAGAAAAATGGTGTACTTGCTCAGAACTTTTATACATTTGAATGTGTATTTAACTAATGAATAAAAATCCCTCTTTTTATTAAAAAAAATATGCATTCATATTTTATTCAAGTGGTTGGATTGATTAGTCATATGATTTGAAGTTCTTTTCTTATGCTTTTGTATAATAATTTAGATAGAGCTTTAAAATAATATGACAAAATAATTCAACCAAATAAAACATCAATTCAAAATGCATTTGTTTACATTCATCATTCAAGTATGCTAAAATATAAATTACATGTATATGTATGTTTAGGACTTAATCATATGCATGATATATATGATAAAAAGAAATAAACAAATATGTGTCCTATGATGGTAGTTCATTTCAATTAATCTTGAGATGCATTTTTTATTGAATGAGTTTATTTAAAATGAATATAAACTTAGTACTAATTAAAATACATATTAAGCCATTCACTAAAGAGAATTATTTAATTAATTGGCTTTAGAAATTACTTAAAGTAGGGATAAAAGAAAGTGATCCACTCTTTCCTTCTCTTTATAATACATAGTTATTCTGTGTAGGTCAAATGAAACAAAAGAAAATAGTAAGTAAAATTTACAAATCAATTAAACCACTAAAAGTGAAACCACCCTTTAAATTGAACCTTTATACACTTAGAAAATCTCAACTCTAAAGCCTAGTCACGACATATCACACAAGCCTTAATACACACACATTAGATTAAGTCACCTCTTCTAGCTTTATGTTAGGGCGATGCATGGTATGATGTATATTTTGTTTTATAATATATTATTTTAAACTGGATGTTAGGGTGTATACCTCATAGACTGAATGTTAGGCCGTGATTAGTCTAACCATCTTTTCTACAACAGATTGTGCTTAAGGGGTACTTAAACTAAATATAAATGCTCTATTTTACAAGTTGCTTAACCCGTAAGCATAATCTAAATTAGGACATATTGACTTGGTTACCCTTGTGCAGGGTGCTAAGTCTAAATCATAAATATAATTATTTGAGTGGAATGTATGTTTAGCTAACCTTTGTCTTGCTGGTGTAATTAGCTTTATCTCTTTCCATTTAAATGTAATTTTATAATTAATAATTAGGATTAGTGTTATGGTAGATTAGGATGAGTAGTAGCTAGAAGGCTTTATCCTAGGAGGTTTTGTGATGCCTTTGAAGCAAGCAAACCCAAATGAAGAAATGAATGAGACATGAAGAATGAAGGTGAAGACCCCCATAGCATGTATTCTTCCTTAATTATAATTATTCTTTTATAATCTAGGTTGTATGAGGGTAGAGCTCGGTTACCATTTTTTTTCTTTTCAGGTTGTATGACAGTACCCGATCGCACCAGCCTTTTATTCTTTCATGTTAGCTATAAAATGATTGATGTTTTGTTTAGCTTGTGCATTAGAAATGACATGTCTTTTCATTATTTATTTATGATTGGTGTTTGTTGTATAGCCTGGATGCGATTAAGCTCTTGGAAAAAAATTTTGCCCAACTACAACTCATAATTTAATTTCTAAATAACTCATAACCTCATATATAACCTAGGAATAAAATCAAGATAATTAAAAGATTTAGCAACCTTTTAGCTTAATGTTGTATGTCTAATATCATACATGCATCTTCTACCACTCTTGTAAAATGAGGGCCCCCATTCTTGCACGCATAAAAATCACTTGACCTATGAGAGCAGCTTCTACTGACAGGGTTTCATCCTCTTCTTTCCTAATTTGGCCCATAACCTACTTCATCATGCATTTAGGCATACAAAAATCCCAAAGCCTTTGTCAAAATGAAGTGTAAAATTAAATAAATAAAAATTGAAAAGATTTACATTAGACTAAGTCATTGTTCATACCACTCATGCTTTAGTCTTTTAGGGAATGGGTTTAAAGACCTTAGTTTTCTTTCTAATAATAACAACCTAACTATTTTACAAAATCATATGAATTGCCTACATAGTTTTAAAACATAGGAGGAGTTAGCTGGCTGCCACTCCGGACAGTTATAAGTCTAGTAGTCGGGTGGTTTATCCTTTCTTGTAGAGGTAAACTATATACCCATCTTTGCTTAGACTTAGGTTGTGCTTTGGCTTAAGCCAAAGCTCCTTAGATTTAAGATCCGAGGTAGCTGTTTCCTTCAGGCTACAAGCATAAATCCCCACCTCTTAGCATTTCCACAACCTTGTGTTGTGAGATTATAAGTCCTAGTTTTCTAATAAAATTCTAATTCAAATATATAATTCTCTTCAACTTCAAACATATAAAGCCCAGTTATAGGATAGTTTGGTATGCTTACTAGGTTTCATAGTATCTTGAGCATTCCCTACTTATCTCCCTTTAGCTTTGATAATAAGTCTCTTATTTTTTATCAATCCCGATTAATTTTTCAAACTTAGCCAATTTATTGATAGTCCTATCTTTAAAATCTATAAAGATAATAATTATTTATTTTAATCGAAAGTATTCCTATGGAACTCACCTTCTTTAAGATGTAATTAACTATGGGGGCTTTCCCCCATAGGGAACTTTAGAACTCGGTTTAAATAAACCCTGCTTTATTCATCCATGTAAAGTAGAGAAAAAATATCTGGTATATTCAAAGAACCATCATGCCCTAGGAGTCCTTATTAGGTAATTAGGTCTATTGTAGGGTGATGACTTCTATCTTTCGAGATAGTGCATCATTCCTTGATGTCGTACCTGACCACCTCAATAAGTACACCATTAGATTTGTGTGGTGTCCCCCATACACATAATTAAAAGCAAACACCTCAAATTTTTCTGGCGACTCCGATGGGGAAGGTTCCTCTCTCCATCTCTAGTAGATAATTATTATCTCTAAGCATCGATAGTGGAATTGTATTTTATATGACTCCAAGACTATCTTTCCTTCCATTCACACTTAGCTTATTTCATTCTTAAGCAAAGCTAGTTAACAACCTCTAGGTTTTAGGACCTCACTCCTTGTAGGTCTTAAAACCCTTATTGGGTCCCCTAATAGGTTAAATATAAAATTAAATAATAAAAGGAGATGACTAAAATTTAGAACCTCTTTACCACTAGCTTGGTGAGGCAAAGTTCATCTTATATTTAAGAAAATAAACTCTTTTACAAAATGTCACTTTCCAAAAGAACTTTTTTAAAATTCACATAACAAAAGATCTTACACAAAATTAATAAGAAACTTTCAAAAAAAAAAAAAACTAATATGACCAAACCTCATCTAATAGTCCACATGATTGTTACATGAAGGTTCTTCTCAAAATTAAAATCAAAATCATTTTTCAAAAGAAACTTTTTGAAAATAATTATCTCCATTCAACAAACTCAAATTTGTTGAATGAAGATTCTATTTTCAAATAAAGTCATAACATTAAATTGAAACTCAACTTAACATACTTCACATATGCTAGAGTCAGAGTTTCCCACTTTTTCAAAAGCACACTTTTGAAAATGACCACCTTCATTCAACATACTCAAATTGGTTGAATGGAGATTCTATTTTCAAATAAAATCATAATATAAAATTAAACTTAATTTACATATATGCTAGTTGAGTTTCCTCTTTCAAAAAAGCACTTTTAAAATGACCACATTCATTCAACATGCTCAAATTTGTTGAATCAAGATCCTATCTTCAAATAAAATCATGACTTAAAATTGAAACTCCACTTAACATATTTCACATATACTAGAGTTGGAGTTTCCCTCTCTTTCAAAAGCACCATTTTGAAAATGGCCATCTTCATTCAATATACCTAAATTTGTTGAATGAAGATTCTATTTTCAAATAAGATCATGACATAAAATTTAAACTCTACTTAACATATTTCACATATGCTAGAGTTGAAGTTTCCATCATTTTAAAAGGAATAAATCACACACATAAAATCATGACATATTTTAGAACCCATTTGACATACCCAAATTTGTCAAATGAGAGTCACATTTCTAAAATTCACAAAAATAAATTGAACTCTATTTAACATACCCAAATTTATTAAATAGATTTCTCCTCTTTCAAAAATCATAAATACACCTGAATCCCACTTAACATACCAAATTTGTTAAGTAAATGTCTCATTTTCAAAAATCATAACACATTTGACTCCCACTTAACATACCAAATTTGTTAAGTGAAAGTCTCATTTTCAAATACAAACCAATCACATTTGGCTCCCACCAAACATGTCAAATTTGTTAAGTGAGAGCCTCATTTTCAAACACATATCAGACACACTTGGCCTCCACTTAACATACCAAATTTGTTAAGTAAGAAGCCTCACTTTTAAATCAAATCAACATATATCACACACATAACAAACAACCATCACAAGCAAAGATATTTTCACAAAATTTTCAAACAAGACATATAATACAAATATCTCCAAAGGTCTCTCCAAATATTTGAACCCCGCCCAACCTACTTCAATTGGTTGACTATGGGTTCTAAATCAAAATTTTATGGGAAAGTCTCTCCTCACATCCTAAATCTCTCCAATAAAACCCCATTTAGCATACCTAAATTTGTTAAATAAAGATTCTAATTCAAAAGGACTAATCAAAATCAACAATTCAAGTCAACATCAAGGCAAAAGCTTCTCCTCCAATTCTACAAATCTCTCCATGCAATTTGAACCCCATTCAACGTAACCAAAATTGTTGAAATGTCGGTTCTAACTCAAGATCAAAAAATAAAATCAAGCAACAACAATTGAAGCAATAAAAGGAAAGGGGATACTTGAGATCCTCTTAAGACCAAAGAAGGTTGGGATATCTCCTTATCTCGAACCTCTAAAAGGGTAGTTTCTAAAATTAAGAATCTCTCTCTATAGGTGTCTGAGGCAGCTCAAACCTCCAACATTAAGAAAGGTTTGCAAGTTGTCAAAGATACCTTGAAGAAGGTGGTAGTCCATCGCCAAGAACAAATCCCACCTTACTTGCCCAGATAGTCCAAGAAGGTAACCACCATCCAGTCCAAAGACTCCATCCAGCTACTACTTCTTCTCACTAGCTCTTCTCTAGAGTGTTGAATTAATGGACAAGGGCATTAAATCCCTTACTCTGCTTACTTTATTAGATTTCTATCATGTACATCCACCTAAGAAGAAATCAATGAAGGAATATTTCACTTACATCTTGTCCACTTTTGATACTTTAGATTTTATTACTCAAAAACTCTAAGTCTAGAAAATAATGGTAGTCTTCTAATTCATTATCTTCTGATTCAATTGACTTTCTGAATCAATCGGGTTCACCTCTTTAGATTGACTTGGAGTCAACTGACTCTAAGGATCCCATAGGAGAAGCTATAGGCATACCTGATGAGAAGGTAAAACTTTTCACAAGTTCGTCATTCCATGAAGTCACTGAAGTCAACCTGTGCAGTGGCAAAGTTCTACCTCCTAGGATAGAACCTCAGGATAAGGGTAAATAAATCATTAGTTCCAGTGAACAAATAATCCCTCCACAGAATGCTCCACATATGGATATGCTTGTGGAGGACCAAGTCAGAGTTGATTACAACATCTTAACACATCTTAGAAAGTTGCCAGCTAAGTTAAGCATATTTGATGCCCTTGTCTTATCCAAAGAGATGAGGGAATCTTTAGTCAAGGCCCATCTTAATCCAGAGATATGCTTAGCTCAGCTGACTTCTACTTAAGAGGAAGCACACAACTCAAAGGACATCTTAAGAGTTACATTCAGTGATGAAGACTTGCTTCTAGAAATGACCAAGCATAATCGCCCTCTTTACATTACAGTAGACGTTGGTAGATACATGATTTCAAGAGTTTTGGTTGACCAAGGTACATCGGTCAACATTATGAGTTTAAAAACCCTTGCCCACTTGAGGATTGGCATCTCCAAACTCCAAAAAGAAAGAATGATGTTGAGAGTATTCAATAAACAAGGCGAGAGGGCCTTAGGCTCCATAGTGTTGCATTACAGATTGATTATTGAAAGATTGAAGCCAAGTTTCATATCATATACTCGGATTCATCTTTCAATGCTTTGCTTGGGAGACCATGGATACATAAGAATAATATAGTTCCATCCTTTCTACATCAGTGAATGAAGTTCATGAGAGGAAAAATTGAGTATTACGTCAAAGGAGATCTCAAGCCCTTCACAGTTTGTGAGGTCGGGATATATGATGATGCAGCCTATTTTCTTCCCAAAATCAACAAGCCCATTCTCGCAAATCCATTCAAGATCCCCAAGAGGGATAAAAAGAAAGAAAACAAAAAGAAAAAGAATTAGAAAATTAGAAGATAAAATAAATAGAAAAAAAATAAAAAAAGAGAGACATGGACTCAGGGGAAGATATAGAGCCTGACATTAAATTACACCCACAGTTCATTACTCCATTCGAACATATAGGTAGGATGACCCAACCTCCACCAGGCAGAGGCAGAGGATAGTTCAGAGGCAGCCCTTAGGTGGAAAATCTCCCTATTGGCCACCCAATATGAGGTATGTCCTAGCCATCAGGAGTTCACCTGCTATCCACATAGACTTAGAATCTAATTCAGAGGATGAGTCTTATGTGGTTAGCACACCGTCCAATTCTTCTTTACAACAGATCCCTTTCGAGGTGACGTTGGAGCATGATAGTGATGAAGATTGGGCTCCAAAGTAAAGCATAAATGTATCCAAGTCTACATATAAGATAGTTAGGAGTTAGTTGGGAATTATATCTCTAACCCCACTTTCTTTCTAAAAAGTTGAGGGTTTGGTAGCTAAGGAAGCCCCTGAGTCATCCACAGATAGGAGTACTCAGAGGTTCTTTTTGGGAGCATCATCCTCAAATTAAGAAGCTGATGAAAAACTTGAGGATGATTCATATAAAGATTTAATACAATTACCTTTTGATTAGTGTTTGCCTTGTGTTCTTAAAAGAAGGGATTAATCCCACATAATTGGTCTAAACACAGGTCAGACTACTTTAAGAGGTTATAGGACAACCATAGTAGACATCCTCAATCAAAACTAGGACTAGGATTCGATACAGAAGGTCTAGTCGATGATGACAATCATTTCCTAGTCATCACCAATCATTTGGAATCTGATATGTTCTTTTTAAATCATGCTAACTCATATAAGGAGGTATGTTTAGAAACTTCAGATGATCCAAATGATCTTGAAGTCAGAGATACACTGCCAGAGTTTGAAGAAGAGATCAGATCAACTATCGATGAGCTCAAAGAAATCAACTTAGGAACTGAAGATAATCCACGTCCGAAAAATATTAGTTCTTTGTTGAATGATACTGAAACCAATGACTTAATTAGGCTGTTGACTGAGTTTAAGGATTGCTTTGCATAGAATTATAAAGAAATGCCCAGTTTATCTTCTGATGTGGCAATCCACAAACTAGTAATAGAACCTAATGATAACCCTATCAAGCCAGCTCCTAGATGCATACGATTATACATTGAACAACAAGTCATTTCTGAAGTCAAGAAACTGATTGATGATGTCTTCATCAAAGAAGAAAAATATCCTACCTGGTTGCCAGTGTCATTTCAGTTAAAAAAAAGAATGGCCAAATTCGCATATGAGCCAATTTTAGGAATCTAAATAAGACATGTCCAAAAGATGAATTTCCACTACCAGTATCGGAACTGATGGTGGGCATTGCCTCATCTCATGTAGTCTTCTCGTTCATGGATGGCTCATCTGGTTACAACCAAATAAAGATGGCCCCTAAAGATAAAATAAATACTATGTTTCAAACCTCGATCAGAATCTTTTGGTCATGCCTTTCAGCCTTAAAAATGCTGGTGCTACATACCAGTGGTCCATGACTCAGATCTTCAACGAACTCATTCATCATTAGGTTGAGTGTTATGTCGATGATCTCGTAGTCAACAAGAAAAGGAAGACAATCTCTACTACTTGAGATTAATTTTTGAATGATTAAAGAAATTTAACCTTAAGATGAACCCCTAAAGTGTGCATTTGAAGTAGCTTCACAAAAATTTCTAAGGTTTGTTGTTCGACATTGTGTGATAGAAATTGCTCCGGAGAAGATCAGGGTGATATTAGAAATGCCACCCCCTAAAATTCTAACTCAACTCAGGTTATTTCAAGGGCAGTTAGCATATCTAAGATGCTTCATTTCCAACCTGTCGGGAAGATGCCAACCATTTTTGACACTTATCAAAAAGGATGCCAAGTTCAAGTGGGATGACAAGTGTCAGTATGCTTTTGAAGACATCAAGCACTACATGATGACTCCGCCAGTCTTAGCAGTCCCCATCCCGGGCAAACCGCTCATCCTCTACACTACTGCATTGGTTGACTCCCTTGGTGCTTTGTTGGCCCAAACCAATGACGAAGGGAAGGAGAGCACTTTCTACTATGTTAGTCATCGTCTAATATCTGTTGAGGCAAATTACTCACCCATTGAAAAGTACTGCCTAGCTTTAATCTTTGCATCCCAAATGCTATGACATTACATGCTTTTTCATAAGGTGAACTAGATCTCCAGGATCAATCCACTATAACATATTATGACATGGCTGACGCTATATGGATGGTTGACATGTTGGCCCATGATTTTATCGCAGTTTGATATCACTTTCATACCCCTCCGTACAGTGAAAGGACAAGCACTAGTGGATTTCTTAGCAGCACACCCACTTTCTACTGATTCCCCGCTTAATGATGACCTCCCCAATGAACAAATCATGAACCTAGGGGACACTAGCATTCACTGCTGGGAGATGTATATTGATGGCGCAACTTTCTTTCAAAAGGGAGAAGAACCACAATCTACTCTTCCAAGAAAGACAGGGGTAGAAATAGTTCTTCTAACTCCAGACTGCGATGTGAAGAGATTCTCATATCATCTATTCAATCAATGCACCAACAATGAAGCTGAATATGATGCTCTGATTGTCGATCTAGAGTTAACCATTATACTATGCATCTAGAGTATCAATATCTTGGGGGATTCTTAATTAGTTATCAACCAAATTGCTAGGTCTTATAAAGTTCTAAAGCCTAAACTCCATCATTACCACAAGTATACTATAGAGTTGTTGGCCCAAATCCTAGAGGTTGTCATCTACAAGATTCCTCGAGGAGAGAATGTAATAGTAGATGCATTAGCCATGCTTGCCAAAGAGTTGGCATATCCAGAAGACGAGTCCACACCAATAAGGGTCTAAAATAGACAAGTCTTATCCCTTGTTAATGCTGAACTCATCGAGATACTCTCTCTTGAATGGGAAGTTACCATTGCCAAAAAGGATGAGGATTTAGATTGGAGGCAAACATTCATGGATTATCTAAATATAGACAAACTACCTCAAGAGAAGTCAATAGCACATTAGGTGAAGCTGAGAGCCCTTTCCTAGGCTCTCATGGATGGTACATTGTATCGACAGTCTTTTGATCATATATGGTTATGTTGTTTGGACAAATATAAAGCCCATAAGATCATGATCGAGGTACACTCAGGTTTATGCGGAGTGCATCAATCCAGTCTGAAGTTGAAAGCCAAGATCAAAATATTATGATACTACTGACCTTTAATGATAATAGATTGCATGGACATAGCTAAGAGATGCCATCAATGTCAGGTACACGACGTGGTCTTACACCAACCACCCAACATTCTATTCTCTACATTGGCCTCATGGCCATTTGAGTGTTGGGGTACCGACATAGCCTGATTGATCCTCCTTCTTCCAAGGGTCACCGGTTCATTCTAGCTGCCATCGACTACTTTTCCAAGTGGGCGGTGGCAATCCCACTCAGAGAGGTCACAGCTCAACAAGTGCTCTAGTTTTTTCGAACCATATCGTATATAGGTATGGAGTGCATTGATGAATTATATCTGATAATGTTATTGCATTCAAGAGCACTAAAATAAATAACTTTTTTCAGAGACACATCATAGATTAGAGATATTCCACCATCTAATACCTGAGGAAAAATGGCTTAGCAGAAGCCTTCAACAAAACTCTCATCCAAATATTAAAGAAGACACTCAACAACAAGTAGCAATAGTGGCATGACAGTTAGTTGAAGCATTATTAGCTTACCTCTCCACATACAGAACTCCAATTCAATTTACCCCTTTCTCCTTAGTGTATGAGTCTGAAGTAGTTCTACCATTTGAAGTCTAACTCCATCATTAAGGATAGGGGGTGGATAGTAAGGTTACCACAGAGCAAAATGCCAAGTTGTGATTAGAAGAGCTCAAAGGTTTGGAGGGGAGACGCTTCTTGGCATGCCAGAACCTTGAGTTGTATAAAGCCAAAAAGATTCAAGCTCATAACAAGTTGGTTTGTCCTAGAGCTTTTCAAGTAGGAGAGCTTGTTTTAGTTCTAAGGAGGCCAATTGTTGCCCGTCGAAAGATGGGAGGCAAGTTTGAACACACTTGGGAAGGCCCTTTTGCCATAGAGATGGCTTACTAAGGAGAATCTTATCAACTCATAAATTATAAGGGAGAGCGCCCAATACTTTCAATCAATGGGCTCTACCTAAATAAATATTATTCATTAATCTTGTTTCCAAATCAATTATCAATAAAATTTCTTTAATCTCAAATTTCATCCCTTCACAGTTGTTGAGGAATATCTTTGCTTATGAATTCTTCATGATGTATTTAGGATAGGTGTAAGAGAGCCCAAGCAGCATCCAACCTTTCATCAACATAAACATAAACTACACACGGTTCTCCAGTGCTATTAAGATAGGTGTAAGAGAACCCAAGAGGCATCCTATTTTGACTAGTTGTGTAAGAGAACCCTTTTCTTGGTGGATTCACAACTCCACTTTGTGGCATCATTTCATCCATTCTTTGACATATTTAGGATAGATGTAAGAGAACCCAAGTGGCATCCTATCCTTTATCAACACAAACACAAACTACAAACGATTCTCCAGTACTATTAGGATAGGTGTAAGAGAAAATAAGAGGCATCCTATTTTGACTAGTACAACTAATTTTGGTGTAAGAGAACCCAAGTGACATCCTTTCTTGGTGGAGTCACAAATGCCCTTTATGGCACTATTTCACCCATTCTGCGATGTGTTTAGGATAGATGTAAGAGAACTCAAGTGGCATCCTATTCCTTCTTCCACAACACAAATATATATCTTTTGTCTCTAGCTATCTTGATGTAGGAGAAACCCCCTGTGGCATTCACTCATTAACTTCTGTAGGTCGGGCTGACATGCTACCTTATTAGTGTGTCACCCCAATGGTTATTTGTCTAGTGGATATAAGTTTACAAGCTTTCTTCCTAACTTGACCATTGCAAACTGATGAGTGCCTTATTAGTTTGGTAGACCTTACTACGCATCTAGTAAGCTACCCCATGTTGACTTTGTTTAAGAAGATGTAAGTCTACACACTTTCTTCTTGGACTAGCCATTATGATCTAACTGGGTCGAGTATATTTGAGGCTTAAGATAAGTCCCTAAGTAGCACCTTTCCTCCTAATTACTTCAAGTTTGGGTCAAGTCCTTTGTTGACCTCACTTTTTGAGTGAACTCTCAACTTCTCCATCTTAGACATATGACTCCTCCAGACAAAGAGTTTCTTAGTCTTAACACACTTCTAGTGATTAGGTGAACACTTAATCAAATCCTAGAGACTTAGAAGAGTTAGTCATAGAAATATGTTATGCCTTAAGGGTATTAGGAAAACTTTCCTACCTTATAGCTTGAACCAAATCCTTACTTCCTTCTTTCAAATCAACTTCAAACTTCCAAATCCAAAAAAAATCTTTCCTAAGTCACTTTAATTTCTTCTTATGGACTTAGCTCAAATCTGATTCAAATCAAATCAAACTCAAAATATTTTTCTCACAACCCATTTATATCTTCATTTATATTCACATATATAAATGAAATATAAATTAAAATAACCAAAACTAAATTTGAAACTCAACTCTAAATCCAAAATCCTTCCTAAGCCCTTTTGATTTCATCTTATGGACTTAGCCAAATCTAAATCATCTTCAAACTCAAAATATTTTTCTCATAGCTCATTTATATTCTCATTTATATTCACAAATATAAATGAAATATAAATTCAAATGACCAAAATCAATTCAATACTCAAATCTAAATCAAACCCAAATCCAACCTGAACTCTTTTAAGACAAATCCTTAAACTCCTTCAAATCAAATCCAAATCAATTCAAATTCAAAAGATTTTTTTTCCTCACAACCCATTATATCTTCATTTATATTCACATATATAAATAAGATATAAATTCAAATAACCAAAACTAAATTCAAAACTCAATTCCAAAATCTTTCCTAAGCCCTCTTGATTTCATCTTAAGGACTTAGTTCAAATCAAATCCAAACCACTCCAAACTCAAAATATTTTCTCATAACCCATTTATATTCTCATTTATGTTCACAAATATAAATGAAATATAAATTCAAATAACCAAAACTTAATTCAAAGCTCAATCCCGAATCTAACCTAAACCCAATCTATACCCTTTCAAGTCTAATTCTTTAACTTAACCAAATCATTCTCAAATTAATTCAAACCTTTGGATTTTCTCTCCAATCAATTAATCCTTCAATCACAAATCAAATATAAACACAAACTTCAATCATCAAACCAAAATCAAACTAACCCAAGTCAAACTCATATTCACTTTTGACTTCAAATTATCAAATGAATCAAAACCCATTTGACTTCAAATCACTTGTAATTGGATTTATATTTCAATCATAAGTCTATATGTGAGTTCAACCAAACTTGAATCAAGCCTTGATCAAGCCAATTGACCCACTTAGGCTCACTTGACCTAAAGTGACCTAAAGTACCTTTTGAGCTAAATTCTAATTTAACCCAAATTGGATTGAACAAAGCCCATCGAAGCCTTATATTATGAGCAACAATCATCCTAAGATGATCAATCACCCAAATTGGGTCAAATCAAGTCAAACCTAGCCTTTGACCAAGTCAACACTTAACCCAAATGAAATCTAAACAAGCCAAAATTTGTCATATGCCAAATTGATTGAAACCATTGATCTAAACTAGTTCATGATCAATGACTGCACATGATCAAGCCATCATTTGAGCCAAACCTAGCCTAATTGGCCACTTGACCCAAGTTGACCCAAGCTGACCTAAAAAGTCAAAATGTGTCAATCTTGATCTAAGCCAAATTGATTGCAACCAATGGGTCAAATTCATTCTAAATCACTTGTTGAACTTGACCAAAGCTTCAATTGACCAACTAGACCCAACCTAATTGACTGTGAATCCAACTTGACCTAAAAGGTCAAATCAACTTGAAATCAAACCAAACCAAAATTGATTGAAACCAAAGCTTGCAATACATTTCAAATGATCAACCAAGCCTTAACCAACCCATGACCTAACCCAATTAGGTCAAATGGTCAAATTGGTCAACTTGACCCATTTGACCTAAGTGAACTCAAATAAACTAAAATCAAATATAAATATAATTGAACCAAACCAATAACACCTATACGCTACAAATGATCATTTGAAGTTGACCAATTTAAGATTAACAATTTGACCACTTGTGTTGACATTTTGACCAAATCAATCGTCATATCAAATAAACTCTAAATTCAAAACCCATTTCCAAATATACCAAATATACAAATCAAAATCAAGGCCAAATGACCATTTTACCCCTTGGTCAATGGTATTCTATGGCCAAATCCTCTTGGAATTTGGTCAATTTCTTTTCATGGCCACTTGGCATCTTCCTAATGGATCATTTGGACACCAAGGAGGGTGGTGCACCTGACCCATTGGGTTTGGGTCATCCATGACCCCACCTAAGGCCAAACCGACCACACCACTCAAAATTCTCCACTTGAATCACCTGCCACACTCATTTAACACATGTGCACCTCCACACTTCCACTCCTCTGCCAAAATCAAAGCACATGACACTCCTAACAACCAAAACAACACAGTCAATATCCTTAATTTGATCAAAACAGCAAGCCAAGCCTCGACCATCTGATCCAAGCAGGGGGAGATATACTCCCCCTCATTTCCACTCAAATGATCTCTCTTGCATTCAATTGAGCTCAGAGGATCAAAGGCAAGCTTCTCCAAACTTCTCCAATGATTCCCAAGCTCATTTGAATTTCCCCTTCTCGAATTTATTTAAAACCAAAACATGGGAGGTGAGGGAAATTTTAAACCTACTTTGCAAGCACCATCAAGGAGGCAAGTCGAGCTCACCCAAAGCATTTCCCAAGCATCCAAGCCACGGGAAGGGAGACCTAGAGCAAAGTCACAAGCTATTAGAGAGAGTCTTGGTCAATTGAGCAATACACTTCATCTCAAAGCTTGAAACCTTCAACAGAGCTTTGTCTCCACTGAATGAAGTTAGCTCCTCTGTTGGAAGCATCGGTGATAGCCTCCGATGAGGTATGCCTCAAAACTGAGTTCCCATTGAAATATGCTTGGTACTTTATGAAGGGAATTATAATCCCATTAAAATTTCACCATTGGATCTTCTTCTTTATGCTTCTAGATGGTGTGGGTTGAATCCCAGCCTTATCCAAGCTCAAGTGAGCTCAGATCAAGCCATGGAGGATGGACGGTCTCCATCTCTCGCTCTCAAAGGCAGGGATGAATCATGGACCGTCCATCCTGCATGTTTTGGATGGACAGTTCTGATTAATTTGTGTAGATATATTGATTTAATCCCTTTATAATTGCAGGTTTAATCCTGATCATCTTATCCTTGATTG
This sequence comes from Cymbidium sinense, assembly GCA_021442155.1. Taxonomy (NCBI): domain Eukaryota; kingdom Viridiplantae; phylum Streptophyta; class Magnoliopsida; order Asparagales; family Orchidaceae; genus Cymbidium; species Cymbidium sinense. Next base: position 178,258,605 of record CM038218.1, read on the forward strand.
GATAGTCTAGGGGAAAGCGTGTAGCATCACCAATTGACGTGGCAGCCAATTTGACAACTTAAATAACTAAGCCCATCACGCCACATGGAAAGTGCACACCGCATCAGTAACCCACATGGCGTTGATGAGATTAGTTAATTAATTAGGGCTATTTAATTACCTTTTAATCACAAAAACTTCATAAATTCATAATTAAATGTAAAAAAATTCAAAAAATACAAATTCAAGTTCATTTTAAAGATAATTCAGAGGGGAATCCAGTAAAATTATTTATAATTGATTGTGAATAGTAGATTTTCCTAATGAGGGTTTAATTAAAAATCTAATAACCCTAATTACTCTCTGATTACCTGATTAATTAATTCTAAATTTTTCAGACATGTTTAGGGGGATGACTTCTACCTCTCTTAATTTTCTTAGGAATTATTAAAGAGTTAATTAGGGAAATCAATTAATGAATCTCTAATTACCCCTTAATGAAATTAAGAGCAATTAAGCATGTGAACAATAGTTTAATCACTTAATTGAGATAATTAAACATTGTTTAAGTGAAGAGGAAGTTTATGGAATGGGTTTGGGGTATTTTCCCTAAGTTATTCCCTAAACCCCCTTTCTTCCTTAATCCAAACATAATTAATGATTAATGCACTAATGATTTACCTAATTAGCTTAATCAAACATTCAAAACCAATCTGAATTTAATCATTCTTTTGTTGGGTAGATCCTTAGGTGTTCAAAAGCCTAAGGTAAATTTAAGGAAATCATACCCAACTCACATGTGTGGGAAGGTTACGAAAGTACTTAATTAAACCCTTTAGCTTAATTAATCAATAATTGTGAGCCAATTGCATTAGGCCCCTTTCTTTCTTAGGTGCATTGATTTAAATTCAATGGTTGCATATCATATGTTGGCTCATAATTTTTAGGTTAATTATGTTAAAGTGGTGTAGGTAAGGGGTAATTAATGGACTTAATTCACACCTTAACCTAAAAAAAAATATAAAATCAACTTAATTGTTCCAAAAATTAAACTAAATCAATTTACATATGGGGGAAATGGGCTAGGACCAGCAAACACTTCTGACTTTCTTAAATCAAATTCAAATCTAAAAATAAAACAAAAATCTCTTTAAAGAATTTTGATTCACTTTAATTAATCCTATTTCATAGAATTGTCTTTAGGAATTAATTAGGGTGACTGAAGTCATATGCTTACATCACTTTATTTCTTTCCAAGCATGCTAAATCATGTATGCCACATGAAATCATGCATTCATGTCTTTTGAAAAATTAAATTAAATAAAATATTTTCTTTATGTCAAATTACATGTTTTGGCTAAAGTAAGAATATGAGTGACTATTATCATTATTAAATCAAAAACTATTTTCAAAACTCATAAATCAAAGATTATAAATGAAGGTATGCTACTTGTAACTACTTATAAGCTTGCATATGATTATAACCTAAGATATGTTTTATGTGATTTTCTTCCTTCTTATTAACATAGATTTGAATACAATTTGCAAAGTGTATAGTTCATTTGAAAAGAACATAATACTTACTTAAATCCATTTCTATCCACTTCTATGTTATGACTTAACAGAGATCTTCACATTTGCACATGTAAATTGTATAACCAAAATCAAACAGAAGTTCTTTGCATGATTCTCCATTCATTGGTTTTCTTTTTGTACATGCACATGTATTTAAGATAAGTGATATATTAGTCTGGTCATCCTAGGGCTTCGAAGCTTTAAGTAGCCCCAAGTAGGTCTTGTATCTTACACCCCTGGTGTAGAAAATAAAGGCATTGTACTCACTTATGTCTTTTCATACATGTAAATGTGCATTTGATCAATGGATAAGAGAATCCCTCTTTTGTACTTAATAAAATCATGCATTCATGAAACATCCAAATTTTCTTAAATAACATCTCTTTGCATTCATCATCAAGGTGTGCTAAGATTTTGCATTACATGTATAGATATGCTTATGATCATTCATATGTATGGTATACATGTTGGAAAGAAATAAGTTGTTTTGTGTTATGTGATAGCAATTGACCTTACTTAGTCATAAGATGCCTTTTTTATTGAATAAGTTTATTTAGAGAAAATTGAAACTTAGGGGTAATTAAAATACATAATAAAACATTCACTAAAGAAAAATTATTAATGACTCTACCTTAGAAATTACTTAAGGTAGGGATGAAAGAGAAGTTCTCTTCTTCTTCTTCTTCTTCTTCTTCTTCTCTTTACAACTCTTAGTAATTAAATGTAGGTTCATTCAAAACAAATCAAATCATCAAATAAAACTGGAAAATTAATTAAATCACTTAAAATGAAACCACCCTCTAAGTTGAACCCTTTCATACTTAGAAAATTTCAACCTTAAAACCTAGCTAAGACATGCCACACAAGCCTTAAATGGCACACACATTAGCTAAGTCACCATTTCTAGCTCTATGTTAAGGTGGTGCATGGTTTGATGCTTTATTTTATTTTATGGTATAATGTTTTAGACTAGATGTTAGGGTATATGCTCATAGACTGGATGATAGGACGAGCTTAGTCTAATCATTATCTTTTGTAGGTGATTGTGCTTAAGGGGCTGTAATAAAAATATAAATGCCTTTGCTGTGCAGGTTGCTTATACCCCTAAGCATGATCCAAAATAGGCCAGGTGGACTTAGTTACCCATGTGTGGGGTGCTAAGTCCAATTTATTCATACAACTTCTTGGGATGTGTGGTGTGTTTAGTTAATCTCTATTTTGCATGTTTTAGTTAGATTTACTTTTCCTATTTTCATGTAATTTTTGTAATTAGGATTTGGAATCACTGTTATGGGGAAGTGGAGGTGAACATTGGTCAATGTTGACCTCATTTTTAGAATAAGCTCTCAACCCCTCCATTCTTAGGCATATGACTTCTCTTAGACACTAAGAGTTCCTTAGTCTTAAGACACCTCTAGTGATTAGGTGAACACTTGACCTAACCCTAGAGACTTAGAAGAGTTAGCCATAGGAATAGGTTATACCATAGGGGTGTTAGGAAAATTGGGTTACCCTATAGCTTGAACCAAATCCTCACTCCCTTCTTTCAAGTCAAACTTCGAATTCAAGTCAAACTCCAAACTCAAATCAACTTCAATTCCAAAACAAACCTCAAATAAATTCCAATGGATTTTCTCAAACCATGAATCAATTCGAAATGATTGAAACCTATGATAGAATTCTAAATCTAAAATCTTTCCTAAGTCACTTCTATTCCATCTTATGGACTTAGCTCAAATAAAATCCAAATCAATTCAAATTCAAGAAATTTCTCATAACCCATTTATATTCTCATTTATATTCACAAATATAAATGAAATATAAATTTAAATAACCAAAATTAAATCCAAAACTCAATTCCAAGTTCAAAAAAATCTTTCCTAAACCCTTGGATTCCATCTTATGGACTCAGCTCAAATCAAATCCAAATCAATTCAAACTCAAGAAATTTTCTCATAACCCATTTATACTCTCATTTATATTCACAAATATAAATAAAATATAAATTCAAATATCCAAAACCAAAATCAAAACTCAAATCTAAATTCAAAATTCAACCTAAGCCTTTCAAGTCAAATTGTTGAACTTAGCCAAATCAAACTCAAATCAAGACAAACCCTTGATTTTTCTTCATGGTTCAATCAATCCTTCAATCTTGAAACCAAATATAAACACAAACTTCAATCATCAAACCAAAACTAAATTCAAAACTCAAATCCAAATTCAACTAAAATTCAACCTAAGCCTTTCAAGTCAAATTCTTGAACTTAGCCAAATCAAACTCAAATCAACCCAAACCCTTGATTTTTCTTCACGATTCAATCAATCCTTCAATCATGAATCCAAATATAAACATTAACTTCAATCATCAAGCCAAAACTAAATTCAAAAATCAAAGCCAAGTCAAACTCATGTTCATCATTTGGACTTGAAATTATCAAATGAATCAAAACCCTTTTGATTCCAAATCACATGCAAATGGATTTATATTAAATCATAAGTCCATATGTGAGTTCAACCAAACTTGAATCAAGCCTTGATCAAGTCAATTGACTCACTCAGGCTTATTTGACCTAAAGTGGCCTAAAGTACCGCTTATGAGCTAAATTCTAATCCTACCCAAATTGGATTAAACTAAGCCCACCTAAGCCTCACATTGTGAGCAACAATCATCATGAGATGATCAATCACTCAAATTGGGTCAAACCAAGTCAAACTTAAGAGTTGACCAAGTCAACACATAGCCAAACAAAACCTAAACTAGCCAAAATCCACCATAGGCCAAATTGATTGAAACCATTGATCAAAACTAATTCATGATTAATGTTTGAACTTGACCAAGCCATCATTTGAGCCTAACCTAGCCCAATTGGCCACTTGACCCAGGTTGACCCAACTTGACCTAAAAAGTCAAAATATGTCAAATCTTGATCTAAGCCAAATTGATTGCAACCAATGGGTCAAATTCATTCTAAACCACTTGTTGAATTTGACAAAGCCTCAATTGGCCAACTAGACCCAGCCTAGCCCAATTGACCATGACCCAACTTGACCTAAATGGTCAAATTGAGCCAAATTCAAACCAAACCAAAATTAATTGAAACTAAAGCTTACAACACATTTCAAATGACCAGCCAAACCTAAACCAACCCATGACCTAACCCAATTAGGTCAAATGAGTCAAATTGGTTAACTTGACCCATTTGACCTAAATGAAATCAAATGAACCAAAACTAAATATAAACCAACTTGAACCAAACCAATGATGCCAACACAATTTCAAATAGTCATATGAACTTGACCCAATTTGTCCAATTGGTCAACTTGACCCAAGTTGACCCATTTTAACCTAAATGGGTCAACATGAGCCAAATGACATCAAATTAACTCCAAATTCTTCAAAATTTGGCCCAACCTAATTTCAAACTATTCTAAATCAGCCTAAAGTGAAATTAAAGCCAAATAACCATTTTACCCCTAGGTCAAGGGGTAACCTATGGCCAATTCCACTTGGAATTTGGTCATATCCTTTTCATGGCCACTTGGCACCCTCTTAGTAGACCAAGTGGACACTAATAGGTGTGGTGCACATGAACCAATGGGTTTGGGTCAACCAAACCCAATCCAAGGCCAAAATCAACCCTCCACTTGAAAATTCTCCACATGGGATCACTCCTCCACTCATTTTAAACATATGGGAGCTTCACTACTCAACTCCTCTAGCTAAACAGAATCACATGGCATCCAAAATGGCCTAACCAACCCACTCTATAGGATCAATTTGATCAAAATGGAAAAACACCTCTCGGTCATCCGATCCTTCAAGGGGGAGATATACTCCCCTATTTCATTCATTTGCACTCACATTCACATTTTGAAGCATAAGAACTCGTGAGGAAGCCCAACCTTCTCCAAGGTCTCCCAAGCTACTTTGATTTCTCCATTCTGGTTTCTTAAGCCAAGAATAGGGGAGCTCAAGGAATTTTCCAACTCATCCATCACTCAATCAAATTCCTCCTTCAACCTCAGGGGACCCAATCGAGCTCACCCAACTCTTCTTCCAAGTGTGAAAGCCACGGGAAGAGGGGTCTAGACCAAGGCCACAAGTATTTGAAGAGGACTTTGGTCAATAGAAAGATCTACTTAACCTCAACTCCTCAAATCTTCAACTCTTCATCTCCACTGCTACCGATGGAGCACCGGTGATAGCCTCGTGAGGTATTTAAAATCGAGCTTGCATTGAATTTTTTTTGGTCCTTTGTGAAAGAAAGTTTCACCCCAAGTAATTTCCACCATTAGATCTTCATCTCCTTGCATGATGATGGTGTGGGTTCAATTTTAGCTCAATCCGAGCTCAATTGAGCTCGGATCAAGCCCTAAGGGATGAATGGTTGCCCTCTCCCGCAAGTGAGCTCAGGGATGAATCATGGACTGTCCATCCCGTGTGTTTTAGATGGACAGCCCTGATTAATCCACATTAGATCCACGTATTAATTCCTTTAATACCACAGGCTTGATCTTGACCGTCTAATCTTTGATCGGACAGTCCAAGAGAAAGCACGTAGCATCACTGGCTGATTGTGCAGTCGATGTGATAACTTAAATAACCAATCTTGTTGTGCCTTGTGAAAAGCGTACACCGTGTCAGCGGTCCATGTGGCGCCGATGGGATTAGTTAAATAATTAGGGATTTAATTAAGTTTTAATCACTGAATTTTCAAAACTACATAACTAAATGTAGAAAAATCAAAAAAATACAAACTCAAATGCATTTTGAAGATATTTCAAAGGGGAATAATATAAAATTAAGTTTCATTGATTTTGAATAGTACATTTCATGTGATTTGGGTTTTATTAGGAATGTAATTATGTTAATTACTCCCTAATTATTTCATTGATTAAATCCAAACTTCTAAGTATATTTAGTGGGATGGCTTGTGCCTCCCATATTTTTCTTAGAATTTATTAATGGTTTAATTTGGGTAATTGCTTAATTCATTCCTAATTACACTCTTAATTAATTAAATGATTAATTAACCTATTAAATAGTAATAAATTCATTAATTAAGTCTGTTAATTACCTTAGAATAGTGGATGAACTTAGGGAATGAGATTAGGAGTTCTCTCCTAAATCTTTTCCCCTAAGTTTATTTCATTTTTGATAAAAATCTAGTTAAGGTGCAAATTAATTAAATAGTTTAATCACTTAATTAAATGGCTTAATTAATCAAAATTTTAAAATCAAATCAATCTGTACTTAATCAATTCCTTCTTGGGTAGATACTTAGGTATTCAATAACCTAAGTAGCTTAAGGAAATCATATCTAACCCATATGTGCGGGAAGGGTTATGAAAGTACTTAAATTAAACCATTTAGCTTAATTAATCATTAATTGTGAGCCAAATGCTTTAGGCCCTCTTTCTTTCTTAGGTGCATTACAGATTTAAATTACTTATGGTTTTATTTTATACATTGGGTCATAATTATTTGGTTAAATATGTTAAAGTGGTAGAGATAAGGGGTAATTAATGAACTTAATGTACACCTTAACCTAAATAAAATATAAAATCAATCTAATAGTTCTAAAAATAACTAAATCAACTCATACATGGGGGAAGTGGGATAGGACTAGCAAAGCTTCTCACATTTCTTAAATTCAAATCAAACTCAAAACAAACTAAAAATTTCTTTAAACAATTTTGATTTACTTTAAATAGTCTTATTCCATAGGATTATCTTTAGGAATTAATTAGAGTGAGTGAAGTTACATGCTTACATCACTTTGTTTCTTTCTTAACATGCTAAATGTGTATATCATATGAAAATCATGCATTCATATCTTTAAAAAAATAAATTAAAATGAAATGTTTCCTTTATGTCAAATTGCATGTTTTAGCTAAAGTAAGAATATGAATGACTATTATCACTACTAAATCCAAAACTATTTTCAGAACTTAGAAATTAAATATTATAAATGAAAATTATGCTATTTATAAGTACTTATAAACTTGCATATGAATAGCATAAAATGTGTTATGTGATTTTCCTTCTCTTTTGTTAACATAGGTTTGTAAAGGATTTGCAAAGTGTATAGTCCATTTGAAAAGGACATAACACTTGTTTAAATCCATTCTTATACACTCCTATGTCATGAATTAAGAAGGAACTCCACATCACACATATAAACTAAACAATCAAATCAAAATAAACAAACATAAACTTTTGTGCATGATTCTCTTTCCATACATTTCTTTTTGTACATGCACATATTTTTAAGAAAAGTGGTATATTAGTTTGGACACCTCGGTGTTGTGAGGCTTTATGTAGTCCCAAGTAGGTCTTGTACCTTACACCCCTAGTGTAAAAAATAATGGCGTCGTACTCACTTATGTCTTTTGTACATGTAAATGTGCATATGAATGATGGATAAAAGAATCCGTCTTTTCTATTTAACAAAATCATGCATCATAAAAACATCCAAATTTCTTAAATAAACTCTCTTAGCATTCATCATCAAGGTGTGCTAGACATTCCCATTTGCATGTATAGATATTCTTAGGATTCATTCATATGCATGTTACACATGTTGGAAAGAAATAAAGTGTTGTGTGTCTTGTAATAGTAATTCACTTTACTTAATCTTAAAATGCCTTTCTTTTTGAATAGGTTTGTTTAAGAAAAATCTAAACTTAAGATTAATTAAAACATATAATAAAACATTCACTAAACAAGAATTCATTAATGAATCTACCTTAGAAATTACTATAGGTATGGAGGAAAGAGAAGTTCTCTTCTCTTTCCCTCTCTTTATAACACTGAGTAATTAAGTTGTAGGTTCATTCAAACCAAATCAAATTATGAAATAAAACTTAACCAAATCAACTAAACCACTTAAATAAAACCACCCTCTAAGTTGAACCTTTCATACTTACAAAATTCTAACCTTAAATCTTAGCTAAGACATACCACACAAATGTTAAATGGCACACACATTAGGTTAAGTCGCCATTTCTAATCCTATGTTAGGGTGGTGCATAGTTGATGTTTTAGTCTGAATGTTAGGATGTATGTGCGTAGACTGAATGGTAGGGCGATCTTAGTCTAACCATTATCTTCTACAGGGATTGTGCTTAAGGGGCGCTGTAATAAAAATATAAATATTTTTGCTCTGTAGGTTGCTTATACCCCTAAGCATAATCCAAAAATATTCTAGGTAGATTTAGTTACCCATGTGTGGGGTGCTAATTACAATTTATTCATATACATGCTTCATATTGTGTGGTTTGTTTAGCTAATCTTTATTTTGTAAGTTTTAGTTAGATTTTCTTTTCCCCTTTTTCATATAATTTTGCAAATTAAAATTTGGAATGATTATTATGGGAGATTAAGATGAACATTGGTCATAAGACTATGTCTTATGCACCATGTAAAGCCTTTAGAGCAACCACATTCCAACTAACCAAAATAAGAAAGAAGAAAAAAGAAATGAAGAATGAAGAATGAAGACCCCCATAACATGAATTCCTTCTTGATTATAATTAATTCATTTTGTAATCCAGGTTGTATAAGGGTAGAGCTTGGCTACCCAATTTGTTTACGGGTTTGTCCGATAGAGCCCGACCATAAAAGGCCTTTTATTCTTTTGTGCTAGCTTTATAAATTGATTGATGGTTGTTTAGCTTGTGCATTAAGAAGACATGTTTTCTTAGTTTCTTCCTTACTTTGATGTATGGCTTGGATGATGATTAGGCTCTTAGGAAAAAATTAATTTTCTATCCAATTAATCAACTCAAAATTAAAAATAAATAACTCATAACCTCACTTAAAGCCTAGGTTATAAAAATAAGATAAAAGATTTAGCAACCCCTTAGGTGGGTGTTGTATTTTATTTCTCACATCATGCATAAAAAGTATATTATTTCACTCTTATTATGGAGGGCTTCCACCCATGCCAGGGAACTTGGCTTGACCTTTGAGAGCCATGGTAGAAATACACCTCTTTTCTTATTGATTTTGGCCTATAATCCAAATTTCTTGTGCATTAGACATATGAATCCTAAAGCCTGTGTCAAATTGATTGTCCAAAATAAAAATAAAATATAACGAAAATTGGCATTAGATTTAAATCATTAATCATGCCCTACATGATCTAGTCTATTAGGGAGTGTGTTTAAAGATTTAATCTCTTTCTAAATAAACAACTGTCTAGCTATCATGCAAAAGCATATGACTTGCCTACATGTATTTAAAATCATAGGAGGAGTTAGTTAGCAGCCATCCCCAAGCGGTTGTAAGTCCAAGCAGTTGGGTGATTTATCCTCTCTTGTGGAGGTAAACCAAATACCTATTTTTGCCTAGATTTAGGTCATGCTTTGGCCTTCACCAAAGCTCCTTAGATTTAGGTTCAGAGATTGTTACTTCCCTTTGTGGGCTACGAGCATAAATCCTCGCCTCTTAAGCATTTTCATGATTTTGTATCATGGAATTATAAGTCCTAGATTTTTAATTAAAATTCAACTCAAATAAATAAATCACTTCAACTTCAAAAAGATAAAGCCCAACCATAGGATAGTTTGGGATGCTTACTAGGTTTCCTAGTATCATAAGCATTACCTACTTATCTTCCCTTGGCTTCGATAATAACTCCCTCCTCTTGATCAATCCCACTTGATCTTCTAAAAATAAACCAATTGGTTGATAGTCCTATCTTTGAAATCTTTGGAGACAACGATCATTTACCTTAATCGAGAGTATTCCTAAATAATCTTATTCCTTATGATATAATTAACTATGAGGGCTTGCCTCCATAGGGAACTTAACGAACCCAATTTAAAATAAACCCTGCTTTACTTTTCCATATAAAATAGGGGAAGAATCCCTGGTACATATGAAGACCCATAGTCCTTAGGAGTCCTTATTTAGGTAATTAGGTCCATTATAGGGTGGTGACTTTTATCTTTCAAGATAGAACATCTTTCCTCAATGTCGTACCTGATCACCCTAATAAGAACATTTATGAATCTACATGGTGTCCCGAACCAAGATGCATATTTCTGTTTTCATTTATCTCTTTTCCAAAGGATAGATGAAGGTAGGAATATTTTAACCAGACATAAGACTATGTCTTATGTACCATGTGAAGCCTTTGGAGCAATCACATTCCAACTAAGCCAAGAGGAAGAAAGGAAAGAAGCAAATCAAAACATGAAGAAACGAAGAATGAAGAAATGAAGAATGAAGATCCCCATAACATAAATTCCTTCTAAATTGTAATTATTCCTTTATAATTCATATTGTATAAGGGTAGAGCTCAGCTACCCGCATTTCTTTTTTGAGTTTGTGCGGTGGAGCCTGACCATAAAGGTTTTTTATTCTTTTGCACTAACTTTATAAAATTATTTAATTTTTGTTTAGCTTGCGCATTAAGATGGCATGATTTTTTTAGTTTCTTCATTGATTGATGAATGGTCTAGATGCAATTAGGCTCCTAGGAAAAAATAATTTTTCTATCCAATTAATTAACCCAAAATTAAAAATAAAATAACTCATAACCTCACTTAAAGCCTAGAAAATAAATCAAGATAATAAAATATTTAGCAACCCCTTAGCTGAATGTTGTATGTTTCACATCATGCATAAAAATCGTCTTACATCACTCTTGCTTATGGAGGGCTTCCACCTTTGCCAGAGAATATGGCTTGACTTTTGAGAGCCATGGTGGAAATACAGCTCCTTCTTACTGATTTTGCCCCATAACCAATTTATCATGCATTAGGCATATGAATCCCATAGCTTATGTCAAATAAATTGTCTAAAAATCAAAATAAAAATTTAACAAATTTTGCATTAGATTTAAGTCATTATTCATGCCCTACATGATCTAGTCTCTTAGAGAGTATGTTTAAGGATTTGGTCTTCTTTCTAAATAAACAACAACTTAGTTATCTTGCAAAAAAGCATATGACTTGCCTACATATATTTAAAATCATAAGAGGAGTTAGTTGGCAGCCACCCCCAAGCGGTTGTAAGTCCAACAGTCGGGTGGTTTATCCTCTCTTGTGGAGATGAACCATATACACATTTTCACTTTAGATTTAGGTTGTGCCTTAGTCATTGCCAAAGCTTCCTAGATTTAGGATCCAAGGTTGTTGTTTTTCTTTGTGGGCTACAAGCATAAATCCTCACATCTTAGGCATTTCCATAATCTCATATCATGGAATTGTAAGTCCTAGATTTCTAATAAAAATTTTACTCAAATATATAATTCTTCTTAAATTCAAAAATATAAAGCCCATCCATATGATAGTTTGGGATACTTGCTAGGTTTCCTAGCATCATGAGCATCCCCTATGAATCTCCCATTAGTTTTGATAATAACTCCCTCCTTTTGATCAATCCCATTTGATATTCCAAAAATAACCAACTGATTGATAGTCCTACATTCAAAATATTTGGAGATGATGATCATTTACCTTAATTGAGAGTATTCTTAAGGAATCTCATTTCTTAAGATATAATTAACTATGGGGGCTTACCTCCATAGGGAACTTAATGAACGATCACCCTAATAAGAATATTTATGGATCTACGTGGTGTCCAACAAGCATATTTGTATTTTTTTATTTTCATTTATTTTTCAAGATAAATGAAGATAAAAAAATTCACCACATCCTTACACGGGACTCCCCACTTGGAAGTCGCTTTAGGTCGGATAGCCCCTTTCTCATTGACGATAGACTATCCCGATGATCATTTTCGTCTATGAAGTTGTAAGTCTACAAGCCTTCTTACATTGATCATCGCAAACTGACGGGCACCTTAAGTTAGTTGGTTATCACCATGCTGATGGTGACCCACCTGATGGTCACACCACTCGTGGCAGATGTAAGTCTGCAAGTATTCTCCCGGAGTTGGCCATCATATACCTATATGCTTTCTTTTACAGGATCCTGAATAAAACCCCTAGCCTCACCTCCCCTGTCAGCACTCTATTTGGATCACGTCCTTAGCGACCCCATTTAGATACTACTCGGGTTACTTTTGGATTGGATAGTCTCCCTTTCCTAGTAGCCACCCCTGTGGTTGGAGAATTTATCTTACGGATATGTAGATTCTCCCTTAGTCCAGTAAGTCTGAGATAAAACTAGCCTAATATAAGCTCCTTCTCAGTGTGGTCTCTCGCACACCAATAGGGTCCACTCATATAAATAATATATATATATATATATCTTTGCTTATGGATTAGGAGCAAAACCCCCAGTGGTACCTTTCCCAAGCAAGCATCCTATCTTTAGGACAGTGTTAGCAAAACTCCTTATAGGAATTACCTGACTACTTTTGAGTTGAGATAAGTTCTCGAGTTGGCACTTTCTTAGTAATCGCCCTTAGGTCGGGTTTGACTTATTGTGCCACCAACAGGTCAGCCCAGTGGTCATCCTTGCTTTGGGAGATATAAGTCTATCACACATTCTCTCCAGCATGATCATTGCAAATTGACGGGCAACTTTAGGTCGGGTTTGATATATTGTGCTATCAATCGACCACCCTAGTGGTTCCTTATTTAGGAGGATGTAAGTCTACAAGCTTTATTCTTAACTTGACCATTGCACATTGAAAGGCACCCCTTAGGTTGGATAACTCTACCTAGTGGTCAGTAGACTATCTCTTTGGATTTATAAATCTAAGACAGGTCTAGGTGGATATTAGCTCCTTCTTATTAGATCTATCACACATCAATAAGGTTCATCAAAAATTAAATTGATCTAACTATTCTTGAGTCGATTTGAGCCCACAACGGCATTCACTCAATAATTGCCCTAGGTCGGGTCTGATTTATTGTGCTACCATCAGATGACCCCAGTGGTTCCATGTTTAGGAGGATGTAAGTCTACAAGCTTTCTTCTTGACTTGACCATTACACATTGAAAGGCATCCCTTAGGTTGATTAACTATACCTGATGGCTGGTAGACTATCCCTTTGGATTTATAAATCTAAGATAGGTCTAGGTTGGTATTAGCTCCTTCTTAGTAGATCCATCACACACTGATAAGGTCCATCTCAAATTAAATTGATTTGACTATTCTTGAGTCGATGTGAGTCCACAATGACATTCACTCAAATAGTCGCCTTAGGATGGTTTTGATTTGTTGTGCTTTTTGTATATCACCCCAGTGGTTTCTTGTTTAGGAGGATATAAGTCTACAAGCTTTCTTCCTAACTTGATAATTGCACATGAAAATGCATCCCTTAGGTTAGTTAGCTCTACCCCATAGCCGATAGACTATCCCTTTGGATTTGTAAATCTAAAATAGGATAAAGTTGATATAACCCCTTCTTAGTGGATCCATAGCACACCGACAGGGTCCATTTAATCAAATCCATCATCCTTCCTCCAGTGGAGTCCAAACCACCTTATCCCTAGCGGATTCGAGCTCATATCTCCAACAGATGTGTCCTCAAAACTAAATCATATCCTCTCCCTAGTGGAGCCTCAAATCATAAGCCAATAAATCAAGTTCACATCCCTAGTGGATGGCCATCAATTAAATCAAATCAAATTTCTCTTTGGTGAGGCGCAAATCATATCCTTTCCTTAGTGGAACCCCCACAAAATCAAACCAAATCAAATCCCTATCCCTAGCAGATGATTTGAACATGCTTCCTAGTGGAAGGTTCATGCACTCATCCCTAGGGGGATATAAATCCTAATCCCATGTGGATCTTTTCCCCCCAAATCATGTTCATGGTCAAACTCAAACCCTTATCCTCTCTATGGATAATCTAAACCTGCTTCCCTAGTAGAAGGTTCACATACTTGATCCCTCAGTGGATCCTTTATTCCTCTCTTATGCCATTGGCATAAGTTGAGTTTCATTACGCTAAGATCTTGAATCTGTCTACATCTTGAGTTTAGGGCTAAATCATTTCTATTAGTGCTTACAATCCTTTGGACGTTGTTGATCATCTCGATCAACGGCAATACGTCCGGTGTGCTTTGTCAGTTACGTCACACCTATTGGGGGTCCTTTTATTGATCTCACTTTGGAACAAGTTCTTAACTATCTCATCATAGATCTAGGTCTCTTATAGACACTAAGAGCTTCTTAGTCTTAAGACACTTCTAGTGATTAGGTGAACACTTAACCTAAACCTAGAGACTTAGAAGAGTTAGCTACTCGAATAGGTTGTGCCCTAGGGACTTAGGAAGACTTGCCTACCCTTTAACCTAAACTCAATCCATACTTTTCTTCTCAAACCAAATCTCAAATTCAACTCAAATACCAAATCTAAATCCAAATTCCAAACCTAAATGATTGAAACCCATAATTAAATCCAAAACCAAAACCCCTCCTAAGCCCTTTGATTTTATCTTATGGACTTAGCCTTAACCAAATTCAAATCAATCTCAATTCATTTAATTTTCTCAAATATCAATTCAATATTTCAATCAAACTATCAAATTTTAATTCAAATCCAACTTCAAATGATTCAATCCCATGATCTAATCCAAACTCAACCAAATTTACTTCTAAGCCCTTTTCACCTACATCCATGAGCTTGGTTAAATTTGCTTCCAAATCACTCCAAACTCAAGTGATTTTCTCATGAATCATTTATATCTTCATTTATATTCCCAAATATAAATGAATTATAAATTCAAATAACCAAAACCAAATCTAAAATTAAACCAAAATCCATGTCAAGCCTTTTAAGCCAATTCCTTGAACTTTGCCAAATTCTATCCAAACCAACTCAAAATCCATGGATTTCTTCATGATTCAAACATTCCTTCCATCATTATTCCAAATATAAACATAAACTATAATTATTAAACTAAATCCAAGTCAACTCAAGTTAAGCCCATGTTGACCCCACTTGAAATTATCATATGAACCAAAATCCATTTGACTCCAAATCAATTATAATTGGATTTATATTTCAATCCTAGGTTCATATGTGTTCAACTAAACTTGAATAAAGCCAAAACCAAACCAATTAGCTGATTTAGGTCCAGTTGACCGAAAGTGACATAAAAGATCTTTTTCAATAAAGTTCTAATCCAACCCAAATTGGATTGAACTAAGCCCATCCAAACCTCATATCATGATCAACACTCATCCTAGGTTAATCAATTATCTTGAATTAGGTCAAACCAAGTCAACCTACTCCTTTGACCAAGTCAACCTTTAGCCTAAATGAAACCTAAACTAGCTAAATTTCACCATAAACCAAATTGATTACAACCAATTACTCAAGTTCATTCCAAATTGATTATTGAACTTGACCAAAATCCTAATTGAGCATAATTTGACCAATTGGTCAACCTAATACAACTTAGCCCAAATTTTCATAAACGATCAAATTGGCCAAAATCTAAATTAAATCCAAATTGATTCAAACAAAAGCATACAATCATTTTTAATTAACCAATTGAACTTGAACCAACACCCAACCCAAGCCAATTTGGCAAATTTGCTCAAATTGGTCAACTTGACCCATTTAACCTATATGAATCCAAAAGAGCCTAAATCAAATTCAAAGTAAATTGAACCAAACCAATGACACCATTACACTCCAAATAGTCATGTGAACTTGACTCAACCTAACCCAATTTGATCTATATAGGTCAAATTAAGCCAAATCAAACCAAATAAATTCTAAATCACTTGAAACTTGGGCTAACCCACTTTTAACTCATTTCAAATCTGCCCAAGTCAAATCCATAGACTAATGACTACTTTGCTCTTGGGTCTAGGGCATCCTATGAGATAAGATATTTGCACTTTGGTAATTTCCTTCCTTTGGCTACTTAGCACCCATTCATTGGTCCACATAGGCACCAAGGACCCTAGCTAACCTAACCTAAGGGGGGTTGGGTCGGCCATGATTCATAGGGAGTGAAATCACCTCCTCATTCCCATTAGAGCACTTAGCATCAAAGACAACCACTTCCTTTGCCATGGCAGCCTCCTCCTACCTTTCCTCCACTCCTGAGAGGCCAAATGGAATGATTCTCTTCCAACCCCAACCTCCCCATAATAACCATTGATCCAAAAAAGCCAAAATAGCCATCACTGTTTGTCATGTTTATTTTTGAATTCATTCGTGTGTGTATATGTGAGGGGACACCACACAGATTTAAGGATGTACTTATTGAGGTGATTGAGTATGACATTGAGAAATAGTATACTATCTCAAAATATAGAAGTCACTACCCAACAATTGACCTAATCACCTAATAAGGACCCCTAAGGCATGATGGGTCTTCGAATATACCAGAGATTTTTTTTTGTACTTTATATCAAAAAGTAAAGGAGGGTTTATTTAAACCGGGTTCATTCAGTTTCCTATGGAGGAAAGCCTCCATAGTTAATTACATCTTAAGGAATGTGAATTCCTTAAGAATACTCTCTATTAAAGTAGGTGATTGTTGTCTCCAAAGAATTTAAATATAGGACTATCAAAGGATTGGTTGTATTTTGGAAAATAAAGTGGGATGGATCAAAAGGAGAGAGTTATTAGTGACACCAAAGGAGATAAGTAGTGAGTTCTCATAATACTAGGAAGCCTAATGAGCTCTCCAATCTATCATATAATTGGATTTTATATGTTTGAAATTGAGGATATTTATTTATTTGAGTTTAAATTTTATTAAAATTTAGGGCTTATAATTTCACAATACAAGATTGCAGAAATGCTTAAAAGGTGAGGATTTATGCATGTAACCCGCAAAGGGAAGCAGCAACCTCAGATCCTAAATCTAGGGAGCTTTGGTGAGGGCCAAAGCATGACCTAAATCTTAGGTGAAAATGGGTATATGGTTTACCTCCACAAGAGAGAGTAGACCACCCGACTACTGGATTTATTGCCGTTTGGAGTGACAACCAGCTAACTCATCTTATGCTTAAAATTTATGTAGGCAAGTCTTATGCTTTTTGTAAGATGACTAGGTTATTATTATTTAGAAAAGAGATAAAGTCCTTAAACCCACTCCCTAAGAGACTAGAGCATGAGGGGTATGAATAATGACTTAAATCTAATGCAAATTTTTATCAAGTTTTATTTGATTTTGGATATTTTACTTTGACACGGACTATAGGATTTTGTATGCCTAAATGCATGAGAAATTAATTACGGGCTAAATCAAGAGAGAAAGAGGTGTTCTTCCATCATAGGGTCTAAGAGGTTAAGCCCATTCTATCTAACATAGATGAAAGCCCTCTCTAATCACGAGTGAAACATGAATGTTGTTAAACATACAACATTCAGCTAAGAGATTGCTAAATAT
This sequence comes from Cymbidium sinense, assembly GCA_021442155.1. Lineage (NCBI taxonomy): Eukaryota > Viridiplantae > Streptophyta > Magnoliopsida > Asparagales > Orchidaceae > Cymbidium > Cymbidium sinense. The sequence goes on from CM038218.1 coordinate 178,276,449, forward strand.
TTTATTATCTTGATTTAAAACCTAAGTTTTATGTGAGGATATGAGTTATTTTAAAAGTTTAGTTGTGAGTTGGTTAGTGGGATAGAAAATTTATTTTTATCCTAAGAGCCTAATTGCATCCAGGCCATACAATAATCGCTAACCATAAAAAAACTATAAAAGGCATGTTTTTCTCTAATGCACAAGCTAAACAAATCATCAAATAATTTAATAAAGCTATCACAAAAGAATAAGAGGCTAATGCGATCGGGTACCACTGTATAACTTAAAAAAGAAATATGGGTAGCCGAGTCCTTCCCTTATACAACATTGAATACAAAAGAATAATTACAAATGATGAATGTTATGGGGGTCTTCATTCTTCATTTCTTCATTTTTATTTCTTCATTTTGATTTGCTTCTTTCTTTCTTCCTTTTAGCTTGATTGGAATATGGTTGCTCTAAAGGTATCACATGGTACATAAGATTTATCTTATAACCAATGTTCATCCTAATCCGAATACAAAATTACATTAAAGAAGGAAAGTAAATCTAGTTATACCTGCAAAATAAATATTAGCTAAACACACTATACAACTCAAGTAGTTATATGAATAATTTTTACTTAGTACCCTACACATAAGTAACCAAGCCCACCCAAGTCTTCCTAAATCCCTAAGGCACAACCTATCCCTATGGCTAACTCTTCTAAGTCTCTAGGGTTAGGTTAAGTGTTCACCTAATCACTATAAGTGTCTTAAGACTAAGAAACTCTTAGTGTTTATAAGAGTCCTAGATCTATGATATGGAAGTTGAGGGCTCACTCCAAAAGTGAGGTCAACAAAGGGCGCCCAATAGATGTGGTGTGACTGACAAGGCACACCGAACGTATCAGTGTTGATCGAGATGATCAATAACATTTGAAGGATCATAAACACCAGCAAAAATGATCTACTCCTAAATCGAAGATGTAGAAGGAATTAAGATTTTAGTGCAATGCAACTCCACTCATGCTAAGGGCATAAGGGAAGAAGAAGGGATCCACTAAAGGATCATGCATGTGAACCTTCAACTAGGGAAGCGGGTTCAAATTATCCATTAGGGATAAGGAGGTTTGAATTTGAATGCAAGATATGATTTGGGTAGAGTATCCGCTGAGGATTAGAATGTATAACCCATTGAGGATAGATGCATGAACCTTCCACTAGGGAAGCGGGTTCAGGTTATCCACTAGTGATAAGGATTTGATGAGATTTCTTTTGGAGGTGCACTCGCTAAGGAATGCAAGTTTGAATTAGATTTAATTGACTCCACTGGAGAGGTTGGGATGATTGATGTCTCGCTGGGGATAAGTTGGTTGATTATTTATTTTAATTTTACATTTTGAGATGGACCCTATCGGTTTGCGATGGACCGCACTGAGAAGGGGCCATGTCAACCTTGACCTATCTCAGATTTACCAATCCAAAGGGGTAGTTCACCAGCCAAATGGTAGAACTATCTGACCTAAAGGGTTTCCTTTTGGTGTACAACGGCTGTGCTAGGGAGAAGGCGTAGCAGACTTACATCTCTAAAAGCAAGGAACAACCGCTGAGGTGATCTATTAGATGCAATAAATTAAACCCAACCTTGGGCAACTACTAAATGAATGTCACTGGGAGCCTTATATCAGCTCAGAAGTAGTCAAGTAATGTCATTTTATTGAATTGCATTTATTTTAATTTCATTGGTTTTAATTTGATGGATCTCGTTGGTGTGCGATGGATCCACTAAGAAGGGGCTAATATCAGCCTAGACCTATCTTAGATTTACAAATCTAAAGGGATAGTCTACCGACCATAGTGTAGAGCTAACCAACCTAAGGAGTGCCTTTCGGTGTACAATGGTCAAGTTAAGAAGAAAGCGAGAGACTCACATCCTCCTACACAAAGAACCACTGGGGTGATCAGTTGCTTGCGCAACAAATCGAACCTGACCTATGGCTGCCCGTCGGTGCACAACGGTCGTGTTGGAAAGAATGCACAATAGACTTATATCTTTCAAATCAAGATGACTGCCAGAGTGACTCGTTGATGGTACAATAAGTTGAACCCAACCTAAGGGCGACTACTGAGAGAGTGCCGACCTGAGGACTTATCTCAACTCAAAGTAGTCAGGCAATTCCTATAAAGAGTTTTGCTGACACTGCCCTAAAGATAGGATGTGTGCTTGGGAAAGGGGCCACTGGAGGCTTGAATTCCTAATCCATAAGTGAAGATATATTTTATTTATTTTATGTTTACATGGACCCTATTGGTTTACGAGGGACTACACTGGGAAGGAGCTTATGTCAGCATAGTTTTATCTCATACTTACTGGACCAAGAGAGAATCTGCGCATCCGTTGAATAAATTCTCCAATCATAGGGGTGGATACTAGGAAAGGGGGAATGTCCAATCCAAGAGTAACCAGGGTAGTGTCTAAATGGGGTTGCTAAGGACGTGATCCAAATATAGTGCCCACAGGGGATGTGTCGCTAGGGGCATTATTCAAACCCCTATAAAAGAGAGCCTATAAGTATACGGTGGCAAACTCAAGGAGAAAGTGTGGGGACTCACATCTGCCAAGAGTAGTGTATCCAATAAGTGGGTCACCATCAGCATGGCGATAACCAACCAACCTAAGGTGCCCATTGCGGTGATAATCAGAGAAGGCGAGACTTACATCTCCTAAAGCGTAATGAATGGAATAGTCCGCCTTCTACCGACGGGGCTATCTGACCTAGGGCGATTGTTGAGTGAGGAGTCGTGTGTAAGGACTAAACCCAAGCTTGAAGTAGTCAAATGGAGATAAGCCACTAGAGGACTTATCATAAACCTCAAATATACTCGACCTAGTCAGTGCATGATGGCTAGTTCAAGAAGAATGTGTGTAGGCTTACATCTTCTTAAATGAAGTCAACATGAGGTAGCTTACCGGCTATTCAGTAAGGCCTACCAAACTGACATGGAGATCATCAGTTTGTAATGGTCAAGTTAGGAAGAAAGCACGGGGACTCACATCCACCAGACAAGTGACCACTGGGCATATCGGCTCGACCTAGAGCAACTAATGAGTGAGTGCCAAGAGGGGGGGGGGGGGGGGGTTGCTCCCATATCAAAATAGCTCGGGATAAAAGATATGTGTTCATTTTTGTTATGAATGAGGGAATAGGATGCCGCTTGGGTTCTCTTACACCTACCCTAAACACGAAGAAGAATGGATGAAATGCCGCCACAGGTGAAATTGTGACTCCACCAAGAAAGGATGTCGCTTGGGTTCTCTTACACCTAACTTTATTGTACTAGTCAAAATAGGATGCCTCTTGGGTTCTCTTACAGTTAACCCAGTAGCAATGGAGGATTATTTATAGTTTGTTTTTGTGTTGTGGAAGGATAAGATGCTACTCAGGTTCTCTTACACCTACCCTAAACATGTCGTGGCAGATTCGCAAGCGAAAGATATTTCTAACACATAAGAGATGGAATTTGATATGAAAAGAAGTATATTGATGATTATTTTCAAACAAGATTTATGGATAGAATTTCTTTAAGAAGAGCTCGTTGATTGGAAGCATTGGGCGCTCTCCCTTACAATTTACAAGATGATAAGATCCTCCTTGGTATGCCTTCTTTATGACAAAGGGGCCTTCCCAAGTGGGTTCAAACTTGCCTCCCATCTTTTGACAGGCAATAATTGGTCTCCTTAGAACCAAAATAAGCTCTCCTACTTGGAAATCCCTAGGACATGCCAACTTGTTGTGAGCATGAATCATTTTGGCTTTGTACAACTCAAAGTTCTGGCATGCTCGAAGGCATCTCTCTTCCAAACCTTTGAGCTCTTCCAACCGCAACATGGTATTCTGCTCCATAGTAATCTTGCTACTCACAACTATCCTTAATGATGGGAGTTGAACTTCTAATGGTAGAATGGATTCGGACCCATACACTAAGGAGAAAGGGTTAGATTGAGTTGGAGTTCTATATGTGGTGTGGTATGCCCACAAGGCTTCAACTAATTGCTCAAATCATTGTCACTTATTATCGTCGAGTGTCTTCTTCAATATTTGGATGAGGGTTTTGCTGAATGCTTTTCTTAGATTGTTTTCTCTAAGATAGTAGATGGTGGAATATCTCCAATCTATGTTGTGTCTTTGGGCAATGCTGTTGATTTTAGTACTCTTGAATGCAGTACCATTATCGGATATAATTCATCGAGGCACCTCGAACCTATATACGATATGGTTACTGAAAATTGGAGCACATGCTGAGTTGTGATCTCTCTAAGTGGGATTACCTCTGCCAACTTAGAAAAGTAGTCGGTGGCAGTTAGAATGAACTAGTGACCCTTAGAAGAAGGAGGATCGATCATACCCACTATGCCAGTACCCTAACACTCAAATGTCCATGAGGCTAATGTAGGATGTAGAATATTCGGTGGTTGATGTAAGACCACAATGTGTACCTGACATTGGTGGCATCTCCTAGCTACATCTATACAGTTTGTTATCATTGAAGGCCAGTAATATCTTAGTCTCTTGGTCTTGGCTTTCATCTTCAGACCGGGTTGATGCACTTTGCATAAACCTGAGTGTACCTCGATTATAATCTTATAGGCTTCGTGTTTGTTTAGATAACGTAACCACATATGATTGAAAGATCACCAGTACAAGGTGACACCTATGAGAGTGTAGGAAAGGGCTCTCTACTTCACCTGATGTGCTAGGGACTTCTCTTGAGATAGTTTGCCTATATTTAGATAATCCATGAATGGTTGCCTCCAATCTGATTCCTTGTCCTTCTTGGTAACTACAATCTCCCCTTCAAGAGAGAGTCTCTCAATGAGTTCAACATCAACAAGGGGTAAGACTTGCCTATTTTGGACCCTTATTGGAATGACTTGACTAATGCATCTACTACTGTGTTCTTTCCTTGAGGAATCTTTTAGATGGTAATCTCTTGGATTTGGGCCAACAACTCCATAGTATACTTGTGGTAATGATGGAGCTTAGGCTTTAGAACTTTGTAGGACCTAGTTATTTAGTTGATGATGAGTTGAGAGTCCTCAAAGATGTTGATGCTCTAGATGTATAGTGGAATGACTAACTCTAGATTGGAAATCAGAGCCTCATATTCAACTTTATTGTTGGTGCATAGGTTAGACGGATGATATGAGAATTCATCACATCACGATCTGGAGTTAGGAGAACTATTCCTACCCCTGTATTTCTTGGAAGAGTAAATTGTGGTTCTTCTCCTTTTTGAAAGGAAGTCGCACCATCAAACTACATCTCCCAGTAGTGAATGCTAGTGTCCCCTAAGTTCATGATTTGTTCATCGGGTACGTCATCACTAAACAGGGAATTAGCAGGAAGTGGGTGTGCTACTAAGAAATTTGCTAGTGCCTGTCCTTTCACTACATGATGGGGTGCAAATGTGATGTCAAATTATGATAAAATCTTAGACCAACACGCTAATCGTCCGGATAGTGTCGATCGTGTCATGAGATATTGCAGTGGATTGATCCTGAAGTTCAAATTCACCTTATGAGAAAGCATGTAGTGTCATAGATTTTGGGCTGTGAAGATTAAAGCTAGGTAGTGCTTTTCAATAGGTGGGTAGTTTGCTTTAGCAGGAATTAGACGATGACTGAGGTAGTAAAGAGCATTTTCTTTCCCTTTATCATTGGTTTGAGCTAACAAAGTGTCAAAGGAGTCATCTAATGCAGTGGTGTAGAGAATCAATAGCTTGCCCGGGATAGGGGCTGTTAGAACTGGCGGCATCATCAGGTAGTGCTTGATGTCTTCAAAGGCATATTGTCACTTGTCATCCCACTTGAACTTGGCATCATTTTTGACAAGTGATGAGAATGGTTGGCATCTTCCTGATAGGTTGGATATAAAGCGTCTTAAATATGCCAACCACCCTTGAAATGATCTGAATTGAGTTAGACTTTTAGAGGGTGGCATTTCTAAGATAGCCTTGATCTTCTCTGGATTGATCTCTATTTCTCAATGTCGTACAACAAACCCAAGGAATTTTTTTGAAGCAATTCCAAATACACACTTCAGGGGATTCATTTTGAAGTTGAATTATCTTAACCATTGGAAAATTACTCTCAAGTCGAAGAGATGGTCTTCCTTTCCTTTGCTTTTAACTATAAGATCATAAACATAGCATTCAACTTGATGATGAATGAGTTTGTGGAAGATCCAAGTCATGGCCCGCTGGTATATAGCATCAACATTTTTAAGACCAAAAGAAATGACCTTACAATAATATATTCTATTTGGGATTCAAAAAGTAGTGTTTTTTTCATCCTCGGGGGCCATCTTGATTTGGTTGTAACCAGATCCTATCCATAAAAGAGAATATTGCATGAGATGAGGCGATGTCCACCATTAATTCTGGTGTAGAAAGTGGAAATTCATCCTTAGGATATGCTTTATTTAGATCCTTAAAATCGACGCATATGAGAATTTGTCCATTCTTTCTTAACTGAGACGACACTGGCTAACTAGGTAGGATATTTTTCTTCCATGATAAAGCAAGCATAGATTAGTGTCTTGATTTTAGAAGTGACTTGTTATTCAATATCTAATCGCATGCATCTAAGAGCTTGCTTGATAGGGTTAGCATTATATTCTATTGCTAGTTTATGGCCTGCTATGTCAGGAGATAAATTGAACATTTCTTCATAACTCCATGCAAAGCAGTCCTTAAACTCAGCTAATAGCCTAACTAAGTCATTGGTTTCTTCTTCATTTAGTAAAGAGCTGATGTATGTCAGACGTGGATTGTATTTAGTTCCTAAGTTGATCTCTTTAAGTTCATTGATGGTTGATCTGATCTCTTCTTCAAACTCTAGTGATGCCTCTTTAACTTCAAGCTCATTTGGGTCATCTGAAGTTTCTAAGCATACCTCCTCATAAGAGTTAGCATGATTTGAGAAGAATATATCAAACCCCAAATGAATGGTCGAATGGCAAATAGCTAATGCTGTCTAACGTTATATGGCCGTAATCCTAGTCTCCGGTCTTGATTGAGAATATCTTCTTTGGTTATCCAACCTTTCAAAGTTCAAATCCGACTTATGTTTAGACCAAGTATGTGGGATTATCAATCTCACTTCTGCTTAAGTCACGTGTAATACTAAATCAAAAGTCGGTTGTATTATATCTTTATATGAATCATCCTCAAGTTCTACTCGAATTTTTTGGCGATATGATGATCCAACAAAAATCTCTTTGGCTTGACATCTCCGAGATGACTTTGGGGCCTTTGACTACTAAACCTTCCAACTGGGAGAAAAGTGAGGTTAGATGCTAAGATTCTCAATTGTCATTGCCCTGACTGCTCTATGTAAGATTCTATACATTCATGCTTTGCTTGGATGCCTGGTCTTCAATGCTATCTGGCTCAAATGTCACCTCCAAAGGGACTCAAGAAGAGGGGTCAAGCTAATTGGCAAGACTCACCTAACAACTAGATTCTAAATTTATATGGATAAGCGGGTATTTCTGTGAGTGAACATAGTCCTATTGGGCCATGTAATAGGGAGGAAGTCTTCCATCTCTAGAACTACCTCTTCCACTACCTGGTGGGGGTCGAGTCATCCTACCCATGTGTTCATATGGAGGAACAAACTATGGGTTGAATCTAATATATGGATCTACTTCTTCCTCGATGTGTGATTCTCGCTCACTTGTATTTTCATTTTCTTTTCATTTTTTCTTTTCTTTTTCTTTTTTTTCTTCTTTCTCTTTTTCTTTTTCTTCTTTTTCTTTTATTTCTTTTTCTTTAATTTTTGAGCATACACCAAGTTCACGAGAATAGATTTTTATTTTGGAGGAAGATAGCATCCTCATATATCTCAACCTCTCTAACTCAGAATGACTTCAAATCTCCTTCAACATAATACTCGATTCCACCTCTTTAAAATTTGATGCACTAATGTTAAGAGGATGGAATCGTGTTGTTTCCATGTATCCAAGGCCTACAGAGCAAAACATTAAAGATGTGTCTGAATTGATTATCTAGAACTTCGCTTCTGTCTTCCAATCATCTATCTCCAATGGCAACACTATAGAGCCTAAAGCCCTCTTACTTTGTTCATTGAATTCTCTAAACATCATTTGATCTCCTCAGAGTTCGGAGATGTCAATCCTTAAGTAGGCAATGATTTTTAAACTCATAATGTTCACTGATGCACCTAGATCAACTAACACCCTAGTGAGTCTAAATCTATCCATGTCCACTGTGATATAGAGGGAGTGGTTGTGCTCGATTGTCCCCAACAAAAGGTCTTCATCGATGAATGTAACTCCATGGGATTCTCTTGAAGAATATGTCTCCTCTCTAATAGAGGTCAACTGAGTTAAGCATATTTCTGGATAAAGAAGGGATTTGATCAATGACTCCCTCATCTCTTTGGATAAGACAAGGGCATCATATATTTAGTTGGCAACTTTCTTAGGTGAGCGAGGACATTATAGTCAACTTTGGGCTGATCCTCCACAAGCATATCCATAGGTGGAGCATCTTGTGGAGGGGCTTCTTGATCACTTAAACCAATGACTTATTTACCCTTATCCTGAGGTGCTACCCTAGGAGGTAGAACTTTGCCACTATGGAGGTTGGCTTCAGTGACTTCGTGAGATGGTTTAGTGGAAAGTTCTACTTGTTCACCAGGTTCACCTATAGCTTCTCCTATGAGATCATCAGAGTTAGATGACTCCAAATCAATCCCAATGGGTGAACTCGAATGATTTAGGGATGGAAAATCTATTTCTAAATCAGAAGAGGAATGATCAAAACTAGAGTTATTATCATTATTTGGTAGACTTGGAGAGTTTTCGAGAGGAATAAAATCTAGAGTATCATAAGTGGACAAGATGTAAGTGAAAGATTTCTTCATTAATTTCTTCTTAGATGGAGATATATGATAGAAATCTAATAAAGTAAGCGAGGTAAGGGGTTTAGTGCCCTTGTCCACTGATATAACGCTCCTGCTTGTAGAAGAAGAGCTAGTGGAGAAAGTAGTAGCTACAATGGTGGATGGAGTGTTGGACTCAGATGGTGGTTATGATATTGTGCTATCCCGGGAAAGTAACGTGGACTGCTACTGCTGCTGCTACTAGCTATCACCTCTTTCAAGTTATCTTTAGCAACTTACAGACCTTTCTTGGAGTTGGAGGTTTGAGCTGTCTCAGGCACTTGCAAAGCTAATTCTCTAATCTTAAAGGTGATTTTCTTTAAGGTTCGGTATATGAAGATATCCCCAACCTTCCTCTATCTTGAGAAGATCGTTTGTATCTCCAAGGACTACCCTAATAGAACTTGAGGGTTGTTCTAGTAGATATTTCTTAGGGATGACAATGGCAGCCGACTTGTAGCTACACTCAAGCTAGTCCTTAAAGGTAAAGCAATCTTCTAAGACATGTTCTAGCATGCGGTGGTAGAGGCAATAGTTTGGATCATGACTCTTGCCCACTTCCTCTGGCCTCCTAGGCTCTAACAACAGAAATCAGGATTCTTTAAGAGATTCTTAAAGATCTTCCTGACTTTCTCCCTCTTGAATGAATATGATTTATTCAATTTGTCTACAAGAGTAGGTAAATGATAGTTACCTGGTGGCGGGCTATACCGCCTGATCGATAGGGATACTATTGAGGAGGTGTGGTGGAAGCGGGGTGGCCGTATGACAGAGGTTATGGCAAAGGAGGTGGTAGAGGAGATTGCTCAGCTCAAGGCCTATCTAACTGGACATGGCTGGCTGTTGTTGACCTCATTTTTAAGATGAGCTCTCAACCCCTCCATCTTAGACGTAGGACAACTCTTAGACTTTAAGAGTTTCTTATTTTTAAGACACATCTAGTGATTAGGTGGACACTCAACCTAGCTCTAGAGACTTAGAAGAGTTAGCCATGGGAACAGGTCATGCCTTAGGGCTGTTAGAAAAATTTGCCTACCCTATAGCTTGAACCACTTTCCTTGCTTCCTTCCTTCAAGTCAAACTCTAAATCAAACCAACAACAACAACAACAACAAGCCTTAATCCCACTAGGTGGGGTCGGCTACATGAATCCTTCGTCTCCATTGTGTCCTATTATGTGTCAAATTCTCATTTAATTCAAGTATACTAAGATCATTTTTATACATCTTAACCAAGTCTTTTAGGTCTACCTTTACCTTTCTTAACATAAGGCAAATCTAATGCATCTACTCTCCTAATGTCATCGGCGCTTTATGTGGCCAAATCTATCTTATCTACCACTCGCTCCAACTTTTCCTGAACATACTCATTTTTCATTCTATCTCTAAGAGTAAAGCCACTCATCCACCAGCATCCTCATCTCTGTAACACTTAACTTAGTCTCATGCTTCTCTTTATTGGCCATTACATTCATAAGTCATTGCAGGTCTTACCACCATCTTATAAAATTTTTCTTAAGTTTAAGTGGAACTTTTCTATCACATAATAGGCGATGCATTCCTCCACTTCAACCATCCAACTTGAATTCTACTAATAACATCTCCATCTATTTCACCATCATTTTGAATAATATAGCCTAAATATCAGATAATCACTCTTATTAATGACTTGATCACCTAAAGTCACAACACTATCACTAAAACTTCTACAACTAAAATTACACTCCATATATTCAGTTTTAGATCTACTTAAACGAAAACCTTTAGACTCTAAAGTTGACCTCCATAATTCAAGTTTTGTTGGACTCCTCTCTAGTCTTATCAACAAGAAGAATGTCATCAAAAAAAGCATACACCAAGGTACATCTTCTTGTAAATGCCTCGTAAGAACATCCATAACTAAAAGTAGGTGATCCTGTTTCGTGGACCTCAGTATACATATCCTTAAGATATAACCAATATTAACTCCTTTTCTTCTAGAACTCTCCAAAGAATATCTCTTAAGACTTTATCATAAGCTTTCTCTAAATCAATAAATATCATATGTAGATCCTTCTTACTTTCTCTATGCTTCTCCATCAAACCTCTTAACAAATGTATAGCATCCATAGTAGATCTACCGCATGAAACCAAACGATTGTGAGAAACTTCGTCATCGTAACCTATGCTCAATTACTCTCTCCCATAATTTTAATGTATGGCATATTAACTTAATTCCTCTATAATTTGCACACTCTTGTGCATCACCTTTATTCTTAAATAAAGGAACCAACAAACTCTTTCTCCACTCATGCATCTTTTTTTGGTCTTTAAAATAACATTAAAAGATTTGTAAGCCAAGAAATTCCTTGATCTCCTAAACATTTCTACACATCTATTGAATATTATCCGGTCTCTTGCTTTTCCACATTTCATTTTTTAAAGCTTCACTAACTTCAGATTTACTAATATGATGATAGAAATGAAATTCTCTATTTTTATTTAGGGTATCAAGGTTGCTAAAATCAATCGTACTTTCATCATTGAAAAGTTTATCAAAATACCTCATCCACCTATTTTCAATATCTTTTCTAAGAAAAGCACTTTATTATTTTCATCCTTAATACCCTCACTTGAACTATATCTTTACTTCTCCTATCTCTCTTTGCTTGGCTAACTTATACATACATCTTTCACCTTCTTTAGTATCTAATCTATTGTATAAATCACTAAAAGCTAAATTTTTGCATCATATATTGCTTTCTTAGAATCTCTACAAGCCACTTTATATCTTTCTCAATTCTACGAATTTTTACATCTAAACCAAGTTTTATAATAATGCTTCTTATTTCTTATATTTTCTTGCACTCGACTCCACCACCAACTATTCTTATTAAAGAAGTTTTCCTTTTGATTCTCCAAGCACATCTTTAGCAACGTGCTTAATTTCACTCGATATTTTTTCCCACATAACGTTAGCTTCCTTATGAACATCCCAAATTCTAATTTCTTGTAGCTAAATCAAACCAACATCAAACCTAAATTAATTCTAGCCTAATTGATTTTTCTCCAAACTCAAATCAGTGCCACATGATTGAAACACTTATTGAAACACATGATTGAAATCCATGATTAAATTCCAAATCTTGCCTAAGTCCTTTGATTTCCCTTCATGGACTTAGCCAAAATCAAATCTAAATCAATTCAAATTCATGAAATTTTCTCATAACTCATTTATATTCTCATTTATATTCACATATATAAATGAAATATAAATTCAAATCAATCAAACCAAATCCAAAGTTCAAATTCCTAATTCAAAATCCTTCTTAAGTCCTTAATTCCCTCTTAGGAATTTAACCTAAATCATCTTCAAATCAATTCAAACTCATGAGATTTTTCTCATAACTCATTTATATTCACATATATAAATGAAATATAAATTTAAATCAATCAAACTAAATCCAAAATTCAAAATCAATTCACTAAATCTTTCCTAAATCCTTAATCTCCCTCTTAAAGACTTAGCCTAGATCATGATCAAATCACTCAAACTCATGAAATTTTCTCATGACCTATTTATATTCTCATTTATATTCACATGTATAAATGAAATATAAATTCAAACAACCAATTCCAAAAATCAAACTCAAATTCAATCAAAATCTAACCTAAGCCTCTCAAGTCAAAATCTTGAACTTAGCCAAATCAACTTCAAATCAAGCCAAACTCTTGATTTTCCTTCATGATTCAATCAATCCTTCAATCATAATCCAAATATAAATGCAAACTTCAATCACTTAACCAAAACTCAATTCAAAAATCAAGCCAAAATCCATTTCATGTTCACCCTTTAAACTTGAAATTATCAAATGAATTAAAACCCATTTGACTACAAACCACTTACAAATGGATTTATATTTCAATCATAAGTCCATATACAAGTTCAATCAAACTCAGATCAATCTTTGACCAAGCCATTTGACGTACTTAGGCTCACTTGACCCAAAGTGACCTAAAGTACCCTTATGAGCTAAATTCTAATCCTAACCAAATTAGATTGAACCAAACTCACCTAAGCCTCTCATCATGATAAAAAAATCATCATGGGATGATCAATCAATTAAATTGTGTTAAACCAAGTCAAACCTAAGGGTTGACCAAGTCAACACTTAGCCAAAATGAAATCCAACATAGCCAAAATCCACCATAGGGAAAATTGATTGAAATCATTGATCTAAGTTCATTCATGACCAATATTTGAACTTGATCAAGTCAACATTTCAGCCTAACCTAGCCCAATTGGCCACTTGACCCAAGTTGACCCAACTTGACATAAAAAGTCAAAAAATGTCAAAACTTGATCTAAGCCAAATTGATTGAAACCAGGTCAAGTTTATTCCAAATCACTTGTTGAACTTGATCAAAGCCTCAATGCCAACTAGACCTAACTCAATTGACCTTGAACTCAACTTGACCTAAAGGGTCATATTGGGCCAAATTCAAACTTAACCAAAATTGATTGGAAACAAAGACACCAATCCACTTCATATGACTAACCAAACCTAAACCTACCCATGACCTTGCTTAAATAGGTCAAATGGGTCAAATTGGTCAACTTGGCCTATTTGACCTAAATGAAGTCATATGAACCAAATTCAAACCTAAACCAAATTGAATCAAACCAAAGCCAGCAAAATATTTCAAATGGTCATATGAACTTGACCCAACCATTGGTTTGACCCAATTTGACCAATTGGTCTAATTGACCCAAGTTGACCCACTTTGACCTAAATGGGTCAACATGAGGCAAACCATACCAAATGAACTCCAAATCCAATAAACTTGGCCAAACCTATTTTCGCAACATACCAAACTTACCCAAATTCAAAAATTAGCCAAATGACCATTTTACCCCTATGCCATAGGGTAAATTTTGGCCAATTCCACTTGGAATTTGGTCAAATCCTTTTCATTTCTACTTGATACTCTCCTAATAGGTCAAGTGAACACTAAGGAGGGTGGTGCACCCAACCCATTGGGTTTGGGTTAGCCCAGCTTGACCCAATGGCCAAATCGACCATGTGCATGGAAATGGCCACATGGGAATCCTACTTACACTCAAATGGAGCACATGGGGAGTTCATCATTCCACTCCCTAGCCAAAAATGAACTCAAGGACAGTCTTAACAGCTCAAACAACCAACTGAATCAAGGCAATCAGATCAAAATGGCAAGATTATGCTTGGTCGTCCGATTGCCAAAGGAGGAGATATACTCCCCCTAATTCATTTGAATTTTCACAAAGCCATAGTCGATTAAGTGAGAGGGAGTCATAGGAGCCATTTGCAAGTGATCCTAAGCTTCCTAGAGGGAGATCCTATTTCCATCTTCTCAATTTTTCTTAAGTAAAAATAGGGGAGCTCGATTGAATTTCGAACTTTCTCCACACTCAAACTCCACTCAATTCCTTCTTCAAGCTTCATCAGAGGACCAAGTCAAGTGCACCCACTCTTTCCCAAGCTTCAAAGGTAGAGGAGGAGTGCCCTAGTCCAAAGCCAAGCTCAAGCTAAGGAAGTGTTAGCCTCTAGGAGGATCCACTCAACCTCAGCCCCTCAAACTTTTAGCAAAGCTTCATCTTAACAAGACGAAGCTTCTCCAAGGGAAATGAGTGCCGGCAATCACCTCCAGTGAGGTATGCCATTTTCTAAGCATTAAACTCAATGTGGTGTGGAGCTTTGTGAAAGAAATGTTAATCTCATAGGATCTTGACCATTGGATGTAATCTTCTATGCATGTTGATGGTGTGGATAAATTTTGGGATCAATCCAAGCTCAATCGAGCTCGGATCATCTCCTTGAACAAGGACGGTCTCCATTGTTCACAAGAGATAATAGGGATGGATCTCTGGCTGTCCATCCACACGTTTTGGATGGATGGCTGAGATTAAAATGTGTAATATCCATGATTTATCCCCTCTGATCCACGACTTTAATCTCAGCCATCCGATCCTTGATCGAATGGCTGAGGAGAAAGTGCATAGCACCGCCGCCACGCGGTACTATGATGTGATATTTTAAACTACCAATAAGATGGCGACGTGTGTAAAGCGCATGCCGTGTTAGTCGCATGTGTGGCACTCGTGGGATTAAGGATTTAATTAGGGATTTAAATAATTCTAATTAATCACCTAAGCTTCTAAAATTCATATCTCAACATAGAAAAATTAGAAAATATGAAATAAATTGCATTAGAAAGATAATTGAACATAGAATATTCTAAAATTAATTTTGATTGATTTTGAATAGTTCTATCTCTAAATTTAGGTTTTATTGGGAATGTTAATTTATTAATTACTCTCTAATTAATCTACTAATTAATTTCAAACTTCTTGGGTGTAATTAGAGGGATGACTTCTTCTTCCCCTAATTTTCTTGGGATTTATTGGTGGCTTAATTAGTGGAATTGCGAGTTCATTCCTTAATTACTCCCTTAATATAATTAAGGTTAATTAAGGTTGTAATTAGTGGTTTAACCCTCTGATTGAGTTGATTAAGGTTTGTTTAAATGAATAGGAGGCTTAGAGAATAATTTTGGGGAATTTCTCCTAAGTTATTCCTTAAACTCTCTTTTTCTTCCTTAATCCATTTTTAATTAAGGGTTAATTCACTAATTACTCCCTTAATTAATTTCATAAAATTCTAAAATTTTCCAGAACTCAATTAATTCTTCTTGGATAGATACTTAGGTGTTCAAGAGCTTAAGTACAATTAAGAAAATCAAGAATCAACTCATATGTGTGGTTTGAAAATACTTAAGTTAAACCCCTTAGCTTAATTAATCATTAATCTTGAGCCAAGTTGCATTAGGCCTTTTCCTTCTTAGGTGCATTACAAATTTAAATTCCTTGTGAGGTTTTATATCATCTCATTGGCTCATAATTATTTGATTAACTATGCTAAGGTGGTGTAGGTAAGGGATTATCATGTTTAATTCATACCTTAACCTAATCAAAATATAAAATGAATCTAATCACCTAAAAATTGAACAAAAATATCAAACACATGTGCAAATGGGTTAAGAATAGCAAACTCACCTCACATTTTTATAAATTAAATTAAACTCAAAATCAAACAAAAATCACATTAAACAAACTTTGATTTGCTTTAAGCTTTCTTATTTCATAAGATTGCCTTTAGGAATTAATTAAGGTGAATGTGTTTACATGCTTTCATTACTTTAGTTCTTTCCTAACATGCTAAATGTGTGTGTCATATGATTTCATATATTCATGCTTTTCAAAAATCAAATTTAAAATGAAAATGTTTCTTTTATGTCAGATTGCATGTTTTGGCTAAAGTAAGAATATGAATGGCTATTATCACTATTAAATCTAAATTATTTTCAAAATATATGAATCAATTATCAAAGATAAAAGTGTGTTACTTATATCTTACTTATAAGCTTGCATGTGAGTAAAAATATAAGGATGTGCTTAGTATAGTTTTCCTTCTCCTCTCTTTTGGTATAGTTTTGAATAGGATTTCGCAAAGTGTATAGTTCATTTAAAAAGGACCTAACACTTGCCTAATTCCATCTCCTATTCATTCCTATGATATTGATTAAGAAGGATACCTATACTTGTACATATAAATTGCATGAACAAAAAATAAATCAACTAACACAAACTTTTGCATTCTTTCTTTTCCAATTATTTCTTTTGTATACATGCTTGTATTTAAGAAAAGTGGTACATTAGTCTGGACAACCCCAAGGTTGTGAGGCTTTAAGTAGCCCTAAGTAGGTCTTGTACTTTACACCCCTGGTTAACAATGGTGTCGTACTCACTTATGCCTTTCATACATTCATATGTGGATGTGAAAATTAGATAAGAAACCCCTTTGCTACTTAATGAAAATCATGCATCATAAATATTCAAATTTTCTTAAATGAACTACTTAGAATGCATCATAAAGTGTGCTAAGCTTCCCATTTGTATGTATAGATATGTTTAGGACTCATTCATATGCATGTTATACATGTTGGAAAAGAAATAAAGTGATGTATGTTTTCTGAATATGAGTTCATTTTACTTAATCTTAAAATGACTTTCTTTTTGAATATGTTTGTTTAGAGTTCATATAAACTTAGGATTAACTAAAGCATATAATAAAACATTCACTAAACAACACTAAAATATGAATCCACTTTAGAAATTACTTAGGTTAGGGAAGAAAAGAGAAGTTTACTTCTCTTTCCCTCTCTTTATAACTTAGTAATTAATTGTAGGATTCAATTAAACCCAATCAAAATATAAAATAAAATCAACCCAAAATAACTAAACCATTTAAATGAAACCCTCCTCTAAGTTGAACATTCTTCACACTTAGAAAATTCTAACTAAAAGTTATAACTAAGCATACCACACAAACCTCTAAAGCACACACATTAGGCTAAGTCACTACTTATAGCTTTAGGTTAGGGCGATACATGATTTGATGTTTGCTTTTGTTTAGTGATATATATTTTAGTCTAGATGATTAGGATGTATGTGCACAGAATGAATGATAGGATGATTTAGTCTAATCATTATTTTCTACAGGGGATTGTGCTTAAGGGGCACTGTGATAAATAAAAATATAAATGCTTTTGTTGTGCCAGTGCTGATACCCCTAAGCATAATCCAATAGGTCAGGTAGACTTAGTCACCCATGTGTGAGGTGATAAGTCCAATATACATTCTTGGGATTTATATGATTTGTTTAGCTAATCTCTATTTTATAGGTGTTAGCTAGATTTACTTTTCTCTTTTTATGTAATTATTGTAATTAGAATTTTGGAATGTTTATTATGGGGGATTAGAATGAGCATTGGTCACAAGATCTTATCTTATGCACCATGTGAAGCCTTTGGAGCAACCACCTTCCAACCATCCAAAAGAAGGAACAAAAGAAGAAAGAAGAGGAGAATGAAAAAATGAAGCTTGAAGACCCCCATAACAATGAATTCCTTGCTTAATTGTACTTATTTCATTTGTAATCCGAGTTGTATAATGGTAGAGTTCGGCTACCTAATTTGTTTATGGGTTTGTACGGTGGTGCCCGACCATAAATGACCTCTTGTTCTTTTGTGTTAGCTTTATAAATTGATTGATGATTTGTTTAGCTTGTGCATTAAGTGGCATCATTTTCCTAATTTCTTCCTTGCTTTATGTATGACCTGGATGTGGATTAGGCTCTTAGGAAAAAAAATAAATCTTCTACCAAATTTAACAATTCAAAATTAAAATTAAAGAACTCATAATCTCACCTAAAGCTTAGGCTAAAAGTCAAGATAAAAGAATTAGCAATCCCTTAACTGGATGAGTATTTCTTTTATAACATCATGCACAAATGCATATTATTTTCACTCTTGATTGGAGGGCTTCCACCTTTGCTAGAGAAACTTGGCTTGACCTTTGAGAGCCATGGTGGAAACACACATCCTCCCTTCTTGCTGATTTTGGCCAATAATATCATTTCTCATGCATTAGGCATATGAATCCTATTAGCCTGAGTCAAAATGATTGTCCAAAAATAAAAATAAAATGTGATATAATTTTCATTAGATTTAGGTCATTTGGAGCATACCCTTACGTGATTTAGTCTCTTTAGAAAGTGAGTTTAAGAACTTAGTCTCTTTCTAAATAAATAACAGCCTAGCTATCTTGCATAAAGCATATGACTTGCCAACATGAATTTAGAATCGTAGGAGGAGTTAGTTGGCAACCACCCCCAGGCGGTTGCAAGTCCAAATAGTCTGGTGGTTTGTCCTCTCTTATGGAGGCAAACCAAATACTGATTTTTACTTTAGATTTAGGTTGTGCTTTTTACCCTCACCATAGCTCCCTAGATTTAGGTTCTAAGGTTGCTTCTCCCCTTTGTGGGCCATAAGCATAAATCCTCACCTTTTAGGTATTTTCACAATCTTGTGTTGTGGAATCATAAGTCCTAAATTTCTAATGAAAACTCAACTCAAATAAATTAAATCAATTTCAAAAATATAAATCCCAACCATATAATAGTTTGAGATGCTCGCTAAGTTTCCTAGCATCATGAGCATCTCCTACTTATCTTCATTTAGCTTCGATAATAACTCTCTCTTTGATCAATTCTATTTGATCTTCTAAAATAAACTAATCGATTGATAGTCCTATCTATTGAAATTTCTGGAGACAACGATCATTTACCTTAATCGAAAGTATATCTAAGGAATCTCATTTCTTAGATTGTAATTAACTATGGGGGCTTGCCCTTGTAGAGAACTTAATGAACTCAGTTTAAAATAAGCCATACTTTACTTTTCCATGTAAAGTAAGGGAAGAATCTTTGGTATGCATGTAGACTCATTGTCCTTAGGAGTCCTTATTGAGGTGATTAGGTTCATTGTAGGGTGGTGACTTCTATCTTTTGAGATAGTACACCTTACCTCAATGTCATACTCGATCACCCTCAATAAGAACATCTGTGAATCTATATAATGTAAAAATTGCATAAAAAGAAGAGATGTATATTTTGATCTTCATTTCATCCCACATGGAGTGAAGATGGAAGTATATATCTTATTCTTTATAGAAATATATAAAAAAATTTCACCACAGATGCTTCCCCTTATCAACTACTGTAATTACCCTTGGCTTCTTCTCAAATGCCTTCTATAGGCTGGGCTTGGCTGATTGGTCTTGAAAAGATAACTATTTGACCTCTCCTTTTAGACTAGCTGCCTTGTTGATTAATTTCTCAAATGTTTGAATGGTAAACCCTTTAAGCATGAAGGCGACTAGGCCATGAATATTCTTAAGTAGAATTTTAATGGTATGTTGTTCAAGCAACTGTGGTTCATATTTCATACTTAAATTGTGTCATCTAAGAATGCAATCAATAAGAGACTTACTGGGGTGTTGTTGTGATACAACGAGATTTCCCACAATTATCCTTTATTGAGCTCCAATAAATCTCTTAATAAAGAGCTGCTCCAACTCAACAAATATCTTCACTAAATAATTGGGTAGTTTAGCATACCAATCAAATGCGATGTCTGTCAAGTTACTGATGAAGAGATAGAATAAGAGTGCATTGTTGCCACTAATATTATAACATCTAGCCCTGAAATGTGCTATGTACTGCTGAGGGTTTCCACTACCATCAAAGATTTAGAAGGAAGGAGGCACAAAACCCTTGGGATATTGGATAACATCAAATTCCTCTGAGTAGGGTCTACCCTTTAGAACAAATGAGCCATCTCAGGCTTGTGCCAATGCATCCTTCACTTGTTGTTCCACCATACTTTTGATGTCTTTCTCTTGCATGGAGGTATTATCCACCACCTTCCTATGCAAGCTACCACTATCCTGGTCTACTAGAGAAGTGCTCTTTGGCTGATCTAGAACATGTGCTAACTCAGGATGACCTACCTTTATCGGTATATGATGTGGGACTGAAGTATAATTCTGAAGTGCATGGAGGGCTGCTAACAAGTCTTCCATCCTCTTCTTCATCCAGGTTGATCTGATCATCCTTTTGTTTGAGCTGCTGATAGAGGTGTTGGGTCGAATGAACAGCATCATCTTCCTCAACCGCAACACCTTCTTGACTATGTTGATCTCTTTGAAGGAAGCTCCTAGTATCAACCATATGAACCTCAGCTAAATCTTCAAGAAGGTTGTCCTCATCGAGATCAAATGCTACCTGCTCATCCTCAGAATATGTACGGTCACTAAGTAAGAATTCTCTCTTCTTGGTGAAATAACCGACCACGATCTCATCCAAATAATGATCTAAACATGCTGACACATATACTCGAGGCTGACCGATGGAGGGATTATGGTCACTGACCGAAATGCATTTAACATTGCCTGACATTGGAGTGCTAGCCCTGCAAAAGTTATGCTCACTAGAAGAGACGTGCTCATGACTGCTCATCGGTGGAGTGGTGTCCCTGGGGAGATCTACTGCCATGAGAACTATAACACTGTCACCTTCACCATCTATAACTATCACTGCTACTAGCTCTGATGGTGGTAGTGGTGGTGCGACCACGACACTGTGAGGTCGCCACTCTTGTCGAACCACAGCTGAGGTAGAGGGTCGAGCAAGGGAGCTTGATCTCACCTCAATAGATGGAATGGAGGGAGCATGATCCTTTTTCCATAGACAAATCACCAAAGGGGCTGGTCTTTCCTTGGATGGGGCTTCTGGATCTTGGTGGGAGTGGTGGATGCTAGGTGCTACACGAGTGAGGGTGGATGATGTGAGGAGTGGTGTGAAGACAACATCGATTATCCCTCAATGAGAGATCTCTGCCTACGGCGGGTAGCACCCAAAGAATAATATGTCGAGAATGATCTACGATAGAGCGATCAAGAAAAATCAAAGTGGAAGTTGTCGATGCGGCTCTTGTCACTCTCCTATTTGCATGAGTAGATGCTTGAGCCTTCGCAGCTTTCCCCCTATGGATTTGACCCCTAACACTCCTAAGGATCAGTGATCGCTCATCAAAAAAGGTACCAAACTCTAAGCGTCCATGTGCTCTACCAACCTAGCATAAGATGGTCCTAAGTCAGACATAGGGCCTCCTATGCTCCCTACCAGGTGTCTCATAGTATATGGCTGGTGGAGGAAAAGCAGCAATCCTCCTGTAATCTTCCTCTCCATTTGATGCTGAGAGGGGGTGGAACTTGTTGCTTGTTGGAAGTGGAGAGACCTCAAGGGGAGAACCCTCCTCGGCTATGTGAGATGCAGCCTCAAACTCTCTGGCTGCTCGCTCGTGCTCAAGTTTAATCTTGTGAATTCTATTTTGGCATTGAGTATAAGTGCACAAGGAAGAGCAGGAGTTAGTACCTATCTCATAAGTAGAGGAGACTTTCTCAGAAGCTAAGATAGCCTTCCCCTTCGGGGTAACCAAAGCGGAGGAATAGCTCTCACTGGAGCAATGGTATGGACAACTGGATGGACATATGCTAAAACTATCTCTGGATGGGGTACGAGAATGACTATACTTTCCTCTTCAGTGGAGGATACTCAAAATCAGAGGGCATGTCGATGTGAATGATTGGCCTCTGCCTGGCCACCTCATCTATGTTGATAGTAGTGAGGGTTGCCCCCTCACAAGTAACACGAGCCCCCTCAAATTCGCTTTCGAAGAGGACCAGATGGGTAGAGTCAGTTTTGGGAAGGCTGGCCCGATCCAAGGCCAAGTCCATCCCAAAGGGGAAAGTGAAAATAAACTTCTACGAGGCCATGTATGATGACGGTGAAGACTGTACTAACTGATTTGAGATGTATCTCTGCAAGTGTTGAAATGTAATCTAAGTTAGATCTCTACTTTAATATTTATCACAGAAGAATTGTATAGATTTGGAATCCTAAACCCACACTCAATAATTCAGATATGTTCAGTGGAGTTCATTGGAGAGATTTTGAAAATAGAGGAGAGTCTTTTGCCATTTTATTTTGGTTTTGAAACCCATACTTAACCAATTTATGTAGGTTGGGTGGGGTTTGAAAATTTGAGGAAAGATTTTCTTTCTTGAAATGTTTGCATTTTATGTATCTTGTTTGAAACTTTTTAGTGATTTGAAAGGACCTCTACTTAGAAAATTTGAGTATGCTAAGAAGAAGTTGTGATTGTGGGTTTAAAAAAATTTTGTTTGTAGAATATTTTTTGCTTGTGATGTGTAAAATGTTGATTTTGAAGATGAGGCTTCTTACTTAATAAATTTTGTATGTTAAGTAGAGGCCACATATGTTTGATTTATATTTGAAGATGAGACTTTCATTTAACAAATTTGGTGTGTTAAATGAAAACCAAATGTGATTTAATTTAGGTTTTTGTGTTTCTTTTGAAAAATGGGACTCTCATTTAACAAATTTGTATGTTAAATGAAAGCTCAAATGTAATGAATTTCTATTTTGATTTTCTTTTGAAGATGGTACTCTCACTTAACAAATTGAATATGTTAAGCGAAGGTCAAATTTATGTCTTGAAATGAGACCCTCACTTAACAAATTGAATATGTTAAGTGGAGGTCAAATTTTTGTGTTGAAAGGAGACCCTCACTTAACAAATTGAATATGTTAAGTGGAGATCAAATTTGTATGTTGAAAATGAGACCCTCACTAAACAAATTGAATATGTTAAGTGGAGGTCAAATTTTTGTTTTGGAAATAAAACTCTCACTTGACAAATTGAGTATGTTAAGTGAAAGTCAAATTTATATTTATTTTTGAAAGAAAAGAAATCTATTTAATGATCTCAGGAATGTTAAATAGATTTCAATGATATGTCTTGCTTTCATGTATAATTAAGAGAGAAACCTTAACTTCAACTCATATGGAATATATATTAAGTAGAGTTTCAATCTCATGTTGTGGTTTTATTTGGAAGTAGACTCCTCATTGAACAACTTTAAAAATGTTGAATGAATATGGCCATTTTCAAAAATCTGCTTTTAGAAAATGTAATTTTGATCTTAATTTTGAAAAGAACCTTCATGCAACAATCATGGGGATTATTAGATGAAGGTTAGGTATATGAATTGGTGCTTTTTTGAAAATTTTGTGCTAAATTATTTATTATGTGAATTTTAAAAGAGTGCTTTTGGAAAGTGTCATTTTATGATATATTTTATTTTCTTAAATTTTATGATGAACTTTGCCTCACCAAGCTAGTGGTAAGGAGGTCTTAGATTTTTATTATCTCTCCTTTCATTGATAGATTTTATTTTTTACCTATTAGGGAGCCCAATAGGGGTTTCAAGACCTACACTGAGTGAGGTCCTAAAACCTAAAGGATGTTGGCTAACTTTGCTTAAGAATAAAATAAGCTAAGAGCTAATGGAAGGAAAGATAGCCTCGGACTCACATGAAATGCAAGTCCACTATCAATTCTTGGAGACAACAATCGTCTACTAAATATGGAGAGAGAAACTATCTTCAACGGAGTCGCCAGAAAAATATGTGGTGTTTATTTTTAGATTAGTTCATGTATGTATATGTGAGGGCACACTTCGCAGATCTAAGAATGTACTTATCGAGGTGATCAGGAACAATATCGAAGAATAGTGTGCTATCTCAAAAGATAGAAGTCAGTACCCTATAATGGACCTAATCACCCAATAAAGACCTTTAAGGCATAACGGGTCTTCGAATATACCAGAGATTTTTTCCCTACTTTACATGAAAAAGTAAAGCAGGGTTTATTTAAATCGGATCAGTTAAGTTCCCTATGGAGGCAAGTCTCCATAGTTAATTACATCTTAAGAAAAGTGAATTCCTTAAGAATACTCTTGATTAAAGTAGGCGATCATTGTCTCCAAAGAATTCAAAGATAGGACTATCAAAGGATTGGTTGTATTTTAGAAGATCAAGTGGGATAGATCAAAAGTAGAGAGTTATTAGTGACGCCAAAGGAGATAAGTAGGGAATGCTCATGATACCAGGAAACCTGGTGAGCACTCCATTCTATCATATGGTTGGGCTTTATATGTTTGAAATTGAGGAGATTTATTTATTTGAGTTCAAATTTTATTAAAAATTTAGGGCTTATAATTCCATAATACAAGATTGTGAAAATGCCTAACAGGTGAGGATTTATGCTTGTAGCCCGCAAAAAGAAAATAATAATCTCATATCCAAAATCTAGGGAGCTTTGGCAAGGGCCAAAGTATGACTAAAATCTAAGGCAAAAATAGGTATATGGTTTACCTCCACAAGAGAGAGTAGGCCACCCGACTGCTGGACTTATTATCGTTTGAAGTGGTAGCCAGCTAACTCCTCATATGCATCAAATTTATGTAGGAAAGTCTTATACTTTTTGCAAGATGGCTAGATTATTATTATTTAGAAAAGAGATTAACCCACTCCCTAAGAGACTAGAGCATGAGGGGTATGAATAATGACTTAAATCTAATGCAAATTCTTATCAAGTTTTATTTGATTTTGGACATTTTACTTTGATACAGGCTATGGGATTTTGTATGCCTAAATGCATGAAATTAATTATGGGACAAATCAATAGAGAAAGAGGTGTTCTTCCATCATAGATTCTAAAATTTAAGCTCATTCTATCTGGCACAGATGGAATCCCTCTCTAATCACGAGTGAAACAAGATGATATGTGTGTTGTTAAACATACAACATCCAGTAAGGGATTGATAAATATTTTATAACTTGATTTAAAACCTAAGCTTTAGGTGAGGTTATGAGTTATTTTAAAAGTTTAGTTGTGATTTGGTTAGTGGGATAGAAAATTTATTTTTATCCTAAGAGCCTAATCGCATTCGGGCTATACAACAATCACTAACCAAAAAGAAACTATAAAAAATGCATGTTTTTTCTAATGCATAAGCTAAACAAATTATCAAATAATTTTATAAAGCTATCACAAAAGAATAATAGGTCGATGTGGTCGGGTACCACCATACAACCCAAAAAGAAATGTGGGTAGCTGAGCCCTACCCTCTCATACAACCCAGATTATAAAAGAATAATTACAAATGATGAATGTTATGGGGGTCTTCATTCTTCATTCTTCATTTCTTCAGTTTTATTTCTTCATTTTGATTTGCTTCTTTTTTTTCTTCCTTTTGGCTTGATTAGAATATGGTTTCTCCAAAGGCATCACATGGTGCAAAAATTATATTAAAAGAAGGAAAGTAAATCTAGCTACACCTGCAAAATAAGTGTTAGTTAAACACACCATACAACTCAAGTAGTTATATGAATAATTTGGACTTAGCACCCCACACATAGGTAACCAAGCCCACATGTCCTAACATTAGTTATGCTTAGGGGCTAAGCAACCTGCACAGTAAAATCATTTATATTTTTATTATAATGGCCCCTTAAGCACAACCCCTTATAGAAAGCATATTAATATTCATCCATCCTACTCACATACACCTTAACATCCAGTCTAAAATAATACATCACAAAATAAACATACATCAAATCATACACCGCCCTAACGTAAAGTTAGAAATGATGACTTAGTCTAATGTGTGAGAATTAAAGCTTGTGTGGTATGTCCTAACTAGGCTTTAGAGTTGTAATTTGCTAAGTGTGAGGGGTTTAATTTACAAAGGGTGGTTTCACTTCAAGTTGTTTATTTAATTTGTAAGTTTTAATTAATATTTTCTTTCATTTCATTTAGCTTACACTTAACAACTAAGTATTATAAAGAGAGAAAAGAGAGGAAATCTCTCTTTCATCCCTATCTTAAATCACATCTAAAGCAAATTAATTAATTAATTTTCTTTAATGAATGGATTATTACATATTTTAATTAATCTTAGGTTTAGGTTCACTCTAAATGACTCTATTCAATAAGAAAGACATCTTAAGATTAATTAGAATGAATTATTATCACATAACACATGTTCATTTTTTTCTTCCCATCATGTATATCATGCATATGAATAATTCTAGGCATACATATACATGTAAGGTAAATCTTAGCACACTTTAATAATGAATGTAAAGAAGTATGTTTGGAATTCAAATATTTCATTTAATTGAATTATGAATGCATGCCTTTTTGATAGAAAAGAGGCTTTTCATCCATTAGTCAAAACACACATTCACCTGTATAAAAGTTTTAAGTGAGTACGATGCCATTATTTTTTACATCAGGGACATAAGGTACAAGACCTACTTAGAGCTACTTAAAGCCTCATAGCCCCGGGATGTCCAGACTAATATACCACTTTTTTAGATACATGTAGATGTATGAACAACTATAAGGATAGGAAAGTTCATGCAAAAGTTATGTTTTGTTTACTTAATTTATGATTCTTATTCATTGATCATATCACACATACACATGTATAAGAGTTTCAAGTGAGTACGACACCATTATTTTCTACACCAGGGGCTTAAGGTACAAGACCTACTTATGGCTACTTAAAGCCTCGCAGCCCCAGGATGTCCAGACTAATATACCACTTTTCTCAAATACATATAGATGCATGAAAAGAATCACAAGAATAAGAAATCATGCAAGAAATTATGTTTAATTTGGTTAATATGATTTATATATGTAATGTGAAATCCTTCCCAAGTCTTGACATGGAGATGTATAGGAATAAATTTAGGCAAATGTTGTATTCTTTTCAAATGAACTATACATTTCCAAATCCTATGTAAACCCATGTAAGATAAGAAAAGAGGACTTCATGTTACATTTCTTATATTATCAACACATGCAAGCTTATAGATATTGGTATAATTTCATTTATAATAATTGATTTATAGGCTTTTGAAAATACAATTGATTTAGTAGTGATAATCGCCACGCTTATTTAATTTAAATCAACATGCAATTTGACATAAACAAAACCATTTCATTTAATTAATTTTAAAAGAAATGAATGCATGATTACATATGGCAAGCAACATTTAACATGAGTGGATAGAAATAAAATAACACAAGCAAGTGATTTCATTTAAATCTAATTAAGTCCTAAGAACAATAGTACTAAATAAAGCCATTTAGAATAAATCAAAATTTCTTTAATGTCATTTCATTTTGAGTTTGATTTGAGTTAAGGGAAGTGAAAGAAGTTTGCTAGTCCTAATCCCCATTCCCCATGTATAAGTTAATTTGGTTTAATAAAGAAGTGATTAAGTCAATTTTATAATTTAATTAGGTTGGGGTATAAATTAAATGGATTAATTAACCATTACCTACATCACCTTAAGTTAATTAACTAACTAATAATGAGACAACATGATATGCAACCACATGGAAAGTAAATTTGCAATGTTCCTAAGAAATGAATAGGGCCTAATGTAATTGGCTCATGATTAATAGTTAATTAAGCTTAAGAGATCTTACTTAACTACTTTTATGATTTGCTCATACATGTGAGCCAACCATAATTTCATTATCTCCCCCTTTAGGTTATTGAAGAAATTAGGTTCAATTGGATTAATTAAGTTCATTAATTAATTAATTAAATTTGAATTAACCTTAACCAACTCAAATGAGATGGGCTTAGGGAAAAAGACAAAGAAGAGAGCCTCAGTCTCAATCCCTAAATCATTTCAATTAATTGATTAAGGTTCAGGTATGCTTTTGGTTTTGATTAATTTTGTTAATTAATTAATTATTTAAGGGATTAGAGAAGGTTTAAGAAAAAAGTTGGAAGAGGGAGTCACAATCCATTTCCCTAGACTTCATCATCATTAATAGAGGTTAACAAGCTTGATTGATTGATTAATTTACCGTTCATTTGCTTAATTATCACTAATTACATTAAGAAGGTGATTAAGGCTTAATCCATTAATTTTTTTAATTAAGCAACTAATAAAATCCCAAAAAAATAGGGGAGTCATGAATCATCCCCTAAATATACACAAAAATTTGAGATTAATTGGATAGTTAATTAGGGAGGAGTAATTAGGCTAATTATATTTTTAATTAAACCTTAATTAAGCCAAATTTATAATTCAAATCAATTAATAATACTTTTCCTAGATTCTACTCTCAAATATCTTTTAAATGAATATGAGTTTATATTTTTTTTGAATTTTTCTATAATTAGTTATGAATTTAGGAAGTTTCAGTTGATTAAGATAATTTTCATGAAGTTTGTTAATTTATTTTATTAAAATAAATCATTTGAACTTCAAAATTTAATATATTTTTAATCCAAAAGTGATTTTGATTTCAAATTTTTATGGTAAGTAGATTTTAGCTTTAATTTTAATCTCTGAAAATTTCAACTTAATCTAATGTGTATTTTTGGTTTAATTAATAAAATTTAATTTTTACTAATACTTAAATGAAGCTTAAAATATTTAGTAAAATTTTGAGATTTTAGGTTTGTTGGACTTGTCTCAAAATAACAGATCCAACGAGCCCTTGTTTATAATTTGTTATTAAGTATTTTATTTTCTATGAATTTTTGAAGTTTTAGGTGATTTAAATAATTTTTAAAATCAAAAAATTTGGATTTTCTCACATAACCCACCGATCACGCGGCGACTTTAATGCGGCCATCGGCACATGTTGGCCATGGTCGACACAACATTGACAGTCTTGTACGCGGTGCGCATGGAGCGGGTGAGAGCGATGTGGATCGATCTTGATGGTCCAGATCTGATCCGCAAGATATGAAGGTAGATCAGCGGGCGATGATGGAAACGAAGTCCGGCGTGATCGTCATGATCCCGATCGGATCGGATGGACTCTCGACCGCAAAATTGATGGAAAAACCACAAAAAATATGAAATGAGGCCAGATTGGACTCATTTTTGCGTCGATCTTCACCAAAAAAATCTATTTCTTATTGGGATCGAATAAAATGAAAATTGTGTGATTTATCTAAGGAAAATTTTTAAACTCTCAAGAAAATCATCACAAAAAGTAAGAAATCCTAAGGCCAACTATAGGATTTTGAAGATTACCTCACCGGAGATGATTTCTGGCAGCGGTGATGATCTGAGCATACTTTTGAGTGGGGGAGGAAGCCTTAAATGAGCCTAGATCTTTGCTTTCACTCCGGGATGATGTGTTCTCCAATCGCCACCAATTCATCGCCAAAATCCACTCATTTTTTGGTGTTTTTTACACCAAACTCAAGTGGGAATGATTGCTGGTTGGTTTGGGAGCTCTAAAGAATAAAATGAGAGGAATATAATGAGTTTTGCTACTTCTAACTCTCTTGAATTGAATGTGCCTGAAAATATATATTTTCTTTAAATTTTTTGGCTCCAAAGTGTTGTCATTTGGCTTGGGGTGGTTGGGAATGGAAGGCTAGGTGGCTTATTTTAGTTGGCTAAGGCATGGAAAGTGGCTACCATGAAGGACAAATGGGTGTCCTAGCAAAAAGGAGGTGGGAGTCCTTCATGCCAAGTATTCTAATGGGAGAGGTGAGCTGATTTCACCTCCCCATGAGTCATTTCTGCCTTAATAACTTCTTAGATCAAAAAATCAATATCTTTGGTGCCTATGTGGACCAATGGAAGAGTGTCAAGTGAAGAGAAATGATCACTTGGGCAAATATCTTTTCTCATGGGATGCCCTTGACCCAAGGGCAAAGTGGTCATTTAACATTGAATTTGATTTGACCAGATTTAAAATGAGTCAAAGTTAGTTGGACCAAATTTCATGACATTTTGGATTTCATTTGATTTAATTTGGGTTAATTTGACCCATTTGGGTCAAATTGGGTCAAAATGAGTTAAAATGGGTTAGGTTGACCAATTGTTCAAATTAAGTAAAATCAATGGTTGGGTCAAGTTTAAATGACCATTTGGAGTATATTAGTTCAATTTGTTTCAATCAATTTGATTTAATTTAGACTTAATTTTGATTTTGGTCAATTTGATCCTTTAGATCAATTTAGTCTAAGTTGACCAATTTGACCCAATTAACCAAATTAGCTTGAATCATTGCTTGGTTTGGGTTTGGTTGATCAATTGGAATATATTATAGGCTTTGGTTAAGTTCAATTTAGATTTTATTGGGTTTTAGGTTGATTTGACCCTTAAGGTTAAATTGGGCTAAGTTGGGTTAGGTTGACCAATTGGTCAAATTGGGATTAATTGAGGCTTGGGTCAACTTCAATAATCAATTTGGAGTGAACTTGAGCCATTGGTTGTAATCAATTTGATTGATGTTATAATTTAGCTCATTTTATGGGTTAAAGGGTTGACTTGGTCAATAGGCTAGGTTGACTTGGTTTGACCCAATTCATGATAATTGATTAACTTAGGATGATCAATAATCATGACATGAAGTTTGGATTGACTTAATTCATTTTTATTTGAATTGAATTGAATTTTGGTTCATGTAAGTCAAATTGGCCACTTTGGGTCAAGTGAGCTAATTGGGTTTAGTTGGCTTGATTTTGAGTTGGTTTTGATTTAGTTGAGTTTATATAAAGATTTGATATTGACATATAAAATCAATTGTAATTGATTTAGGTTCAAATGAGTTTTGGCTCATTTGAATATTTTAAGTCAAATGGGCTAGGTTGGGTTTGACTTGAGTTGACCTAGATTTGATTTGATAATTGTAGTTTATGTTTATATTTGGAATAATGATTTAATGAGTGACTGAATCATGAAGAAATCCATAGGTTTTGAGTTGATTTAGGTATTATTTAGCCATGTTCAAGAATTTAGCTAAAATGGCTAAAATTAAAATTTTGAATTGATTTGGGTTTGGTTTTGGTATTTTGAATTTATATTTGTGAATATAAATAAAGATTAAATAGGTTATAAGAAAATCACTTGAGTTTGAAGTGATTTGGAAGTAAATTTGACCAAATCTAGGGATGTATGTCAAAAGAGCTTGACTTGGGAATTGATTTGATTTGGGTTTCATTCATTTGGATTTGATTTATGATTTGGAATTTGATTGGAGATTGAATTTCATAATTAAGAAAATTAATTGGATTGGGGTTGATTTGAATTTAGTTAAAGCTAAGTCCATAAGATAAAATCAAAGGGCTTAGGAAGGGATTTGGAGTTTGAATTTAATCATGGGTTTCAATCATTTGATAGTTGGATTTGAATTTGGAATTTGGATTTTAATTTAAAATTTGATTTCGGAGAAGGAAGCATGGATTTATTTTGGGCAATAAGGTAGGCAAGTCTTCCTAAATTCTTAAGGCACAACCTATCCTTATGGCTAACTCTTCTAAGTCTTTATGGTTAGGTTAAGTGTTCACCTACTCATTAAAAGTGTCTTAAGACTAAGAAACTCTTAGTGTATTTGAGAGTCCTAGATCTATGATATGAAAGTTGAGAGCTCACTCCAAAAGTGAGATCAACACCATCCGATCCAAGGAATGAGGGGGTATTCCCCCCTCATTCTCACTCAAACCAAGAGACTCATACTCGATTCAACCCTAGCACACTCTCCTCTCCTTCCCAGAGCCATTTCCACTATTTCTCGAGCTCCCCAAATTCTCTATTATCAATTTCACATAAAACTAAAATAGGGGAGGATACCAGTGATCATCATTTCCTCATTTCATAACTAAAGTGCAATTAACTTTGCACACACCATCCTTGGACTTAGCCGAGCCGAAATGAATCGCCTCTCATCAACTCCGACTGCCAGAAGTGGGATTTTGACCAAGGCCGATCACTTATGTGATGTGGGTTGGTCTTCCAAGTGATCTACACCAAATTGAAGCTCGTGCGGCTCAACAGAGCTTCATTTCTACCAAACGAAGCTTCCTCAATCGTTGGAACTACCAGTTATAAGCTTCGGTGAGGTATGCCATTGAAACCATGCTTAAGCTTAAAATAGGTTGCTCCTTTGTGAAAAACATTTCTATTTCATGTGATTTCCACCATTGGATGTGTTTGTTGTGCTTCCCCGAATGTGTGGGATTGATTTAATCTCCATTCAAGCTCGACGGATCAGCGATGGGAAGGTCTCCATCTCGACACTGGAAGGAGATTGATCAGGTCGTTCGCATCGAATGAGCGATCTGATCTAATCGTGCTTACTTTCATCAGCTTAATCCTTTAATCCATGCATTTAATCATGGCCATCCGATCTAAGATCGGGCGGCCCACGTGAAAACACGTTTTGTCGCCATCCGCATCAGCATTTGACGTGGCAACTTAAATAATTAATCCCATCGTGCCACATGGAAAGCTCGCCGCGTCAACTGCCACGTGGTGTCGACAGGATTAGGGGTTAATTAGGTTAATTAATCCATTTTTAATGCTGAAAAGTCCAAAATTCATAACTAATTATAAAAAAAATCTAAAAAATACAAATGAGGAGTCATTTTAAAGGTATTTTAAAAGGAAATCCATTAAAATTATTTATAATTAATTTTGAATAGCAATTTTTGCTTAATTAAGGTTTAATTAAAAATTTAATTAGCCTAATTACTCTTTGATTAATTATCCAATTAATTTCAAACATTCCAAAGATATTTAGGGGGATGACCTCTGCCTGCCCTATTTTTTTGGGATTTATTGGGTAATTAATTGGAAAAATCAATTGATTAAGCCTTACTCTTTTATCTTAATAAATGATAATTAAGCAAATGAATAGTAGATTAATTAATTAATTAAGCTTAATGATCTTTGTTAACAGTGGAGAAACTTAGGGAAATGCATTAGGACTCCTCTTCCAATCCTTTTCTTAAATCATCTTCATTCCTTCCTTGAAAAGTAATTAATTAAAAATCATTAATTAATTAATTAACAAAAACAATCAAAATTCAAATCATGTCTGAACTTTAATTAACTATTTGAAAGGATTTAGGGATTCAAACTTATGCTTCCTTCTTTGTCTCTTTTCCTAAGTCCATTTCATATTGTTGATTAAGGGCAATTAAGATTTAATCAGAAATTAATGAACTTAATTAATTTGATTGAATCTGATTTCCTTAATTAACTCTTGGGTAGCTCTTTGGGTGTTCAATAACCTAAAGAGAGAGCTAATAAAATTATGGTTAGCTCACATGTTTGAGAAAATCATAAGAGTAATTAAGTAAGCTCCTTAAGCTTAATTATTTAATAATTATGAGCTAATTGTATTATGCCTCTTTCATTTCATAGGAGCATTGTCACTTACTTTCTATGTGGTTGCATATCATATAATCTCATAATTGTTTAATTGATTACCTTAAGGTGACATAGGTAAGGGTTAATTAAATGATTTAATCCATGCTTAACTTAATCAACCCATAAAATCAACCTAATTACTTTTTATTCAATCAATTTAACTCACACATATGGGAATGGGATTAGACCAACAAACCTCTTTTGCATTTCATAAATCAAATCAAATATGAAATCAAAAATGGCTTTAATAAACTTTGGTTTATTTTAAATAAGTTTGTTTAATGTGATTGTCCTTAGGAATTAGTTGGATTGACTGAGATTGTATGCTTGTATTTCTTTATTTCGTTCTAATCATATTAAGATGTTGTATGCCACTTGTAATCATGCATTCATTATTTTCAAAAATTAATTAAGTAAGAAATGATTTCCTTTATGCCAATTTGCATGTGTTGACTTAATTAAGAATATGTGTGGCTATTATCACTATTAAATTTCAAACATATTTTCAAGAGCTTCTTAATGAATAAGAATATGTATTGCGACTTTAGTTATACATATATAGGAGGTGCATGTGAATATAAACTTAGTATATGAAGTGAAGTTTCTTTCTTATATTCATATGTTGATTTGCATAAGTAAGAATGTTAGCAGGTATATTAGTCTGGACATCTCAGGGATGCACGACTTTAAGTAGCCCTAAGAAGGTTCCTACCTCACTCGCTTGGTGTAGAACAATGGTGACGTACCTGCTTGATTTTATTCTTATGCATTTTTGACATTAGAATTTAGATGGAGCTTTAATTCATTTACACAAATAAATTAATCAAATTGAATCCAACTTTTATATAGTTTTCATTTATATATTTGCTTGCACATTCATATATATATATATATATATATATATATATATATAAGAGTAGTAGTTATATTAGTCTGGACATCCCAGGGGCGCGCGGCTTTAAGTAGCCCTAAAGAGGTTTCTACCTCACTCCCTTGGTGCAGAACAATGGTGCCGTACTTACTTAAAACTTTTAAATATGTGTATGTGTGATACAACTAGTGGATGAAAACTATAATTTAATCAAATCAAACTCTACTTTTGCATAGTTTTCTATTCTTAAAATTGTTTATACATACATGTATATTTAAGAATAATAGGTATATTAGTCTGGACATTCCAGGGACACACGACTTTAAGTAGCCCCAAGAAGGTTCCTACCTCGTTCCCCTCGTGTAGAACAATGATGATGTACATGCTTAAAACTTATATATATTTGAATGTGTATTTAACTAATGAATGAAAAATCTCTATTTTTATTAAAAAAAGACATGCATTCATATCTTGTTCAAGTGGTTGGATTGATTGGTCATATGATTTAATGTTTTTTTCTTATGCTTTTGTATAAGAATTTAGATAGAGCTTTAAAATAATATGACAAAATAATTCAATCAAATGAAACACCAATTCAAAATACATTTGCTTACATTTATTATTTAAGTATGCTAAAATATGAATTGCATGTATATGTATGTTTAAGACTTAACCATATGCATGTTATATATGATAGAAAGAAATAAACAAATATGTGTTATATAATGATAATTCATTTCAATTAATCTTGAGATGATTTTCTTATTGAATGAGTTTATTTAAAATGAATATAAACCTAAGACTAATTAAAATACATATCAATCCATTCACTAAAAAGAATTATTTAATTAATTGGCTTTAAAAATGACTTAAGGTAGGGATAAAAGAGAGTGATCCTCTTTTTCCTTCTCTTTATAATGCTTACTTGTTTTGTATAGGTCAAATGAAATAAAAGAAAAAATTAAGTAAAATTTATAAATCAATTAAATCACTTAAAATAAAACCACCCTTTAAATTGAACCTTTATATACTTAGAAAATCTCAACTCTAAAACCTAGTTAGGACATATCACACAAGCCTTGATATACAAACATTAGATTAAGTCATCACTTCTAGCTTTATGTTAGGGCAGTGCATAGTTTGATGTATATTTTATTTTATGATGTATTATTTTAGACTGGATGTTAGGGTGTATACCTCGTAGACTGGATGTTAGGCCATGATTAATCTAATCATCTTTTCTGTAAGAGATTGTACTTAAGGGGTGCTTAAAATAAATATAAATGCTCTTTTTTGCAGGTTGCTTAACCACTAAGTATAATCTAAGTTAGGATAGGTGGACTTGGTTACCCATATGCAGGGTACTAAGTCCAAATCATAAGTCACCACTTCTAACTTTATGTTAGGATGGTGCATGATTCGATATTTTATTTTATAATGTATTATTTTAGACTTGATGTTAGGGTGTATGCCTCATAGACTGAATGTTAGGTCGTGATTAGTCTAATCATATTTTCTGCAGGAGATTGTGCTTAAGGGGGGCTTAAAATAAATATAAATGCTCTCTTTTATAAGTTGCTTAACCCCTAAGCATAATATAAATTAGGACATGAAGACTTGATTACCTATATGCAGGGTGCTAAGTCCAAATCATAAATATAATTGCTTTGGTGGAATGTATGTTTAGCTAACCTTTGTCTTAGAGGTGTAGTTAGCTTTATCTCTTTCCATTTAAATGTAATTTTGTAATTAAGAATTAAGATTAGTGTTATGGGGGATTATGATGAGTAGTGGGTAGAATGCTTTGTCCTAGGAGGCCGTGTGATGCCTTCGAAGCAAGCAAACCCAAATGAAGAAATGAAGGAGACATGAAGAATGAAGATGAAGACCTCATGGCATGTATTCATCCTTAATTGTAATTATTCTTTTATAATCCGGGTTGTATAAGGGTAGAGCTCAACTGCCTTTTTTTTTTCTTTTAGGTTGTACGATGACACCCAACCTCACCGGCCTTTTATTCTTTTGTGTTAGCTATAAAATATTTGATGTTTTGTTTAGCTTGTACATTAGAAATGACATGCCTTTTCATAGTTTTTTTATGATTAGTATTTTTGTATGGCCTAGATACGATTAGGCTCCTAGAAAAAATAAATTTTCTACCCAACTACAACTCATTATTTAATTTATAAATAACTCATAACCTCATATAAAGCCTAGCATTAAATCAAGATAATTAAAAGATTTAGCAACCCCTTAGCTGAATGTTGTATGTTTAATATCATACATGCATCTTCTACCACTCTTGTAAAATGAGGGCCCCTGTTCTTGCACACATGAGAACCGTTTGACCTATGAAAGCAACTCCTATTGACGGGGCTTCACCCTATTCTTTCTTGATTTGGCCTATAACCTACTTCATCATGTATTTAGGCATATAAAAATCCCAAAGCCTTTATCAAAATGAAGTATAAAAAAATATAAAAATTAAAAAGATTTGTATTAGATTAAGTCATTGTTTATACCACTCATGCTCTAATATCTTTGAGAGTGGGTTTAAGGATCTTAGTTTTCTTTCTAATAATAATAACTTAACTATCTTGCAAAATCATATGACTTGTCTACATGATTTTAAAATGTACGAGGAGTTAGCTGGTTGCCACTCCAGGCAATTATAAGTTCAGTAGTCAGGTGATTTATCCTTTCTTGTGGAGGTAAACTATATACCCATCTTCGCTTAAACTTAGGTTGAGCTTTGGCTTATGCCAAAGCTCCCTAGATTTAGGATTCGAGGTAGTTGTTTCCTTCGGGCTACAAGCATAAATCCTCACCTCTTAAGCATTTTCACAACCTTGTGTTGTGAGATTATAAGTCCTAGCTTTCTAATAAAATTCTATTTCAAACATAATATTCTCCTCAACTTTAAACATATAAAGCTTAATTATAGGATATTTTGGAATGTTTACTAGGTTTACTAGTATCATGAGCATTCCCTGCTCATCTCCCATTAGCTTCAATAATAAGTCTCTCTTTTTTTATCTATCTTGATTGATTTTCCAAATATAGCCAATTTATTGATAGTCCTATCTTTGAAATCTTTGAAGACAATAATTATTTATTTTAATCGAGAGTATTTCTAAGGAACTAACCTTCCTTAGGATGTAATTATCCATTATAGGGAACTTTAAAACTCGGTTTAAATAAACCTTACTTTATTCATCTATATATAGTAGGGAAAAAATCTCTGGTATATTCGAAGACCCATCATGCCTTAGAGTCCTTATTAGGTGATTAGCTCCATTGTAGGGTGGTGACTTCTATCTTTCGAGATAGTGCATCATTCCTTGATGTTGTACCTGATCACCTCAATAAGTACATCCTCAGATCTACTTGGTGTCCCCCATACACATAACTGAATATAAACACCACAGTTGTCATCTTTATTATTTCATATTATATGATTTGAATTCCATTCAGATTTTTATATCAGATCAAATGTTTCATTATGACAAGATAACAAGGTTTCAATCTTTGAAGAATTTAATCTTACATTCTTCCTATTGTTGGAGGTTGAAATTTATCTATGCATGGCTATTAAATCATCATTTTTCTTGCTAATTTTTGGGAAAGAGGTTGTTATTTGCTATTTAAAGTTGTCATTTGATGTTTTGATTAATCAAATCTTGTCTAAATTATATTGTCATTATGAAATCGAAGTAAAACAACAAGTATATGAGATTTAACATTAATTCAAAGCCCTCATTTTATCGTTTGAACCTCTTGATTTGTCTTGTGGTTTGGTTAACTAAATCATTTTTACAAGTTGTCATCTCATTATGATGTAGATGTAAAATGGAGAGGTATATTTCAATGCATTATTTGGCTTTAAAATTTTATTGTGGTTGGTGAAATTCAATTCAATCCTAGCCACTAAACATTTATTTTGTTGATTGATTTAAAATGAGGAAAAAGAAAGGTATTATTCAAGAACTTGTGCTTTTAAAGATTTATATTTTATTGTCTACAAGTGATTAGAGATTAAAGTCAATCAAGTTTGTTATTTAATGTCCATTCTTGTTCTCAAATTATTATGAGGTGATGTGATAATAAAATTCTAATTTTATTAGCCAGAATATTGCCATCCTTTGATGTTTCACTTGGCCATTAATTTGTTATTTCATTTACTTGGTTTGAAAAAGGTGGAAAAGAGAGCAAGTGTTTGTTCTCACATTTATTCTATTAAATTGATCTTGAAACTTTCTTTGTTGACATTTGGCATGAAATGATAAGAAGAAGTTGTAACTTATATGAGGTCTCTTTAATTCTATTTTACCTCTTATACTATTTGACAATATTTATAAGAGATCTTACCTAAACTATATTATCATGCAAGCAAACACCTTAGTAAAATTAAAATTCAGATTTATATTTTGCCTAATTGAAATTAATTGCTTTTTCTTTATGCAAGTTAAATTCTACTTATAAATGACCATCATGTCAAAATAATAAAAAAAAAAGTTGAAATGAAGTATGCCCTAAATTTTTTTCCTTTTTTTTTTTCACTATAACTTTTATTAAATGTTGAAACTTATTTTTGCATTGGCATGAGATTGTTGGGGATTGGAGGTATGAAAGATGTAATGTTCATTTTGATTATTGGATAGAAAAGAGGCAAAAATATGCTTGCATCTTGTTATCTAATCACTATTTTATTTGCTGAATTTGAGAAGGGTAATCTCTACTTCATGTTCAATATAAAAATGTTGAAATTACGCTTATATTTGTTGGAGGTTTTTTTCTATAGTTTACTATTTTGTGTATTTCAAAAATAAATTTCAGGTGAAATGGTAAAGAAAATCATGATGTAGTGAAAGATTTCACTCATATTTTAATTTAATGCACATGTGAATGTAAATTTACAAAGACACATCAAAAATTAAATAAGTACTCATACAAATTATTCTAATGTGGTGAGGAAAACTTGCTTTAAAATAAGTACTCGTGCACATTATTTTAATGCAGCTGAAAAATTTATTTCAAAATAAGTACTTGTGCTCGTTGTTCTAATGCAATGAGGAAATTTTATGCTTCCCCTTTTGCATAGGTGAAATTGAAGGACAATGCATGCCTTTCTTGGTATGGTAGGTATCTATACACTTTTGATCACTGTGTCTAACAATATCTACGGTGCACATCTTTCTTGATATGGTGAGAATGTCTAGCTCTTCCGAGATAGCCTCCTACATGGGTATGACACCGAGAGACTGTCAAATTTTAAATTAAAATAAAAGAAAAGGCTTGAATAAGTAAAACTTTATAATTTGAATGATTATAATGTAATATTACATGATAAAATAAAAATGTAATTTATAAAGATTAGTCAAGCTTATAATGATCAATTGAGAGAATTGAAATCAACTTGAATTGTGATGAAAATTCTCTTGAATGTTCTAGACTCATAAATTCTCTCACAAGGAGGGTGCAAAGAAAATGAAAGGTGATAAATATTTGATGAGAGAACAATACATCCCTTATTTATAATAAATTTTGGCATAATGTTGAATTATCCTTAATTAATAATTATTAATGACCATTAAATGACAATTTTTAAAAATTAAATGAATGTTTTAAATGGTGAAGAATAAAACTAAAAAGAAGGGAGGAGAGGTATCAAGTAGTGATCCATAATATGAGAAATAATGGAGAAAAAGTTATTTGGGCTCATTAATGTGAGCCATGAA
The DNA here is from genome assembly GCA_021442155.1 of Cymbidium sinense. Classification (NCBI taxonomy): domain Eukaryota; kingdom Viridiplantae; phylum Streptophyta; class Magnoliopsida; order Asparagales; family Orchidaceae; genus Cymbidium; species Cymbidium sinense. The sequence continues at coordinate 178,316,548 of CM038218.1, forward strand.
ATAAGCATGATGTCAAGTAAAAAATGGGGGAGAAGCTTTTTTTCCTTTATTTAATGGGGGGAGCACACCGTATTTGAAATAAGTTGAAAATAAATTGAAAGGTGGGGAAGGCTCATTAAATAGCATGGTATAAAAAAAATGCATTAAGTGGTGCTATGATAAAATAAAGGATATAAAATAACATGTTATGAAGACAAGAGAACTCATTATATGACCCATCATGAAACAAAGAAGAAAAAAATTTAATAAATGGCCTTACATGAAATAAAGGTAATTCATGTATCATGAAAATATTGAAATTCATGACACTTAAACTTGAAAAGAATGAAACTCATCATGCATAAGCATAAAAATAATAAATTTTATTGGATATAGGTAGAAATTTAAATGATGCAAACATTTATGTGCGTATTATAAATCACCCTTCCTTTTTCTTGATTAAAAAATTGTGTATATGTATGCACACTTGAATGAGATAATTTTATCTTACATGAGACAAAGTGATCTCATACTTCATTTTATTAGCTTGGAATTTATGCAAGCTCTTAAAACAAGCAATGATAAGTAGAAAAACCTACATGTATTATATAAATGTTGCATGTTTGATCTCATTACATTATAACGAACATGCAATGTTCAAATGAAGTAAACTTTATGTACACTTTTTATGAAATGATGCTTCATTTAAGTCAACAATTTCATGAAACTATTTAAGAAAGCTTGATCCATATATGTATCATGAATTATTCTTATATGTGAGTTCATAGCTTTGGGCTTCATAACAAGTGTTTAATGGAATGAATCATTATGCATATTTAAAATATTATTATGTTTCACTCAAGCTAAACATGCATACAAATATTTAAATAATATGAATTCCATGCTTACTTTTATGAGTCTTTGTTTAGCTTAATCACTTGATTCATGCAAATATTTGAGAGAGCCAAGCCCATGTTTTACAATATAGTTGTGCACTTGATTAATGAAAATATTTAAAAGAGCTGAGCTCATATTTTATAAAATAGATTTATACTTGATTTATAGCAAGTATTTGAAAGAATTAGATTTCTACAAGACAGTTCTACACTTGATTTGTAGTAAATTTTGAAAGAATCAATTTGTCTTACAAAATAGATTTATACTTGACTTATAAATTTTGTAATATATGCATATTCTTAAATGAGAATGACTTCATTGCATATGTTTTCAAGCATGTATTTATTTTATTCACTTATTGTAAATTTATGCGAGTTTCATATGAAATAAATGAACAAATACATACAACCATTCAAAATTGATCAATTGCCCGCATACGTCTTGACACAGGAGTTAAAAATTTAAATTTAGTATATGAGGATATTGCATAGGTTGATTTCCTGATTTCGTTTTAGGACTAGGTCTGGGTTAACAAAACTTAATAATGTTGTTAAAATTTTCTCTTCTCGATAAAATTTTTGAGAAGCTAATTCTGTCATACGGTAATAAGATGAACATCTCATAATTCTCTAGTGATGATTATGTTGATTGATCATTATCATTCAAATATTCAAAGTATTTATATCAAATCGTCTCAAATCTAAATTCATAAATGCAAGTTGTAGACCCGATCCTCTGCTAGCAAAAAGGTAGAGTCGGCAAGTTTTATCCTGATTATGGCCATGTTGATTGAATATTTCAGCAGGAGAGGTTATCATTATCAAGATTTTTTAAAGTTTTAATGTCAATCATTGTAGATTCAAATCTAAATCAATTATCAATTATGAAATGATCATATATTAAAATTGAAAGATATAATTGAATGAAATTAATCATGTAAATCTAAAGTTAAATTCATCCACCCATCTATAACTATTTATTGAGGGTGACAAACTAAGAAAATCTTTACTCACAAAGAGCCAATGTTAAATCAAATGCATTGTTATGTTTAAATTCAAATAATCTTATGTTAGTAAGGATGTGACCCATATTATCTATCCACATAGTTTTGCCGCCAAATGATACTACATAAATTACGATTATGATCAGAGCCCTCTGACCGAGTGGTTTATTACCAAATGACATCATTAAATTATGGTCATGACCTATATACTCCCCAATGATTTTCTTTCTTGAGCTATGAATTATAGAATGTATTTTATTAGAAGAAAAAAAAGTTATATGTTAGCTAAGATCAACTTATATTTGTCCTCTTAGACAAACACCACCCTAAGTTCATAAATTTAAATTCCACTTATTGTTGCTATATGCTAAGCAATTATAGAACTATCGACTAGCCTTAATTGAAAGTTCTCTCTTAGTATTGAGAGAGGTAATTGATCGTAGGTTTTTGCGTCTATAGTAAACCTGAAACCAGATTTAAAGTCCTCGCAAAATGAGGGCAAAATCTCTAGCTAGTGTCTTATTTACAAAATACATCTACCTTTTGAAATCTTGACTAACATAATCTACACTCTCTTCATCGAGATGTCGGTTGTGAATTTTTGGAGCCCATATTATCATATGATTGTTGCATAGAAATGTTGAATGAAAATCAATGTTCTATTTAATTATTCTCTTTATAAGAGAGAGAATGAAAACTAAGAAGGTGGGAATAAGATGATAATGCTTAATAGATTTTAGATATTAGAAAATATTGAATGAAAATCGATTGGGAAAAAAAATCAAATATTGGATGATGGGTAATAGTTTATTTTATTTTTCTCCATGTATAAGGGAAGACAACAATCAAGAAAGTGAGTGCTAGATGTTGGTATGTGAAAGATGTTTGACATTAATAAATATTAAATAATAATTCATTCAAAATATAATTATTGGTTGATAGTTGATGTTATGCTAAAACAATCTCCTTATTGAAGTGTTACTAATAACTAAGAAGACAAGCATAATATTTAGTGGTTGATAAACATCATAAATTGGTAGATGTCTACTATGAGATTTGAACATTAGATGATGATTGATAGTATGCTCGATCATTCTCTTAATAAAAAAATTTTAATAAATAGAAGATTAGCATAAGTATAATGGCTAAAAAATAACCTATATTAACTACAATAAAATGAAAGTTAATTAAAAATATCAAATGTAGAACGATAATTTATGATTTTCTTAATTATTCTTAACCTAGAAATGGGCATCAAATGCTAGTGAAGAATAGACATTATGACCAACAAACTTCAAATATTAGTAAGTGTTAGACAACAATTAATTGGGAATGTAAAAAATTGAATGATACTAGATGGTTTACTCGACCATTCTTCTTATAAGAGAGATTTGGACACCTAGAAGATGGGCATCAAATGCTAGTGGTTAGCATATGCCAAACAATGATAGGTTTTAGATAATGTTTGATTAAGAACATTGAATATCAAGTGAAAAAAGTTTAAATTGTTCTTATTAAGATAGAAAAGACTAACTAAGAATGTGAGTGTCAAATGTTGATGCTTAATAGACATAAAACACACACACATAATATATATATATATATATATATTATCTTAAGTATCAATTGAAGTTATAAATATTTTAGCTCATATTCATATGCATTACAATACATTATGACTAAGACTTCAATTGGAAAAAAATGAACGGAAAATACTGAAAGAAAAACAGAGACTACTATCCATTAATAAAAGAGTTTTAATTACTTTTTTAACATCTTTTTTATGTCAATGCCAGTCATATAATCTTCTAAATAAAAAAAAAAATAAAAAAAATAAAATATAAATAGCATTCAAATTATTCTAAATCATGGGCTCTTTATAATTAGCTCAAAATTAAATTTAACTGACTTCCAAGTTCTTTATTAAAAATTTTAGTTAAAATATTTTGATGTATTCATACTTCATACTTCATCTCTAATGATATATCAATTTTTAAAATTTTATACAATAATTTTATAATTTATTTTTTAAAAAATCAGCCTATCATACAATATCTTTTTGTGAATCTGCATGCTATTGCTGTACTTCACCACCGCTTTGTCGTTGAAGTCGGACATTAATCACATGAATAATGGCGCCTTACGGTCCAAAAGCTTCGTTTGATTATAAATTTTGTCCTCTTTGAACAAATTCTCTAATAATTTAGGGTTCGCCTAACCAACGAAAACGGTTCACACATTCCAGGCGTGCCGTCCAGCCTTAAAGGCATGAAGCGCAATCCATGCCGTCCACACGCGTCACACGTGTCAAATCGCAAGCCCTCCGATCTCCCACGCCTAGCTCTCCTCCTCACGCGGAGGCGTCCGTGTTAAACTTAAACCAAACACGGGGCCTCACACGAGTGAAACCCTAGACACCCCGTCCCCTCGCACGTAGCCTCGCCGGCCGCCGGTTAGTCGCCGGCATCCCATCCGACCAGAAATCGCGGAAGAGCCCTGCTTCAATACAATTCTACGCCGCAGGAAGACGCCGCAAGGTCACAGAGGAAGGACAACCGGCGGCTCTGGTTCTGGCGAGGAAGAAGTGAGCATCGGAGGTTTGCTAAGGAAGGAGATCTCGGTGCCGATATTTTTCCCCACCGTCATCTATTGTTTCCTGCTTGGATCAGCTTCTTCACTTCTCTCCAACCTCCTTCTGCTGAAGCGGCAAGCATGAGCTGAATTTCTATGGCTTTGACCATTGGAATTATGTTTGGATCTGGGTGAAGATTTTGCGAAGTGGCACTCGAGATGGAGAGGCTTGGGGGGACGAGCGAAGAAGAGGACCTGGAGATGGATTTGGAGGTGAAGGAGGAGGACGAAGATGACGAGAGGAACCGGACTTTAGTGGCGGCTGAGGAGATAGACAGGTTCTTCGAAGAGGAGGCCGCTTCCAGCGAGCAGATCCATATCCATGGAATGGTGGGGAGAAGGAGCCGCCCTAAAGAGGAGAAGGAGCGGACGAAGCTGAGGGAGAGGCACCGGCGAGCAATCACGGCCAGGATTCTGGCTGGACTGCGTCGACACGGCAACTATAACCTCCGCGTTCGAGCTGATATCAATGATGTCATCGCCGCCCTTGCCCGGGAAGCCGGCTGGGTCGTCCTCCCCGACGGCACTACTTTCCCTTCTCGCTCTTCTCCCACTTCTTCCCAGGTTCCTCTCTCTCTCTCTCTCTCTAGCCGGCTCCCCACCTCTACTCCTTGTTGATCCGTCTCTTTCTCTCCCGTCTTTGTTTTGGATTTAATCTTATTACTTAAATGAAATACCAATATTACGAATATAATCCCCATTTTTGGGAATTTTAATTTTTAATAGATGTTAAACACACACCGATTTTTCGTATTTCCACTATAAAGGTCATATGGGAACCGTTTTCCAAGACTTCTGGTAGCTCTTTGGGCTCGGTTGTCCATACTCCTTCCAGAGTTTTCGAGGAAAAAAAAAAAAAAAAACCAAATTTACAACTGAACGCCTATGTATATATTAACATAATAACAACAATAATATTAATCTTACTAATATAATTCTTTTAATATATTACCAAATTTTATTTAATAGATAAGATCATTTTTATATATCACACAGTTTTTTTTTTCTACCTTTCTACATAAGATAAATCATACTGTTTCTAAGTACTGACGAGACTGGTAGCCCTTCTGGGCTCGAGTCCATAACCTTCCAACATACTCATTTTGATTCTATCTCTAAAAAAAAAAGAAGAAGCAAATTTACAATTGAACGCCTATGTATATATTAACACCTATAATTTTAATTATTAAATTTGCAATTGTTATCCCAAAACATTTAAAATTTGAATTAGTAGCTTATATGTATTTACTGCTAAAGCTCTTGAAATTAAGTTATTTTCTGACCCACCTGTAGGTCGGAAAACCTGCCGAAGCTTCTCCACTTACAGTGGCAGTGGCGCCGCAGACAATGCCGCAGCTGAGGGGATTATCTCCTGCCGGCGGGCAGGTTCATTCCGGGGATTACCGGCAGTGCCGACTGAAGGGAGTCTACACGCTTTCTTCTTCCTACGATTGTCAATATCGTCAAGGGGTGATGATGGGAGGAGAACGATGCAACGAGAATTCTCCTCTTGTCGCTAGTTGCATGGAAACCACCAACGAGAAGCAGGTGAGTGTGTCGAGACTGTTACTTATAAGCAGATGACTATGTATTCTTTTGGGTATTTGAACTATTGATAATATTTTGGAAACAGGGACACCTAAGATATTTTTTTAGTATTCCAACGGCTAGTTGGTTTTGCTGTAATTGCCTATTGGTTATTGGGTCTCATATTTAGAAGTGAGTTCAAGCATTTATTTGAGTGAAACTGGATGAAATTGAGTTCTTATTCTTAAAGCGCACTTTCAAGAAATGTGAGAAGTGAGTTTCAATCATGAGATTTATGAACTAGCCTTTTGAGGTAGTGGTGTGGAACCATGGAATAACAAGAAATAAAGGAAAGAAAACCTGAAAAAGGATGAATAACAGAATGGAAAACGATGAAACTATAATAGCAAGACTTGTATCCCCTTTACCCTATACACACATATAGCGGCTATATTACTAATAATACTACTTTAATATTCACTAATGTAATTAGTAACTAATTACTGTAACAATTAAGAAACTAATGTAATGTTTCGGCTAAAGAAGAAAATGAATTTCCTGTGTTGAAATTACATCAGTTCTCCCCTGTTTCATAAGAGCTCTACCCGAGAGATGTGACTGTTGTGTTTGCCTCATCAGGTGGATGGTATGTATATATATCACTGATGTTGAATGTAGAAGAACTATGTATATCCAGTTGTAAATCAATAACATAGGCATTATCATTGATTCGACGGACCACAGGAAAGGGGACTAGTTTTCGTGGGCTTAGTTTTGAATATTGTCCCGGAGGGAATCTTTCCCTACCCATCCAAACCATCACAAGGTCCTTGGGTGAAAAGTTTGGGACAATGATATCTGTTTGCTTGCAGTTTGTATTTATTATTAGAGCTCTGAAGGGAGGTCCGGACATTTTGTAGCATGCGGACAAAATCTTCAGTGATAGTTCCAGAATTTTTGCACTTTGGTAAGATTGCAATATCTACTGTATGATTTGATTGCTTGGTGTAAACAATGCTAAAAGGGGACTTTCCAATAGAATGGTTGGGCATAGAATTGTATGCGAATTCAGCTTGACTTAACACTTGATCCCATCGCTTGGGGTGTTCTTGAACTAAACATCTAAGCATATTATCGAGAGTCCGATTAACTACTTCTGTTTGCCCGTGTGTTTGGGGGTGGTAAGCAGAACTTAATTGCAAGTTAGTTTGCAAACGACGCCACAATTCCTTCCAAATGTAGCTCACAAACTTAACATCACGGTCAAAGGTAAGACTCCTTGCAATGCCATGTAATCAACGATTTCTTGGAAAAATAATTTTGCTACATGAATGGCATCAAAGGTATTTTTACAAGGCACAAAATGGGCCATCTTCGAGAAACAGTCGACAACAACTATTATAGAATCAGCCCCTCTAGAGGTTCGTGGTAATCCCATAACGAAGTCAAGAGACAAGTCCTCCCATATGGAATTAGGGACAGGAAGAGGTTGTTATAAACCTATATTTTGAGCAGCTCCTATATGTTTGACAAATAGGGCATTTGTCTACAAAGTGATACACATCCCTACGTAGATGAGCCAGAAAAATTGTTGCTGCACTGCTGCTAAAGTTTTATCCCGTCCTGAATGGGCAGCTAATCCACCTGAATGCAACTCTTTGATGAGTTGAGCTTGCAAAGAAGTGTCGGGAACACATAACTGGTTTCCTTTGAACAGATAATCATGATGAATTGTAAAATCTTCCATTGGATGAGAAAGGCTGCAACAGAGCCATATAGCTGAGAAGTCTTTATCATCGGCATAGAGGTTTTTTATAGTCTCATATCTTGTAACTTCAGTTTGTAGCTGGATTAGTAATGCTGAGCACCTGCTGAGTGCGTCGGCCACCCTATTTTGAGTTTATGAGGTATGTTTTAAAACAAAAGTGAATTTCTAAAGAAAGATTATCCATCTAGTGTGCATGTGATTCACTGTTTTTTGAGAGTTAGGAATTGAAGTGCTTGGTGATCATTGCATAGCACAAAATCTTGGTGGAGTAAATAATGTTACCACTTTTTAAGCGCTCTGACGACGACATAAAGCTCTTGTTTATAGACAGTCCTTTTTTGTCTCGGTTCACTGAGTTTCTCACTAAAATACCCAATAGGCTTGCCTTCTTGAGTAAGTATAGCTCCGATACCTATAGTGGAGGCATCTGTTTGAACTTGGAAAGGCTTGTTAAAGTCCGAAATGGTCAAAACAGGTGTTGAGCTCAACGCATCTTTAATTGTGTTGAAACTATTATGCTATTCTTTATTCCAAACAAATGATTTGGCTTTTAGACAATTAGTAATAGGTATCACAATCACACTAAATCCTTAAACAAACCGTCGGTAGAAATTAGCTAGGCCATGGAAACTCTAGACTTTTGTTAATGTTGTTGGTGTAGGCCAATTTCGGATGGCTGCTACTTTATCTAAATCTACTTGGACACCTTTAGCAAAGATTACAAATCCATGGAAATGAACCTGTGAAGTAGCTAGCTCACATTTGTTAATGTTAAGGTAGAGTTTATTATCCTGAAGGGCATGAAAAGACTTTGCAAGTGTTGCAAATGGTCAACAAAAGAATTGCTATAAACTAATATATTATCAAAATAAACAACACAGAATTTTCCCAAGAATGATTTGAGCACCTTGTTCATCAATCTTATGAAGGTGCTTGACGCATTACACAAGCCGAATGGCTTAACCTTTCATTCATATAATCCTTCACGAGTTTTAAAGACTGTTTTCCATTCCACCCCAGGCCGAATTCTTATTTGGTGGTAATTGCTTCGTAAATCTAATTTGGAAAACACTGCAGCACCAGAAAGTTTATCCAACATATCTTCGAATTGGGGCATAGAAAATCAGTATTTAACCATGATCTTGTTAATGGCCATTCTATCTATGCATAGACACCAATATTCATCTTTTTTGAGAACGAGAAGTGCTGGGATAGCACAAAGACTTAAGCTTTGTTGAATCAGCTGTTTGGCAAGCAAATCATTAACTATATCTTGTAGTATTTGGTTCCCTTTAGGACTCATGCAATAGTGTGGTAAGTTTGGAAGATTTGCACTTAGAATAAGGTCGATTTGGTGTTTAATATTGCGAAGAGGTGGTAAATTTGAGGGTAATTCAGCTGGGAATATATCTGAAATTTGTTGCAGTAGTTTTTGGATGTTCTCGGGTACCTCTCTAGTTTTGATGTCTTTGTTCGATTCAACCACAAGTATAGCCAAGAGAGTTGGGATTCTCTAAAAGCTGCCAGTAGAGATGACCCCTTAATTGTGCATAAGGATGGTTTGTTTCCAGAGAGTACCTCTTACTTTGATATGGTTGAAGGCAGTAGTTTAAGAGTTTTACACTTCCACTCAAATGAGTATGCATTAGCTCTATAATCATATATATCACCCATACCAAACTACCATGGCCTTCTTAAGATAAGATGACACATATTCATATCCAACACATCACATAACACTTCAAACACAAAATATTTGCCAATAGAAAAAGTAACTTGACACATATTAGTTACAAGTATGTCTATCCCCTTTTTAACCCAACAGATCTTGTAGGGTTGGTGGTGTTTTGTCACTTTAAGATGCAAAGCTTGAACGACAAATGTGGAGATTATATTCTCGGTACACCTGCTATTGATAAGTAGGTCACATACCTTTCCATTAATCATACACTTTGTACAGAATATGACGTGATGTTGTGATCACTGGTTGTCGTGGAGCAATAAGTAACTTCTCTAATACACATACAAATGGTTCTCCTTGATCACCCGATAGTTCCTTCGTTTTCGTTGCCTCTACTACTACATCTTTGGATTGAGCTTCTTCTCCGGATTCCCCTTCTAGCATCTGGATCTATTGTTGTGATGAGCACTCATTTGATTTATGGCCTGACTGGAAACAGCGAAAACATTTCAAATTAAATGGTTTGGCATAGGGATTGTCCTTTGGTTGTTCTTTAGCTGGGTGCTCCCCTTAACCCCCAATTTGTCGTTGACTGGAGCAATGTTTTTGGCATTATTTTCGGATTGAAGAGAGCTCCCTCAAGAAGTAGCAATTTCTTGTTACTACCTTCAGAATATTCAGAATTGACTTTCCGGAATGATCCAACTTGAGCTCTCCTATTAAGTTGATTTTCAATTTTGTAGCGAGATTTACTGGCTAGGAAAGTGGCCGTACTGAGCTCAATTCGAGCTTGTCTTGAATAGTTTCTCGTAATCCCCCAATATATCGAGCGATTAATTGGTTGCTGGATTCATTGAGAATGTTTCTTGCACTTAGGCGATAGAACTCCTCCATATATTCACTGACAGACTTTGGACCTTGAGTACAATGTTAATATTGGATGTATAATATTTGCTCATAGTTTGTAGGTAAAAAGTGGCCTCTTAAGAACTGTTTCATTCAAAACCAGTTACGACCCCCTTCCCCTCTCTTTGCCGCAGCTGTTGTAATTGTACCCATCACCCAGCGGCTCCCCCTTTTAGTCTACAGTCACATATTTCATCTATTTTTCGGGTGGGATTTCTATATATTCAAAGAAAGTTTCAATTGTCTGCTCCCAATCTAAGTAGTTCTCAATGTACAAATGTCCATCAAAGAAAGGAATATTCATTTTAACGCAGAACTCATTGTGATTTCGATCGTGCACGAAATGCCTTCTTGGAGTAGTAATTTCAGTGTGAATCAGGTTCTCATCAATCTAAGTAGTTCTCAATGTGCAAATGTCCATCAAAGAAAGGAATATCCATTTTAACGCGAAACTCACTGTGATTTCGATCGTGCACGAAATGCCTTCTTGGAGTAGTAATTTTAGTGTGAATCAGTTCTCATCATATGAATTAGATAAATCAAACTATCGTTTCAGATTGAGGTCATCATCAGATTCGGGATTGTTAGGATGCTCAATTGGAAAGGATTTAATATCTCGATGATTGGAGGCGATGAAATGAGAAGTGGGTATGGTTGTCGAACTTCCCAGTTTAGCCACCGGATGACTGAGATTTTCAGATTTGAGGGATTGAATCTCACGTCGCAGCTCCAAGGAAAGCTTCAGGAACTCGGTGGTGAGGTGATCTATTCTCTGTGTGAGATTGTTTTGCAAAATCCACAATGCCTCCAAACTTTGATCTTCGTCGATAGTTGGACGTTGTTGCTCTCCGCCATGATTTCGATCGATTCAGCTTTGATACCAAAATGGTGTGGAACCAAGGAATAACAAGAAATAAAGGAAAGAAACTTGAAGAAGGAAGAATGACATAATGGAAAATGACAAAACAATAATAGCAAGACTCGTATCCCCTCTGCCTTACACACACACACACACACATATATATATACCACTTATAACTCATAGCAGCTATATTACTAATAATACTTTAATATTCACTAATATGTAATTAGTAACTAATTATTGTAACAATTAAGAAACTAATGTAATTTTCGCTAAAGAAGGAAATGAATTTCCTGTGCTGAAATCACATCAGGTAGTTGTTTGATAGCATGTTTTGAGAATGGATTAAGCAGAATTATCTCAAACCATTTTAAACAGTAAAAAGGGAGAATTTAAATTATCCGTAATTTTGAATCCCATTTCTTCCTCATTTTACCTTAAATATTGGATTTATTAAATCCGAAGATCGACAAATTTGACTTGAATCTGCAGAGTCTCCTCCCAATCATGAGCTGCTCTTCTCACTCACATTGCATTAGTTAGAGACAAGGCTAAGGGAGATATTAAGCAAGTGGTTAAAATAGGTCCTTGGAGAAAGCTATTTAGAGAAAGTGAGGCCAAGAGTGAGGGAGTGAATGAAATAAAGAGAGTGAGCAAGCTAGACAAGATAGAGGGAGAGATCAAGTAAGCTGTGAGAGGTAGGAGGTTATCAGAGATGAGGGTTGTCGGAGTTCTTAGACACATGGGCCATTGGGGTCATTGACTTCACTTTATTGATGGTAACATGAAGGAGACAAATTATTTATTTTCACTAAATAAAAACAGTCATTTCAAGCTTGTGTTTATTTAAGGAGTGAACTTATTTGTGACTTAATTTGATTAAATAAAAATTATCATGCTTAATTTCTTTATAAATTACTAATTAATGATTAATTGAAATATAAGCTTATTTTAATTTTAATTTAGTTATTTTAATTAGAGTTGATAAAAACTTTGTTATTTAAAATTATTAATAGCCAATCAAGAAAATCAGTTAAAGGTACGTTACTTAAAATATTAAATCAGCCTTAATAATTAATATTAGTTAATTAAAAGATATTAACTTACACAAATTTATATTCTTTGTGGTTTAATTTGATCGAATAGAAATTATTGTGCTTAATTAGCTTAGTAAGTTTGTAATTAATGATTAATTGGGATGTTATGCTAATTATGATTTTATTAGATGTCATAGTCTAAGTATCTATAATAAGATCTCACAATTACATATATCATTAAATCCTGATATAATTACAATTAGTCTCTCTAGATTCAACTAGATTTAACACCTATCTCGCCAAACAATTTTCAGAATTTAAGCCTTACAAGATTTATTAAATCTTTATCTATATTTTTTACTAATTTCTACTTGCAACCAAACAACTCCTTAGTTTTGATTTTTAACTTTAGCAATAATAGAACAATATTTAATCACTGAATGATTGGTTAGAAGTTGCTTTTTCTAAAGGAATGGAAAATTAATGTGAAGGTATTAAAAATAAAATTAATGCAGTCCATGCAAACACAATAATTGAGTTCATAGGAAGTAAGCCTATGCAAAAGAAGGAATTATAATTCTAACTCATCTTAATTCAACTTACTTTGAAAAAGTGAAATGCAAATACTTACAATGAAGGAAATTGGTCCAAACGGCAAGAGGCTACGTTCATATTTATTTTGTATTAATAGTAAAAGTGGATTATTTTTGATTTTTTCTTAAGTGATTGCAATTGTTCAAAACCGTAAGTGATTGCAATTGTTCAAAACCGTAAATTTAATCATGATAAAATAACTGTTTTATATTGATATGAAGTATTTATTTTTATACTTCTCTCTGGCTAGCTTCACTTTGTAGAATGTTACTGCCCTTGATCAGCTGAAGCTTTTTGGTATTTTCATCCTTCCTAATTTATTTTGTGTTTACTGATGATGTTTATCATCTCTTGCTTTAGGTGATTGATCTTCCTCAGAAAATGCGAGAACGTGATTTTGCAGGCACCCCTTATGTCCCAGTAAATGTCATGTTGCCTGTAAGGTTTAATCTTTTTTGAAGCTTTCTTATATTTTTTAGAATAATTTTCAATTTACGCTTTGTACTTGTGTTTCTCCTGTGAAAATAGCATGTTATTCTATTTTTTAAGTCGTCCTATTTAATTTGGTTACCCAACTGAAATCATTGTAAATACAATTCTGTTAAATCACAATTGTTTTTTTGTTTTTTGTGTTTTTGTCATCGATGGTGTTACAGCTTGGTGCCATTAATACAAAGTGTGAGCTGGTTGATCCAGAAGGCCTAATGAAACAGTTAAGAATTTTAAAATCTATCAATATTGATGGTGTTACTGTTGATTGCTGGTGGGGAATCGTTGAAGCACATGCCCCACAGGAGTATAATTGGCATGGCTATAAGCGGCTCTTTCAGATTGTCCGAGAGCTAAAACTTAAACTACAGGTTGGTTTTGCCTGCATCTTACATGATTTGTTTCAGTTTTTATCCCAATAAAACTTCAGTTTGCGATCACACTTATTTAGTGCATCGGGTAATTGATTATAGTCTTGTTTGGTAAAAAGGATTTTACACTTGTAGTGGTTATCTATTTTTTAATCCAAAGAAAATATAAATGAACAAATACATAATGCATAAAGCCAAATGAGATTGGAATATAAAAGAAACAACCAAGGAAAACATAAGACGCATTTTGACCACCTTGCTTGGAGGCTAGTGAAAATACTAGAATTTTGTTAACTTTATTCAGTTGCATCCTTCTTTTGAAATCACTCATCCGTCAAGGCATCTTCACTCACAATGCTCCCATTAGAATCCTTTGGATGTATAGCGCCATGTTCACCATTGTCTTCACTAATTAGAGAGAGGGAGAACTTCTAACATTGGTGAGATAAGTTTCGCACTCTCGCTATCTTGCTAAGTGAAGTTGTTGTGACCATTTTAGAAGGGTTAGCAACGGTGGGCATAACAGGCATAACAGTCTGCCAATACTCACAAGACTACAAGTCATGAGGAAAGTCAATAGGTTCCATGTTCTGGGTGCAATGTTCAATTGAAGAGGAGCTGCAAACTTTTGCGAGATTGAGAGGGGCCTGGACATTCAAACGTTCTTATGGCATCTAAGTGTTTGACTTTTATTTGATTTCATATGATCTAGATGAGCTTTGAAAGTACTGAGTTGGAGGATTGACTAAAGGAGCCTCTAAGGTGGGAAGGGATGTTAAATGTGGACATGGGATAAGGAGAGTTGGCGAGACCATCCCAATAATGTCAAGGAAAGGAGAGTTAAGGAACAAGAGCAGAAGGAGAAAGCCACTCCATCAGGAGGGAAGCTGTCAATAAGAGGGAGTGTGAGGACAAATCCCTAGGTTTTAAATTTGAAGATTTGTGTCCATTGATCTTGGATCTAACTGGGTATTTTATGAAGACCTTCATCGTCGATCTTGGATCCGGTATGAGATGAAATTATTCTCTCTGTCGATCTTCGATTTAGAGCAAAGGAGAAGAGTACATCACATTAATTTTAGCGAATATAACATTGCTAAGTTATTATGCTACTGAAATTTTGTCAACATTATTAAATTTAAATTTTCATCAAAACTAAAGAAGATTGAATTTTGAATTGGGTTAAATCACTCGAAATCACTTAATTTAATCTTGCTCATATTAAAATATTGTAATCTAATCAAATTTCTAAATTAGGTTTAAATCTAAATTATTTAATCCCTCTTCGAACTTTGAATACATGGATGAATTAAGAATTCCTTCATTTGTGTAATATGGATTTTTGTAAAATCAATAATCTGCGAGATAAAAATATTTACATAAATACAGTCGTGAATACTTATCAATTATTCAAGTAACTGGGCACAAGTATAAGTGTGTCACAATCAATCCTATTAAAGATTAAAAATATTACAAAAATAAGATTGAAATGAGCATTCCGCTCAAACATAAAAAAAGAGATCGAATTAAATATTCATCTCAAAAATAAATTGAACTATTGATTTATTTTTAAAAAAAGCAAGATTGTTCGATCAATTTGGGTATATTTCAATTAATCTCTTTAAAATCGATTAAAGGAGATCTAAATCAAGCATTTATCTCAAGATTAAATTAAAGATGTACCTTAAAGATGAGATCAAATATTCATCTCAAATATTGTATCAAAAATTCATCTCATGCATATAAAAAATTGAATCAAAGACTCATCTCAAGATTGAATCAAAGATTAATCTCAAACATGAAATTGAGGTTAATTTTCTAAATTGATGTCATTCAAAAGGGATGTAAGTCCAATCTAAATATGGCATTCTAAAGGGATGTAAGTCCAATCCAAACTTGACATTCTAATGGATGTAAGCCTAGCTATCGTTCGCAAGGTGAATTCCACATATAAAATCATATCATTTTAAAGGGATGTAAGTCCAATCACTTGTTCGCAATGCGAACCTCAATCCATATGGCATTCCAATGGATGTAAGCCCAACCAATGTTTGCAACGTATCACTCCAAATATTGGCATTTCAATGGATGTAAGCCTAATGTTTGTTTACAAGGCAAATTTAACCTTATTTAAACACAATATTCTAATAGATATAATTACAATCTATGTTTGCAATGGAAATATTATATTGTCCAAATTGACATTCCAATGGGTGTAACCTCAATCATGTATTCGTCATGCGAACTTCCCTAAAACTATAGCATTCTAATGGATGTAAGCCCTACATACGTCTGTAATGCAGAATTAATAAAATTGAATTATTGGATAGACTTATAAGTTAAGTCTAGCTTAAATAATTCAATAAACACTTGCACAACAAAAACCTACACCATAACTCTAGTCTACTCGAGATCTTTGAGACAAGACAACTCATGATTGCTAATCAAAATCCTTAGACATTACAACTAATAGCCCTCTGATGTTGGTAGACTGGAAAAATGGAAGTCCCAGGACGACGAAATCATGGGATTTTGATCGATGCTACTCTCCTTTTTTCCTTTAGACAGTTATCCACGCCATACCACTAAACACTGATTTAAATCGAGAATTAATATATATTTCCAACCTTAATTGAAAGTGCTCTCCTACTGTGGTAAGAGGGGTAATTAATTATAGATGCTTGTGTTCATAAGAAGTAGGAACCAAATCAAAATAATCCCTAACATAGATAAATTTGGTTGAATATAAATCAATCTGTCTCATGAAGAATGAACTCCATAAACATCCTTAAAGATGATGGAGATTTCAAATGTGATTTTCTTGAGTGATCAGATTGGAGATAAAGTTATAGCTTTAAAGATTATTATTGGTGCTAAAATTATTAATGTTATAAGTGCTTATGCCCAAAAGAAAAATTTTAGATTGATCTAGAAAGATTAATATAAAAGATACTCCTTGAAGAAAAAATATTTATCGGAGGAGATTTAAATGAATATGTTGGTAGAGTGGTAGAAGATTTTAAAAACATTCATAATTGTTACAGGTTTGGAGTGACTAATGAAGAAGATAGGACCATATTTGCTTTTGCCTTAATTGCTAATACTTTATTCAAGAAATAGATAAACATATCGTCACTTATATGAATTGATCTAGTAAAATATATATTGATTATTTTCTTTTAAAAAAAAATAAATCGTTTAAATTATAAAGATGGTAAGATGATTCCGAGTGAAAATTTAAGTACCCAACATGAGCTATTTATTTTGGATCTTAAGATGAAGGGTTTTAAGATTAAGAGTAAATCGAGTATTATTTTAAGATTAGATAGGGGTATTTAAAGAACACTAATAAAAATATTTTTAAGAGTAAATTACAAGATCTTAGAATTTAGGATGTTTATAAGGAAGTTAATGTTATACAGAAAAAAAGTAGCAAATGAGATTATGCAAATTGCAAAAAATGTACTTGGGGAATTAAAATAAAAAGCTCTTTTAATAAAAATAGTTGGTGCTAGAGTCAAAATATACAAAAAAGATAAAAAAATAAGAAATATTATTATAAAAATTAGTTTAGATATAAAAACTCATAGAATTGGGAAAGATATAAAATGGATCGTAAGATTTTTATGAAAGTAATATGTGATGCAAAGAATTTAATATTTAGTGATTTATATAATATATTGGATACTAAAGAGAGTAAAAGATGTTTGTATAAGTTAGCTAATCAAAGAGATAGAAGAAGTAAGTTTTAGTTCAAGTAAAGTGCATCAAGGATGAGATCAAAAAGTATTTTTCTTAGAAGAAGATGTTCAACATAGATGAATGTGATATTTTGATAAATTTTTTAATGAAAGTTGTGAATACTATTGATTTTAATGACTTTAGTACCATAAATGAAAAAATAAATAAATTTTTTTTTGTCGTATTAGTAAAATTGAAGTTGGAGAGACTTTAAAGAAAATGAAGTGTGAAAAAGTAGTAGGATTTGATGATATTCCAATGTGAAAATGCTTATCATGGAATTTTTTTTAATTTTTTTAAAGACTAAAATGATGTCATATGAGTGGAGAAAGAGTTTGTTGTTTCCTATTTATAAGAATAAAGGGGACGCATAAGAGTATGCAAATTATAGAAGAATTAAGTAAATGTGCCATACATTAAAATTATTGGAGAGAGTTATTGAGCATAGGTTATGACATGATATAAAAATTTCTCAAAATTAGTTTGGTGTCATGCCAGGTAAGTCTATTATAGACGCTTTACATTTATTAAGAGGTTTGATGGAGAAATATAAAGAGAGAGTAAGGAGGATCTACATATGATATTTGTTGATCTAGAGAAAGCGTATGATAATGTTCCAATAGAAGTACTTTGGAGAGTTCTAGAAATGAAGGGAGTTAATCTTGCTTATATTCAAGTCATTAAGGATATGTGTATTATTGACCTCTATATAAGTTACAAAAATCAAATCGAGTAAGTACGACAAATTCAACGAACTATGGATGTGATGTCGCGCAAACGAAAGTCAAAATGCTTCGATTGTCAGCAAAATTGATTGAAATAATCTTCAATCGCAAAATGGATTTCTCTAATACATCCGGAACATCGAAGTCAATCCAAAAATATGTCTCAAGCCATTTGACGGAGAATCGATAGGGAAGATGAGTCGTCGAAGCAATTTTGCGCATATTGAAGTCAAGATGCCTTGACGACATCCAAACAATCTCCGTTTGTGAAATTGTTCGTGCTGTCATCGCTGAAACATCGAAAGCTATCTGATGAGATTCTCTGCGATCGATCCGGGCAAGTCTATGCTAGTGTTGAATGAGTCGATGTGATATTACGCAATTTTGAGTTGAATTTTCACCATTTTGATACCAAAGTCGCCCAAACGACATTCGATCACAAAATGGACAACATCGTTGTGTTCAGAACATCACAATTATCTCAAATAGACACCCACATTATATGAGTCAATGTAAGAAAGCGAAATACAAAATGGCTCATACCCTGGGTGATGGTTTGCTATTTGAGATGTATGATAAATGATAAATCTTGTGAGGATATTATACAAAAAAAATTATTGTTCACTTTAATTGAGTTAAATTCTAGTTATAATTAAGTTGACTTAGAGCATAAAAATAGATTCATCAAAATTAATATTATTAATCAATAAGATTTAAATGATGGTTCAATTGAATTTAAATTATAATAGTTATAATTAGGTTAAAAAAAGAGTTAATATTTTCTGATGTTTCTTTATATACATAAAATGAGGTTAATGCATATTTTCAAATTATCAAATAATATTAATTAAAAGGAAGAAGAATGAATGTAATTATATAATCTAAGTGAATCCATTCTAAAATATAAAAATTATATATATGTTATATGCTATTTTATTCATTTTTTAAAAAAAAGAAGAAAAAAAAAGTTAAACATATTATCAATATTACCTAGTATTTATCATTTTCTTGACATCATATACCTCTATATTTAGAATAATTAAAGCTTCAAGTTCTATAGTTTAGAAAACTTCAATTCATTAGCCTCTCTAATAAACCTTGCAAGTTGGACTATATATGCTCATGATTAGTTATAGCATATTTAGTTTATCATTATTATTATGGAGAAAGAATCTGTCACGACCTGGCCGGGAGCTTGGAATAGAAGCATGATCTGAAAGTTAAAAAACTTACATAACACTTCCAATCTTAAAAGAAAATCTCCATTCATACAAGAGTCACTACAATCCACAAATGATTTAACAATTTGTCCACACATATATATACTAATAAAGTTCATATGACATATAATTTAAACATAATTTAACATAAATGATATAATTACCTATCTCCTGTAATCTCTCTACGGCGATAAACATAATCATCCCTTCTATCAGCCATTTAATTAGGATGATTACCTGAAAAAATTAAACAACTAATAATTAAATAAAATTCAGTGAATCAATTATGTTGTTACACTATAAGAAACAAAACAAGTAGAACAAGATGCACGCTTTTGTTATAACATGTATATAAATGAAATTGCTCAAACAATCAAATATATGAGAGGTATGTACAAATAACATTTCGTGTGAACTTTTATTTTTTACAATTATCATCCATTTTAGGAGTTACCGTCTAAACCTTTACCGATACTTATCCAAAGAACAAGTAGATTATTTCACAATTTATCGCCCTTTTTTTCGCACGGATATCATATCCCCTGCCAACACCATATGTGAACTCCACTTTCAATATACACATTCATAAGATACAATTATACATCTACGATATTAATTCATAACTAACAAGAAATCAGTTAATTTTATAAAATGACGAAGTGATAATATGATCTAACATTCAAGTTATTATCCAACATGAAGAAATAGGAAACTGTATCACAATTTATGAAGAAATAGGAAAATAATGACAACTTGCAGTACAGGAAAAAGTTATAATTATATAAACATGCATTTCATCACAAGAAATTAAATACATTTTTATCATAAATGTAAGAACATAATTACTCACTTTAATTTGCAGCTTCCTCTTAAATCTATTTTCCTTTAATACTTCTCTCTTTAATTGAAGTTCCTATGATTAGAAACATTAACTTAATCAATACTCATAGCTATAATATTTATAATTTTATTCATTATATTAAAAATTTTCAAATAATATCTCATTCTTATTTAAATTATCGATATTTATCTAAAATACTTTAATTTACTTAATTTTACTTTCTTAATTTACTTAATTTTACATTTTAATATTTATCATTCTCTTAAAGATTCATAATTAATTTACTATTATAAATTAGCAAGTTTAAGGTTCCTTTATTTTGCAATTGTAATTATAAGATAATTAACTAAAATATAATTTAATATAAATCAACTATTTTTATGTTATATACTCATAATTTTTTTTTATATTTTAATAATTTAATTCTTAGATTTATATTTATCAATATTTACTAAGACTTTAAAAAAAAAAATTTCATGAAAATAACTGGTATTTTGATGTAATAATAAAGATTTATATTTAAGTAAAATTACTAAATAATAATTCATAAAGAATTATTTATAATCTAATATTTAATATAAATATCATCATATAAAATTTAAAATCATATAATCATACCTATAAATTTGCAAAGTTCGTTTATCACCTTTGAATCTCTCGTCTTCGCATCAATTTTTAATAATTTTAACAATCATTATTGAGGATTGAAATGGAGATTTCAGAATTTACAATGCATTTAAAATTTTAAAATAAAAACTTTAAAATTAGAAATTCCTAAACCCTTACCTTATTTATTCCTGCTTTTGCCCCAGACTGTCTGGTTTTCTTGCCACACGACGCTCATGTCGCTCCTTTTCTCCCATACGCAGTGGCTCCTCTTCCTTCTTCTACGACATGGAAGGGACGATTCTAGGTTTAGAACTTCTCGACGACTGTGGTGGCGCCGCTTCAAGAATGCAGATGTGTAGACGCCGACTAGAACGACGCAGTGTAGTGCGATTCCCTCTCGACCCTTCCACTTTTCTCTCCTTTTCTCTCAGTTTTGGTTTCTTGAAAACCAAATCGAAGCTTTCCTTTTGACTATTCCATTCTGCTAACCGACGCTATGATTTTATATTTTATTTTTGTTTTCTCCTTTTTTTTTTCTTTTTTGACTTTTGGTTATTACAATCTTCCTCTCTTATAAAAATTTCGTGCTCAAAATTAAAAGACAATAATAGAAATAAACATACCTTTAATTAAACAATTGGGGATAAAGTTTTCGCATTTCTGATTCCTTCTCCCACATAGCTTATCGATCTGATCTATGTTTACACAGTACACGGAAAAATGGAATTTATCTATTCCTGAGATGCTTAATATCATAATTTATAATTCTTTCTGGCTCTTCCATAAATGTGAGATCCGGTTGAATATTAATAAGATCCGTAATAATTTTGTTGGCTTCATCAAGAATATTTTCACGTAAGAGAATATGAAACACATCATGACTCAGCAAGGATGAAAGCCTATAAGTCACTTTCCCAATTTTTTCAAGATTTCATATGGACCAATATAGATGAGCTCAACTTTCCAACTTTGCCAAATCGCTTTTATACCTTTCTGTAATGACTTTAAGAAATACAAATTCTCCCACTTCAAACTCTATCGAATGTATAGATCATAAGATTTCTCGCTTGAATATCTTTTAATTTATCACGATCAATCGGATCTTTTCTGCTTCATCTACTACCGCACAGATTTTTCTTTTTTCACCGCTTCACCCAATAAAGTGGTGTTCTGCACTTCCTTCCATACAATGCTTTATAGAGACCCATACTAATATTTGCTTGAAAGCTATTATTGTAGGCAAACTCAATCAAAGGTAAATGAATTTTTCAATTTCCCCCAAAATCAAAGATACAAAGTCTAAGCAAATCTTCAAGTTTGAATTGTTTTTCGACGCCATCGGCCATAGGATGAATAAGATCGAAAGTAAGCTTCAGACCTAAAGCTTGAATTTTTCTCCATACTGGGATGTAAATTAACCATCCCGACGGACACTATAGATTTTGTACACCATGTAACTTCACAATTTCATCAACATATTTCATCATATTTTTCAACAACATCGACATTGTGATAAAGTGCAGATTTAGTCAACCTATCAATAATAACCCAAATAGCATCGCATCCCCTTCTGGATCTAGGTAAGCCAACCACAAAATCCATAACAATATCATTTCATTTCCACTCAGGTATTGATAAAGGCTATAAAAGTCCACTTGGCTTCTGATGTTCAACCTTAATCATTTGACATGATTGACACTTGTAGACAAATTTAGCTACACTTTTTTTCATTCATGGCCACCAAAATATATTCTTAAGATTTTGATACATTTCTACTACTACGAATCAGATAATTAATGATGCTTCATGTAAGATATCTTTCCTCAAATCTTCAACATCCAATGCAAATTCACGATACTTCAAGAATCTCTTCATCGATTTCAAAATCTTCTGTATGATCTACTTTTACTAAATCTAAAATTTTCTGAAAGTCATCATCTTGAGATAAAACATCTCATATTATGTCTTTCAAATTTGATTGTATAACCATTTGATTTAACAATGAAGCATAATCATCTGTAGATTTAATAATTAAAATTTTTAATTTTTTCAAATCTTTAATCAATTCCTCCTATTGAGAGATCAACTAATAAGCACTACTAGATATTTTTCTACTTAAAGATCAACACATATTTATCTTCCCTGGATGATATCAATATCCAAATCATAATTTTAAAGTTCCAATCATCTCCTTTTCTTAAATTTAGCTCATTCTCGAGTAAAGATATATTTTTGATGATCATGAAAACTTCACACCTTACCCATATGATAATGCTCCAAATTTTTAATGCAAATACCACCGCCGCTAAATTTGGGATCATGAGTTGGATAATTTTTTCATGATTTTTCAATCACAAAGATAAGCAATCACTCTTTCATTCTCAGATAAAGACATCCCAAGCTCTTAATGACGCATCACTATAAATTTGAAATCCTTTCGTCCATTAATATAACAGTGCAGCTATTAAATAATTCTTAATTTTGAAAAGTTCTTCACACGACCGACATTCAAACTTGATCGCTCTAAATTTCGAGCAATGACAAAATTGGAAAACCTTCAACGAATCTCTGTAATATCCCGCCAACCCTAAGAAATTTTCGACTTCCGCGATAAGTATCTCGCCATTCATTTTTGACTTTACTGATCCAATCAAACCCCTTCACTACTAATCATGTGCCCAAGAATATATACTATTTAATCAAAATTACACTTTGAAAGTTTTGATACAATTCATTTCCTTCGAGCTTACAAAATAATGAAGATGGTTTTCATGCTTCATCTCTAATAAATTGTATCATCTATGAATACAATCACAAATGAATCTAAAAGGTTTAAAGATTCTATTCATAAAATCCATAAATACATGAGCATTAAGCCAAAATGCATCACCACAAACTCATAATGCCCATATTCAGATCGAATGTAGCCTTTCGGTATATCTTCTTCTTTGATCCTAAGTGATGATAACCGATTTTAAATCAATCTTTAAAAATACTAAAGCTCCTTCTACTGATCAAAAGATCATCAATTCTCGTAAAGTGATATTTATTCTTCAATGTGAGTTTGTTTCTCTATAATCGATGCATAAAAGCTCTCCATCTTTCTTCTTCACAAATAATACAAGAGCTCCCAAGGAGATGTGTTAAGCTCGATAAATCGCTTTCTATAACAATTTCAGAATGATTCTTCAACTTGTAATTTTCGATCGCCATTCTATACTTTTTGTTTTGCACCTCAATTAAATCAATGAGAAATCTATCTCTCGAGAGGTAAGAACTAAATCATCCGTAAAAAACTTCTGATATTCCTTTACTATCGTATATCCTCTAACTTTTTTTACCTCTTTAAGAACATCAAGAACTCGAGCAAGAAAAAACCTTCCATATTTCTAAAGATCTTTGAACTTTAAGCAAGACACCATCATACTAATACTTCCTTATGCCCCACAAATTTGAATTCTTCTTCTCCGTGAAAATTGAATTTAACTATCTTTTACAACAATCTATAAGAAGATAATATTTGATAGCCAATCCATTCCTAAAATCACATCAAATTCATGATTGACAGTTATTAAATGTCATCCAAGCTTTTTCACGATATCCAGTTCACACGCAAATATTTAGATTCATTTGAGACCCATTTGACATTGCTATTGAAAGTACTACAAACATTTTCATTACTTGCAATCCCAAAATTCTCACACAATACTCGATATAAACGAATGCTCCAAAGATCAAAATTTTAACGATTTACTTTCAATAAAGATGATACCTATAAATGAATATATAAAGAATTATATCTTTACAATATAAAATCGTAACAATGCTAATTTTAAATGAAGACATACCTGTAATGACATCAAACGAGTCTTTTGCTTCTTGCTGCGTGAGTGCATAAACTCGATTGAGATTCTTTGAGTTTGAGATTTAAATGACGTCGATTCCCATCCTTTGTCTACCAACAATCTTTAGAGGAGATTGAACACTTGTCTTAGTATCCATTGAAACTTCTGACTCAATATAGGATAAGATTTTGCCATATGTCTTGGCTGGTGGCACCAATAGCAAGTGTTTGTGCTTGAGAGGCACTCTCCTTTATATGCTCTTTCACATTTTGGGCATGTTGTAACATGCTATCAGCATTGTATATGACTTGCTTTGATTTTTCGGTTTAAACATTCGCCTGATTTTGGCCTATCATCATTCTCCTCTCAATATCTCCTCCTCTAGCTTGCAAATCCATTATCCTCAGCCGCTCCACTAAGACAACATAGATCAATACCTAAGAATCAATGATTTGTCACATCCTTTAGGATAAAACCTATGACATTTTTCTTCTGATTTGATCAATTGATGCATACTTTGAAAGTATTGTAAACTTCATATCAGTATAGATGATCTCTCCTGTACCAATCGATGAATTTGTCAGATTTATCTCATAGAGAGACAAACCAATCTCTAAGAGTCTTCACAAAGTCTTCCAATGAAATAAGATTGCAAGACCTTCCTTCAAACTTCTCTTATAATTGTCCTCGCCACCATCTCTCGGTTTCGCCCTCAAAAGCAAAAGAAGCCAAAGCAACTCTTCTTTCTGGTGGGCATGACATACTTTCTAAAATTTTCTATCCATCAACCACGATTCTATAGCCCTCTTGTCCTCGCAAAAAGAGGACCTCATATCAAATAATTTTAGGTATTTGTCAATAGGAACCCCACCACTTCCACTAGCTTGTGTATGCTGATTTCTTATCATTTGAGTCATTGTTTCCATCATTTGTATAAATGCATCTATAGCTAGTGAAGACGGTTGCACCAAATTCTGGTGCTTTGTGTCTCTCTATTTTCACCCATAGTATCTTCTTGAATTGATTTCATAAGCCTGAGAAGCATAAATTTATTATAACCATTATATATCAATTAATATAATCACATGCAAATCTCTTCATAAAATTTATCATCTTCCTAATGGATCTTTGATTATGATCATATTTATGTCCCTAAATATAAAATCTACCGACTCACTCTCATGCACCCTGGAGCTTGGAATACCGCAGAATGCATGTCGGACGAATAAAGAAAAACTTACATAACACTTCCAATCTTAAATAAAATCTACAATCATACAAGAGCACTATAATCTACAATGATTTAACAATTTGTCCACACATATATCTAACAAAGTTCATACGATATAATTTAAACACGATTCAACATAATCGATATAATTACTTATCTCCGTAGTCTACTGGCGATAAACATAACCTCCCTTCTATCCATTTAGTTAGGATGATTCGAAAAATTAAACAACTAACAATTGAATAAAATTAATTTGGATCAATTATCTTATTACATTATAAGAAAGCAAGATAGAACTATGTGAGTGTTATAACACGCATATAAAATGCTCAAATAATCAAATATATGAGAGGTATGTATAAATAAACATTTCGTGTGAACTTTTATTTTTTACAATTATCATTCATTTTAGGAGTCACCGTCTAAACATTTATCAATACTCATCCGAACAAAGAAATATTACCATTTGCCATTTCATTTGTCTTGCGACGGCATATTACGCCCTCACAATAAGTGAACTCTACTTTCAATATATTCAAAGATAATTATATATCTACGATATTAATTCATAATTAACAAGAAATCGGTTAACTTTATAAAATGAAGTGATATTGTATTGGTTATTATCCAACACGTGAAGAAAGCGAAATGATCACAATTTATGAAGAACAGGAAAATAATCAAAACTTGTGAAAAAAGTTATAATCATATATAACATTTATTTCATCACAAAGAATTAAAGACATTTTATCATAAATGTAAAAATATAATTACCCACTTTAATTTGTAGTTTCCTCTGAATCTCTTTCCTTTAATACTTATCGCTTTAATTGAAGTTCCTATGATTAGAAACATTAACTTAATCAATACTCATAGCTATAATATTAATCAATACTCATAGCTATAATATTTATAATTTTACTAGTTCATTAGAGACATTAAAATTTTCAAATAATTTCTTATTCTTATTTAAATGATCGATATTTATTTAAAATACTTTAATTTACTTAATTTTACTTTCATTTAATATTTATCATTCTTCTTAAAATGATTCATAATTAATTTAACGGTATTATAAATTAGCATGGGTTTAAGGTTTCCTTTATTTTGCAATTATAATTATAAGATAATTAAACTAAAAATATAATTGACATGGCATATAAATCAACTATTTATTGTTCTACATACTCATAAATTTTTTTTATAATATTTAATATGAGTAAATATCATCATATAAAATTTAAAATCATAGAATCATACCTATAAATTTACAAAGTTCGTTTATCACCTTTGAATCTCTCATCTTCGTATCAATTTTTAATAATTTTAACAATCATTATAGAGGATTGAAATGGAGATTTCAGAATTTACAATGCATTTATAATTTAAAAGTAAAAACTTTAAAATTAGAAATTTCTAAACCCTTACCTTATTTATTCCTCTCGGTTTTGCCCTAGGACCCATGCTCGTTGCCTTCTAAGGTCATGCACGCTCAGGCGGTCGCTCCTTTCCTCTCGCGTATGCAAGAGCTCCCTCTTCCTTCTTCTTCTTCAGTCACCTGTGCATGGAAGGGACGATTCTAGGGTTTAGAGACTCAATCGACGACTCGTGGTGGCTCGCAGTGGCTCAACAACGGCGATGGTGAAGGTGTATCGCTCGACTAGGGAACGCACACAAGGTAGAGTGCGATTCCCCCTCTCGACCCTTCCACTTTTCTCTCCCTTTCTCTCTCGTGTTCTCGTTTCGGGGTTTCGTTTTCGACAAATTGAAATCGAGCTTTCCCCCCTTTTTGACTTTTTCAATCCGTGGCCAACCGTCGCGGCGGTTGGATTTTACATTTTATTTTTGTTTTCTCTTTTTTTTTTCTTTTCTTTGATGACTTTCGGTTATTACAGAATCACAAGCTGAAAGTTCTATTAGGATTTTTATCTACTTTGGCAAATGCAGTTAAATTCTTATTTCTATAAAACTCGAATCAAAAGGCTGACATTTCTTACAATCACCCGTCATGCCCATACTTCCATCATAGCTCATCTCTATTCCAACTCATGTGAAATTTGAGAGTTAAAGCAATTAAATAAAAGGTGATAAAAAAAAACACCCAATCCAGCCACTAATTAGCAGCCAATTCAGCCATCCCATACCTTGTCAGGTAAAGCCACTCATGCCTTTCTGCCTTTCCAGCAGACAAATCCAAAAAAAAAAAAGGATCATGCTTGAGGAGCTCTTCTGGCCCATTCTAAGCTGCTAGTCATGCATGAGCAGCACCTCTCTCAGTTCTCAGCAAACAACGACTCCACCTTCCAGCTCCCGGTTTCATCCGCCACACGTATCCCCATCTTCTCTTCCAAACCGAGCAACTTTCACTGCTCACTGGCCATCTCAATCCACCTTACAGCAGCAGCTGCTCTCAATCTACCTCACGGAACTCACACGTCTTGTTCTCCTCTTCCAACAGGAAGCATCCCCCCTAGTCTAGTGAGTTTAACAACCCAAGTCAGACCAACCACAGCCTTTCCTCCTCCTTCATTGTCTCCAAGCAATCCAAACCCTCTATTCACTCTCTCTTTCTATCCTTTTCTCTCTACCCTCTTCACTGCACTCTCTACACACCTCTACCTAAAAAAAGCAGCAAAAGAAAAAATAAGAAAATAATTTTTTTGCTTGTGATCATTAAAATTCTTATAAAGATATTAAAATATGCAATCCGAAAAGCCTAAATTCTTGATTGCAACGCATTTGACACGATGAGCGAAAATCATACGTGCTTTTTATAGCATTGCGGAGAAAACTTGTACACGACACTCCTAGCACGATGGGTAAGCCCTATACACGCTCTTTGTATCGTGGCGAGGAAAATCTTATGGTTTCTTTGTAACTTATACACGCTCTTTGTAGTATGGTAGGGAAAACGAAGACTTAGACCGTGATTTATACCACTTATATGCACTCTTTGTAGCGCTGTGAGCAGACCCAAATTATCGATGCAGCCCCCTATACTGGAATGACGTTGGGAGGTGCTGAAATTTCTAATGAATCGAATCTGTAAAGAATTCTGTATTGATATAATCAAAATGGACTTGCAAATCCTGATGCAACACAAAGTAAAATGAATTGGAACTCGAGTAAAAAAAATAATGATATTAAATTATGATAAATAGTATATCAAATTGACAAACTATAAAAGTTCAATTAGCGCCAGATTGAGTTACAAAGTACTTAATGGCTTTGCATTGAGCAAGTGCAAGGTTCGAACTAAGGTTGCGAGGGGCTTGTAATGAACTTAAACATGAGAATTTCAAAATCTTAAAATGAAAATGAGTTTGCAAAATTTGAACTTGTCACACTCATGGGGAACTCAATAGCTCGTTAACGAGAGCGAGTTAAACCTATAATAGACCTGAAAATTTATTCTCATATACAAAAATTCATTTTACTAAAGACTTTAACAATGCTTGGAAAGACTTGGATGTCTTCCTGCAAATGAGAACATAACTTAAATAAGACTCATAAAGGATTTGAAGCGAGTAAGATAGCTCGCTGACTGGCCTGGTTGAAACCTTTAATATACTTGAAAGTTCATATTCAGATGATGAGAAAACAAAAACTCAAATCGAGTGTAAGCAAGATTTGGAATTTACATAATGCTTGGAGGCCAACTTGCAAGTTAGAGTATAACTCAAGTTGAACTCAAAGAGGAACTTACATAAAGACTTGAGTTTACTTATGAGAAAGAACATGAATGAAGGGCTTGTCATTGAGCATAAATATGATTATTAAATGAATATCTGGATTCTGTTGCAACTCTTACTGGATTAATTGAGAAGATCTAGAAGAATCTAAATGGGACTTGCAGCAACTTATAAACTCATTAAGAAACTTAAAGAACTCATTAAACTATGATGTAAATTCATTTAAATGATTGAATAAGAGCCAAAATTTATGCCACTAATTCTACACCACATTTATACTAACAGATAGGAGCTATTTTAATTTTTAATACGCTTCGATATATTAATCTTGCATAAATTATGGAGCCATTTTCATCAAATATAAATGCTTTAAGATTCATGCAAACATTTGAAAGATGCAAACTCTTGTTGGAAGCATAAGGAAATTTTCATCCAATTTGAGCATTTTAAAATTTATCTAAGTGATCTAAAATACCTACATGGGTCTCGACATAATAATGAATGCCTAATTTTAGTGTCTGAGGATGTTATGCGGGTTAATCTAAAATGAATTTAGATTGCTTATTTGATCGCTTAGGAAAAACACATTTGAAAATCTTCGCCATGTTTAAGGGAATGTTTTTGGAGTTCGTTCTTCGAGGTAGATTGATTTATATTCAATCATATTTTCTATAACATTATGTTAGAGTTTATTAGATCTATGTTTAATTTTTTATGAACGCAAGCATTCATAGTTAATTACCCTCTTATTGTAGTAAGAGAGCACTTTCGATTAAGGTTGGAAATAAATATGGATTTCTGATATAAATTGGTGTCTAATAGTGTGATGTGGATGACTGTCTAGAGAAAAAAGTAGGGTAGTCCTGATCAAGATCTCATGGTTTCGTTGTCTCGAGACTACATTATTCCAGTCTACCAACATCAGAGGGCTATTAACCATAATGTCCAAGGAGTCTGATTAGCAACCATGGGTTGTGTCGTCTCAGATATCTCGAGTAGACTAGATTTTAATGTAGGTTTAATGGTGCAAATATTTATTGAATTATTTGAATATCCAATAATTCAATTTTATAAAGTCTGCATTGCTGACGTATGTAGGGCTTAATCCGTTGGAATGTCATATTTTAGAAAAATTCACATTTGTGAACAAGTGAATGGGTTCAGATCCATTGAAAAGCCAGTTAGAATTTAGGTTGGACTTATATCCATTTGGAATGCCGGTAGGATTTAAATTGTGCTTGCATTACAAACAAAGATCGGAATTATATCTATTAGAAAGTCCTTAGATTAGACTTACATCCCTTTGGAATGCAAAATAAGATTGGATTGATTTAATTTATGAATCTATGCTAGACTTACATTTCTTTGGAATGCTATTGGATTGATATTTGCATTGTAAACATTGAATGGGCTTATATCCATTGGAATGCTATTTTAGATTGGTGTTCGCATTGCGAACTAGTGATTGGCTTACATCCATTGGACTATCAGATTTTAGGGAAGTTCGCATAGTGAATAAATAATTGGGTTTACATCCATTGAAATGCTAGTATGATTGACGTTCGCATGGTGAACATTTGAAAGGCTTGCACAGCGAACAAATAATTAGCTTACATTTATTGGAAGGCCAGTATTAGATTGGTAGTGATGTTTGTATTGCAAACATAGATTGAACTTACATCTTTTTGGAATACTAGTAAAATTTAGAGTTCGCATAACTTATCTCTCTTTGGAGTGTCATATTTAGTTTAGAGTTTGGTTGGTTATTTTAGGGGACAGTGCCTTCGCATCGGAAACATAGCGCTCAGGCTCTAATTGGGCAGCGGCCTAGCATTAAGCCCATGATAATATAGATTTTATCAATTCAGCACCTAAGAGCTGCATATGTAAAATCGCAGCGCTTAGACACTATCGTAGAAATTTTGAACAATGTAATATTTGAAATAAAAATAAAGAAAAACAAGTTGATTAGTTGACCAACGCCTCGGCGCTGCCAAAGTAGCTCTGTGATGCTAGTCAAAAAGCAATTCAAAAGCTTGACAAATTAGCAAACGTATTTAACATAAAGGACAATTTTTTACCAGCGTCGCGGCATTGCATAAATGTCTAGCATGTTTTACGTATTCTATTGGTTACATAATTAATAGTAATGAATGTTATAAATGACCTTTTTGACAGGAATAGTAATCGCCTTGTCCAGTTGATTAGCGTTGAGGCGCTACATGCTGAGCGTCGCGGCGTTGGACCAAACATTTTTGAACTGAGAGGCCAGCACTTAAGCGCTAGATCTAGTCTATAAATATGACCTTTAAGTTGTCGATTTTTCATTCTAGAGCTGTGCTTTTCAAGAATTCTTACAACTCTTTCTTTCTTAGCATTCACCTACATCTAAGAAAGCAAATATGTTGATCAAATATGTCAACATGGGCAAGAGGTGGGTGATCTTGAGCGACATTAATCGAGTTGTTAGCGTTGATGCGAAGGAGAGGTACCAGCATGCTCTAATTCACAAGCATTTCATCTTGGAAAAGGGATTCCACAACCTGGGTGGGAGCGTGAAAATGATCATCAACGAGGGAGGCTAGAAACATTTTACCAACGACAACATAGCTCGTGTCGTCCCTGTGATGCAGGAGTTCTTCGTCAACAAAGTAGCACTAAGATAATAAAGTATTTGTAAGGGAAAAATGGGTATGTTTTGATAGTACTACTATTAACGCATATTATAATTTATAAAATTTTATATATGATCAATATTTTTCCTATTATAATAATCATCCTGATTTTGATGAAATTTTTAGTTTTTTCACTATTAGAAATGCAAATGTTCAGTGTAAATGGCGGGAGAAAAATATTATCAATTTTTTTGCCATCACCTTAAATGTTGACATTAAAGCTTGACACTATTTTATTAGTGAACTAAGGATATAATCGTTTTAAATTATGCAATTTAAAAGAGCTTTACTATAAATATAAGAAAGGTTATTTATAATTCAATTTGTAATATGATTAAAGGTAGTACTACCCTAGGCTATGGTTATCCTTCTCTTATTTATGCTTTGTGTGTTACGACTGGTGCGTCGAGGGAGTCGGATGAAGAAATTCTTATACAAACGACTTCCCTGACTAAAAGAACAATTAAAGGATTTAGATAAAAAATAGAAGTTGAAGAAAGCTTACGCACTCTTCATTACTACCCTAAATTATGATCATCCTTCTCTTGTTTATGCTTTGTGTGTTATGGTTGGTGCGTCGGGAGAGTTCGATGAAAAAATTCTTAGATAATTCCTGACTAAAAGAACAATTGAAGAATTTACATAAAAAATGAAAGTAGGAGAAAGCTCACGCATTTCTCGTTAGATCTAAATCCTCCAAAATTTTAAATAAACAACTCCAAGAAATTGGAGAAGTTTCTGAAAAAAGGGTTGGGAAAGCATCTGGCGGCAACAAGAATTAGAATGGAAATTCAATCATCATATGAGCCAGCAATAGCAGCAATTTTTTTATATGGTTGAGTTAAACTCAACACTGATTCAAATTTTTGAAAATTATAATTTTAATGCGGGCTCAAGTCAAGTTTATTTTTCTATAGTGTCGTATTATCACCCCATCGGAGCCAGAAAAAAAGAGGAGGATGATGACTATTAGGATAGTTCTCTCCCCCTTTTTTATGAATTTTATGTTTTTTTTTGTATATTTTCCTTTTATGTAATTTTTTATATATATTTTATAATAAAAATTTTATTCAAGATTAATCGTTTGCTATTTCACATGTTGGTTGGCAGTCTTGAAATTTAATTATTAGATTTCCTAAAATTGATTTAATCGCAACTTAGATTTTATTGTGAGTTAAACATTTAATAGAATCAAATTTTAATTCAAGATTAACAAAACTGGAAAGTCAGCATCTCAATGTTGGGGGTGGAAATTTGGCTTCAAAATTAGAGAAGGTGGCGCCTGGGCACTGGTTACAATGCCTTGGCACTTCAAGATAGCATTGCGGCTGTAAAATTGAGAATTTTTACCTTACAACCTTAGAAGATAGTGTTGTGGCTTCGATGTTTTAAATGAAGAATTCATCGACAAAGAATAGAGGGCTCAGCGCCTCGGCATTCGAGTCGCAGAAAGGCTTAGGGGGTAGAGGTGATGGCGGTTAGGTGCCAAATTGTAGCTTCATGGTGCCCCGAGTCGAGATGCTTCATTTTTTGGGCATTTTAGGACATTTTTTGTGTTGCTTTATTAAATTTTTTTAAGTTATATAAAGATTTAATAAAATTTTGGCAGTATAACGAGTTAGCAGTGCTACATTCACATGTTTTTATTGTCTTCTTCATTGCTCCGGATCTAAGGTCACGGAGGGAGGATTTTCATCTCGCATCGGAACCATGTTCGACGACTGAGGTCTTCAATTTGACCTAAGAAGGCAATCAATTAATTATACAAAGTTTATTTTGATATTTTTTATTTGAAATCGGCACTTTAAAATGACTTTCTTTCAACTTAGATGAAAATGTCATTAGTGGATCTTATTCAAAGCTTAGGGAAGAGAGGTAGTTTGGGAATTAGATCCTTTATTTCTCTTTTAGGAGAGCAAAAAGGGATTCGGCTAAGGCTTCATGCATGTTAGAGATGGGGGTTCGGCTGACTTCACGTGAGGGGAGGGAGTGCAAGGAGGGCGGCTGCTTAGATCAAGCAAAGGAGGTCCGTTTTCTCTCCCTCTCTCTTTCTCATTCTCTCTTTCTCTTATTCCGATTCACGCAATAGAGATTTTTTGCTGAGCCTTCCTTCCCCTTTTATAGAAGGTTAATCTCTAACTTCTCCTGCTCTTTCTCTTGAGCAATTTTCGTTGACGGGGATGGTAGTTGTCAAGAACAGTTAGGGTTTCTAATATTTCTTTTTCTATTTTTTCTTTCTTTTTTTCTACTGCCAACATTGTTGTGCTCCGATCAGTACGTTAAATATTTAGTTACACACTCCAAGAATGTTTTGCGAGCTAAGATCAGAGCTAATCTAAATCCAATATTGCCTTAAAAATTATACATATATTTCAATGATTAATAAACATTAATTTTTAAAGCCAGATATAAATTTATTGATCATACAATGATTGGGCAGCTTTGCCTATAAGACAAGGTTGTAAGCCTCGTTTAATCAATCTGATCCTTCTCTTTATAAGGATTAAAGTTGATAGGATTGGTTGCGAGTTAAATACTCGATCATTAAGAAGAAAATTTGATTTTCATATTTGCATACAACCATCAAAGATTTTCATTAAGAAATTTTATGTTCAAAAATATAAACTCTTTGCATTAAATCTTAAAACATGATTACAGGTTCTGGTTATAGATCTCATCATTTACTTGTAGGCAAGTAAAGTTGATAAGATACTTCAATGATGGTTGTGTTGATTAAGAATATCTCAATTAGAGGGGTCGTCATTATAACAATACTAAAATATTAATATTCGATAATTCCAAATTCAAAAATTTCAAGATATAAGCCTAAATCTAATTCTCTGTTATTGGATTAATGGAGTTGACAGAATGTAGGGCAATAAACTGAATGATTAAGTAGGTTTAAATATCCCGATGATGGTCGTGTTAATTATAGATTTCAACTGGAGGGGTTTATTGTTATCTAATCTTCCGAAAATTCAATGTTAAAGTCTTTCAATTTTAAATCCTAACCAATTATGAAACGATTTAAAAAAAATACTCTTTCAATGATACTCAACAAATGAAATTCAGTCTCTAATAACTTAAAGTTAAAATCCATCCACTCATTCATAATTGTTTGTTGGAGGTAATAAATTAAGAAAATTCTAGTTCACAAAAGATTCAATGTCATGTTAAGTGTATTTTTATATTCACTGTCAATCAATCTCATGACAATAATAATATGACATGTATTATTTATCCGTATTGTTTGGCTCGTAGGCTTCACATATGATGCGATTATGACCAAAGTCTTCTGACCGGGTGATTTTTTGCCAAATGACATCATTATAGATAATCAATCCGTAGTATATTCCCTTATAGCTCCTGAGTTGAACTATATGCATCTGACAGAAAAGTCCTATTAGCTAAGGTGGACTTTAAAATGTCTTCTTATACCAACGACATCTCATGTCTACAAGGTTCATTTGGTCGACGAACCCATGACTAATTGTACATCGTGGATGACATCCTCCTCACTAACTGACTAGAACCATGAGAATAAATGAGAACAATGGGATCTTGATTGGGCGCATCACCATTTCTCTAACCATTCATTTTAAGTTAAAGGATGATGAATTTTATATATTTTAAATTCCAAGACGCCACATGTTGTTACTATACACTGAGCAATTAGCAATCTAACGATTAGCCTTAATCAAAAGTTGTCTGTAATATTGGGAGGACTAATTAATTATAGGTGCTTGCGCCTCTAGAAAACTTGGAACCAGATTTAAAGTCCTCACAAAATGAGGACGAAATCTTTGGGTCGCATCTTTTCTACCGTCCCATCTGCCTTCTGAAAATTGACCGATAATAATCAAACTCTCTTCATTGAGAGGTCGAACACAATTTTTCGGAGTTATGCCTTGTGTTTAAACATAAAGAGGTTTGACCAAGTATTTACCTATTTCAGTTGGATTACATCAAGGATCAGCTTTTAGCTCATATCTTTTTATTTTAGTTATGGATGTTCTTACTAAACACTTATAGGAGGATGTACCTTAGTGTATGTTCTTTACTGATGATATTTTTCTTATTGATAAGACTAGGGAGGGAGTTCAAGAGAAACTTGAATTATGGAGATCAACTTTAGAGTCTGAAGGTTTTCATTTGAGTACATCTAAAATCAATTACATGGAGTGTAATTTTAGTTGTAGAAGATCTAGTGGTGGAGTTGTGATAATGAGTAATCAAATCATTAAAAATAGTAAAATTTTAGATATCTTGGGTCTATTGTTCAAAGTGATGGTGAAATAGATGGGGATGTTATTAGTAGAATTCAAGTTGGATGGTTAAAGTGGAGGAATGCATTGGGCCTATTGTGTGATAGAAAAGTGCCACTTAAACATAAGGGGGGAAGTTTTATAAGATGGTGGTGAGACTTGCAATGCTTTATGGTGTAGAATATTGGCCAGTAAAAAAGAAGCATAAAACAAAGTTAAGTGTTGTAGAGATGAGGATGCTCAGGTGGATGAGTGGCTTTACACTTAGAGATAAAATGTGAAACGAATATATATGTGAGAAGGTTAGAGTAGCTCCAGTGGCAAGTAAGTTTAGAGAGAGTCGTCTTAGATGGTTTGGTTACATAAAACATTGCCTATCTGATGAGCCAATTAAGAGAGCATATATATTAGATTTGGCCTATGTTAAGAAAGGTAGAGGTAGACCTAAAAATACTTGGTTATAAAGTATAAAAAATGACCTTTTTTATTAAAATTAAATTAGGATTTGACACTTAATAGGACACAATGGAGAAGAAGGATTCTTATAGCCGATCCCACATAGTGGGATAAATGGTTGTTGTTGTTGTGTATAAAAGGGAGATTGCATTGGTGTAATCTGAAACTTATTTTGTTTAGTAATTAGCTTTTATAACAGGTTTCATCTTTAGTTTGCTTTTTTGTAGCAAAAAGTCCATGTGAAAATTTGAGGCCTTCTGTATAGTTGAGGATAAAAGAAGGTTGCAATGATTTTATTGAAGTCCTAAGGTTTTTTTAATTAGGAAATGTGTAATTATTAGTTGGAAACACGCCAGGTTTACTGAATTTTCAAACCTATTTAGACTGGTCAGCCATGGGTTGGGACATGGATTAAACCGTTACTTGTATGATTCTTTTTTCTCTTTTCTTTCTTTGAAGTTTCAATTAGCGGCTTACTAGTTCATATGGTTTGAAGCAGTGAATATAAGGAAGGCGGGAAGCGTTAAGCAAATGTGGGATACCATGCAAAGGGTAGCAATTGTTATAGTTCAAGTCTCCTGCTTTGTTTCTAGGTGATAAGTGGTCTGAGTGTTATCTCCAATTATTTTCCATGTTTAGTGATATGATAAGTACGATAAAGTTAGCATGTTTCCACATGTTTAAATTTGACTTCCTTTTGCTTGATCTATAGTTCCCTACTTAGGCGTCTTTCTTTAAGCTTACCACAAATTTATTTTCCAAACAGAAAGCATACAAATGGAGTTCTTTCTACTAATTATTTAGTGAGGATGGTGAATGTATTCTTCGTGAGTTGCATCTTAAAGTTTCTTGCTGTGGAAATTTGAGACTTATGAAAGATGAAAATGAGGAAACATTACTTTCTAACACCTACAAATTTCTTCTTCATTGTACAAAACTCAAGCCCGTTCTCCATAATCTGATCTATTATTACCTGATACATTTGTATGCTAAGGTGGTCATGTCATTTCATGAATGCGGGGGCAACATTGGTGATGACGTATGCATTCCCCTGCCTCACTGGGTAGCAGAAATTGGCAGAGGCAATCCTGATATCTATTTTACAGATAGAGAGGGACGGCGGAACCCTGAATGCATTTCATGGGGAATTGACAAGGAAAGGGTCTTAAGAGGTCGAACTGCACTTGAGGTATGCATACACTATTAAGCGTGACATTTAATTGCTGCATGAAAGTGAATAATGCTTTCTTTATTTAATATGAGATGTCTAATACGACCTTTTTAAAAAAGTACTTGCTTTGCTTTCATTCCTTTTTAAAATTGTACTTGTTGCATCAAGACAATATTGTAGCTTTGAAGTTTTCACTTTATGCTCGTTATTTTTATTAGTTCTTCATTTATGAAGTAAAGCATTTCTCATTTGTTTTTAATTTTCATTTGTATAATATTCTTATGGGTAACATCTGTTTAGGTATTTGTATAAAGTTTACCTTTTAAATTTCAATAATTATTTATTTTTGCATAGTACTTTGACGCATTTCTTCATTCTAAGCATCATTTTTTAATTCTAGAATTTATGACCTCATTATTATTGCCACTCTATTTGCTTAATTTATGACCTCACTATTATTCCATCAGTCAACATAACACACAGAGACAATCTATAATTCAAGACTTTCATGTTGTTCATTTGCATTCAATATTTTCTATAACATGTGAAACTTGAATGAATTAAACAATCACAATCAATGCAAATATACCTATGATATTGCAAACAAATAGTTTAGAAGAAAGCAATTAAATTATTATAAATTAAAAATATGAGTATTCATCTTAAGAGTTAAAAAAGATTTGATTTTCAATCTCCTTGCATCTAAGATTTAACCTCGTAAGGTTGACACCTACAATAATATAGAAAACTTGTTAACTAAGCTATACTTATTTATTTTTAATATAAATTGATCTTCTATATTTAACTTAATAATTTTCTCTTGATCAACTATGTCAACCACCACTATGTTATGGCTCATCCAATTTATTTGTTATATTATTAGATTTGACATTCTTTTTTTAAAATCATATAAGATTCTAAAATTATTACTTCTCTTTCTCTCTATATATAGAAAGTTTGTATGTCTTTAATGACATAATTTCCTTCAATTTCTTTATATAGCTATACAAATGTTCATTTATTTACTTAATATAATATTTGATTGTAAATTCACTATTCATTATTTTTTAATTATACATATTACTACAATTTAATTATTTTAAAATTCTTTATCCTTTAGAAAAATTTCTAAATAGCTTGAAATTAAGGTTTTACATAAAAGTTACATTAATATATATCATATATATAATATATTTTGTATATTTTCTGGTTTTATAAAATGTGTCAAAATTTATAAGAGTATAAAGTTCAATCTCTTATTATTTACCACAATGACCTCAAAAACTTTATAGTATTTTAGGTGTAATTTTGATTTAGGTTAGTAGAAAATTAAATCTTGAATTGTAAGATGTAAATATTAAGGAACATCCAAATTTTTGATACCAAGAATCATACCTATCTTGTTATTGAACTCATCGTCAATCCCATGCTGAAGCTAGGGTTTTGATTTGACAATCTAGTCTTTTCTCTTTGCTTAGATCAGCTTGCAAATGCGGCATACATCCATCTAAACCAGATCACAAACCTTCTTCCTCCGTCACCATCACGTGGGTGCTTGCCGACCTCACTCTTTGCATCTCGCTCACTCTTTGTTCGAATAAGATCCACCATCGACTCTAATTCGTTTCCCCTCTTTCCGCCTCCCACTCTCTATATTTCACAATTCAATTGAACCGGTGTGGTCAATTCAATCCTTTTATTTTCGAGACTTCATAGGATCAGCCAAAGTCATTATGGAATGAAGTCATCATATGCAAAAAGGCTCTAGAAGGTCTTGCACATGGCCAGATTCATTGGAAAGATACTAGAAGCCTTTAGAAGATGCTATAAGTCTAAGAGTTTGACATGTCTCCAAAATATTTTATAGTACAGTTATTTAGGGAATAATTTTGGAACTTCTAGAACTTTCCAGAATATAGCAAATGTGTAGGAATGGTGTGGTGTTTTCTAGAGAATTCCACACATGAATAATATAATATATTCTAGAATGTTCTTGGGTGTGGGTGAAAGGCTATAAATAGGAGCCACCACCTCTCATTTGGATCCAATGAAGTGAGTATCCAAGAGTCCAAGAATGTGTGCGAGGTTTAAGCCTTATAAGCTCTTATTTGTGTTAGTGAAAAGGCTAATTTAGCACCAGAAAAGTGTGTTAAAACTACACAATGAGCTTAGAGAAGTTTAACTGGTGATAGTTGTCAGAGCAGTTCAATCCTAGGGAAAGGTTGGTGTCGGATGCATGATCCATGCATGGCAAAGAGCAAAAAGAATCATATTATGGAGTTTGAGACCCCCAATATGGAGACATGAAAATATGTGTAAGCACATGAGGAGCGATTCAATCATGCAATATCAAAGCCAAGAAGGAAGTCCAAGAATGTGATCTCCAATGTTGGTTCGCGACTAACTCAAGTGAAGGAGGTTGTGAGCGGTATGGATGCCCAAGTGAATGAATGATCTTGAGGAGTAGGTGAACAGTCTAGATGAAGAAGGCACTACTATCCATTCCATGATCAAGAGCATGATATCCTAATTAGAGGAGTCCATGATGAACAATATGTCTAAAGATGCTTGAAGAGTTCATCGGGAAACTCAGTAGAATGCTTGCTCATTTTGATAGTTTGCACAGGGATGTGGTCTTGTGCACGTGTTCATTGACGACGACGCCCACATGTAGCATTGGCGAGGCAAGGCGCATCAAAGTGCCAAAGCCTAAGAGCTTCAGGGGGTCCACACAACACCAAAGAAGTGGACTATTTTTATGGGGGTTAGAGCAATACTTAGGGGCAATGGGCATGGTAGATGAGGAGGCCAAGATATGGCTCTCTACCTCACGGATACCACCATGCTTTGGTAGAGGAGAAGGCAAGGAGATGGAGAAAGGGATATGCCAAATCAAAGGTGAACCCATATTAAATGACCCCCAGACCGGTCCTACTTCAAGGGTGAACCGACCCAGGAATAGTAGGGCCGGGCTTCTTATCATGGACGCTCTCCTGTGTTGCCTTAAGCCTTCTAGGTAATCACAAGGGAGACTCAATTGAATTCTCCTTCCCGTGCCAACAGAACCTGTATATCAATATATTCTGAGCTTGTTCTTGCTTTTACCATCTTTGGCGTCAATTCCAGTTGGTTTCAGCCTTCTTCAGCTATGACATCTTAAGTCCTTTATTTCTGGCATTGTCTTCAGTGAGCCAAACTAAATGTCTCAATTATCTCTTTCTCCTTAGATAAGCTCCTCAGGCAAGAAGCATGCATATCTCCCAAACCACTGATGTCTCTATGATGCTTTGTCCTGGACCGTATTTGGATTTTGTTCTTTAAATATCAGACATTCTTCCACATTTAGGAGCAAACTAGTTATTCTTTTTTATGAGAAAATTGAAGCAATTGCTTCCCTATATGAATACTCTTTTATTGGGGAATTTCCCTATGACCAGCCATTAGTGGATGATATACACAATTTTTTTTGGTGACTCGAGTTTGTTCAGTTCATGTGATACAAGTCTTTTAGATAAAATCGCAATTTAATTAGGCTTCATCAATGTGATGACTATTTATGACTCTTCTCTAAGCGATCCGTCTACATTAATGAAATTTTAATACATTTACTGAAATGGACGATGCTGAAGAATTAGGGAACCAGGGAAAAAAGTATATTATTGCTGTTTGGAAAATGGGATACGAGGAGGACTTATAATGATAGGAAAACCCTTCATTTTGCCCATTATAGCGAACATCCGTTGTTTGATCCTCCAATTAAGGAAATAGAAGAGCTAGACATATTTAACATATAGGGACTTTCCTCAACTAACACTATCAAATAATATAACTGCAAAAATATCTTTTATGATTGCAGTTGTCTGGTGCTAACAAATTTAGCCCATTAATACCCTCATTAGCACTTAATAGAATAAAGAGATTCTGGCATAATATACCTTTCATAGATAGTAGTAGGCACAACTACTTCCATTCTCAAAAGCATCAAGAGTTTCCTTTCAGAATAGCAGCAGAAATTCAAAGAGAATTCCTTATGGGGAAGGACTGGAAATCAATACTCCTCATCAAGTTGGGTTGTATATGTCAAACATACCAAATGTGGATGTTGAGTTCTCAAATTTTGTGTTAGATATAGGCTTAGTAAAATTGTTAGCTTGTTGAAGAGATTAAGGTACGTAAATAAGTCTGACGATTTCTTTCTGAAGTTACTTTTTGATAAATTAATGATCTATTTCTGCATGTTTTATTCTATCATGATAGAATTTTTTTGGAATACTAATGGAAACTTTATCATTACTGCATAGTTTATAGATTCTTCAGATTGAATTCTTGATTCCTCAAGTAACCTTCTAAGCCAAATTCCCTCACATACATCATGAGTTGTGGCCGTGAACTCAATTTCAATTCTACTTGCTACTGTTTTTTCCTGATTCTTCAAGTCACAAGATTTTTCCATATAAAGGTACAATAACCAACAATTTATCTTTGATCAATTGCTGATAGCCCAATCAGCATCTGTAAAGACTTTAATGCCTTTTTGGAAATCTTCTTGAAGTACAATCCTTTCTCTAGATTCCCATTTATGTAAAGAATTGATAAACGACATTTAGATGTTCTTCTATTGTATTATTCATGAACTTGCTCACTTTATTGACTGAGAAACTAAAGTCATACTTGCTATGTGAGAGATAGATGAGTTTTCTTAGACTTTAGTATTTATCTTTATCAACACGTGGATTTGTACCATCAATGCCAATTGCCTTTAATATTCACCTTTATCAACATGTGGATTTTTATCATCTATGCTAATTTTTTGTGAAGGGATCCATGGTTCAGTGAGAAGGTTTACAATGGAGCATTCTAATTTCTTTTGAGAGATCCATAACATACTTTTGTTAACAAATATATGTTACTTTTCTTCTAGCAACTTCGATTCTAAGAGAGCATTTGAGTAAGATGAAAGAACAAATGCTTCTAGTGAAGATTTAACCCTTTTTTTAACAAACAATTGTATAACTAACAAATCAATTGAGTTCAACATCATGCAATTACAAAGAATTTCTCGAGGAACAAGATGAAATTAAAATATAATATCAAAGATAACTATATAATAAAGAAGAAAATGCTCATAAGATGGAAGAGGAGAGAGTTGAATAATTCTCATTTGAAGCATCTTGCTTGAAGATTGATTAACTTAAAGAGAGTGACAATGTATTTTTTTTTTTTTTTTTTGCATCTCCTGGCAAGTAAGATCTGGAATCTTTTGTTCTCTTGAGCTTCTACAATATATGTGCTGGCATCAAAGCTATGAATCACAAATGGATATACCTTAATTGATATAATGCTTAGATGGTGCTCATAAGATGACTTATAAATGAAATATAAATAAAAAAGGTTAAAGGTGTGTATTTAAAAAATGCAAATGATTAACAAATTTCATAAAATAAATTATTTATATTCAATCATTTTTTTACTGCATTACATGTTAGAACATATGAATAAGAATTAGTATAAAGTAGAATTATAATTATTCACTAAATTATTATATAACTTAATATGTTTAAATGCTTATTATAAAAAAAGATCCTTAAAATTAAATGGCTAACAGGAGAGAGTTCATTTATTGAAGAAGAGAGCTAATGCATATCAGAGAGAAGAAAATATTTATCTTGTATTAATTATCATATTAAGAATGTTCATTTCAACTAGATGTTTTTATGTGTTTAGATGATATTATAGAAATATTGTAGTTTTAGTGGCTCTTTATTATTTTGATGATTGTGATGAAATGTTACATATATTAGATTATATAACTCTACCATCCGTCATCCATTCTCATCTTGAAAATATCAAGCTCTTGGGTCAGGTCATGACATTGTTTTAGGGATCAATTTTTAGATGGGGATTTGATGATGTTTGGATTATTAGAAAAATTAGGTTGTCAATCCTAATGGGCAAATCCTATTTTAAGAGTTATGCCTAGATTTGATTTCTTTTTGGGCAATCTTTTTCCTTTATACCTTTTTGTCATTTGAATTCCATTTGGATCTACCTCCAATCCATTTTGACAATTGTTTTTACACTTGGCGAGTGAATCTTAAAAGCAAATCAAGATTGGGTTCAAAAATCTTGTTGGGAACGCTATATTTATGAGTGTGCGCTCACAAATCTTGTGTCAGAGTTGGCAAGGAAGCATTTCAGTAAATGAATGAAAGAAAGCTTAGTTATTTAGATGGATTGGAAAACATTGTTGTTTGAATTCCTTGGTTTTGTTTCTATTATAGCAAAACCATCCAATTGCACACCCGATATCTCTTCTTTAATATCTTTTATTGACATCAACAAAACCAATAAGAAAATAAAAAC
The DNA here is from genome assembly GCA_021442155.1 of Cymbidium sinense. Lineage (NCBI taxonomy): Eukaryota > Viridiplantae > Streptophyta > Magnoliopsida > Asparagales > Orchidaceae > Cymbidium > Cymbidium sinense. Next base: position 178,361,127 of record CM038218.1, read on the forward strand.
ATAGCGTTGATCTTGCTGTGATCATATCATGATTGAAAACTCTTTATGTTATTTCAGAAGTACTGCCATTTTTATTCGTTGCTTTATTGTAATTTAACATATTATAGGCACAAACATTTTCTTTTTAATAATACTAAATCAATACTGACGCCCACCAATTGTCTCTACCATTTACTCGTCAATTCTGGGTAAAGTTGAATGTGATCTTTAATATTCCGTATATCTACAGTAGGAAAGTTCAAAAATTGGAAATTGACAATTGCTAATTTAAGTAAAAGTTCTTAGATTGGTTATCGTGATTTTAAAAAATGTTTAAAAAGGATGTGATCTATTTTGTTATGTATTTCTAGCTCAACAAATGCCCCTCTTAAATTTTTTTTGTAGTGCATCCTCAAAACATTTCTGTTTGTCAGCTTGTTGTCTCTAAATTTTCCACTCACACTTTCTTTCTCTGCCATGATTTCAATTGAACTGCATGAATATTTATTCAACATATATTTAGGTGTATTTTGACTACATGAGAAGCTTCCGAGTTGAATTTGACGAATTCTTTGAAGATGGAATCATCTCTGCTGTAGAAGTTGGATTAGGGCCCTGTGGAGAGCTACGTTACCCATCTTATCCAGTCAAGAATGGCTGGAGATATCCTGGCATTGGTGAATTCCAGGTAATCATTGCAAAATATGGTATACTGAAGGACATTGTTTCCACGTTAAATATTTTTAACTATTAACTACTTCAATAACGTGGATGCTACACCTGAATTGTTTGTTAAACGTTCAAACTTGTATGCTAACTATCAATTACTTTGCTAGTTTTTTTGTTTTCATGATGGTTAAGCACTGTAATACATTCAGAGAGAATAATTTTCTCTACCATAATATTACAGATTATGCACTGATATATAAGTGTTGATTGTGCAGTGCTATGATCAGTATCTCATAAAAAGTTTGAGAAAGGCTGCAGAAGCAAGAGGACACTCCTTCTGGGCAAGGGGTCCAGAAAATGCAGGGTCTTACAATTCAAGACCCCAGGAAACTGCTTTTTTTTGCGATGGTGGTGATTATGATGGCTATTATGGTAGATTTTTCCTTTGTTGGTATTCGCAGTTGCTTGTTGATCATGCAGACCGTGTGCTATCTATGGCTAAATTGGCTTTTGAAGACACGTGTATTGTTGCAAAGGCAAGTTAAAGTTTCTTGGCAATCAAATTTTTAAATAGATGAATCTCCTACCAAGTTATCAACCTAATTTTGAACAGAGAATGTCAGTATTATGATTCTAAGATGTGTGATGGAAGAATTGTTGGTTGCCTCTATTGTTGATCGTTTAAAAATAAAAAAAGAGAGAAATAAAAGAAAATACTTATGCCTCCTGCACTAGCACAGCACAAGTCTCCTAAATGTGCATGAGCTCATCTCTTAAAGACTGTACTATGGGCACAAAAAATTCGCCACCGACCTCTCGATGAAGAGAGTGATTTGAATGTCAGTGAAGTTTTGAAGTGGAATAATAGATAAGATACTAGATTTAGCCTCATTTTGTGAGGACTTTAGATCTCAGTTCAGGGTTTCTATAGAGCATAGTTAATTACTCTCAATCTTGAGAGAACTTTCGATTAAAATTTAGTTGTTAGATCGCTTATCGTAGTGTATAAAAGCGACAATGGAGTTTTAAAATTTAGAATTTATGAAATTCATCATTTTAACTTGAAGCAGATGGTTGGGGAATGATGGCCCGTCCAGATCCATGGTTTAGTCATCCCGGCGGTCGCTTGGTCTACTGGTCGGAGGAGATGTCGACCGACGAGAAGGATCCTTGTCGGCCATGAGTTCATCGTTCAAGAAATCCTTGTAGACTGGGGTGGTGTTTGTCAGGAGACAAGTTTAAGTCCACCAATGTAGGGTTTTTTGCCACTAGTCAATGATTCACATTAATGAGGCATAGCCATTGGGGAGCGTATAATTCTGATCGTGATCGTGATATAATGGTGTCATTTGGCGCACGGTTAAGACTACGTCGTACTGCATCGTATATGGGCCTCGGTCAATACCGGTCGGAGGACACGGGTCATGTCCCTGTTGGCATGAGATTGATTGAAAGTGAATATAAAAATACACTTGATTTGACTTTGGCCACTTTGTAAGTTAGAGTTTTAAATTTATCGCCTTCAACAAACAATTACGGAAGGTGAATTAAGTTTTAGATTTAAGTTCTTTAAAGATTGAATTTCATTTAAGTATTTAATATTTAATGACATGTTAGATTTTACATTTAGATTGATACTTAATTTGAGTTAATTTGATTTGAAGGTATAATCATATTTTGATGAAAGTATGCCCTTCGGTTGAAATCTCTATTCAACACAGTCATCATCGGGGTGGATGTATTGTTTCAAAAATTATCGATTCTATTCATTTAATAATAGAGGATCATCTAACGTCATTGATAAATTAAACTACCGGATATTTTAATAAGTTGATATTTTTATAATATTATTATTGGACTTTTATGTTTTGTTAATTGGACTTCTCAAGAAGAATTCGACCGGCATCCTCGACTAAGTTTAAGCATTCAACGTAGTGTTAGGGCCCATGCGGGTTATTTAATTTAAAATTGATTTAACTTTAGAGATTTGAATAGTGTTGCTTATTTTGATTGACTTTTATTGCAATTTTATAATTTTAGATAAAATTTTGACAACATTTATTTTCCGGCGTCGTTCTCACATAGTATAGGAGGCTCTTCATGCCAAGAAAGGCATGTATAAGTGGTGTAAACATACGGCCGAATGTATCGTTCATTTATCGAAAGATATGTATCGTCCCATAAAGCACCAACCGATTTCTTAGCATAGAAAGCGTATACGTCTTTATATCTTTGCAATATTAAGTTAAAACATTAATTTTAGCTTTGTAGTTGAATTTTTATTAAGTTGTTTATGCCTCTTAATGTAAAGTTTTCGATTGGTAGCATCCGACGGCGTCGTGCAGGGGAGCTACTTGGTATCTTTGAGCTTCTTCTCACATGAAAAGCGTGTATGAGTGGTATAAACTACGACGAATGTGTCGTCCAGTCTAAGAAAGGCATGTATGAGATACATATGAAAGCGATTTTTACGTATGCCAGAAAGGCATGCAGTCTTTACACTGTAATGTTAGTTTAAACAATAATTTAATATTGTGACATGACTTTATGTCAAGCTGTGTAGGCTCCCTTGTTGGTGTAGAAGTTCTGACATTCTCGTCCGTGGCTACCGGTATGGTGGGTCTGCCCACCACGCCAAGAAATGCATGTGTGAGTGGTATAAACCACGGCCTAAATCCACCATCCCACTATGCCAATAAAGATATGTATGACGCTCTAAGGTACCTATTGAAACACATATTTCCATGCGTCGAAAGGCGTGTATGTCTTATACAGCACAAGTCTGATTATCCGCCACACCAAGAAAGGCGTATGCGGATACTTATATTCAACCAAGTTTGGCGAACACAGACACATCGGGTCACGAGCACTCGTGGCTCATGGCGGATCGTCGTGTGGGTCATTCTAATAGAAAAAAAATACAATTCGACAATTAGCGTTAGAGAGAAAAATTGAAAGAAGCGGGCTCAGTTGGTTCCGAACTCCCAAAACTCGAGAGAGGAGAGGGAGAAAGAGAAGAAAGGGAAAACTCTACCATGCTTACTGGCAGGTGGGAGACTTTTAGCGTCGACGATCGAAGAGAGGAAGGAGGAGTCTTTCATGCGTCGTCGAGGAAGAAGAAGAGGAGATCCGTGCCTAGTGAGGCTGTGTCGACATGGTCCCAGAAGGCTCTTGTCGTCGGCAGAGAGAAGCGAGTGCATGCATGCGCAACGGGTGTGCGTGACTTTGGACAAACCAACGGCTTATGGGATCTTAGGGCAAAACTGAGAGGATATAGAGATAAGTAAATAATTAATGTATATAATTATATGTTTAATTGAAATTTGATGTTAATGTTATTATCTCAAGTTTTAATTTTGGATTTATAATTTGACTTAGAATTTATAGATTTAAGCAAATAAAGTAATTCAAGATTATGTAATATAAATTAAATTCAAATTAAGATATCATTTTAAGATCATTCAAGAATCATTTTAAGAAAAATAATAAATGAAAGTATTAAATTATGAGAACCTATAAATGAAATGCAAACATTTGAAACTTATGAATGAAATAGATGTACTAAAAATACAATTAATTGTATTAATAGATTGAGAGCTTAATTTTATCTTTCCTTAACTATAATATAAATTTAACTTAATTATTTAAATTTTATATGCTACATGCAAAATATAACTTAAGTATTAATTTGATTTTTAGCCTAATAAATGTACATAATTCAATAAATAAATTAACTAAATATGATTATTATTTTTATTATTATTAATTGTTAATTTAACTTGATTTATAAAATAGATAATGAATATTAATGAATATGAGCGTTAATTTATAAAAGTTATATATAGGTATCATAGATAAGAAATGAATAAAATAAAATAAATTTGCTTTCTAATATTGATCCAATCAATATTTTACTTTATAGGAATTTGATTAAGGAAAAGCGTTAAAGGAAAGGAGATTGAGAGGAAAGCGTAAGTTAAGGTGGGTAATTATGTTCTTACATTTATGGTAAAAATATATTTAATTTGTTGTGATGAAATGTATGTTTATATGATTATGATTGTTTCATATTCTGAGTTGTAATTATTTTCCTTTCTTTAAATTGTGATGTATTTTATTGTTTGTTGGATAATAAAGCGAATCTTAGATCAGCGTTGTCATTGTTATTTTATAAAGTTAAGCGATTTCTTATTAGTTTTAAATTAATATCGTATTTGTATAATTGTATCTTATGAATGTGTATATTGAAAGTGGAGTTACTATAGATGCTTGGGAGGATGATATTGTGCGAAATAATGAAAAAGGCCATAAATTGGCGAATGGTATCTTGTCCTTTGGATGAGTATTGGTAAAGGTTTAGGCTGACTCACAAGACGGGTGATAAATGTAAAAGTAAAGTTCGAAATGTTTATGTATACCTACTACATATGTTTGATTGTTTGAGCAAATTTCTTTATGTATATGTGATAACAAAATGACATGCATCTTGTTCATTCTTTGTTTCTTATAGTGTAATAATATAATTGCCTGAATTTTATTGATCGTTAGTTGTTTAATTTTTTGTATCATCCTATACATGATGAAGGGAGGATTATGTTTATCACCGTAGAGCGACTTCAGGAGATAGGTAATTATGTCAGTTATGTCGATTTATGTTTAAATTGTATGTCATATGAATTATGTTAGTATATATATGTGTGGACAAATTGTTAAATCATTTATGGATTATAGTGACTCTTGTATGATTGGAGATGTTATTTAAAATTAGAAGTGTTATGTAAGTTTTTATTTTATCCGTCCGACCATACATTCTCGCGGTATTAAGCTCCTTGGCCGGGTCGTGGCCGGCGTTAGCTACTGCAGCGTGAGCGATCTTAGGTCGCTCGATTCATCGGTAGCGTGGAGGAGAGCGGAGACGGAGAATCTTGCTTTGTGGGAGCGATGAGAGGGCGAATCTATAACACGAGGACGGTTTGGCGCTTGTTTCGCCTGACGACGATGCAGTATCTTTGCTCGGGTCGCGTGAGAGGGAAGAGAGGGAGATGTTGGTTGAGTGGGGCTTAGGTTTAGGGTTAAGGAGGGTATTTATAGTTTTTTTTTGTTTTTTATTATTTGATTAAATATAATTTGGGTTTTTGCACTGACATTGTTACATAGATAATATATATGTCGATTTTAGGTTATTCGATGTCTGACGCGACGGTCGTTTGAGATCGAAGGCCGTTTGGGTCAATCGGCGTCGGGTGGGGTCAATTTTGAGTTCAAATTTGCGTCGTAAATTCGACTTCATATTCTGCGGCCGTGCGGATCGTTTGGGCGTCGTCGTGGCTACCGATCTCGATATCGGCGTAGGTGCTTGACAATATCTCTTGATCGGTCGATTATCGTTGGGTGTGCGATGTATATTCGTCAATTTCGGCGTTGAGCGATGGTGGAGTCTATTCGTTGATCGGTTATTTGATTTTGGCGATCTGGCATTTACTCGGTTTGCATCTTTGTTGTATCCGATTGCGATATGCATACTCAGGAGTTGGAATAGTCATTTGATGGATTTGATGTTTCGGCTAATGGCAATCAATTTGCGAGCGGATGTCGTTTGGGCGTCGTCGCTTCCGACTTCGATGAGTAGGCGTTGACGAACTTCTTTCTTGATCGTCGGTCAGTCGAATTATGCATATTTCGATCAATTTTAACATTCGAACGATGGCGAAGTCGTTATTCGATCGAGATCGTTCGTGATTTTGTGAGTTGAGTTTAGTTTTTGGCGTTGAAGCTCATCGAATTCACCTTGTGAGCTCGACTTGACTTATGGCACATGCATGGAGGTCAACATGCACGACACCCCTTGGATTCCCCCATTGGCTCCTTTCCTTCTTAGTCATGAGCCTCCCATTCTCATCCCCTACACGAGCTTCCTATCACTGCTTCTCTCTCCTATCTCCACAAAATCTTGTCGTCTGGCTCCATAAGCTAAAACCCTCTTTGATGCACGAGCCTTACATTGCCCCAACACATTCTCCTTTCCTCCCTACTTAACTCTAACCTAGGAACTACCCAGCAACCCCATCTCCCTCTCTTTGCTCTCTTTATCCCACTCCACCTTGCCCTCAATCTCGTCTCCAAAGCCGACAACATAATATTCTAGTGGCTTCTTGAGCCCACTATTTATTATCTCTCTAGCTCCTCTTATGAAACTACGACCCACTATAGTTAGCCTCATCACACCTCCACCCGACCTACCTCCTCTTCTCTGATATATATTATCATTTTTCTTGCCTTCTATCAAATAAAAAAACTTTAATCAATGTATGTTTTAGTCCTCTCCTCTCTCACTTTCTCTCTCTATTCCACTCTCTCCCTCACTTTCTCTATCTCGAAGAAAAAAAAGAAAGAAATCTCCCCCTCTCTCGATTTTGTGTTTGGTTCGCTACGTGATTTCCATCGATCATTACAAGAAGGTAAAATTTAGTATTCATTCATGTTGTTCTAACGCGACAGCAAAATTTTTCAAAATTGAAGTAGTCGTGCATGTTAATCTAATGTGGCGGGGAAATTTATTTAAGTACTATGTGTTGTTCCTGCGAGTGAGGAAAAATTGTATTCTTTCATGCAGTTGATTAAGGCATATACACTCTTTTTATTACGGTGGGTATCAAGACACCTCACCCTCTTGGTCACAATGTTGCATGACACCGATCATGCATATCTTTTTAGGCGGGTGGGAAGTCGTAGAACTCTTGATAACATCCCCTATGTGGGGGGAGATGTCGATAGGTTGTTAAAATTTCATCAAGAACATTATTTGAAGAGAATAAAAAAATAATTATTTGAACTAAATAGTACAACTGACTAAACTTTATAAATGAAAATTTATAAGACAAAAAATGATGAATATTTAAGTGACACAAATTGTTGTGAAAGAATAAAATTGATTATAAATAGGTCTTACACTAGGTTTCTAAAGAAATTATAATGAATTTAGAAGCTCACTTACAAATTAGAATAGAACTTTCAAGCTCGTCAGTGAACATAGTAGTCTTTCAATGGATTTTTTAAGTGACACTGCACGTCACATCAAATAAATTGAACGAAATGTAAAGAGCTTGGAAAGACTTATAGTGAAGTTGAAAGCTCATCAATGAACATAAGTCTTCTAATGAATATTTAAATAATGTTGTATATCATGTTAAATGAATTAGAAAATAAACATGAATTTGAATGAGATTTTTAGTGAAGATAGATGCCATCCATGTATTAGAGAGAAACTTCACCAAATATTCAAAATTCATTTATAAGCATGAAGATGGCTTTCCTACAATATTAAGAGCCATTAAATTCTTATAAACCAAAGTCTAAATCATAAACTGAGCATAAATGGATTAGTGATATTTAAATATAATTAGAGTTTACATTGTTAAATAATAATAATTGAGTTTGTAAAATAAGCATAAAAATCTTGTTTAGAAATAAATAACTCTACATGTCTTTTAATTATTGTTCTCACTATTAAAACATGATAATTAAATATGGATAATTTTAAATCATAAAGTCTTGAAGATCATGCAAATGTATTGTAAATGTACACTAAGAGTTATTTAAGTGCTGTGGAAAGTGCAATGTCTCTCAAGAGAACTTAAATTTTAAATCATCACCTCAAAAGTGTGCAAATGCTCCATATAAATATTTTGAAAAGTGTACAAGTGTATAATATAAGGCACTAGAAATTGTGCAAATATATGATACATTCATTACACAATGGAAAGCATGCAAAAAGCACTCAATATACGTATGAAAATAATACAAGCATATAAAAAAATGCTCGCATGTGCTCCGACCGACAAGCTAAAAGATTAAATTCACAATCTAAGAACTTTGTAGGTTAAAACAAAGTTTTAATTGTAAGTTGTTCTTGTGGGCTTCGAAAATTTACCACCGACCTCTCGATGAAAAAAGTATTTAAAGTGTCGGTGTAATTTTCAGAAGTTAGATGAAATAGTAGATAAGACACTGCCCAGAGATTTGGCCCTCATTTTGTGAGGATTTTAGATCTGGTTTCAAGTTTCCATATAGCAAAGACATAGTTAATTACCCTCTCAATGGTGAGAGAATTTTCGATTAAAAGTTTGTTAGATCATTATCGTGACATATATAGTAGCGACATGTGGATTTTGAAATTTAGAATTTATGAAATTCATTATCCTTTAACTTAAAGCGTTGTTTGGGGATACGCCAGATCTAGATCCCATGATTTATCATCCGGTTGATCCCTAGTCTACAGAGGAGGTAGTCGACCGACGTGAAGAATCCTTGTCGAAGTGAGTTTCGTCGAGGAACTTTATAGACAGGATGGTGTTTGTCCTAATCAGAGAGGCTTTTGCCTGCAAGTCTTCTATAATTCACAACTCAAGAGTCAGGGGTATTGGGGAGCGTAAATTTCTGATGTGTGTAATAATGGTGTCATTTGGCGGGTCGATCGAGACTGGGTAATATCATCATATGTGGAAACTTCTTGGCCACGCATGATCGGGATCCGGTCAGTCCTTTGGCATGAGATTAATTGAGTGAACATAATTGTACTTGATTTGGCATTAACTCTTTGTGGTAGAGTTTTTCTTAATTTGCCAAACAACATGGAAGATGGATTGGGTTAGATTTTATTTTAAGTTTTTAGAAATTGAATTTTATTTAACAACTTAGAACTTAGTAATTTATCGATTATTTTACATTTGTATTGATACTTGACTTTGACTAATTTGATTTGAACTTGCAAGCATATTTTGATGATGAATATTTCCTCCGGTTGAAATCTCCATTCAACACAGTTATCATCGGGGTGGTTTATTGTTTCGCTGTTTCAGATCCTGTCGACTCTATTAATTTAATAATAGAGGATCGGATCTGCTGTCATATGACAGAATTAGTTTCTTAGATGTTTTATTAGGTTGAAGATATTATAATATCATTATAATTTTAGGTTTTGTTATCCCAATCGGTTAAGGCGGGAATCACCTTGCACGTCCCCAAGTTTAAGCATTCAACAGTAGGTCGAGGCTCATCTTGGTATTTGATCGATTTGTTTAAGCATTTGATTCTATTTAAAGGCTTGCACGTATTTCAAAGCACTCAAATTAAGTGTGACATCACTTCAAAATAGATATGAATTTATTTCTTTCAAGTATTTGCATCTATCTCTAAGGCACTCTAAGTTGGATACGAGACTACCTTGTAACATGTGCAAAAATTCATCTCATTTAAGTACATGCATGAGTATAGTTTATTTAATTATACACACATATCACGAGATGTTAGTTGCAGATATATGTGTGTCCCTTAATACATGCATGAATGACCTCATTTAGAAGTAGTTGATTATCCGTATGTATTTGAACACAAGCTTTCAATATAGAATTTGCATTGAAATATGTGCATGTATTTCACTTTATGATTAGCATGAGCTTCAAGGCATCAAACTTAGGTATATGCCCATTTGGATATGGGATGCCTCGTTGTGCATATCGTATATGTTTTGAATTACTGGCACATGTTTCAAAATAAAGAACTCATATTATCAAGTTACATTAAGATATGAGTAAGCCTTTCTTAAGTGATTTGTGTACATTGTTTACAAACAAGTACTCAAATGTCTTGTAAACTATCTTATAGATTTCATTTGAGCTTAGTTCTAGTTTGAAGATAAGTACTCAGATGCACTGTAGTTTCAACATGCTTCAACCCTGAGTTCAAATACAGGTGAAAGATACTTTCATGCTTATGATGAGATATCCAATTTTGTTCTCACTTGCGGATAGATTATCGAATAATGTTCTTGCATGAAAAGAATCCTCAAGGTTTTACAAGTTGATGTTTGTTTGACTCTTATTCATGCTTTTAAATGAGCCACTTTTTCAAATTGTTACTTGTAAGTAGGCTATCAAGTTTAATTCTTGCTCTAGACTATCGCAATGTAGCTTTTGCTTGTATAGGTTAAAGAGCTCTTAATGTTATCCCAAATTTCACTCAATTTTCATTTTAATTTGATTTTTTTTGCTGGCTCATTTTTTTTTAAAAGGAGTTTACTTTTCATATTTGATTTAATATCAATTTCATCCTTCATTTAGGTTTTAAGTGTCTTTTTATTGTCTCTTGTTGGCCGATTTTGATGAAATTTGTGACCTCTCTGCAGGAGATTTCTACATAAGCAGTCCCTGTCAGAAGACATGGGTGGTGTTTTGCAACCGACAGTAAAACTCAAACCTACCCATCTAAAAAAAATGCAATCACATATGAAATCAAATATACAATATTTTTGTACATTCATGCATTTATACAATATGAATGACATAATCACAAAATCAATGAGGATCAATTTGCAAAGCCCTTTTTGGGATTTTCAGCTCTCTTTTTTTTTGTAATTTGGTGGGGAGGAAGAAAGATAGGATGAGAGCTGAAGCTCGGGTGGCGACAAGTTAGGCAGATAAAGTGAGTGAGAGTTGGCCAGTGTTTTGTTGAGAGTCCTTCTTTCAACTACGAATGGGAGAAGAGGGGTTGCGCTGTGCCAGCTTGGGAGGAAGGAACGGACGGGTAGCCGCTCGATTTTGGAGGCTCCAACCGAGAGCTCTGTGTTGGCGTGTGTGGGATGAGTTAGGGCTAGGAATAGGAGCTTTATATAGCCTTAGGGTTAGATATAAAGGGAGATTTATAAAAGCTTCTCTTATTTAAGTGTTTAATCAATGTTAATTCGAATATTTATGATGACATAATCATATAGTTAATATAAATATCAATCTTAGGTTATTCCAATATTCTGAACACAACGGCGCAATCCGTTTCACGATCGGAGGCCGTTTGGTTCGAGTCGGTGTCGAATCGGTTCAATTTCAGCTCAAAATGCGCGTCGCCGCTTTCGACCGCTCGACATTCATGCAAACTCATTCGAATTGGGTGCGAACAGTTTTACTTGATAGATTTTGACGTTTTGAAGCTAACGACGCAATTAATTTTACGAACGGAGGTCGTTTGCTTCGCGTCGGCGCCTCCTGATCTCGATGTGCGTGCAGACGCGTTGATAGCTCGATTGTTTTATCGATCGCTCTTTAGATTATGCATATTGATTAATTTCGACGTTAACGCTGACGAAGTCCGTTCGGAGGTCGTTCGACCATTTCGGGCATTTTGAGCCCCGATTTACACACTATCACCTCCGAAGTCCGTCGAATTTAACTTGTGGGCTTGTCTTGATTTATGACACTTATATGACACTACAAGAATGGATGGATTTAATAGATACTTCTTGATACCGTCAAAAGCCTCTTAGCATTCTTTGTTCCATTTGAAAAAAGTATCCTTCTTTGCCAGCTTCTTTCTCCTAGATGCGGATCTCTGATCGATGCCTCCAATGAATTTCTAGCTCGGAGTCTAGAATGGGTACTTCTTCAATCGGAGGATTGCGATTGAAGTTGGCTTCTTCTCGAAGATATGGAGCTGGTCGGTGACAGGATCTCCTGGACGACTCTCCAAGGTGTCGACCGTCAAAAATTTCATCACATATGACCTTTCTCTTAGGCACTCATTCTTGACGAGTTTTATTATCTTTTTGTCGGGACCTTTTGAGGTCCAAGTGTCACGCCTCGATGCTCACCGTGCAGGACTTGAATTGGTTGACATCTTACCGGGGTTGTAGGAGGAGGTATCCTTTGCGGAGAAACTCTAACCTCCCTGATAACGAGACCTTGATATTTTCTTTTCATTAATTCTTTATCCTTAGCAACTTTGAGTATCCGATGCACTACTGCATATACAATTTCGAGTTTCCACTAGAGAAGTTGAAACCTGCCATTGTCTAGTCCAAAAGGATGTTGATTTGACCGAGAATGCTCGTTTTACTCATCTTAGTCATTAAACCCGTTATGGGTTGGAACACTCGCTTCGGTTTCACACAATTTTACGCTTGAATTATGATTGAGCATCAGCTCATCATTTCTTTATTTTTGGGTTGCTTTCAAATGAAAAAGCTTCTGAGTCACTACTTCTTCTCAAGGCATCGACCTCCATATTTGTTTTCCCTTTTTGCCTGGACCTTTCGACAGTGGATTCCTGGATATGCGGTCCAAGTGTCACGCCGATACTCACCGCGGAGAATTTGTTTAGAACGATCTTGAGTTCTTACTACCACTGATGGCAGTTTCTGAAGTGGAGCATTCTCGCTTTATGGTAATTGGCCTTTGATATCTTTTATTCATAAGACTTTTTCTTTTACAACTTTTAGGACTCTATGTACTGGCGAGAGTTTCGTGTTATTTCTCGAAGGGTTGGAGCTAACTGTTGTTGAGCCCAAAAAGACTGCATAATATCACCAGTAAAGCTATTCCTTTTCACCCATTTCAAGTTTTCAAATTTATTGGAAGTAGGAATGCTCGCTTATGGTAATAGGGGGCAGAGTCGATGAGCTCGAACTCGATTCCTTCTTTCTCAGATCAAAGTTAGTTTTCCTCCAAAAAAGGAGGCTTCAGCATCATGCCTTCCTAGTGCAAAAGGGTCAACTGGCACAGTTGTCGTATTCACAATGATGATTGAAACTTTCTGCCTAGCGACGGTTCTTTTCATGGCTAGCACCTCAGAATGACCCAATCTTTCGAACACTTAGATTCTCTTTCAAGAAACCTCAGTAGTAGTAGTGGCCATTTCAATTGTTCTTCTCCCTTGCATAGGTTGGTGTGTACAGTATGCAGGTGCTTCAGGAAGAGGATTATTTGCAGGAGCAATGGCTAAGAAGTCTACACTACTAAATTGAATAGTAGCTCTAACATCCCCAGTATTATAACAGCATTAGCTAGACGGATTTTGACTCTGTGACCTAGCTTCATGATGAACTGTGTGCTCTGAAGATCTATTTAATATAGAGAGCAAACAGATTATTCATAAAGACCTGATTAGCTTAGATTTAAATTTAATTTCATTGATAATTGATTTTTCATTTCAATTTTTATCATGTTTTACTGCTATTATATCTCAAATTCGACTAGCCAAAGATGGAAAGAGAATCTTATCCCCAGCGGAGTCGCCAGAAATCTGTGGGCTCCAAAAATTCGCCATCGACCTCTTGATGAAAAGAGTGTTTAAAGTGTCGGTGTAATTTTCAGAAGGTAGATGGAATAGTAGATAAGACACTGCCCAGAGATTTTGCCCTTATTTTGTGAGGACTTTAGATCTGTTTGGGGTTTCTAGCACCTATAGTTAATTACCCCTCTCAATGTTGAGAGAACTTTCGATTAGTCATTAGATCGCTAAACGCATATATATAGTATAACATGTGGAATTTTGAAATTTAGAATTTATGAAATTCATTATCCTTAGCTTAAAGCGGATGGTTGGGAACGATGACGCCTGATCTAGATCCCATCCACATCCCGGGTCCCATCCTACCACTTAGTTAGAGGTAGTGACGCCCGGCCGTGAAGGATCCTTAGTAGCCATGGGTTGTGTCGCCCGAGGAACCTTAGACTTGGGGTGGTGTTTGTTTAAGAGACCGCTTAAGTCCACCTTAATCGAGAGGGTTTTTTGCAGTGCACTATAATTCAACCCGCGTACAAAGTCATGGGGATAAGAGCTACGCCGTGGACGTAATATAATGGTGTCATTTGGCAACCACCGACCGGGAGGACTGTCAGAATCGATCATGATGCCTACCTCTGCCAATACGCCAGAGGGCGGGACCACATCCTTGGCGATCATCAGAGAGAAATATATTTCTGCATTGATTTGACATTATTTCCTTTGTAGTGAAGTTTTTTTAATTTGTCACTTCTGACAAACAGTTGCGGAAGGTGGATTTTGTTAGATTTTACTTTACGTTTTTAGAAATTGAATTTCATTTAATAATTTAGAACTTAGTAATTTATTTGATTTTACATTTGTATTGATACTTGACTTTGACTAATTTGATTTGAACTTGCAAGCATATTTTGATGATGAATATTTCCTCCGGTTGAAATCTCCATTCAACATAAACCATCATCGGGTGATTTATATGAGATCTGTAATTCTATTAATTTAATAATAGATCGATCGGATATCATAAAAAAATTAAATTTTTATGATTAGGTTGAAGATATTATAATAATATTATTAGATTTTGGTTTTGTTATCCAGCCCCAAAACCCAACTGAATCAACTCACGCAAAGATCCTCACACTAAGTTTAAGCATTCAACATAGTGTCGAGGCTCATGCGGGAATTTGATCGATTTGGTTAAGCATTTGATTTTATTTAAAGGCTTGCACGTATTTCAAAGCACTCAAATTAAGTGTGACATCACTTCAAAATAGAAATGAATTTATTTCCTTCAAGTATTTGCATCTATCTCTAGGGCACTCTAGTTGGATACGAGATTACCCTCATTTAAGTACATGCATGAGTATAGTTTATTTAATTATACACACATATCACGAGATGTTAGTTGCAGATATATGTGTGTCCCATAATACATGCATGAATAATCTCATTTAGAAGTAGTTGATTATCCGTATGTATTTGAACACAAGCTTTCAATATAGAATTTGCATTGAAATACATGCATGTATTTCACTTTATGATTAGCATAAGCTTCAAGGAATCAAACTTAGGTACATGCCCATTTGGATATGGGATGCCTCGTTGTGCATGTTGTATATATTTTGAATTACTGGCACATGTTTCAACATAAAGAACTCATATTATCAAGTTACTTTAAGATATAATAAGCCTTTCTTAAGTGATTTGTATGTGTTGTTTACAAACAAGTACTCAAATGTCTTGTAAACTATCTTATAGATTTCATTTGAGCTTAGTTCTAGTTTGAAGATAAGTACTCAGATGCACTGTGGTTTCAACATGCTTCAACCCTGAGTTCAAATACAGGGTCTACATGTTCTTTGAAAGATACTTTCATGCTTATGATGAGATATCCAATTTTGTTCTCACTTGCGGATAGATTATCGAATAATGTTCTTGCATGAAAAGAATCCTCAAGGTTTTACAAGTTGATGTTTGTTTGACTCTTATTCATGCTTTTAAATGAGCCACTTTATCTCATTCTTGCTTGTAAGCAGGCTATCAAGTTTAATTCTTGCTCCTAGACTAACTATCAAATGCAATGTAGCTTTTGCTTGTATAGGTTAAAGAGCTCTTAATGTTATCCCAAATTTCACTCAATTTTCATTTTAATTTGATTTTTTTTTGCTGGCCCATTTTTTTTTAAAAGGAGTTTACATTTCATATTTGATTTAGTATCAATTTCATCCTTCATTTAGGTTTTAAGTGTCTTTTTATTATCTCTTGTTGGCCCAGATTTTGATGAAATTTCAACACCTCCTAGGGAGATTTCTGCCAGTCTACCCAGCAGGAAGACATGCATGAAACATTAAAAGCTCAAACCTACCCGTCTAAAAGACGCGCATAGGCCTTCAATCACCTGTATGAAATCAAATATACAATATTTTTGTACATTCATGCATTTATACAATATGAATGACACAATCGCAAAATCAATGAGGATCGACGATGAAATTTGCAAAGCCCCTTTTTTTGGATTTTCAGCTCTCTTTTTTTTTGTAATTTGGTGGGGAGGAAGAAAGATAGGATAAGAGCTGGAGCTCGGGTAGGCAGCAAATTGGACAAATAGAAGTGAGTGAGAGAGAGTTCAGCAGGTGTTTAGTTGAGAGAAGGGGTTTGGTTCGACTACTGTAACTGGACCGGGGCGGGAGGAACGACTGGACGGGGGATTGCGGCATAGCTAGATCTTCGATCGGGAGAGTAAGAAGATGAGTGCGGCAATAAAGATGTTGCAGTTCAAATTCAGCACAACAATGGGAGCGAGAGAAATGAAGGAAAATAGCAAGGAGGCCGGCGAGAAGGCTCGTGCGAACTGGAGGGAGATATTGGGATGAGCCGTATGAAAGAGAGAAGAGGGAGATCACGTCGTCGTTCAGGATGGACGGGAGGAGGAACCGAGAGGTTTGCTCGCTCGGCACGAACGAAAAGGTGGGATCGGGAGGAATCTCATGTGGCTCATTTCCTCAGCTAGGAAGGATGGAACGGTAGAAGTCTCCTTGTCGCTCAACCTGAACGGGAGAAGAGGGTTGCTGCTCGCAAGCTGCGTGGTTGGGAGGAAGGAACGGACGGGTAGCCGCTCGATTTTGGAGGCTCCAACCGAGAGCTCTGTGCGGCGCGTGTGGGATGAGTGGAATGAGTGGGATGAGTTAGGGCTAGGATTAAGAGCTTTATATAGCCTTAGGGTTAGATATAAATGGAGATTTATAAAAGCTTCTCTTATTTAAGTGTTTAATCAATGTTAATTCAAATATTTGTGATGACATAATCATATAGTTAATAGAAATGTCAATCTTAGGTTATTCCAATGTCAATACACGAATTCGTTCACGACGGAGGCCGTTTGGTTCGGTGTCGAATCGCTCAATTTCGCTCAAAATGCGCCGCTGACCGCCACATTCGTGCGACTCATCCAATTGAGTGCAGCTTTTACTTGATAGATTTTGAAAGCTAACGCAATCAATTTCAACGGAGGTTTTTGGTTTCGCGTCGACCTCTCGACATCGCGCAAGCAAATAGCTCGATTGTTTTATCGATTGCTCTTTAGATTATGCAATATTTATATTTTGATCAATTTCGACGTTCTGAACGCGACGGCGAAGTCCGTTCGTCGATCGGAGGTCGTTTCAACTATTTTCAGTGACGTCCAGTGTATTTTGAGCCCCGATTTGCGCACTGTTACCTCCGAAGTCTGTCGAATTCAACTTGTGGGCTTGTCTTGATTTATGACACTTATGTGGAGGTCAACCGTTCTTGTTTTATAGTTATATAAATATTTTGAAATGCTTGAAATTATGTAGAAAATATAAACCCTCTTTCAACAATAAACTTAAAGTCTATCAAGTTATGCATATTCTTGAACAAGATATCATCTTTATAAAGTATGACCATAAATCTCACTTAATCTGATCCTTCTCTTTTAAAGAATTGAAGTTGATGAGTGTAAAACTTTTGGGAATAATGATACAATTAACATAAGTTTAAATGTAAACTCTTAATTTGAAATTTATACACTATCACTAATTGAAGAGCCAATCTTTTATATATGATATAGAGTTGACAAAGTCTGTAATGCAATGAATATTTAAATAAATTAAAGCGTTGCACAAATTATGAGTTTAATCCTTTGCAAGCTAGCATACAAAGTTGACAAGTTTTAAAATGATATAATGAAATCACTATCTCGATGATGGCCTTGTTGAAAGTTAATATCAATTGGAGGAGGCTTTTAACAGAATTCTTATAATTCTATGTGTGAATCATTTTATGCTTAAATTAAGTTAAAAATATCAAAAGCTTTAAGAAAATTCTAACATTCAAATGTCTAAAAAGAATTCATCATTTTAAAGTTTAAATTAAAAATTCTATCCACTTTCCATAGTAGTTTGTCGGATGTGATAAGTTTAAGATTAACTTAAACTCACAAAAAGTCAAAATTATATCAAGTGTATATTAATGATCACACTCAATCCACCATATTAATGATCACTCTCAATCCACCTCATGCTAGTAAAGATGTGACCAAAACTATATTGTTAGTTTTTAGAAGAAAATAGATGAAGTTCTATATGGAAACTAGCATGTCAACATTGTAAGTCATGAATACATGATGAAAGAAATGTAAAGCTAGTGTTAATAATTGAATTTGTTCTGGGATGGATATGATTAGCAAAAAGATCAACTAAGTGATAAGATATAACCTAGTAAAACTGAAATATATGGTTAAAGTTTTTTGATTGTAAAAGATAATCTCGTGCTTGAAAATAATTGGCCATTAAAGGTTTCTTTTGCTATTGTTTAGATTAAACACCTCGTGTTGATGATTGAGAATGCTTTTGAGCTGGCTTTTGGTGATTCTGATTGATCTGCCTTTTTCAAACAGGTATCTGGCGTCTACTGGTGGTACAAGACAGCTAGCCATGCTGCAGAATTGGCAGCCGGTTTTTATAACTCATGCAACCGTGATGGTTATGCATCAATTGCGTCAATGTTTAAGAAACATTTCGTTAATTTAAACATACCATGTACTGATTTGCATGCTGTGAATCAGCAAGCTGGGTTCCCTGAAGCATTAGCAGATCCGGACGGCTTGATCTGGCAGGTAACATAACTATGAAAGATTTTTTTTAATGCAACTAAGTTTTTGCAAGTTTATCCTTTTGCATTTCTTGCAAACAAAAAATCAATTTGGCAGAATGTCACTATTTATCAGTGCTCATTTTAAGTGGACATGATGCTTTCTCAGATTTTTTTATAAAATTTAAAATTCGTCTTCAGGTATTGAATGCTGCATGGGATGCTTCCATACCTGTAGCAAGCGTGAATGCTTTCCCTTGCTATGATAGGGACAGCTACAACAAAATTTTAGAAAATGCCAAGCCACCGAATGATCCAGATGGAAGACACCTGTCTTCATTCACTTACCTCAGGCTCAGTCCTGTCCTTATGGAGGGATGCAACTTATTAGAATTTGAGCGATTTGTAAAGAGAATGCATGGTACATCAGACTATCCTTCATTTGCTAGAATTCCTTTCTTGGGACAAAGCATTAGTTCATTTTAGTCTTTTGTTATATTTCATACAATTATGATTTTTGATATTGTCTATTAGAGGTATTTCTAGGTCCAAAATGCGAGAAAACGTAAGGTCATGTGGCAAGATTTGATTCAACTTAATCAGTCTCCTGATAAACAGAAAACTCATTAACTATTTCTAAATAGTAAGTCTGCAACTCATGAATGGAAAAAGAGATTATTGATGAGTTTTAACTGATGCATTTACTTAATAATAAGCTTGATGTGTGATACAGGATGTAGGATTTGTAATGCAAATCTAATATGTGCTATGAAAGATCATCTAATGGTCATACAAAATTCGTGGGACATAAGATATTAATCCAAATAGCTATTAATTATTTTGATGAAAATCGAAAGCATGATAGAGTTCAATTCATATGAAATAATTGGATTTCTACCAGAAATTATTGGTTAGAATTAGGATAAAAAAGCTGCACACATGATTAAAATTCACACAAACTATAGAAATTCAAGCTTTCAAATTTGATTAAACACATTCTCTCTTCAAATAAATAATAAAAAACATAAAGAAAGAAGGGGGGAAAAATTCAATAGAAAAGCATACCTTGCACTAATACAATGAGAAAAATTCTTCTAAAATTCTTCATGTCTCTCACTCGATCAAATCCTAGAAGGAATTGTATATTGAACTAAAAATTTATTTGGTGGCCAATGACTTATGTGCATGCTTTTGACCACCATTTATAATTATTAAATTAATTAATAATAACTTTTGTTGACTTAATATTGTAGTCTAGTTATGTCATGACCTGACTCAAAAATTTAGAGATATCAAAATGGGAACAGACTGTTGGATGAAAAGATCTTAATAAACATATATAAATTAATACTAAATACAGAAATGATATAAATTCAGAAAGAGCCAACTAAAATCCACTACCTTGTTTGATCTACATACATTAAAAGTTAGAATTTCTTTAATACAAAATAAAAACTATTGCAATACCTATCTCCAGTAGCTCATTGACATCTATAAACGAAGTCTCTTCTATTATTCATTTAACTTATTAAATGATCACTTGAAAAAACTTGGAACAACTAATGTGAGTTAAAAACTCAATACCTAAATATATTTATAAATTATAATAATTCAAGAAATTAGAAATAATATGCATAAACAGTTCTTGCAACGATTTAGCATTAAAATGTTAAGTAATAATTACTTTAAAGTGCACCTTAGAGCATGACATTTAAAAAAAAAATTCAAACACACTCAAAAGGATAGGAATTCATTTTTATTTTTTTTTACGTGCATTGGTATGTTGAGTCCTCAACTAGTATTATAAGGGGGCTGAACTCTATCCTCAAAAGCATGCACATGTAGTCATATAAGCATATGTACCATACTTATTTCCTTTACATCAAATATTTATATTAACTTCATATACTTGTGTGAAAATCATTTGAGCTTTAAAAAGATTAAGACATTAAACCAATGCATGCACTTTTATAAAAGAGATTTGAGATTAAATGCATAAAGTGCATTTAATCTAAAAGAAAGAGATAAATTATTATAATAAAGTAACATATATTGTTGAAGGTGAAAAGAACTTTGCTCTAGAGCATCTAAATGTTGTTGAAGGGAGAGTTGATCCTTTTTTTTTTTTGTTGCATTGCCAAAGTATCAAGTGCTATTAAACAAGTTGCTAAAGATGTGCTTGGTGAATCAAAAGGAAAAGCCTCTTTTAATAAGAATAGTGGTGGAGTCGAGTGCAAGAAAAGATAAGAAATAAGAAGATTGTTATAAAACTTGGTTTAGATGTAAAACTAGAGGGAAAGATATAAAATGTAGAGATTCTAAGAAAGCATATATGATGTAAAAAAATTTAGCTTTTAGTGATTTATACAATAGATTAGATACCAAAGAAGGTGAAAGATGTATGTATAAGTTATAACCAAAGAGAGATAGGAGAAGTAAAGACATACCAAGTGAGTGAGTAGGATGAAAATAATAAAGTGTTTTTCTTAGAAAAGATATTGAAAATAGGTGGATGAGGTATTTTAATAAACTTTTCAATGAAGGATCCGAAAGTACTGATTTTAGCAACCTTAATACCCTAAACTAGAGAATTTCATTTTATCGTCAGATTAGTAAATCGAAGTTAGTGAAACTTTAAAGAAAATGAAATGTGGAAAAGCGAGGATAATATTCCAATAGAAGTGTGAAATGTTTAGGAGATCAAGGAATTTCTTGGCTTACAAATCTTTTAATGTTATTTTAAAGACCAAAAAAGATGTCGATGAGTGGATAAAGAGTTTGTTGGTTCCTATATTTAAGAATAAAGGTGATGCACAAGATTGTGCAAATTATAGAGGAATTAAGTTAATGTGTCATACATTAAAATTATGGGAGAGAGTAATTGAGCATAGGTTACGATGTGATACGTAAGTTTCTCACAATCGGTTTGGTTTCATGCCGGTAGATCTACTGGATGCTATACATTTGTTAAGAGGTTTGATGGAGAAGCATAGAGAAAATAAAAGGATCTACATATGATATTTATTGATTTAGAGAAAGCTTATGATAAGGTCTCAAGAGATGTTCTTTGGAGAGTTCTAGAAGAAAGAAGTTAATATTGGTTATATTCAAGTCATTAAGGATATGTATACTAGAGTCACACTTGTGTCCAAACACAAGGAGGATTGACAAACTATTTTCTTATTTCAGTTGGATTACATCAAGGATCAACATTAAGCCCTTATCTTTTTACTTTAGTTATGGATGTTCTTACGAGGCATTTACAAGAAGATGTACCGGTGTATGCTTTTCGATGACATTCTTCTTGTTGATAAGACTAGAGGAGTCCAAGAAACTTGAATTATGGAGGTCAACTTTAGAGTCTAAAGGTTTTCGTTTAAGCATCTAAAGCGAATATATGGAGTGTAATTTTAGTTGTAGAAGTTTTAGTGATAGTGACTTTAGGTGATCAAGTCATTAATAAGAGTGAGATATTTAGGCTCTATTGTTCAAAATGATGGTGAAATAGATGGAGATATTATTAGTAGAATTCAAGTTGGATGGTTGAAGTGGAGGAATGCATCGGCCTATTATGTGATAGAAAAGTTTTAAACTTAAAATTAAGGAAAAAATTTTATAAGATGGTAAGACCGCAATGACTTATGCGAATGTCCAATAAAAGAAAACATAAGACTAAGTTAAGTGTTACGGAGATGAGGATGCTCGTGGATGAGTGGATTTACCCTTAGAGATAGAATGCAAAATGAGTATGTTGGGAAAAAAGTTGGAGTAGTGGTAGATAATATTAGGGAGAGTCGCCTTAGATGGTTTGGCCACATAAAGCGCCGTCATGACTGATTAGGAGAGTAGATGCATTAGATTTTCCTTATGTTAAGAAAGGTAGGTAGACCTAAAAGACTTGGTTAAGATGTAAAAAAATGATCTTAGTATACCAATTAAATGAGAATTTGACACATAATAGGATACAATGGAGACGAAGGATTCATGTAGCCGACCCCACCTAGTGGGATTAAGGCTTGTTGTTGTTGTTGTTGTTGCACTGCCAAAGTAATGAAATCCATCCCACTAGGAACACAACCTGAAAAAGAAATGATGAAAAGATAACAATCCCATAGAAGAAGAGATAAAGTGGCCACTTCTAAATAGAGAGATAAAATGTGTAAAAAATGGCATTTCACCTTCTGTAGCAGATCTATAAAACAATCATTCATATTTGAAACAACTAAGCATCTCTAAAGAAAAGGGATCTTTATTCTAAAATCTTATAGCAAACTTGCATGAACTATGAGCAATGTTAGTTTGAAGTAGATCTAGATCTGAGTAGATGAAAACTGTTGTGGAATTGCTGCTTTAGTTAACTAGAAATGACAGGCATACTTATTGCAAGGTCTTTGATGATATCCTATGAAAACTCGGTTCCCATATTTCCGTTGAACGGCTACTTGGGTCTATTGTGTCTTACACTGCATTGTCCAACGTAGCACCTAACTGTTTTTGCATAGAATCTTTCGCTTGAAGGCATAACCATTAATATCCATACAAGTCAGATGGACACAAATAACTATTGAATAGTTTGCACCGTGTTTTTGTGTGTGTATATAATATTTTGGATGAGCTATACTGTGGACGTAAGCTTTGGAATTAAGCTAATCTTTTAACGATCTTCAAAGGACTTTGTAATTATCCAAGGCATTAGTTTTATGTTTATCTTTAAAATGAAAACCAACGTCTTCATTTTGTAATCATGGACAGACCAAAATGACATTTGGTAAGAAGTTGTATGAACACTTTTTTATTAAGCGTATGATTCAGTATGCATATGGAAAATAGTTTGCATTTCTATTGGATCTCGATCTTGTATGAGCTAAATCTGAGACAAGATTCTATATGCATGTATATAGACATCTGTACATATTCAGTGGATTATCTATTTCGGCATTTGGAAAAACATTAAAGAGGACTGTTGTGTTACATACTGGCTATTCAGAAAAGTAATCTCTTCAATGGCAATATGGTATATACTTTGATAGAAACCTGATAGACTAGATGTATAATAGTTGCACTAACACTAATTGTCGTCATTTATTTACTAATTGTGAGAAGTTTGGTCGTTCTTATATACTGTTTTTTCATTTTACTGCTTGACTTTGGCTTCCTCTCTTTGTCTCTCACAGGCGAAGCTGTTCTTGATCTGTAGTAGAAGCGGTTTGGGTAATAACTCACCATGAATATATTCTTGTCCTTTTTGTAGCCTATTTGTAGTTGTAGGTGCAGAAGAGAATCGATGATAACATCCATGACTGTATATTTTTTCAAATCATGTAACTCTATTTTTTAGTGTGTAGGCAAAAACAGCCTCAGTAATAGGATAGCTAATCCTCTATTTTTAGCCCTCCATCTCCCAAAACCAAAACCAGGAACTCTATTATTTCATAAGTAATTGAATTTAGGTATTATACAAAGGACTCTTTGTCACATGGAATATTATATGATCTTGCTCTTCTATTTTTGTTCAGAGAGCAACTACTACTTGTTATGAAGAAATTTGCCAGGTGATTCTGCTTTGATTCCATAATTGAAGGTATGGAAGCTCAAGTTGAGCTCTTGACTTGATACCTGACAAACACCCATCCATCAGCAAGAGTTGATAGTATTTAGGTTTGTTAATTTACATGTAGATTATTGATCGAATCGTTGTAATGATAAATCTCTCCTACAATGCTTTTATATTAATTGGTACCTTCATCAGTTTAGGGTTTCTCTGATTGTAACTATTTCCAACTTTAATTGTTTATCTGCTACAATTTGTTCCATCTATCTGTTTATAGTGTTTTAGAGATTTACTTTTCAATCTCAGGAGCCTTTCTTTATGAACCATTAAGATTCTTGTCAGCTAGTTTCTGTTATTTTGATTCATGCACTTCTACTTGTTCCTTGTTTATGGATTAAACATGTTTAAATAAAATTTTTGAATGCTCGATACAGGCAAATAAGATCAGGCATGGATCAATTTCTATTATTTAAAATTTTTAATGTGCTTATTTGTAATTTAGTTATATAATTTAATATATGAAAAAAATTTAGTTGTATAATTCAATAAAAGGAAAGGATTAACACTGTTTATCTTAATAAAAAAATGTTATGAGGATTTAAAAGGAAGAAGTTTGATGTTCCCAATGGAGTGACCAAAGCTTAAAGAAATAATTGATGATCACAATAAATGCTGTAGTTGATTTTACATTTTATTTTATAATTTAATTTTTGATGTTTTAATAGGGTTGTTAAAAGTCGATTCAGAGAGTGGCTCTAGATTAGCCTATAGCTCTAATTATTTAATATCAAGCTTATTTTTTGATTGATTTTTAGGAGATTGTTTTTTATTTTGAGCTGACTTGAATTATTTTTTTCTTTATTTTTTTTGACTTGAAATTGAATGAAATTAACTCATTTAATTAAGATAATTACAATTTAATAAAAATTTGATTATTAAAATTTAAAAAAATTAAATTGTGTATGAAATAAATATATATAATTTTTAATTATTATAAAGAATAATTCAATATCTTGCATATAATAAAAAAAATTAATTCTCTTGATTCAATTCAATTTTTGAATTAAATTAATAATTTTATGTACTAAATTTATCTAAAATACTAGCAAATCTATATTTTTTTTCAAATTAGCAATTCCCTAATCCGCTCAAAATTCGTTTATTTCTTTAACAAGTATATGGACGAAACTCATTTATCAATTTTTTTTAATTTCCTTATTTTTGGGGAAAATTAAATTTCCTTTCTCACATCTGGTTCACTGAGGCAACACCATAAAAAATAAAAATAAAAATGCCTTTTCAAGTAAACAAAAATACATTACATTACACTACGAATATATAGTACAAGAACTTCACAATACGAACAGTTTTCTTCAATCATTTATTTCAAATGGATCATCAGCTTTTCAGCCCTGCTTGTATGCATAACAAACTCAGAAATAAGCGGATAAAATTATTGCCCCACTTATTGGGAGCTTCAATCACTCAAACCTTAAATAATTCCTGAACCCTCCCATCAAAAAGGAAGTTGACAAACAGTACTACATTCGGCAGACAAAATACTACAAAAAGCGCAAATACTACAAATATAATGAATTTTCACAACCGTTATGCTTTAAACTTCTGCGAGATCTTCTCTACGCTTTCTCTGCAATCATCAAGGACTCTTCTTGCTCTTTCACCAACGTTTGAGCTGGCAACAGAAGCACTTTCCTTGAAGGTTTCTACAGATCTGCCAGCCTTCTGAACAATCTTGGCTTGGAGCTCTGCCACATGCTTCGAACTCTCAGATGCCTGCTGCTTGAGAGCTGAAATTAAAGTAACTATGGTTTGAATTATGTTCTTGATCACGCTTGAAGATTTGAGTTTTGTTTCAGTAGCCATTGCCTTGAGTTTCTCGACCAAATTTTCTCCTCTGGTAATGGTTTCATCAAGTGGAGGCTGCTTCCCAGCTGAAACCCATGTAATGCCAGTTGCGGCGTCTTCTTGGAGTTCTTCGTCAACTAGGACTGTGATTCCATGTTTTACCCATCTTTCCCTAGCCTCCTCAAGAGCTCTTGCTAGCTCCCTAGCTCTTTTAGCCTCCTCTTCTGCCCATGTCCTGGAAAAAGCAAAGTAAAAAAGTTGATAGAAAATGTCCAAAGTCTTCACAAACTAGCACTTTGTTGTAGCATTTCTTTACTAAAATATAGACCTCAAACTTGTATAAAATGGAACAATGTTCTACAACCCATAAATATTCTAACAACAAACTTTTATCCAATGACGTGGATCCGCTACATGAATCATTCTTCTCAAGTTCTCATTTAATTCTAATAAAATAATATTATTTTTAATACTACCTAACCTAGTCTTTCTAGATCTTCCTCTACCTTTTTTAACTAGGTCAAATCTAAAACATCTACTCTCCTAACTAGGCCATCAAATAGCCAATATTTTCGGTGAGCAAATCATCTAAGATGACTCTAATATTATCTGGCATTGGAGCTACTCCAACCTTTCTAGGTATATATTTGTTTCACATTTTATCTCTAACTGTAAAGCCACTCATCCACATCTATACAACATTTAATTTTATGCTTCTCTTTTACTAGCCAAATAGCATATTATAATTCATTGCCAACTGAAGTCACATTAAGAATGGAAGATGCAATGCAGCTAAATAAGAACTTCAATAAGTTAAATGAGAAACGTATCATTGACTGAATTATAGTTAGTTATGGGATTCATACCTAGCCATGGACAAAGCCTTCCGCTCAACTTCCAACTCATATTGCAACTGAACGACTAATTGATTCTCACTTTCTGTTTCTTTTCGAAGTTTGTTAATCTTTTCACGTTCAAAAGATATTTCCACCTTGTTAGTCATAAGCTCTTGTAACTGCTCTTCTACTTCACACCTCAGTCTCGAGAGGACTTCCATTTCAGATTTCGCAGCAGCTTGCCCTCTAAGGAGAGCATTGTTTTCTTCCTCTCTTTCTGTTCTTATTCTTTCCAATTTCAATCTTGCTTCCTCAACCAGTTTCTCCATGGCATTTATCTTCTCCCTTTCCTTCACAAGTTCTTGCTCAAAACTAGCATTAAGATCTTTCTCAACCTGCGCAACTAGAGCAGTATGTGCATTTACAGCAGTTTCTGCCAATGATTCCGCTTCGATGCGTGCAAGTTCCTCGCCGACAATCTCAGCAGCTTCACCAGTGGCAAGAGCAATGGCGGCTTGGGCCTTTGTAACAGGTTTATTGGGCTGAAATAATCTGGTATAACCTATGATTTTTTATTGTTGAAAGAAAAGGAAAGTAAGAATAGCATAATTCCGTACTATAGTCATATAAAGGGAAATATATTAGTATGGAAGTAATACCAAAAGCAAGAGATATAATGCCCTGTTCCCCTGAAGACAAGTCTGCTAGCAGTGCAGGCCATGCACCTGAGTCTATTTTCTCGATGTCTATGAAACCAGATGTCTGGTAGAGAAGCTGTCATAAAAGAATGATAAGAATTTAAAAGAGTATCACAGCACGAATTGAACCTAACTAAAAAAAGATTGATGAGCTTGAAATGCAGCATCTTCCAATTACATTTTTGTCAACTTCCGGAAGTTGTTTTTTCTCTAAAGCCATCTTCCAGCTCACAAGATCTTGACGTGAAACAGGGCTGCAAAACAAGTAGTCAGCTACAAACACATGAAATGTTCTTTTGAAAGACTACCAAAAAAATACGTGAGCTCATGCACTTTTTCCTTTCTTTTTTTTTTTTTAACTTGCATGAGTTCGCGTAGTTATACCTTTCAGGGTGAAAGAGAAGGGGATCTTGATTCTGAAGGGAAGGGTCACTCGTATCAGAACGTGAAAGCTTGCTAAATATTATTCCAGCCTCCGCTAAGCCTATGACATGAATTGGGACAAGAAAACAAGCGGCCATCAAGAAGAGACAGAAGCATCAGCTTTTGATATGAATGTATTCCTTCTTAAAAATCCAATTAATCTATATCAGCAAATAACAAATCTTCACCTTGAATGCATGAGAAATCTGGGTCATCAGGAGTGATATCATCAAAGGCAAGCTCAGTGACATTCTCTATGTACATAGCCGGATACAATTTTGACCATGTATTCCTATGTAGGATATCATAAGTTAATAACTTAGGCACCTAACATAATATTATATTCTCACGTAGCATGTCTTTCATTACAGAAAAATCAAGCGGGCTGAAAAATTCAAGCTGCACAATATAAATAAACAAGGAACATTTTCATGAATTCAAATATTAGTCTCTAGAAAAAAAAAGGACCTGGAGAGGGCACTGCTTGCAGAAACCAACCAACGAGCATACTCCCTACGTGTACATAGATCTCCAGGCTCAACATTAGGCTCAATCACCTAGCGATGAAGTTCGTAATGTGAGATAGTATAATTTAAAGGTTTATGTCAAGCCCCAACCACGACTTAAAACAGTTATTAAGCTATCAACACAATAGAAACTGCGATATTAAACTAAGCATTAGTCTTTGTTATCATAAATATTAAGGTAAATCAAACAAATAGCTACAAATATTAAATGATTGAATGAAAATCACAACAAAAACATGCTTCGCCTGTCAATATGAAATAATCATATTTGAATTTAACTCTGTTCTCTGGTGAACATATGACAAATTCAACCTTCCATAGGACTTCATATTGAAAAAAAAAAAATCCTATAGATCCAATATTAAAATTCACATTTTCGCCAAGAAATTATTATGATGACAAATTGTAGGTATATAGTGCAAAGAACAAGCATAAATGCCTAGAAGTGAATTTTATATGTTATACCACAGAAGCAATAACTTTAACCAAAGCATAGAAAAAATAAAAGCTATCTGAAATACATTAAGATACCTTCAGAACTTGCAAGGCTGTGAAAGCCTGACTTTGAACTTGATCAACTACTGCAGGAACAAGAACCTTTCCTAGAGGCACCTGCAATACTGAAGAGACGAGAGATGGAGCAGGCACGCCAGTAAAAGAGAATGATTTCTGAGGAAGTATTGACTCAAATGTAGAGTCCTTGTTACTTTGGTTATAGATGCTAATATTAGGTTCATTTCCAGTGTGATTAGCATATACAGGAACAGAATATGCTATAGAGGTAGTTTCCTCTAATTTATACCCTTCCTCAGCATTGATTGAATCAGCAGAGAAAATTAAGGCTTCTTTTTTACCAAGATCTGAACCAGAACTAATGCCGGATGAAACAGTATTAACTGAAGAATGTTCAACTCTCCCTGTTGTAACACCTTCAGGGGAAAGCTGCAATAAACTACCGTCAAGAAGATCATCTCCCCTAGAAACAAAAGCTACATTTACACCTTCAAGACTGAATTGAGAGGCAACAGAACTACTTGACTCCTGAAGTGTACTACTTAAACTCAATGGCTCCCTAGGGGAGCCTTCATGTTCACTCAAAATATCCATGGGATTAAAGGACTTGACAAATTCATTGAGACTTGGATTTCCCTGCTCAGTGGCATAATCAGTTGAAAAAGTGTTCATGGATAACGAGTCAAAATTATTGGTCAACATTCTCGTTATGGCTGACAATTGAACCTGAAGTACCAGAAAATACAGTACTCTCTGACTCCATGGTATTCAGATCATCAGGGATTAAATCAGTTGCATTGTTTTCATTAAATTCAGGCAGGAAGGGTTTAGAATCAGGGAGTACAGAAACATCATTAACATCAGTTTCAATTTGCAAGTCATCTTCATTTGAAGCTTGGTGAAAATTATCCACGGATCCACTTCCATCACCAGCAAAGATTTCAACCGAAATAATATCATGTTTATCCTCAGTAACATCACAAATTTCTAGCGGAGGAGAAGGGTCCTTGTTTATACCTGACACAGAATCTGGAATATGGTCATTTATCTTGTTCTCTTTGTCAAGTGAAATTGCACTAGTCCCATTTCCATTCTGAACGATTTCTGCACTCTGATCATCAGAAGTCAACAAAACTTCTTGTTCAGTTGTTAAGGGTTTCATCTGTTGTTTGACTCCTGAACCAAAGATCAAAAAGCTACTTAAGCAAACAAGAAAGCAGTGTGAGATAAAGAAGGTAAGGGATCAATTCATAACCTACTAAACTACTTAAGAATAATATTCCTCATATCAACTTTAGCTTCTTAAATGCCAAAAATATTGTCCATCCATACCAGAAGTATTTGTGCTGGTTCTGCTGCGAAGGGACAATGTTGCAAAGGTAAGTCCACCAAAAAGTAGTAGTCCAGCAAGCCCTGCTCCCAGCATCCCTGAAATAGAGCTACTACAGAAGTGTCATTAGTACTCCAAACATTTAAATAAACTAAAAATGAAGGACTTCGAACATTCATAGAAAAATTAATTGCTTAGAAAAAACATTCTGGTATCTGAGATGCTCGTATCAACTATTCGACCAGAAAGTTGTCATATAGGATTACAGGAAGCCTAGAAAGCTTTTTGTGAGATTTACATAGCATACAATCTTATGCATTTACATATTTAACACCTAAAGTTTGATATTTACAAATATAGCACTTTTTATGTATGAAAAGGTGCATTTCACTTTTAAAAAATTAATGATGATGCTATTTTTGATGTAACATAAAAGATTTGAGTGTTATTTATGCAAATATGAAAGTTTAGGTGTTAAATATGTAAATTTATAAGAATTGTGTGCTATTTACATAAATGCCTCGTTTTTGTATGTTTATTATCAAACGCCAACAGCAATTAAAATCTATGTATGGATTTGCAATTAGAAAAGAAGATAACATGTTCATGAAAGTCACATGCTGAATCAATGAAGCAAATCATTAAAAGAGTACAATAATAATAAGAAAAATCTGATAATAATAGAATTAATTGAATGAGATAAAGGAACAAGGATTTGATGATACAGAAATGCTCTTTTTGCCATGCACCCCCCTGACAAGGAATAGCTAGTGAGTTGCTAGAACACTGAAAGGCACCACAGGGCAATTTCTAGATAATAACTAAAACTTTGAAGTACAAGCATAGCAAGGAACTGGAACAAAATGAGATGTATCGCCTAACAAAGAGCATAGACAAGCTATCAAGAGAGACAAACCATTTGGGACAATATAATAGCAAAACCTCTCGGAATGATTTAAAGGGAGAAGTCAGACCAAACTGAAAGTATTATATGACTATTGGGGCACATGTAAGTTAAAACATACCGAATCAGGCTAAGAAAAAAGCTACAAATGATAACGATAATTTAAGAAACCGATTGAGAGAATAAAATAAGTAAAACAAATGTGGCCAGTCGCAAGTAATCTGTACAGAAATGAGAAGGAAGATAACAAGAACTAAATGGTTGTGGGGAAACCAAAAAAGGCAGTCCTTTTTTTATCAACAAGATAATTGATTCCTAACACTTCTTGCTACCTTTTCTACAAGCCCTACACTTCAACACACTAGTAACTCCAACTTGAAGACACCCAAAACCCATATTGCATGGGACAAGCACCAATCTAGCTCCAAACATCATTTTTAGCATTTGAAGCTTTAATCGGAAACCCCATTGCCTACAAAAGCGCCCAAAAAACATATCTAGCTCCTGCTTTTACCACCTATATAATTCTTTCTAACTATATTCTAAAATAAACCAGTAAAATTCTTGAAATCAAAGATAGTTAAAAGCCCAAAAAGAACAGCATTAAACAAATATCAAAAGACCCAATTCAATCAACTCGAACAGAAAAAGAAGCACTCACCTCCAGGCTCTCCCTTTCCCTGAGAATTCCCCCCGCCATCGCTCTCCGTACCAGACCATCCGGCAAATGAGTCAGGTAACCTATTGCCGGCGCTCCAAGATTGTCCTTCCCTTCCATCATTTCCGTTCCGTCGATAAGCGCAGGCGAGAACGATCCGGCGTCGAGATAACCGGAATCGGATCCGAAATAAGACACAAGAAGAGTCTTGGCACCGACAGATGGATCGCACCTGGAGCGAGCCAGGAAACAAGGAGCTGCACAGTGACGCCATTTCTTCTATGGAGGTGAGCTCAGTCGCAGAATCACCGAGGAATTCTAGGGCTCTTTTGAGGAAGTAGAAAACATCGAAGTGGAAGAATTTTGATGATAAGCACTTGCAGTTGCCTCTGTCTGTCCCGGATATGCCTAATCTTAATTGTCTACAATGCGGGTCGGGTTTGAGTGACGTTGACGTTGACCTGTATCGGATCTAAAATGGACGGATTTTTATTATTTTTTCTATTTGTCATCGCTATCGAGTTGATATCGGGTCAACTTTGAATCTCCAAAACCTTTTTTTATTATTATGTTGAGCTGCAAAGAGACAAAATTCAATTGGTGGATTCTATTGTTTAAATAGTTCCCATTAGTTAAATTGTAAATGGCAATCTATTATTATAGTAAATGGGAGAAAAAGATGAAAGTGATGATAATTTTTGAATTTTAAATAATATATATTCATATTCTAAATTATTATTTTTATGCTTGTTATTTGTTAGATTTGAAATATCTCACATATGTATGAAGAGATAAAATAACAAATACGAATGATACTTGAAAATCTCAAAAGAAAAATACTATAAGATATTATTAAACTCAAATATATTTCTTAATTTGAGTTCGAACATACAAAGGCATGATTTTCCTTATAACTGAAGAAGGTGGGAATGCATAGTAAGAATTCAAGCTGTTGGAGGCTATCTCTTGAACTGGTAGTAGAGGATGCTAAATATTGATGGCATTGACGAGGAACAATATTTGTAAGTGCTAGCAAATAGTACAGATCAGTGTCCATAGTTAGACATCATATATGCTACTTGATGGTGTTGGTGAAGGCCAATGATAGCAAAATATTAATAGACAAGAGGTTAGGTGATGTTAGTCATTAGGCACTAGTGTTGTAGGTTAACTTCCATTGATGAAAGAATGATTGACATAGATTGTCATGTTTGATAATTGTCATCTAGTAAATCTTAAAATATTGGGACAGTTCATTAATGGCTCTTAATGCAATTAGAGCTTCAAAATTCTATTGAACTCAAGAGTGATCAAAGCTTAGAATATGAAATAATGAGGAAAATTATGATATATTTATAGAATTTAAGATGAGCAACTTAGTATTTATCCAGAATTATCATAAAATAATTTTTCATTCTTATTAACAATGGAGCACCTATTAATGGGTAGGATTATGACTTGATTTAATCCAATTAATATGATATTTAAACTTATTAATAAATCTGAATTAATGATATGATAAATTGTTAACATTAATCCCTCTTATGTTATATATTTATACATCTCATATATGGGTCTTAAGCATGTATAATTTACATGAACTAGTTGTAAAAAAACTTATACTTGCATTGCTTAATCTTATAGTCTTGCTAATTATGATGTCTTCTATAGCTCACTTTCCAAGAATTTTTTTTATGTTAGTTCTCATCAGTGAAAAATACAAGAAGCTACCAAGTGCTTTTGTAGCATTAATTTGAACATATTTATTTTATATGCACGCATTAGTTATTTTATGGCTATTTATGTTGATATATATGTGAATGAATTGGCATTCATGAATTTTGTTGATTTTTTGATAAAATAAAATAAAAGTATTTTAATCCCAAAAGAGCCATTTTCACTAAGACCATCAAGATCTCAATCTCTTTTTAAATGTTTACAACAAACTCTAATATTGCTTCTATATTCTTCTTAATATAAAAGTTTAAAAGCTTATGGGTCAATTGGAAATCCATTCTAATAATATCATGGGTCATGGATTAAATATAGGTCATCACTTGACAGAACTTATTTAAAAGTTATTTGGATTAGATTTAGGTCAAGGTTGATTGAACTCATTAGTAGGCAAATTAGACAATCTTGCCCCATTGTTGATTCAAATAACTTATTTAACCAAATAGAACCTATCCCTACATAACAAGAACAATTCACCCTTAATATGCCTCTAAAATTGAATAAACTCTTAAGAATAATCAAATGCATGAATAAAATAATGTTGAGAAAAAAACATCAAAATATTTAATTTAAATATATAATGCTCTATTTATATGTCTTATTTATTTTATTTTATTTTATTTTTATACATGAAGTGAATGAGAAAATGGTTAATATGTTGACATGATTAATTATAAATGTATTTAAACCAACACCTTTCTTATTAGATATTAGTATTAAAATGCATTTTATTATAAGTTATTTAATTAAATAATTTTAGCTAATTATAATAATATCAAAATATAATGAAAAATATATTCAATAAATCAAAAGTTCTTACATAAATATTAAACCTATTTTTTCATTGATATTTAAATAATTGAAGAAAAGTTGATTTATAATCTTATAAAATAAATAAAAAAACATGTATTTTACTTTTAAAATAAATTTTATTTCTAAAACAATAATCTTATAAATCTTTAACTATTAATTACATTTCTATAATTTTTGTTAAAATTGGTTATATTAATTTAAAACAACTAAGTTTCATTACGGAGTCTAATACGTGTCTTTTGGAATGACAACATCTAAATGTCTTGATCTCATCAAGTCAAGAGCATGATTTGCATACACTATAATTGACTTGCTCACTTAATTTAATGTAGTAAATCATAGCTTGATCTCTATATATTAAGCTTTACATCTACACATTAGCACTCTCACCATAT
Organism: Cymbidium sinense; assembly: GCA_021442155.1. Lineage (NCBI taxonomy): Eukaryota > Viridiplantae > Streptophyta > Magnoliopsida > Asparagales > Orchidaceae > Cymbidium > Cymbidium sinense. The sequence goes on from CM038218.1 coordinate 178,396,185, forward strand.
CTCATGTTTAGGGACCACTATATAATATATGTTGGGTTGTCACATGAAATGAAAAAAAAAAAATTACTAACTTTAGATCAACATATGACTTCTTATGTGATATACTATACTTACACCATTTAGCCATTATGGGCTATCCAATATCATCATAGAGCTAAGAATCTCTTAGCATATTACATGCATAACTTTATAATGATAAGACCATATCCCAATTACTCCATCCCTTTTGAGTTAGTGCAAGCCCCATCTTGCTCGAATAGCCTCCATAACCCACTTGTATATACCTCTTTTTTACCCTTTTATCCCAATTTTCTAAGGATTTCCCTTTTTACTCTCTAGTGTACTTGAACTACTCATTATTTTCTTAGCATCCCATCAACCGCCTTTTCACTAGCCTTAGAATTCTTCACATCACCCCCATCAGAAGATGTTACATGATAAATTTAATCATTTTAATAAATTATTTACCTTTTATTAATAATAAAATTACTACATTAATTATATTAAATTTAAATTTATTTTATAAGAAAATAATCCATACTTATTATGTTTTATTAAATTATTTTTCATGATTTTCTATTAATAAATAATTCATCATTAATTATAATCTCACTAATGCATTTAATTCATTTCTTAAAATCTCTTAGACAGTCAATTATTAATTGTGTAATTAATATAATATACTTTGAGTTTTGAAAAAAAATCATGCAATTTGAAATTAAATCACTAATGATTGTCAATATTATTAATAACTTGTGTGTCATCTATCAATCTTATAGCGGTCTGCAAGTGTGCTTAATGTCATAATAGGGCCCATGATATTGAATTGCAATGTTAGAATGGTGGATCATGTGAGTTGTGTATCATGGGTTATTCATTAATTTGTCCTAGGATCAAATGGTTGTAGTTCTTGTCATTATAATAGATGTTGTTTTGATTTATTTAATAATGGGTTATTAAAAATGGAAAGGACATCAAACACCATGTCTTTTTAAGATCAATTATTAGACAACATTTTCTATTTATGATTCTTATGGTGACAATAACATGTCTTATGCCACATGTCACTAAGATATTAACGATGCACCTTAAATGGCTTTAGATTATGTCTCTTATGATGACACCGTTTGGTTGTACTCTTTCATATTGATATGATATTTAAGAAGTACAAATAATTCAACCCATGAGTGAACTGACATCAAAAGAGTAAATCTTAAATGCCCTTCTCATAAGCCTTAAACAAATGCAATCTACATAATAATTGGCTCAAGATCATAAACATCCAACATTTTTTTTCTTAAAAGTGAGTAAGATGATATAATGATTCTTCTGATCTCTATCTCATATTTAATAGTCCACAAATTCTTTTATGGCTAATGCACGCTAACAAATTTTGAAATAGTCCACATTATGAAGTTAGCATAAGAGATAAAGCTTCATATAAAAAGACATGTTAACCATCATAGTGGTCACTCTTTGAAGGTCATAAAATGTATATATGCCACTTTACAAAATTGTTGATGTGGAGGTGAAAAGTAGTTCTAGAAATGGGTGACATTATCAGTGGAATCCAAACTCCCCTACCCTTTTAAGAGTGAAAGATAAAGTTTTTGAACTTTAGTGATAACTACTCTTTATTGATTACAAAGAGAAGGTAGTACTTGGTAGGAATACATGCTTAGCTCTCCTCTCATGTGAAGTTTTAGTAGTAATCTCTTAAGGAAAGTGTGAAGGAATAGATGAGTTAAGGAAGTTGAGCTACTCAACGGTTTAACCAACTCTAAAAGAGGAGGACCAAAATGAGTTAATTGTGAAACTGATGATCTTGTGGATTATTTTGCTTAGATAATCTTTCAACTACTAGAGTTGGTTTGAGGTGGTGCATTTACTAAATCTATTTTGGGGAGTCTAATTGTGATTATAAATATGATTAGGGAACTAGTTTTGATTTAAATTATTTTCTATGCTAACTACACCTAAGTAGATATTGGATTTGAATTTGACAAGAATAATATGGATGAACCTAACTTAAGGACAAGACCTAATATTAGGAATAAAAATTAGAATAATTTGGATAGATTTTGAACTTTTGAGATCTCTTGTAGAAACTATTACATCATGAATGTGATTAAGATAATTAAGTTAAAATATTTGATTTATGGAAGGGGTGTGTGTGTGTGTGTGCTTGTGTTAAATTATTAAAATACAAGTTTGCAAGGTGATCAATTGGATTTCTTACTTCAACAATTCAAAATAAGAGGAGCTTATTTTCCTTCCTTAAGGGGCTATTTGATAGTATATGAGATTTAGCTTGATTTAAGCTAAATTTCTCTAAATGATATAAAGTATCATTTTTGAATCCTACAATTTTGATTTACTAAATCTAAACTTTTTCTATATTTAACTTTAAACTTGCACTTCTCGCAAACTCATTTTCTCTTTCTCATATTGTGGTCCTATTGATGCCTTCACCAGAGAGTTTCCTCCAAGTTTTCCCTTCACCGCATAGTTTTCACAATGATCTTCTTGCTTTTTTTTTATTAATGAGGGTTTGTTGACCTCACTTTTAAAGTGCGTTCTCAACCTCCCTATCATAGATCTAGGGCTCTTATAGATACTAAGAGCTCCTTAGTCCTAAAATACTTCTAGTGATTAGGTGAACACTTAACCTAAGTCTAGATACTTAAAAGAGTTAGTCATAAGTGTAGGTCGTGCCTTAGGGATTTAGGGAGACTTACCTATCCTATGGACTAAACCCAATCCATGCTTTCCTTCTCAAGCCAAACCTCAAATTCAATCCAAAATACCAAATCCAAATCAAATTTCCAAAACTCATAATCAATCAATCCCATGATCAAATCAGATTTCCAAATCCTTCATAAACCCAATAATTAAATTCCATGGTCTTAACCTTAGCCAAATTCAATTCAATCCAAATTCAATTGATCTTCTCAAAGATCAATTAAATCCCTTAATCATTTATTAAATTCAAGTCCAAACTCAATTCCAAATGATTGAAATCTGAAATCAAATCCAACTCTCAAATCCTTCTTAAGCCTTATGATCCACTTTCATAGGCTTAGCCAAATCTCCACCCAAACCAAATCAAACTCAATTGATTTCTTTATAAATCATTTATTTCATCATTTATATTCACAAATATAAATGAAATCAATAGTCAAATGATCAAAACTAAATCAAACCAACACCCCACTTAACCTATATGGACCTACCTCCATGAGCATAACCAAATCTAAACCCAAATCAATCAAAATCAATTGATTTTCTCATAAATTAATTATCTTCAGAAATATAAATGAAACCCACACTCAAATGATAGAAACTAAATCAAACTAAAGCAAATTTCCTCTTAAGCCATATGGACCTACCGCCATGAGCTTAGTCAAAATTTTCCTTCAAATCATTCCAAACTCAAGTGATTTTCTCATAAATCAATTATATGTTCAATTATCTTTTCAAATATAAATGAAATATATATTTAAATAGCCAAAACCAAATCCAAAATCAAATCAAAACCTAATTTAAATCCTTTAAGCTAATTTCTTGGACTCTGCCAAAATCCACCTAGATCAAGCCAAAATCAATAGATTTTCTCTTGAATCAATCATTCCTTCAATCATCTACCCAAATATAAATGAAACTTACAATTATCTAGACAAATTGAAATCAACCCAAGTCAAGCCCAACTTGACCCTTTTAACTTGAAAATTCCAAATGAACCAAAACTCACCATAGCCCAAATTGATTGCAATTGGATTTATATTTTAATCCTAAGCTCATATATAAATTCAACTAAACCTTTATCGAGCCAAAACCAAGCCAATTGACTTATTTAGGTCCATTTATCCCAAAGTGGTCTAAAGAGCCCATATGAACTAACTTCTAATCCAACCAAAATTGGATTGAACCAAGCCCATTGAAACCTCATACCATGATCATTGGTCACCCTAGGATGATCAATTGCCTTGAATTGGGTCAAACCAAGTCAACTTGGTCATTTGACCAAGTCAACCCTTAGCTCATATGAAACACAAACTAGCCAAAACTCATCATACACCAAATCAATTGAAATCATTGATTCACACCAACTCATAATCAATGATTGAACATAACTTGACCATCAATTAAGCCAAACCAAACCCAATTGGCCATTTGACCCAAGTCGAACTAAATTTGCCTAAAAGGCCAAAATAGGTCAAATCATGATCCAACCCAAATTGATTGCAATCAATGGCTCAAGTTTAATCCAAATTGATTATTGAACTTGACTAAAGCCATAATTGAACTCAATTTGACCAATTGATCAATCTAACCCAACTTAGCTCAAATTGATCTAAAGGGTCAAATTGGCCAAAATCTAAATTAAACCTAAATTGATTCAAACCAAAGTCTACAATCATTTTAAATTAACCAATTGAACTTGAACCAACACCCAACCCAAGCCAATTTGGTCAATTTGGTCAAATTGGTCAACTTGACCCATTTGATTTCAAATGAGCCAAAATTAAACCTAGGCCAAATTGATTGAAACCATTTGAACCTAACCCAAGCATTGGTTTGACCCAATTTGACTAATAGGTCAACCCAACCCAATATGATCCAAATGAAGCCAAAACTCATGAAACCAACCCATGGGACTTTAAACCTAACCCGACCCAAACTCATCTTAGGTCAGCCTAAAACCAGCCCAAACTCAATTGGAGCCAAATCTCCCTTGGATATGCCTCCTCATGTAGGATTTTTTCAAAATTGGTAAAGTCCACTTTTCTATCTCCTTTGGCATCCATCAAACACCCAAATGGGGCATCACCTAACCCACCTAGCCCACCCTAAGTGGGCTAAGCTTTCCATGGACCAAAGGGAGGTGAGTTAATTCTCACCTCCCTCCCAAACCGAGATGGAAGAGCCATCAGCTATAGAAAGCCTTGAGACACCTCCCAAGCATTCCTCCACTCAAATCGAGCCACGTAAACCTGATAGGACAACTCCGGTGCTCTGACAGCGGTTGGCCAGCCGAAAAATGGAAGACGATCCTGTCCATCGACCTCACTCAATCGAGGGGTATAGCCCCTCAATTTGAATGGGAATTGATAGGCATTCATTTCGAGAGAGCTCCCCAAGCATTTTTGAATCTCTCTAAAACTCCCCAGAGCTTACCCAAGGCCTCCTCTCTCAGATTTCTTCTTCCCTGAGTGAAGCCAAAATAGGGCAACCTCATTTCATTCCTAACTTTGCAAATACCCCATCTAAATCAATTTCCTCCTACATACACCTTCCACATACCTCGTCAAAGCTACCCAAGCCATTTCTCGAGCTCCAAATCAACCAGAGGACGGACTTCGATCAAAGCAGAGATTCTAAAGGGGAAATCTTGGTCTCCTGAGCCAACCACTAGAAATTAACTAAATTTCTACTTAACAGGGATTCGTCTCTACTAGATGAAGCTACCTCAGGCGTATGAGCCATCAGTCTTAGCTCCAGTGAGGTAATTTCTTCAAACCGAGCTCTAGGGAGAAAATGTGTTAGAGCTTCATGAAGAAAATTTGCATGCGAGCCGATCCTAGCCATTGGATCTTCATGGATTCCTCACGCGAAGGTGTGGGGTTATTTTGGAATGAATCTGAGCTCAGGTGAGCTCGAATCGAGCGATCCATGACGGATGGGCTCTGTCGTTCATCATTCGCGGGAAGAGAGATCACGAGCCATCTGTTCCATGTGATTGGAATAAACAACCATGATTAGATCATGCTAGATCCTCTATTTAATCCTTCTTTAGCCATGGGTTTGATCGTGGTCATCCGATCACGAGAAATCAAATCTCGCCGCCATCCGAGTCAGTCGTGGATGTGACTACTTAAATAGTCAATCTCGCGACGCCATGTGGAAAGCACGTTGCATCAGAGCACAATGTGGCGCTGATAGAATTAGGCTTAATTAAGCTTAATTAATTAATTTTTAAGGCTAAAACTTCATAAATTCACCATAAATTGTTGAAAAATTAAAAAATGCAAACAAAGGCTCATTTTAAAGATATTTTAGAGATGAATCTATTAAAATTATCCTTAATTAATTTGAATAGTAATTTAAGCTTAATTAGAGTTTTATTAAAAATTTAATTAGCCTAATTACTTCATAATTAATTAACCAATTGATTTCAAATTTTTTGAGAGTGCTTAGGGGGATGACTTCTGCCTCCTCTATTTTTTTGGAATTTATTGATTGATTAAATAGAAAATTGATTGATTAAGCCCTAATTATATTCTTAACTTAATTAAGTGATAATTAACCATATGCACAGTAATTAATTAACTAATTGAACTCTTTAAATACTATTTAACAGTGGGGAGACCTAGAGAATCGAATTGGGGACTCCCTCCTAACTTTTTCCTTAAGTTTCCTTCACTTTTTCAAGAAAATATTAATTAAAGATTAATTAACTAAATAATGACTTAATTAGTTAAATTAAAACTCAAATCATACCAAATCTTGTTTGATTAAATGAGAGGGTTAACGGGACCTCTTTCCCATCCTTTTTCCCCTTAAGTCCATTTCATCTCAAAGGGATAATTAATTTGGGCAAAATTAAGTAAAGAGGAATTGATTAATGGATTAATGACTTGATTAATTAAATTAAAATGTAAAAATTACTGATTTTCCTTAATTGATTCATGGGTAGATCTTTAAGTATTTAAGAGCCTAAAGATAGTTAATGAAATTATGGTTAGCCCATATGTGTGGGAAAATCATAAGAGTAATTAAATAAATTCCTTAAGCTTAATTAACTATTAATTGTGAGTCAATTACATTATGCCCTTTCATTTCATAGGACCATTGACAATTTACTTTTCAATTCATTTGCATATCACATTGGCTTATAATTATTTAGTTAATTACTTTAAGGTAACATAGTTAAGGGTTAATTAATCATGTTAATTCATACCTTAACTTAATTAATCCATAAAATAAACCCAATTACCTCTCATTAAATCAAATTAATTTACAAACATGGAATGGGATTAGGATTAGCAAACTTCTTCTCACTTTCCTTAAATCAAATTAAACATGAAATTAAAAGTTACATTAAAAAGCTTTGGTTTGCTTTAAGTAATTTTATTTGATATGATTATCCTTAGGAATTAATTTCATTGAATGAAATCACATGTTTGTGTTTATTTATTCTTCTCCAATCATATTAAATGTTGTATGGCATTTGATTCATGCATCCATCTTTTGTAAAAATTAATTAAATCAAATGATTTCTTTTATGTCAAGCTTGCATGTGTTGATTTAAATTAAAATATGTGTAATTATTATCATTATTAAATCCAAATGTATTTTCTAAAGCTTATAAATGAATGTTTACATATGCTAGAATGCTATTTATAAATACATAGGAGATGTATGTGATTACAACTTAAGTGTATGAAGTGAAGTTTCTTTTCTTTCATTCATATTTTGATTTATGTAAGTAAGAATGTTAATGGGTATATAACCTAGACATCCCAGGAATACGAGGTTTAAGTAGCCCTAAGGAGGTCATTTGATTACCTCACTTCCCTGGTTTAACAACGGCACGTACTCCATTTGATTTCATTCTTATATACTTTAATATTAGAATTTAGATAAGATTTTACTCCATATGAATAAATGTTTCAATCAAATAAAAAATATAACTTTTGCATGATTTTCCTTTCTTTATTTATGTATACATCCATATGTATTTTAGAAAAGCAAATATTTAGTTTAGACATCATGGGAATACAAGGCTTTAAGTATCCCCAAAGAGGTCATTTGATTACCTCACTTCCCTAATTAATAATGGCATGTACTAGCTTATGCTCTTATACATGTGTGTGTGTGTGTACTTAATTATGGAATTATAACCCCTTCTCTTTTATAAAAAAAATACATGCATTTGCAATTGTTCAAGTGATTGAATTAACTGATTATGTGATTTAGAGCTCTCTTTCTTATGTTCATATATGCAAATTTACATATGGTTGAATGTGATGGTATATAGTTTGGACATCTTGGGAATACGAGGCTTTAGCTAGCCCCAAGGAGGTCATTTGATTACCTCACTTTCCTGGTTAACAATGACACATACCTATATAATTTTATCCTTATATATTTTTATGAGAATTTAGATAGAGCTTTAAATTAATATGATAAAATAATTCAATCATAAGGAAAAATATAAACTTTAAATATACATACTCACATTCATCATTCAAGTGTGTTAAAAATATATTATATGTGTAGGTACACTTAGGACTTAATCATATGCATGTTACATATGATGGAAATGAATGTTTGAACATGTGTCATATGATAGTAATTCATTCAAATTAATCTTAAGATGTCTTTCATATTGAATAGAATTATTTAAAGTGAACTTAAACTTAGAATTAATTTAAAATGTGTAATAAACCATTCACTAAAAAGAACTAAATCTAATCAACATGCTTTAGAACAACTTAAGGTAGGGATGAAAGAGAGTAATCCTCTCTCTTTCCTCTCTTTATAACACTTAGTTGCTAGATGTATGTCAAATAAAATAAAAGAAAGCACTAAGTAAAATTCTCAAATCAATTAAATAACTTAAAGTGAAATCAACCTATTATGATTTAACACCTTTTCATGCCTGGAAAATCATAACAAAGTTTAGTTAAGGCATACCACACAAGCCTTAATACACACACATTAGAATTAAGTCATTATTTCTAGCTTCATGTTAGGACAATGTATGGAGTGATGTATGTTTGATTTTATGATGTATTATTTTATACTATATGTTAGGGTGTATGTTTCGTATACTGGATGTTAGGCCATGATTAGCCTAATCATATTTTCTGCAGGGGATTGTGTTTAATGGGTGCTTAAAATAAATATAAATGCTCTCTTTTACAGGTTTTTTAAACCCATAAGCATAATCCAAATTAAGACAGGTGAGCTTGGTTACCCATGTGCAGGGTGCTAAGTCCAAATTATACATATAACTGCTTCGGTTATATGGTGTGTTTAGCCAACACTGATTTTGCAAGTGTAGTTAGATTTACTTTTCTTATTTTTAATGTAATTTTGGATTAGGAAGTAGGATTAGTGTTATGGGGGTTTAGGATGAGCATTGGCCAAAAGGCTTAGTCTTGGGGTGCCATGTGATGCCTTGAAGTCTATCAAATCAAAGGAGAAAGATATGAAGAAATGAAGGAGATTTGAAGACCTCCTATAGCACTTATCATTTGTAAATTATAATCATTCTTTCATATTCTAGGTTGTATGAGGGTAAAGCTCGGCTACTCATTCTCTCTTTTCATGTTATACGTCGTTACCCGACTGCACCATCATTTTATTCTTTTGCATTAGATTTATAAAATTGATTGATGTTTGGTTTAAATTATGCAATAAAAACAACATGCTTCTTTATAATTTCTTAAATGAATGATGATTTAAAGTGTCACTTAGATCCGATTAGGATCTTAGGAAAAATAAATCTTTTACCAAATTATAACTCATAATTAAATTTCTAAATAACTCATAACCTCACATAAATCCTAGGCATTAAATTAAGATAATTAAAAAATTTAGCAACCCTTTAGCTGAATGTTGTATGTTTAACATCATGCATTCATATTATCTCACTCTTGTTAAGAGATGGTTTCCATCCTTGCATGATAGAGGAAGACTTGACCTTTGAGGGTCTCCTCTATGATGGCAAACACCTCTTTTTCTCTAATTTAGCCCATTACTCATTTCAACATGCATTTAGGCATACAAAAATTCTATGGCATTTGTCAAAATGAAGTGTCCAAAATCAAATAAAAATTAAAAAGATTTGTATTAGACCAAGTCATTGCTCATACCACTCATGCTCTAATCTCTTAGGGAGTGGATTTAAGGACCTTAGTCTCTTTCTAAATAATAACATTCCAACTATCTTGCAAAATCATATGACTTACCTACATAGTTTTAAAGCATAGAAGGAGTTAGCTAGATGCCACTCTAGGTGATTATAAGTCCAACAGTCGGGTGATTTACCCTCTCTTGTGGAGGTAAACCATTTATCCATCTTCACTTAGATTCAGGTTTTGCTTTGGCTTATGCCAAAGCTCCTTAGATTTAAGATCTGAAGTAGCCATTTTCTTCGGGCTACATGCATAAATCCTCACTTCTTAGGCATTTCCACAACCTTATGTTGGTGGATTATAAGCTTTAGCAATCTAATAAAAATTCAACTCAAACAAAATAATTATCTTCAATTTCAAACATGTAAAGCCCAATTATAGGATAGATTGGAGTGCTCACTAGGTTTCCTAGTATCATGAGCACTCCATACTCATTTCCTTTAGCTTCGATAATAAGTCTCTCCTTTTAATATATCCCAATTGATTTTTCAAATATAGCCAATTTATTGATAGTCTTAGCCTTGAAATCGAGAATATTCTTAAAGAATTCACCTTCCTTAGGATGTAATTAACTATGAGACTTGCCCCCATAGGGAACCTTAGAACTCAGTTTAATATAAACTCTGCTTTATTCATCCATGTAAAGTAGGGGGAAAATCTCTGGTATATTTGAAGGCCCATCATGCCTTAGGAGTCTTTATTAGGTGATTAGGTCTATTGAAGGGTGATGTCTCAATCTTTCGAGATAGTAATTCATACCTCAATGTCGTACTTGATCACTTCAATGTATACCCCCTCAGATCTGCATGGTGTCCCCCATACATTCAAAAATAAACACCACGGATTTTTATGGTAACTGCACTTGGGAAAGTTCGTCTCTCCATATCTAGTAGCTAATTGTTGTCTCCAAGCATTGATAGTGGACTTATATTTCATATAAGCCTGATACTCTCTTTCTTTTCTTTGGCACTTAGCTTATTTCATCCTTAAGTAATGCTAGCCAACATACTTTAAGTTTTAGGACATCACTCCATGTAGGTCTTGAAACCCCTATTGGGTCCCCCAATAGCTAAAAAATAAATCAATTAACGAAAGGAGATGACTCAAATTAGAACCTCTTTACCACTAGCTTGGTGAGGCAAGGTTCATCCCATATTTAAGAAAATTCCAATAAAATTCAAAGCTAAATAAACGAAGTCTCTTTCATAAATAATTTTTACTTTTCAAAAGCACTTTTTTAAAATGAAATCATGCACTTCACATAACTCAAAATTTGTAAAACATAAAATTTTTAAATCTCATTTCAAAATAATAAAAACAACCAATCCTCATTTAATGTACTTAAAATTGTTAAATGGGGATTTCTTTTTAACAAAAATACATCATTAAAATCCTTCCATTTCAAAGAGAATTTTTTAAAAGCACATTTTCAAAATGAAATCAAACAATTAACTCCATTTAACATAACCATATTTGTTAAATGAGAGTTTCCTTTTAAAACTAAAATTAAGATATGATTGAACTCCATTTAACACATTCATATGTTGTTAAATGGGAGCTCCCCTTTTCAAATTAAAATAAAAATATGAACTTCACTTAATATACTCAAATTTATTAAGTGAAGATTCCCCTAAAAACAAAATCAAAGATAAGCAAAATCCCATTTTAACATTCCATTATTAAATGATTTATTCAAATTTAACATATCCATTTTAATTCAAATAAATCCACATATAAAATAAACAAACAAACACATAAGTAAGCTTCATCCTAACATACCCAAATTTGGTAAGCATGAAGCTCACTTCTAAACATCAAAATACAAACACATATATTTGAACTCTATTTGACATACCATAGTTGTTAAATAAGAGTTCCCCCTCTTTTCCAAAAGAGAAATCAAATCAACACAAATCAAACACATATATTGAACTCTATTTAATATACTTAAATTTATTAAGTGAGAGTTCCTCAAATCAACACATATATCAGCAAAACAACAAACATATATCAATCATATTTGGCCTCTACTTAACATACCAAATTTGTTACGTAAGAACCCCATTTTCAAATCAAATCAACATATCACACACATAACAAGCAATCATCACAAATAAAGATGTTTTCACAAAATTTTCAATCATATAATTGAAAGCCTTCCAGCATACCAAATTTCTAAATAAAGGTTTTCCCGAATTAAATTTTCAAACAAAACATACAACACATATCCAAATCAAATTTTCAAACAAGACATATATGTATGTATGTACATATATATATATATATATATATATATATATATATATATATATATATATATATATATATATATATATATCAAAAGTCTCTTCAAATATTTGAACCCCACTCAACTTAATTAAATTGGTTGAGTATGGGTTTCAAATCAAAATCATTTGGCAAAGTCTATCATCAAATATCAAAAATCTTTCTAAAATTCATTGAATCTCACTTAGCATACCTAAATTTGAAAAGTATGGGTTAAGTTTTAAATCCAATCTACAAATAAATAATTGGAGATAAGTATTAAAGCAATGGTCTGACTTAGTTATATTTCAACAAATGTAGTGATTTCAGCGCACTCAGCTTTTTTAGTCTTTCAGTCAGTGCATTCAAGATGTCTTCTAGCAAGTTCATCTTCTCCTTTATGTCAGGTGTGGATCTGGCCTTAGATCAGACCATACACACCTTGACTACCACCCATCTGATCCAATTTGGTCGTGGCTTCGAGGTCGTGTGAGTTACTTGTGAGGGCCAGCCCTCACGACTGTTAGCAGGGAGGAGGTGATGGGACAGACGCCACTTCTCCATTTCAACATTCCATCTGACCCTAGGTTCCCACACCCCGATCAAAAGTAGTGTCAATGCTGTTACTTGGTCACCCAGGTTCTTGCACTTATCATCCCAAAGTGAGAGCTACCTCCTCTTTGGTCACCCCAAAAAGGGAAGGTTATCTTGGCATCTGTGATAGTTTTCCCTAACTTTGAGGTAGGTTCCAGCTCTTGCTCTGCCTTGCTCACCCACACCCAGCGCCGCAACAAAAATAGAAAGATCAAGCGGGATCACGAGCGAGCAGCTAGGGAAACCGATGATGCCTCCCACATTGCTGAGGAGGGTTCTCCTCGTGAGACCTCTCCACTCTTAAGTGGTAGCAGGTTTCACCCCATCTCAGCCTCAGATGGAGAGGAGGACTACAGGAGGACCACTGTATCACCTCTAGCACGAATATACTTTGAGGTATCGGCTAGGGAGGAGGAAGCCCTGTACTGGCCTTAGGAAAGTTCGTCACCAGGTTGGCAGAGACTATGGATGCTGAAAGTCCAGAGCATTATTTGACTTGAGGTCTATGATTCCCAGAAGTATCAGATATGCAGGGAGAGAGTCATCAAGGCACGAGTATTAGGCCAAGTGGGCAAGAGGGAGAGACAGAGGTATAATAGGCAATCGGCAGCCTTCGTCCTAATGGATTTCCCTGATCGTCACCCTGTCAGGGCTGATCATTCTAACAACATTATTCTTATGGGCATAGTCTAACACAAGAGGAGATCTCCAACTTGGAGGCATTCGGTGTTTTTATTAGCACATTGCTCCACTCACAGCCCACCATCACCCATTCGCTACGGCCTACCACCCCACTAAGCTTAATCCCCATGGGGAGACCATCCCACCGGTGTTTTTAAGGATCGCTCCATCTGTTCCACCTATTGAGGTGAGATTGAGCTCTCATTCTCAATCCCCTGTCTCAATTATGGTCAAGAAGGAGTGGTGACCCAAAAGTGTCATGGTTGCACCACCTCCACCACAGACAGAGGAAGAGAGGGGAGAGGACACAGACATATTCCCCATGATAATTGATCCTCTCAGTGAGAGTGTCCTATCAATAAGTAGTATTCAGTGCATAGAGACTGATGAACACAGTCTTATGGACATCCATTAGTGAGTGTTCGTGTCGATCTAGCTAGGCATAGTAGATCGATCACTAGTGACATCATAGAGAACTACTTAGCCAAGAAGGAGCAACTTCTTGGGAGTGACCACTCGGATCAAGAATAGGATATAGTCTACTTTAATGTTGATGAAGATGACATGTTGGATAATACAACTGGGGTCCACATGGTTGACACACTAGGGTATTTACAGCGAGATCAACATAGTCAGGAAGGTGTTATGCTCGAGGAAGGTGACACTTCTCACCGGACTTGGCACCTCCTCCACCAGCTCAGGCAGAAGGATGATAACATAGACAGGATGGAGAAGAAAGTAGAGGAGTTGATGGCAGTTATCTTAGCATTGTATAACACAACCCTAGTCTCATAGTCTTCTCCCATAGTAGTTGACCGACCAAAGTTGGTACATACTTTAGATCATCCTAGGTGCGCTCCCGCTGAGGATGATGCTGGTAGCTTGCATAAGAAGTTCACAGATGGCACCTCCATGCATGAGAAAGACATCAAGCATATGGTAGAGTAGCAGGTGAGGGAAGCGATGGCGCAAGCCAAGAGGAGCTCATCCATTCCAAATGGTAAATCATACCCGAAGGAATTCAATGTAGTTCAGTATCGTAAGGGTTTTATGTCACATTCTTTCAAGATCTTTGATGGCAGTGGGAACCCGCATCATCATATTGCACACTTTAGAACTAGTTGTTGTAACGCCATTAGCAGTGACACACTTCTATTCAGAATCTTCATCAGTAGCTTTGTAGGAGTTGCATTTGATTGGTACGCTGAACTGCCCAACAGTTCGGTGAAGACTTTTGCTGAGTTGGAGCACCTCTTCGTCAAGTGGTTTGCTGGGGCTTAGTAAAAAGTGACTGTAGTCGATCTCATTGTAGTGAAGCAAAATCCCAACGAGTCTCTTATTGATTATATTTTCAGGTGGCATAATGTGAGCAAGAAATGTGAGTCATAGCTGTCCGAATAACATGCCATTAAAATTCTTCTAAAGAATATTCATGGCCCGGTCTCCTTCATACTTAAAGGATTTACCATAAACATTCAATAAACTAATCAACAAGGTGGCTAGCTTGCAAGAGGAAGCCAAGCAGTTGCCCTATCCTGACCAATCATCTTGACCCAAGCCATAAAAGGTGTTCGAGAAGAAGCCAGGGATAGTTGTATCAGTGGAAAGAGGGAAGCAGCCAACCAGAGTCTACTATGAGAGACCCTGACCCCAACAACCTCCTTTTCCACCTCCTCTGCCACCACCTGGGTCATCATACAAGCCACATCAGTCGCCACAATGGCCATTCCTACCGCCTCAACAGCCTACCCAACAATGGTACTCATATCCACCTCCAAGTAGCTATTTCCCACCTACTCTTGCCGATAGATTGAATAAGCCATATTCATTCAAGAGGGAAGTAGTTAAGAAAATCTTTAAGAATCTCTTAAAAAAATTGACTTTCAATTACCAAAGCCTAAGAGGTCGAAGGAAGTGGGCAAAAGTGATGATCTTAGCTATTGTCCCTACCACATATGCTAGGCCATGTCTTAGAAGATTGTATTACTTTTAAGGAATGGCTTGAGTGTAGCAACAAGTTGTGAGCCACAGTTATCCCTAAAGAATAGTTTTTGGATCAACCATTCAATTCTGTTAAGGTAATCCTTGGGGATACTTACGATCCTCTTAAGACCAAAGAAGCTTGAGATATCTCCTTATCCCAAACCTCCAAAAAGATCATTACTAAGATCAAGAAGCTTTCCTTGCAGTGCCTGAAATAGCTCAAACCTCCAAAATAAAGGAAAGTTTGCCAGTTGCAAAGGACAACTCAGGGAAGGTGACAGCCTAGTAGCAGCAACTCACCACACTTAATTGGGATAGTCTAGTAGTTCAACCACCATCTGAGTCCAGCACTCCATCAATCGTTGCAACTACTTCTTCCTTTGCTAGCTACTCTTCTACCGGTATGAGCGTTATATCAGTGGACAAGGGCATTAAATCCCTTAATCTGCTTACTTTGTTGGATCCCTATCATGTTTCTCCACCCAAAAAGAAATCAATGGAGAAATCAAATTTTACTTACATCTTGTCTACTTCTAGTACTCTCGATTTTATTCCTATTGAAAACTCTCCAAGTCTAGAAAAAAAATAATAGCTCTAGTAATTTCGATCCTCTTTCTTCTGATTCAGAATCAGACTTTCTTTTTCTGAATCAATTGAGTTCACCTCTTAAGATTATTGACCTCACTTTTGGAGTGAGTTCTCAACTTTCTCATCATAGATCTAGGACTCTTATAGACACTAAAAGTTTCTTATTCTTAAGACACTTCTAGTGATTAGGAGAACACTTAACCTAAGTTTAGAGATTTAGAAGGGTTAGGCATAAGGATAGGTTATGTCTTAGGAATTTAGAGAGACTCGCCCGCTCTATAGCCTAAATTTGACCTATGCTCTCCTTCTCAAACCAAACCTCAAATTCATGCCAAATACAGACCAAATTTCTAAGTTCATAATCAATCTCATGATCAAATCCAAGCTCAAATTTTCTAATAAACCTTATAATTGAATTCCATAGCCTTAAACTTAGCCAAATCTAATTCAATTACAATTCAATTGATTTTTTCCAAGATCAATTCAATCTCTTATTTATCAAATCTAAATCCAAACTCAATTCCAAATAATTGAAACCTAAAATTAAAGCCAAATTCCAAAATTTCTTCTTAAGCCATACGACCCACCCTCATAAGCTTAGCCAAATCTCCACCTAAATTATCTCAAAATAAATTGATTTTCTTATAAATAAGTTGCTCCTTCATTTATATTCACAAATATAAATGAAATCCATACTCAAATGATCGAAACCAAATCAAACTAAATCAAACCAAACCAAGACCCTTCTTAAGCTATATGGACCTACATCCATAGACTTAACCAAATCTTAGCCCAAATCAACCCAAAAGCAATTAGTTTCTTTATAAACCAAGTATTCTTTCATTTATATATTTATAAATATAAATAAAACCCACCTTCCAATGACCAAAAATAAATCAAACTAAATTGATTTCCCTTCTCAGCCCTTTAACCTAAATCCATGAGCTTGGTCAAATTTGCCTCCAAACCACTCTAAATGTAAGTGGTTTCTCATGAATCAGTTATATCTTCATTTATATTCATAAATATAAATCCAAATGGCCAAAACCAAATCAAAACTTAACTTGTACCTTTTAAGCCAATTTCTTATACTTAACCAAAATTCACCTAAACCAAGGCAAAATCAAAGGATTTTCTCTTAAATCAATCATTCATTTAATCATCTACCCAAATATAAATGAAAACTAAGATTATCAAATAAAACTCAAGTCGACCCAAGTTAGCCCTTTTAGCTTGAAAACTTCAAATGAGCCAAAATCCATTGGACTCCAAATTGATTGCAGTTGGATTTATATTTCAATCATAGGCTCATATATAAGTTCAACTAAACTTGAATCAAGCCAAAACCAAACCAATTAACCCATTTATGTCTACTAGACCCAAAGTGGCCTAAAGGACATTTTTGAACCAAGTTCCAATCCAACCCAAATTGGATTGAACCAAGGCCATCCAAGCTTCATATCATGATCATCAATCACCCTAAGATGATTAATCACCTCAATTGGGTCAAACCAAGCCAACTTGGTTCTTTGACCAAGTCAACATTTAGCCCAAATGAAACATAAACTAGCCAAAACTTACCATACATGAAATTGATTAAAACTATTGATTCACACCCACCCATAATTAATGATTGAACATGACCAAACTCTCAATTAAGCCAAACCAACTCCAATTGGCCATTTGACCCAAGTTAAACTAGATTAGCCTAAAATGTTAAAATAGGTCAAATCATAATCTAACCCAAATTGATTGCAACCAATGGCTCAAGTTCATTCTAAATTGATTATTGAACTTGACCAAAGCCATAATTGACCCTAATTTGATCGATTGGTCAACTTGACCCAACCTAGCCCAAATTGATCTAAAGGGTTAAATTGGCCAAAATCCAAATTAAATCCAAATTGATTCAAATCAAAACCTAAAATCATTTTCATTTAACCAATTGAACATGAATCAACACCTAGCCCAACCCAATTTGGTTAAAATGGTCAAAATGGTCAACTTGACCCATTTGACCCATTTGATTTCAATTGAGCCAAAATAAAACCTAAGCCAAATTGATTGAAACCAGTTGAACCAAAACTCTTCATATCATCATTTGAACCTAACCTAATCCCAACATGAACCCATTTGAACCCATTTGACCAAATGAAGCCAAAACCCATAAAACCAACTCATGGGACCTTGATGGTTGACCAAACCCGACCCAAACTCACCTTAGGTCGGCCCAAAATCAACCCAAACCTATTTGGAGCCAAGCCCAATGCAAACCTTCCATGGATCCTCTCCTCCATGTGGGATTTTGCCAAATATGGCAAAGTCCACCCTTCATTTGACCTTGCAGCCATCCAACTTCCAACTGAGGTATCCCTAAGCCTCTTACCCCACTCTAAAAGGAGTAAGACTTACCATGGACCAAAGGGAGGTGAGTTAACTCACCTCCCATCCAAGCTAAACACCAAAAGGATCAAGGAAACCTAATTTGCCCAAATCAAGCTTGGAGCCTCCTGCTATGGCTTCTCACAATCCATACGAGCCATGTATACTCGATTGAGACCCCTCCAGTGCTCTGACGGTAGCTGGTCGACCAAAAAATGGGAAGCCATCCTGTCCGTTCAACTCAGCAAACCAAGGGGTATGCCCCCTCAATTCGAATGGGAAACACAACACTTCAATTCATAAGAGCTTCCTAACATGATTTTGAGCCTCCTTACAATCCCTAGAGCAATCCAAAGCTTCCCACCTTCAACATTCCCTCTTCCCGTGTGGAACTGAAATAGGGGAGGCCATTTTTTATCCTAACTTTGCCAATTCTCAATCAAAATTAAATTGCTCTTGCACACACCTTCCACACATATCATCGAAGTCATCCAAACCATTTCCTAGCTCTAAAGCATTTTGAGGAGGGACTTCGATCAAGACCGAAGCTCCAAAGCTCAATCCTTAGTCTTCCAAGCTATCCACTTGGAACAAACTCAATTGCTGCTCAATGGGCTTCGTCTCAACTAAATGAAGCTTCCTCAAGCATATGAGCCATCGATCTTAGCTCCAGTGAGGTATTTCCATGAAAACTGATCTCTAGCTTAAGTGTGGTTGGTCCTTTGTGAAGGAAACTTACATATGAGCCCATCTTAGTCGATGGATTATTGTGGATCCTTCGCGTGAAGGTGTGGTTTGATTTTGCAATGAATATGAGCTTAGGTGAGCTTGGATCAAGCAATCCATGGTGGATGGGCTCTGTCATTTGTTGCTTGCGAGAAGGAGGATCACGGACCATTTGTTCCATGTGATTAGAATGGATGGCTATGATCAGATTACATTAGATCTCCCATATTTTCTCCCTTTATGCTACGGGTTTGATTTGTATCAGCTGATCTAAGATCAAATGGTGGAGATCAATACCACATCCGCCACCAGCTAACTCAGCGCACAGATATGACAACTTAAATAGCCAATCCCACGATGCCACATGGAAAGCCCACCACGCCAGTGTGCCACATGGCACCGATGGGATTAGGCTTAATTAAGGCTAATTAATGTATTTTTAAGACCAAAACTTCTATAATTCATAACTAATTATAGAAAAATCCAAAAATATAAATAATGGTTCATTTTAAAGGTATTTTAGATGGGAATCTAGTAAAATTATTCTTAATTAATTTTAAATAGTAATTTTAGCTTAATTAGGATTTAATTAAAAATATAATTAGCTTAATTACTCCATAATTAATTAGCCAATTAATTTCAAACTTT
The DNA here is from genome assembly GCA_021442155.1 of Cymbidium sinense. NCBI lineage: Eukaryota > Viridiplantae > Streptophyta > Magnoliopsida > Asparagales > Orchidaceae > Cymbidium > Cymbidium sinense. The sequence goes on from CM038218.1 coordinate 178,415,978, forward strand.
TTGAGAATGTTTAGGGGATGACCTCTGCCTCCCACATTTTCCTTGGAATTTATACGTTGATTAATTGGGGAAATTGATTATTTAAGCCCTAATTTTCTTCTTAACTTAACTAAGAGATAATTAAGCATATGAAAAGTAATTAATTAACCATTTGGACTTCCTAATCACTGTTGAACAGTAAGGAGACTTAGGGAATTGGATTGGGGCCTCCCTCCTAATCTTTTCCATAAGTTTCCCCTCTCTTTTCAGCCAAAATGCTAATTAATGATTAATTAACTAATTAATGACTAAATTAGCTAAATTGAAACCCAAATCACATTAAATCATGCTTGATTAAGTAAGGGGTTTATGGAATCATGTTGGGACCCCTTTCCCAACCTTTTCTGTTAAACCCATGCCATTTCAAAAGATAATCAAATAAATCTAGTAATTAAGAAAGAGAGATGAATTAATGGATTAATGATTTGATCGATTAAAAAAATCTAATTAAAATATGATTTCTCTTAATTAATTTTGGGTAGAGCTTTAGGTGTTCAAGAACCTAAAGAGGTTTAATGAAATTATGATTAGCTCATATGTGTGAGAAAATCATGAATGTCATTAAGTTAGTTCCTTAAGCCTAATTAATAAATGATCATGAGCTAATTGCATTAGGCTCCTTTCATTTCATAGAGCATTGCTATTTACTTTTCAATCCATTAGCATATTACATTAGATCATAATCATTTAATCAATTACCTTAAGGTAATATAGGTAAGGGTTTAATTAATTGATTTAATCCATGCTTAACTTAATTAATTCATAAAATTAATCTAATTGCTTTTCATTAAATCAAATTAACTCTCATATGGGGAATGGGATTAAGATTAGCAAACCTTTCTCATATCTCCTAAATCAAATCAAACATGAGATTAAAAGTGACATTAAGGAACTTTGGTTTATTTTAAATAAGCTTATTTAGTATGATTGCCCTTAGGAATTAGTTGGATTGAATGAAATTATATGCTTATGTCCCTTTATTTCTTTTCAATCATATTAAAATGTTGTATGTCACTTGATTCATGCATTCATTTCTTTTAAAATTAATTAAAAATAAATGATTTCCTTTATGTTAAGATTGCATGTGTTGATTGAAATTAATATATATGTAGCTATTATCATTATTAAATTCAAATCTATTTTCTAAATTTTATAAATAAATGATTATAAATACATAGGAAGTGTATGTGATTATAGCTTAAGTGTATAAAGTAAAGTGTCTTTCGCTTCATTCAAATATTGATTTGTGTAAGTAAGAATGTTAATGGGTATTTAGTCTGGACATCCTGAGAATATGAGGCTTTAAGTAGCCCCAAGGAGGTCATTTGATTACCTCACTTCCCTAGTTTAATAATGGCACGTACTCTATTTGATTTCATTCTTACATATTTCAATATTATAATTTAGATAAGACTCTACTCCATATGCATAAAATTTTCAATTAAATAAAAATACAACTTTTGCATAGTTTTCTTTCCTTTATTTATGTATACATCCATATGTATTTGAGAAAAGAAAATATTTAGACTGGACATCTCGGGAATACAAGGCTTTAAGTAGCCCCAAGGAGGTCATTTGATTACCTCACTTCCCTGGTTAACAATGACATATGCTAGCTTATGTCTTTTATACATGTGTGTGTGTATTTAACTATGGTATTAAAACCCCTCTTTCTTTTATCAAAATACATGCATTTGCAATTGTTTAAGTGATATAATTAATCAATCATGTGATTGAAAGCTCTCTTTCTTATATTCATGTATATAAACTTACATATGTTGAATGTAAATGGTATTTAGTCTAGACACGTCGGGAATACGAGGCTTTAAGTTGCCCCAAGGAGGTCATTTGATTACCTCACTTCCCTAATTAATAATGACACATACCTGTTTAATTTCATTCCTATGTATTTTTGTATAAGAATCTAGATAGAGCTTTAAATTAAAATGATAAGATAATTCAATCAAAAGACAAATATAAACTTTAAGTATACTTATTCATATCCATCATTTAAGTGTGCTAATACATATTACATGTATAGCATACTTAGGACTTAATCATGTCCATGTTATATATGATGGAAAGAAATGAACAAACATGTGTCATGTGATAGTAATTGATTTTAATTAATCTTAAGATGTATTTATTATTGAATGAGATTATGTAAAGTGAACCTAAACTTAGGATTATTCAAAATATATAATAAGTCATTCACTAAAGAGAACTAAGTTAATTAACATGCTTTAGAGGTGATTCAAGGTAGGGATAAAAGATAGTAATCCTCTATTTTCTTCTCTTTATAACACTTAGTTGTTAAATGTAAGTCAAGTTAAACAAAAAAATACTAAGTAAAAATCTCTCAAATTAACTAAACCACTTAAAAGTGAAATCAACTTCTTATGATTAAATACCCTTGCATACTTAGAAAATTATAACAAAGCCTAGTTAAGGCATACCACACAAGCTTTAATACACACACTTTAGAATTAAGTCATCACTTCTAGCTTTATATTAGGGTGGTGTTTGGAGTGATGTGTGTTTGGTTTTATGATATATTATTTTAAACTGGATGTTAGGGTGTGTGGTTCATAGATTGGATGTTAGGCTGTGATTAGCCTAATCATATATTTAGCAGGGGATTATGCTTAAGGAGTGCTTATAATAAATATAATTGTTCTCTTTTGTAGGTTGCTTAACACCTAAGCATAATCCAAATTAAGCCAAGAGGGCTTGGTTACCCATGTGTAGGGTGCTACATCTAAATTATCCATATAATTACTTGGGTTGTATGGTGTGTTTAGCTAACACTTATTTTATAGGTGTAGTTAGATTTATTTTTCCTATTTTTAATGTAATTTTTCATTAGGGATTAGGATTAGTACTATCGGGGTTAAGGATGAATATTGGCCAGAAGGTTTAGCTTTGAGGTGCCATGTGATGCCTTGAAGCCTACTAAATCAAAAGAAGCAAATCAAATGAAGAAATGACGGAGATATGAAGAATTGAATATTTGAAGACCCCCATAGCATTCATTTATAAATTGTAATTCTTATTTCATATAGCGGGTTGTATAAGGGTAGAGCTCAGCTACCCATTCATCTTTTTTGGGTTGTATGATGGTACCCGACCGCACCGGCCTGTTATTCTTTTGCATTAGATTTATAAAATTATTTGATATTTTGTTTGTAATTACGTAATAGAAATGGCATGCCTTTTTTCTAGTTTTTTATGAATGATGATTTAATGTGTGGCCTGGATCCGATTAGGCTCTTAGAAAAAATAATCCTTCTACCCCAACTACAAATCATAACTAAATTTTCTAAATAATTCATAACCTCACATAAAGTATAGATATTAAATCAAGATAATTAAAAGATTTAGCAACCCCCTAGTTGAATGTTGTATGCTTAATATCATGCATTCATATTACTTTACTCTTGCTAAGAGAGAATTTTCTTCCTTACACGATAAGGGAAGACTTGGCCTTTTAGGGTCTCCTCTATGATGGAAAATAAATTTTTTGCTCTAATTTAGCCAACAACCCCATTTAATCATGCATTTAGACATATAAAAATCTAATGGCCTTTGTCAAAATGAAGAGTCAAAATCAAATAAAAATTGAGAAGATTTGCATTAAACTAAGTCATTACTCATACTACTCATGCTATAGTCTCTTAGGGAGTGGATTTAAGGACTCTAATCTCTTTCTAAAGAATAATAACCGAACCATCTTGCAAAATCATATGACTTGATCACATGGTTTTAAAGCGTAGGAAGAGTTAGCTGGCTGCCACCCTAAGCTATTATAAGTCCAACAGTCGGGTAGTTTACTCTCACTAGTGGAGATAAACCATATACCCATTTTCACTTAGATTCAGGTCGTGCTTTGGCTTATGCCAAAACTCCCTAGATTTAGGATCTGAGGTGGCTATTTCCTTTAAGCTACAAGCATAAATTCTCACCTCTTAGGCATTTCCACAATCTTGTATTGCTAGACTATAAGCCCTAGCAATTGTGGTGAAAAATATTCCTGCCTTCATCCATCCCTCCTTGAGAAAGAATGTTAAATGAAAAAAAAATATTATGCCTTAGTCGGGACACCACGTAGATCCATAAATATTCTTATTAGGGTGATCGAGTACATCATTGAGGAAATGTGTACTATCTCAAAAGATAGAAATCATCACCCTACTATGGACCTAATCACTTGAATAAGGACTCCTAAAGACTACGGGTCTTCATATGTACTAGAGATTCTTCCCCTATTTTACATGAAAAAGTAAAACATGATTTATTTTAAATTGAGTTCATTAAGTTTCCTATGGAGATAAACTCTCATAGTTAATTACATCATAAGAAATATCATTCCTTAGGAATACTTTTGATTAAGGTAAATGATCGTTGTCTCTAAAGATGTCAAAGATAGGACTATCAATCAATTGATTTATTTTGGAAGATCAAGAGGGATTGATCAAGAAGAGGGAGTTATTATCGAAGTCAAAAGAAGATAAGTAGGGGATGCTTATGATACTAGGAAGCCTAGTAAGCATCCTAGTCTATCATGGCACTTTGAAATTGAATTATTTGTTTGAAATTGAATATTTTTTTTACTTAGATGCATAGGATGATCTTTGAACCTAAATCTATGGAGAGCGCTAAGCACCCAAATCTAAGGCAAAATGAGTATTTGGTTTACCTCCACAAGGATAAATCGAAAGTTGAGCCCAGGGTGGTACAACCCTATGGTTTTAAATACATAAATACAAGTGGGCAAGTCATATGCTTTGTAAGATAAGTGCTATTTATTTAGAAAGAGTAGTCCTTAAACACACTAAATGTAGGGTGTGATTTAATGACTTAAATCTAATGCAAGTTTTTTTATATGTTTTATTTTCATTTTGGACAATCAATTTGACATGGGCTTATAGGATTCATATGCCTAATACATGAGAAATTAGATTATGTGCCAAAATCAAAGTGTGTGTTTCCACCATCAAGCCAAATTATCTAGCAAAGGTGGAAGCCCTTCAAATCAAGAGTGAAATAATATGTTTTTCATGCATGATGTGAGAAAGAAAATACAACATCCAGCTAAGGGGTTGGTAATTCTTTTATCTTGATTTATAACTTAGACTTTAAGTGAGGTTATGAGTTATTTATTTTTAGTTTTGAGTTGATTAATTGATTAGCAAATTTATTTTTCCCTAAGAGCCTAATCATCATCCAGGCCATACATCAAAGCAAGGAAGAGACTAGGAAAATGTGCCATCCTAATAGACAATCTAAATAAACATCAATCAATTTATAAAGCTAGTGCAAAATAATAAGAGACCATTTATGGTCGGGCTCCACTGCACAAACCTGAAAATAAATTGGGTAGCCGACCTCTACCTTTATACAATCCGGATTATAAATGAATAAATTATAATTAAGAAGGAATTCATTATTATGGGGGTCTTCATTCTTCATTTCTTTTTTCTTCTTTCTTCTATCATTTTTCTCTTTGTTCTTTTCTTCTTTTGGTTAGTTGAAATGTGGTTGCTCCAAAAGCTTCACATGGTACATAAGACATAGTCTTATAACCAATATTAATCCTAATCCCCCATAACAATCATTCCAAATCCTAATTACAAAATTACATGAAAAAGAAAAATAAATCTAACTAACACCTATAAAATAGAGATTATCTAAATAAAACTAAACAATCTTAAGCATGTATATTAGAATTAGCACCCCACACATAGGTAACCAAGTCCACCTGGCCTATTTTGGATTATGGTTATGAGTAGAGGTAACTTGCACAATAAAAGCAATTATATATATATATATATATATATATATATATATATATATATATATATATATATATATATATATATATATATATATATATATATATATATATATTCATATTTATTTTATTATAGTACAATCCTCTTAAAGATAATGGTTAACTATTGTACCATCACTACACATACATAACATTCAGACTAAAGTATCACATCACAAAATAAAAGTAAACATCAAACCGTGCACTGCCCTAACATAAGACTAGAAGTTGTGACTTAGCCTAATGTGTGTGCCATTTAAGGTTGGTGTGGTATGTCTTAACTAAACCTTAAGGTTAAAGTCTTCTAAGTATGAAGGTTCAACTTAAAGGGTGGTTTCATTTAAGTGGTTTAGTTGGTTTAGTTAAGTTTTATTTCATGATTTGATTTGGTTTGAATGAACCTACACTTAACTATTAAGTGTTGTAAAGAGAGGAAAATAGAAGAGAACTTCTCTTTTCCCCCTACCTTAAGTAATTTCTAAGCTAGATTCATTAATGACTTTTTATTTAGTGAATATTTTATTATGTGTTTTAATTAGTCCAATGTTTAGAGCAACTCCAAACAAACTTACTCAAAGAGAAAATTATTTTAAGATTAAGTAAAGTGAATTACTATCACAAAATACACAACACTTTATTTCTTTCCTAACATGTATAATACGCATATGGATAGACCCTAAGCATATCTATACATGCTAATGGAAATATTTAGCACACTTTAATGATGAATGCTAAGAGAGGTTACTTAAGGAAATTTGGAATATTTCATGTAAGCAAGATTTTTTTAAGTAGAAGAGAATGATTCTTTTATCCATTTTTCATATGCACATTTACAAGTATAAAAGACATGTGAGTACGGCGCTATTGTTAGCACCAGGGGTGTAAGGTACAAGACCTACTTAGAAAAACTTAAAGCCTCGCAATCCTAGGGTTGTCTAGACTAATATACCACTTTTCTTAAATACATGTGCATGTACAAAAAGAAATACATGGAAAGAGAAACATGCAAAAAGTTTATGTTTTTTTTTATTATTTTGATTATTTAGTTGTGGTGAAAATTTTATCAATTTTCTTTTGAGAATAAGATATATACTTCCATCTTCACTCTATGCGAGATAAAATGAGGATGGAAATATACATCTTCTTCTCTTTTTATGAATTTTGACATCACGTAGATCCGCAGATGTTCTTATTGAGGGTGATCGGGTATGACATTGAGGACAGGTGTACTATCTCGAAAGATAGAAGTCACCACACTACAATAGATCTAAGCACTTCAACAAGGACTCCTAAGGACAATGGGTATGCATGTGTATTATAGATTCTTCCACTGCTTTACATGGAAGAGTAAAGTAGGGTTTATTTTAAACTGGGTTCGTTAAGTTCTCTACAAGGCAAGCCCCCATATTTAATTACATCCTAAGAAATGAGATTCCTTAAGAATACTCTCGATTAAGGTAAATGATCATTGTCTCCAAAGATTTTAATAGATAGGACTATCAATCGATTAGTTTATTTTGGAAGATCAAATGAGATTGATCAAAGAGAGGGAGTTATTATCGAAGCCAAAAGAAGGTAAGCAGGAGATACCCACGGTGCTAGAAAACCTAGCGAGCATCTCAAACTATCCTATGATTGGGCTTTACATTTTTTAAATTGATTTAATTTATTTGAGTTGAATTTTTTATTAGAAATTTAGGGCTTATGATTCGATAACACAAGATTATGGAAATGCCTAAGAGGTGAAGATTTAAGCTTATGGCCCACAAAGGGGAGAAGCAACCTCAGAACCTAAATATAGGGAGCTTTGGCGAGGGCCGAAAGCATAACCTAAATCTAAGGCAAAATGGGTATTTGGTTTGCCTCCATAAGAGAGGACAAACCACCCAACTGTTTGGACTTACAATCGCCTGGGGATGGCTGCCAACTAACTCCTCCTACGGTTTTAAATTCATGTAGGCAAGTCATATGATTTATGCAAGATAGTTATACTGTTATTTATTTAGAAAGAGACTAAGTCCTTAAACTCACTCCCTAAAGAGACTAGATCATGTAAGGGTATGTTACAAATGATCTAAATCTAATGAAATTTAGATTTTATTTTATTTTTATTTTTGGATAGTCATTTAACTCATGCTAATAAGATTCATTTGCCTAATGCATGAGAAATGAGATTATTGGCCAAAATCAATGAGAATGGAGGAGGTGTATTTCCACCATGGCTCTCAAAGGTCAAGGCAAGTTTCTCTGGCAAAGGTGGAAGCACTCCAATCAAGAGTGAAAATAATATACATTTGTGCATGATGTTATAAAAGAAGTACTCATCTAGTTAAGGGGTCGCTAATTCTTTTATCTTAATTTTTAGCCTAAGATTTAGGTGAGGTTATGAGTTCTTTATTTTAAATTTTGAATTTTTAAATTTGGAAGAAGATTTAATTTTTTCCTAAGAGCCTAATCCACATCCAGGTCATACATAAACCAAGGAAGAAACTAAGAAAAGGATGTCACTTAATGCACAAGCTAAACAAATCATCAATCAATTTATAAAGCTAGTTGAAAAAGAATAAGAGGCAATTATGGTCGGATACCACCGTACAAATCCAAAAATAAATTAGGAAGCTGAGCTCTACCCTTATACAACTCAGATTACAAATGAATTAAATACAATTAAGTAAGGAACTCATTGTTATGGGGGTCTTCAAGCTTCATTTCTTCATTCTTCTTTTCTTCTTTCTTCTCTTTTTCTTCTTTCTTCTTTGGTTCCTTCTTTTGGATGGTTGGAAGGTGGATGCTCCAAAGGCTTCACATTGTGCATAAGATGAGATCTTATGACCAATGCTCATCCAAATCCCCATAACAATCATTCAAAAATTCTAATTGTAAAAATTACATAAAAAGGAAAAGTAAATCTAGCTAACACCTGTAAAATAGAGATCAGCTAAACAAACCACACAAAATCCTAAGCATGTATATTGGACTTATCACCCCACACATGGGTGACTAAGTCCACCTGGCCTATTGGATTATGCTTAGGGGTAAAAGCACATACAGAAAAAATATTTGAATTTTTATTTATTACAGCGCCCCTTAAGCACAATCCCCTGCAGAAAATAATGGTTAGACTAAGATCGCCATACTATTCATTCTATATACATTCACCCTAACATTCAGACTAAAACATATATCACAAAATAAAAGTAAACATCAAACCATGCACTGTCCTAACTTAAAGCTAAAAGTGGTGCCTTAGCCTAATGTGTGTGCTTTAGAGGTTTGTGTGGTATGTTTAGCCATGGCTTTAAGTTAGAATTTTCTAAGTGTGAAGAATGCTCAACTTAGAGGAGGGTTTCATTTAAGTAGTTTAGTTATTTTGGGTTGATTTTATTTTATGTTTTGATTGGGTTCAAGTGAATCTTAGAATTAATTACTAAATTATAAAGAGAGGGAAAGAGAAGAGAACTTCTCTTTCCTTCTCTAACCTAAGTAATTTCTAAAATAGATTCATGTTTTATTTTTATTTAGTGAATGTTTTATTATATGCTTTAATTAATCTTAAGTTTAGATGAACTCTAAACATACCCACTCAAAAGAAAGGCATTTTTAAGGTTAATTAAAATAAACTAAATTCATAAAATATACATCACTTCATTTCTTTCCCAACATATATAACATGCATATGAATGAGTCCTAAATATATCTATACATATAAATGGGAATGTTTAGCACACTTTATGATGCATGCTAAGTAAATTATCTAAGAAAATTTGGATGTTTATGATGCATGATTTTCATTAAGTAGCAAAGGGGTTACTTATCCAATTTTCACATGCACATATGAATGTATGAAAGGCATAAGTGAGTATGATGCCATTGTTAACTAGGGGTGTAAGGTACAAGACCTACTTAGGGCTACTTAAAGCCTCACAACCCTGGGGTTGTCCAGACTAATATATGACTTTCCTTAAATACAAATATGTGTACAAAAGAAATGAATGGAAAAGAAAGAATGTAAACGTTGGTGTTGGTTGATTTATTTTTGTTTATACAATTTATATGCACAAGTATTGGTATCCTTCTTAAGTTATAGCATAGGAATGAATAGAATATAGAATTAGGCAAGTGTTAGGTTCTTTTTAAATGAACTATACACTTTGCCAAATCTTATTCAAAACTATGCTAAAGGAGAGGAGAAGGAAAACCTACACTAAGCACATCCTTATATTTTACTCACATGCAAACTTATAAGTAAGATATAAGTAACACATTTTCAGTTTTGATAATTGATTCATATATTTAAAAAATAATTTGGATTTAATAGTGATAATAACCACTCATATTATTACTTTAGCCAAAACATGCAATTTGATATAAGGGGAACATTTTCATTTTAAATTCAATTTTCAAAAAGCATGAATGCATGCAATCATATGACACACATATTTAGCATATTGGGAAATAACTAATGCAATGAAAGCATGTAAACACATTCACTTTAATTAATTCATAAAGATAATCTTATGAAAGAAGAAAGCTTAAAGCAAATCAAAGTTTATTTAATATGATTTTTGTTTTATTTTAAATTTGATTTAATTTTGGAAATATGAAGTTAGTTTGCTATTCCTAACCCATTCCAACATGTGTTTGATATTTGTGTTTAATTTTTAGGTGATTAGATTCATTTTATATTTTGGTTAGGTTAAGGTATGAATTAAGCATGTTAATTACCCCTTACCTACACCACCTTAACATAGTTAACCAAATAATTATAAGCTAATGAGATGACATAAAACCTCACAAGGAATTTAAATTTGCAATACACCTAGGAAGAAATTTGCCTAATGCAATTTGGCTCATGATTAATGATTAATTAAGCTAAGTAATTTCAAAAAACCCCTCACACATATGAGTTGAATTTTAATTTTCTTAATTAAACTTAGGATCTTAAACACCTAAGCATCTACCCCAAGTAGATTAATTGAGTTCTGGAAAGTTTATAATTTTAAGAAATTAATTAAGAGGGTAATTAGTGAATTAGCCTTTAATTAAGAGAGAATTAAGAAGAAAATGGGGTTTAAGGAATAGCTTAGGGGAAATGCCCCAAAATTATTCTCTAAATCTCCTATTCATTGAAACAGACCTTAATCAACTTCAATAAAGAATTAAACAACTAATCAAACCCTTAATCATCCTTAATTACATTAAAGGGGTAATTAGGAAATGAATTAGCAATTTTCCCAACTAATCCACCAATAAATCCCAAGAAAATTAGGGAAGGCAGAAGTCATCCCCTAAAATATACTCAAGAATTTTGAGATCAATAAGTGGATTAATTAGGGAGTAATAAGCAAATTAAGATTTCTAATAAAACCCAAATTCAGAGAAAATAAGTATTTAAAATTAATCAAAATTAATTTTAGAATATTCTATGTTCAATTATCTTTCTAATACAATTTATTTCATATTTGTTTGATTTTTCTAGGTTGAGATATGAATTTTAGAAGTTTAGGCAATTAATTAAAATTAAATAAACCTTAATTAATTCCTTAATCCTATGGCGCATCATGCATGCGGCTGATGCAGCTATACTTTACATGCATCAGTCCTTGATTCACAATTTAAAATTTTGCATTGTAGCGTCGTGTGGCGGCGATGCTACGTGCTTTTCCCTCAGCCGTCCGATCAAGGATCGGACGACTGAGATTAAATTCACAAATCATATAAGATGAAATTGAATCTAAAGCATGTTTTAATCTCGGCCGTCCATCCAAAACACGTGGATGAATGACCAGAGATCCTCCCTATTCTTCCATGTGAAAAATGGGAATCACCCACTTTCAAAGAGAAGATCCAAGCTCGATCGAGCTCGAATTGGTTTGAAAATCAGCCCACACCATCTAAACATAATGGCAAGCACATCTAATAGTAAAAATTCCATGGGATTATAATTTCTTTCACAAATCTCCACACCACATTGAGTTTAATGGTCGAAAAATAGCATACCTCACCAGAAGTGATCAGCCGATTGAAGCTTCTGTCAGAGACTTTTGGAAAGTTTTAGCTCTTGAGGTTGAGTGGATGGCTCTATGGACCAACTCCTCCTCCAAGTGAGCTCGACTTTGATTGAATTGGATCCTCCCTTGCCTTTGGAGCTTGGGCAAGCTCGACTTGATCCTCTGATGGAGCTTGCCAAGGGAATTTGGTTGATATTGAGTATTAGCTAAGTTCAAAATCCTATGGAGCTCCCCTATTTTCACCTTATGAAAATCAAGAAGATGAAGTTGGCAAGTGCTTGAGGGAGCTTGGGATCACTAGGAAAAGACTCCTCTGGCTTCTTCACACTCAATCGATAATGGGGAACTAAAGATTCAAATGAATTAGGGGGAGTATATCTCAGGGGGTTTAGCCAGTTATCCTTGAGTTTGTTTTAGGCTAAGGAGTGGATTAGTGGAGTCCCCATGTGCTCCATTTGAGTGGAGACATGATTCCCTTGTGCCCATTTCCATGCACATGGTCGATTTACCCCTTGGGTCAAGTGGGGTTGACCCAAACCCATTGGGTTAGGTGCACCACCCTCCTTAGTGTTCACTTGATCCATGAAGAGAATATCAAGTAGGTACAAAGAGGGTTTGACCAAATTCCAAGTGGAATTGGCCAAAATTTGTTTTATGGACTAGAGGTGAAATAGTCATTTGGCTGATTTTTAAATTTGAATATGTTGGGTATGTTGAGAAAATAGGTTTGGCCATGTTTCATTGGATTTGGAGTTCATTTGATATGGTTTGGCTCATGTTGACCCATTTAGGTCAAAATGGGTCAATTTGGGTCAAGTTGACCAATTGGTAAAATTGGGTCAAACTAAGGGTTGGGTCAAGTTCATATGACCATTTGAAATGTTTTGTGGCTTTGGTTTGATTCAATTTGGCTTAGTTTTGAATTTGGTTCATATGACTTCATTTAGGTCAAATGGTTCAAGTTGACCAATTTGACCCATTTGACCTATTTGAGCTAGGTCACGGGTAGGTTTAGGTTTGGTTGATCATATGAAGTGGATTGGTATCTTTGTTTCCAATCAATTTTGGTTAAGTTTGGATTTGGCTCAATATGACCCTTTAGGTCAAGTTGGGTTCAAGGTCAATTGGGCTAGGTTAAGACTAGTTGACCAATTGAGGTTTTGGTCAAGTTCAACAAGTGATTTGGAATGAACTTGACCCATTGGTTTCAATCAATTTGGCTTAGATAAAGTTTTGACACATTTTGACTTTTAGGTCAAGTTGGGTCAAGTGGCCAATTGGACTAGGTTAGGCTATAATGTTGACTTGATCAAGTCCAAACATTGGCCATGAATGAACTTATATCAATGGTTTCAATCAATTTGGCCTATGGTGGATTTTGGTTATGTTGGGTTTCATTTTGGCTAAGTGTTGACTTGGTCAACCCTTAAGTTTGACTTGGTTTGGCCCAATTTGATTGATTGATCATCTCATGATGAGAGGCATATGTGAGTTTGATTCAATCCAATTTGGTTAGGATTATAATTTGGTTCATAAGGGGTACTTTAGGTCACTTTGGGTCAAGCAAGCCTAACTAGGTCAAATGGCTTGGTCAAAGCTTGATTTGAGTTTGATTGAACTTGTATATGGACTTATGATTGAAATATAAATCCATGGTTTGAGGTCAAATGGGTTTTGATTCATAATTTCAAGTTCAAAGGGAGAACATGAAATGGATTTTGGCTTGATTTTTGAATTAAGTTTTGGTTAAGTGATTGAAGTTTGTATTTATATTTATGTTCATGATTGTAGGATTGATTGAATCATGAAGGAAAATCAAGAGTTTGGCTTGATTTGTAGTTGATTTAACTAAGTTCAAGATTTATACTTGAAAGGCTTAGGTTGGATTTTGAATGAATTTGGGTTTCATTATTTTGGAAGTGGTTTTGATTGTTTGAATTTATATTTCATTTATATATGTGAATATAAATGAGAATATGAATGGATTATAAGAAAATTTCATGGATTTGAAGTGATTTGATTATGATCTATGCTAAGTCCTTAGAGGAAATTAAAGGATTTAGGAAAGATTTAGACTTTGGAACTTGAATTTTTGAATTTATTTTGATTGATTTGAATTTATATTTCATTTATATTTATGAATATAAATGAGAATATAAATAGGTTATGAGAAAATTTCAAAGATTTGAAGTGATTTGATCATAATCTAGGCTAAGTCCTTAAGAGGAAATTTAAAGGAGTTAAGAAATTTTGGAGTTTGGAACTTGAATTTTGAATTTGATTTGATTGATTTGAATTTAAAGTTTATTTATATATGTAAATGTAAATGAGAATATAAATGAGTTGTGAGAAAATTTCATGAATTTGAATTCATTTAGATTTGATTTAAGATAAGTCCTAAAGAGGGAAATTAAGGACTTAAGAATGATTTTGAATTAGGATTTGAGTTTTGAGTTTAGTTTGATTGATTTGAATTTATATTTCATTTATATATGTGAATATAAATGAGAATATAAATGGGTTATGAGAAAATCTCATGAGTTTGAATTGATTTACATTTGATTTTGGCTAAGTCCATGAAGGGAAAATCAAGGACTTAGGCAATTTTGGAGTTTTGGATTTTCAACTTGGAATTCAATCATGGATTTCAATCATGTGGCATTGATTTGAGTTTGGAGAAAATCAAATAAGATTGATTTGGAGTTTGACTTGAAGGAAGGAATGTGAGGAGTGGTTCAAGCTAAGGGCAGACAAATTTTCCTAACACCCCTAAGGCATGACCTATTCCTATGGATAACTTTTCTAAGTCTCTAGGGCTAGGTTGAGTGTCCACCTAATCACTAGATATGTCTTGAGATTAAGGAACTCTTAAAGTCTAAGAGAGGCCCTATGTATAAGATGGAGGGGTTGAGAGATCATCTTAAAAATGAGATCAACATTAGTTCATATATGTGATGGGAATTATTTCTTAAGTCATGACATTGGAGTATATAGGATTGGATTTAAGCAAGTGTTATGTCCTTTTCAAATAGACCATACACTTTGCAAATCTTATACAATCCTATGTTAAGAAAGAGAGGGAGAATAACATAACACATTTTATACTATTCACATACAAGCTCATAAGCAACTGTAAATAGCATACCCTTCATTTGTAATGTCCGATTTATAAGTTTTAAAAAATAGTTTTGGATTTAGTAGTGATAATAGTCATTCATATTCTTACTTTAGCCAAAGCATGCAATTTGACATAAAGGAAACATTTCATTTTAATTTTATTTTTAAAAGATATGGATGCATGATTTTCATATGACATACACACTTATCATGCTATGAAAGAAATAAAGTGATAAAAGCATGTAAATTCATTCACTCTAATTTATTTCTAAAGACAATCCTATGGAATAAGATTTATTTAAAGTGAATCAAAGTTGGTTTAAGGAAATTTTGGTTTGGTTTTGGATTTGATTTGAATTTAAAAAAAATGTGAGAAGGTTTGCTGGTCCTAACCCATCTCCCATATGTGTATGTTATTTTAGTTTAATTTTTAAAACCCTTAAGTGGATTTTATGTTTACTTAGGTTAAGGTATTCATTAAGTTCATTAATTACCCCTTACCTACACCACTTTAACATATTTAACCAAATAATTATGAGCAAATGTATGAAATAAAATCACAAGGAATTTAAATCAGCAATGCACCTAAGAAAGAAATGGACCTAATGCATTTGGCTCGCAATTAATGATTAATTAAGATAAAATATTTAATTTAACTACATTCATAACCTTTCCCACACATATGGGATAGGTATGATTTCCTTAAGTTGAACACCTAAGCATCTGCCCAAGAAGGAATTGATTAAGTTCAGATTGATTTAACTTTAAATTTTTTATTAATTAAGCCATTTAATTAAGTGATTAAACTTATGTAATTAATTTGCACCTTAATTAGATTTTTATCCAAAGGAAAAAAACTTAGGGGAAAAGATTTGGGAGAAGGCTCCTAATCTCATTCCCTAAGTTCATTTACTATTTTAAGGTAATTAGCAAACTTAATTAATGAATTTATCACTATTTAATAAGTTAATTAATCATTTAATTGATTAAGGGAGTGATTAGGAGTGAATCAATAAATTCCCCTAATTAAATCATTAATAAATTCTAAGAAATTTATAGGAGGTGGAAGTCATCCCACTAAATATACTTGAGAAGTTTGAGATTAATCAATAGAAATAGAATAATTAGGGGGTAATTAACATAATTACATTCTCAATAAAACCTAAATTGCATAAAATTCACTATTCAAAATCCATCGAACTTAATTTTAGATTATTCCCCTCTGAAATATCTTCACAATGCATTTTATTTTATATTTTTTGATTTTTCTACATTTAGTTATGAATATTTGAAGCATTTGTGATTAAAACTTAATTAAATGGCTTAATTATATAGTTAATCTTGTTGGCGCCATGTGGACCACTGACATGGCGTGCACTTTCCACGTGGCACAATGGGATTCACTATTTAAGTAGTCACATCCAATGTTGTGTCAGCCGGCGGCACTACATGCTTTCTACTCGACCATCTAATTAAAGATCAGACGGTCAGGATTAAGCTCGTGGTTCTTAAGGGATAAATCAAGGGATCCTACATGGATTAATCAGAACTATCCATCTAAAATGCACGTGTGGTTCTCTCCTTCATCTATCCTTTTGAAGAGAATAAGTGAAAACAAAAATATACGCCTTTTGGTTGGGACACCATGCAGATTTATAGATGTTCTTATTAGGATGATCGGGTATGCCATTGAGGAGAAGTGTACTATCTTGAAAGATAGAAGTTACCATCCTACAATGGACCTAATCACCTCAATTAGGACTCCTAAAGACCATGGATCTGCATATATACCAGAGATTCTTCCTCTACTTTATATGGAGAAGTAAAATAGGGTTTATTTTACACTGGGTTTGTTAAGTTCCCTACAGGGGCATGCCCCCATAGTTAATTACTTCTTAAGGAATGAGGTTCCTCAAGAATACTTTCGATTAAGGTAAATGATCGTTGTCTCCAAATATTTCAATTAGTAGGACTATCAATCGATTAATTTATTTTTGGAAAATTAAGTGGGATCGATCAAGAGGAGGGAGTTCTTATCAAAGCCAAATAGAGATGAGTAGGGGATGTTTAGGATACTACAAAGCTTAATAAACATCCCAAACTATCTTATGGTTGAGCTTTACATTTTTGAAATTAAGGGGAATTATTTATTTGGGTTGAATTTTTATTAGAAGTTTAGGGGTTATAATTCCACAATACAAGGTTATGGAAATGTCTAAGAGGTGAGGATTTATGCTTATGGCCCATAGAAGGGAGAAGCAACCTCAAAACCTAAATCTAGGGAGCTTTGGCGAGGGCCAAAAACATGACCTAAATCTAAGGAGAAAAATGGGTATTCGGTTTGCCTCCACAAGAGAGGACAAATCACCCAACTGTTTGGACTTACAACTGCCTGGGGGTGGCTACCAACTAACTCCTCCAACGGTTTTAAATACATGTAGGTAAGTCTTATGCTTTATGCAAGATAGCTGGGCTGTTATTTATTTGAAAAGAGACCAAGTCCTTAAACTCACTCCCTAAAGAGACTAGATCGTGTAAGAGCATGCTTCAAAGGATCTAAATCTAATGCAAATCATATTACATTTTACTTTCATTTTTGGACAATCATTTGACTCAGGTTATAGGATTCTTTATCCTTAATGCATGAGAAATTAGATTATGGGCCAAAATTAGCAAGATGGGAGGTGTGTTTCCACCATGGCTCTCAAAGGTCAAGCCAAGTTCTCTAGCACGGGTGGAACCCTCCAAATCAAGAGTGAAGCAATATGCTATTGTGCATGATGTTGTAAAAGAAGTACTCATCTAGCTAAGGAGTTGCTAATTCTTTTATCTTACTTTTTAGCTTAGGCTTTAAATGAGGTTATGAGTTATTTATTTTTAATTTTAAATTGATTAATTGTGGTAGAAGATTTATTTTTCCCTAAGAGCATAATCCTCATTCAAGCCATACATAAAACCAAGAAAGAAACTAGAAAAAGGATGCCATTTCTAAAGCAAAAGCTAAATAAAACATTAAACATTTTATAAAGCTAATGCAAAAGAATAAAATGCCATGTGTGGTCGAGCAACACCGGATAAACCTGAAAATAAATTGGGTAGCCAAGCTCTACCCTTATACAACCCAAATTGTAAATGAATTAATTACAATTAAGTAAGGAATTCATCTTATGGGGGTTTTCAAGCTTCATTCTTCTTTTCTTCTTTCTTCTTTGGTTCCTTCTTTTGAATGGTTGGAAGATGGATGCTCCAAAGGCTTCACATGGTACATAAGGCATGGCCTTATAACCAATGCTCATCTTAATCCCTATAACAATCATTCCAAAATCCTAATTACAAAATTACATGAAAAGAAAAAGTAAATCTAACTAGTACCTGCAAAATAGAGATTAGCTAAATAGACCATATAAATCTCAAGCTTGTATATTGGACTTAGCACCCCACACATGGGTAACCAAGTCTACCTGGCCTATTTTGGATTATGCTTAGGGATATAAGTAACCTGCACAGCAAAAGCAATTATATTTTTATTACAGCATCCCTTAAGCATAATCCTTTGTATAAGACAATGATTAGACTAAATCATCCTACCATTCATTCTATGCACATAGACCCTAATATCCAGACTAAAATATTACATCATAAAATAAAACAAACATCAAACCATGCACCACCCTAATATAGGACTAGAAGTGGTGGCTTAGCCTAATGTGTGTGCCTTGTTAGGTTTATGTAGTATGCTTAGCTAGGCTTTAAGGTTAGGATTTTCTAAGTATGAAAAGGTTTGACTTAGAAGGGTGATCTCATTTAAGTTGTTTAGTTGATTTGGATTAATTTTATTTGATGATTTGATTTGATTTGAATGAACCTACTTAATTACTAAAGGTTGTAAAGGGAGGAAAAGAGAAGAGGACTTCTCTTTCCTCCCTACCTTAAGTGATTTCTAAGATAGATTCATTAATGATTTTTGTTTAATGAATATTTTATTATCTGTTTTAATTAATCTTAAGTTTAGATTTTCTCTAAACAAGCCTATTCAAAAAGAAAGGCATTTTAAGATTAAGTAAAGTGAATTACTATCACAAAACGTACAATATTTTATTTCTTTCCCACATGTGTATCTTGCACATGAATGAATCCTAAGCATATCTATACATGCGATGCACATATTTAGCACACCTTAATGATGAATGCTAAGAGAGGTTTCTTAAGGAAACTTGGAATGTTTCATGTATGCATGATTTTGTTAAGTAGGAGAGAGTGATTCTTTTATCCATCTTCATATGCACATTTACAAGTATAAAGACATAAGTGAGAACGACGCCATTATTAACTAGGGGTGTAAGGTACAAGACCTACTTAGGTCTACTTAAAGCCTCGCAACCCCGGGGTTGTCTAGACTAATATATCATTTTTCTTAAATACATGTGCATGTACAAAAAGAAATACATTGAAAGAGAATGCTAAGTAAGCTACTTAAGAAAATTTAAATGCTTTATGATGCATGATTTTTATTAAGTTGAAAAGAGGTTTTCTTATCCATTTTTCACATGCACACATGTATGTATGAAAGGCATAGGTGAGTACGGTGCCATTGTTAACCAGGGGTGTAAGGTATAAGACCTACTTAGGGCTACTTAAAGCCTCGTAACCCTGGGGTTGTCCAGACTAATATACCACTTTTCTTAAATACAAGCATATGTACAAAAGAAATGAATGAAAAAGAAAGATGCAAAAGTTTGTACTAATGTTTGAACTTGGTTATGCAATTTATATGTGTAAGTGTAAGGATCTTTCTTAAGTCATAATATGGAAGGGGATAAGAATAAATTTAAGCAAGTGTTATGTTCTTTTAAAAGAACTATACACTTTGCAAATCTTATTCAAATCCATATTAAGAGGAAACAAAGGAAGAAACATAAGACACATTTTTATATTCACATGCAAGCTTATAAATAAACTATAAGTAGCAATTTTCAGTTTTAGGTATATTTTGAAAATAGTTTTGAATTTAATAGTCATAATAGCCACTCATATTTTTATTTTAACCAAAACATGCAATTTGACATAAAGAAAATATTTCATTTTGAATTTGATTTTAAAAAAGTATGAATGCAGAATTTTCATATGACATACACATTTAGCATGCTAGGAATGAAATTAAATGATATAAGCATATAATTTCATTAACTCTAATTAATTCCTAAAGATAATCTTATGAAGTAAGATTATTTAAAGAGAATCAAAAGTTGTTTAAAGATACTTTAATTTTGTTTTGAGTTTAATTTTAATTAGGAAAGTGTGAGAAGGTTTGTTGGTCCTTACCCATTTCCACATGTGTGTATTATTTTAGTTTAACTTTTAGGTGATTAGATTAATTTTATGCTTTGGTTAGGTTAAGGTGTAGATTAAGTTCATTAATTACTCCTTACTTATACCACTTTAACATATTTAATCAAATAATTATGAGCCAATGAATGACATAAAACCACATGGAATTTAAATCAACAATGCATCTTAGGAAAGAAAAGTGCTTAATGCAATTGGCTCATAATTAATGATTAATTAAGCTAAAGGGTTTAATTTAAGTACTTTCATAACCTTTCCCACACATGTGGGCTAGGTATGATTTCCGTAAGTTTCTTAGGTTATTGAACACCTAAGCATCTACCCAAGAAGGATTAGTTAAGTTCTAGAAAGTTTTGAAAATTTTATCAAGTTAATTAAGTAGGTCATTAGTGGGTTAGCCCTTAATTATGTTTAGATTAAGGAAGGAAGGGGGTTTAGAGTACAGCTCAAGAAAAATATCCCAAAATTATTCCATAAATCTCTTAATCACTTAATCAAGGAGTTAAACCACTGGTCATATACTTAATTAACCTTAATTATGTTAAGAGGGTGATTAGGGGTTCATTAATTAATTTTTCTAATTGACTCATTAATAAATTCCAAAAAAATTAAGGGAGGCAGAAGTCATCCACCTAAACATGCTTGAGAAATTTGGAATTAATTAATGAAGTCATTAGAGAGTAATTAGGATTATTAAGTTTTTAAATAAACCATAATTAAGGAAAATATACTGTTCAAATTCAATTAGAAATAATTATATCAGATTCTCCTCTGAATTATCATTAAATTGAGTCTAAGTTTATATTTTTTGGATTTTTCTATAATTAGTTATTAATTTAGGAAGTTTCAATTGATTTAAGTGATTTTTAAGAATTCTGGTAATTTATTTTTATTAAAATAAATCATTTGACACTCAAAATTTAATATCTTTTAATCCATAGGTCATTTTGACTTGAAATATTTATGGTAGGTGTATTTTAACAACAGTTTTAATATTTGAAAATTTTAACTTAATCTAACATGTATTTTTGATTTAATTAAAGAAATTTTATTTTCACTAAAAGTCCAATTAAGCTCAAACTATTTAGAGAAATTTGGGGTTTTTTGGTTTTTTGGATTCCTCTCGGAAAGATGAATCCAATGAGACATTTTATTGCAATTTTTTTTTGTTAAGTACTTTATTTTTAGGAATTTTTAAAGTTTGAGGTATTTTAATTAATTTTTTTAAATCGAAAAAATTGCATGATGCTAACGTTGCACCGCGCGATTGGACACGTGGTGCTGCGTGGCACGCGTGCGCCACATGATTCACACGCGGTGCCGCATCAGCGGATGGGTGGGAAAGACTTCATCAAATCACGGAAGCGACCCACGGCGCACTCTAGACCGTCTGATCGCCGATAGGACGGTCCAGATCAGATCGCGTGATCCAGAGGCTAGGATTGCGCGATCGACATGCGATCTAAGCCATCCGATCATGTGAACCGCATGATCAGATGATCCAGATCCCATCAGGTGATCCAAAGGTCTAGATTGCGTGATCCGAGCTGTCCGATCTCGCGAACCGCGGGATCGGATGGCGACTATACTCCTGCCAGCGGTGAACAATAAAATCTATTTTTTTTAAAAAAAAAGAAAAATAAGATTTTCTAAGTGAAACCTTATTCAAATGGACTCATTTTTGCATTGATTCACACAAAAAAAATTTATTTTCTAATTGGGATGATTTAAAGAAAAATGCGGGATTATCTAGGGTAAATTCTTAAAAATCACACAAAAGTCATTACAAAATGAAAGATCCTAAGGCCAGCTATGATTTTTGAAGGTTACCTCACTGGGGATGATTTTCGGTGGTGGTGGTGACTGAAGCGCGCTGTCGAGTGAGGGAAGAATCTTTGGACTGAGCTTAGATCCTCGCCTTTATGTCGAAACAAAGTTTCCTCTGGTGATCATCATTTCCTCACTAAATCCCCTTAGTTTTGGAATATTTCTCTCCAAAATGAAGTGGATGATTGCTAATAGCTTTTGGGAGCTTTAGGAGGAGGAGAATGAGAGGAATGAGGATTTCCTTCACCTACTAAAGCCTTAGAATAAAAAGTGAAGTGAAATGAACCTTTTTCCACTTTTTGTTTAAAAATTTGGCTCCAAACTCATATCACTTGGCTTGGGGTGGTTGGGAATGGAAGAGAATCCTACTAGGTGACTTTCTATGGTTGGCTAAGGCATGGAAAGTGGCTGCCATGAAGGACAAGTGAGTGTCCTAGCCAAGGGGAGGTGAGTGTCCTTCATGCCAAGTGTTATAATAGGAGAGGTGAGGTGATTTCACCTCCTCATGAGTCATGGCTGCCCCAACCACTCCTTATGTCAGAAAATCAGTGTCCTTGGTGCCTATTTGGACAAATGGATGACTGCTAAGTGGCCAAGGAAGAGAAATGACTACTTGGGAAAGTGCCTTTTCTCATTGGATGCCCTTGACCCAAGGGCAAAGTGGTCATTTGATATTGAATTTGATTTGGACAGATTTTTAATGAGTCAAAAGTAAGTTGGACCAAATTTCATGTCATTTGAAGTTCATTTGGTTTAAATTGGGTTAATTTGACCCATTTGGGTCAAATTGGGTCAAAATGGGTTAGGTTGTCCAATTGGTCAAATTAGGTCAAACCAAGAGTTGGGTCAACTTCAAATAACTATTTGGAGCATATTGGTTCAATTGGTTTCAATTAATTTGGTTTAATTTAGATTTAATTTGGGTTTTGTCCAATTTGATCCTTTAGGTCAATTTGGGCTAAGTTGACCAAATTGGCTTGAATTATGGCTTGGTTTGGGTTTGGTTAATCATTTGAAGTGGATTGGTATCTTTTTTCCAATCAATTTAGTTTATATTTAATTTTATATTGATTTAACCTTTTAGGTCAAGTTGGGTTTATGGTCAATTGAGCTAGGTTGGGTCTAGTTGACCAATTGATCAAATTGGGTTTAATTTAGGCTTTGGTCAAGTTCAATAATCAATTTGGAGTGAACTTGAGCCATTGGTTGCACTCAATTTGGTTTAAGTTACAATTTGGCTAGTTTGGGTTCATGTGGGTTAAATGGTTGACTTGGTCAATGGGCTAGGTTGACTTGGTTTCACCTAATTCATGACAATTGATTAACCTATGATGATCAACAAATATGACATGAAGTTTAGATTGGATTAATTCACTTTGATTTAGATTGAATTGGATTTTGATTCATGTAGGTCAAATTGGCCACTTTGGGTCAAGTGAGTCGATTGGGTTTAGTTGGCTTGATCAAGGCTTGATTCAAGTTTGGTTGACCTCAAATATGGATTTAGAATTGAAATATAAATCCATTTTGAAGTCAAATGGGTTTTGATTCATTTGACAATTTTAGGTCAAAGGATGAACATGAGTTTGACTTGGGTTTGATTTTTGAATTTAGTTTTGGTTTGAGGATTGAAGCATATGTTTATATTTGGATTCATGATTGAAGGATTGATTGAATCATGGGGAAACATCAAGGGTTTGGCTTGATTTGAGTTTGATTTGGTTAAGTTCAAGATTTTGTCTTGAAGTCTTAGGTTAAATTTTTGATTGAATTTAGATTTGATTTTGAATTGATTCTTGGATATTTAAATTTATAATTCATTTATATTTGTGAATATAAATGAGAGTATAAATGGGTTATGAGATAATTTCTTCAATTTGAATTGATTTGAGCTAAGTCCATAAGATAGAATTAATGGGCTTAGGAAAGATTTTGAATTTGGAATTTCAATCATGAGCTTCAATCATTTGGAGTTGATCATGGATTTCAATAATTTGGAATTGATTTGAGTTTAGGGAAAATCAATTAGGCTAGAATTGATTGTTGATTTGATTTGGAGTTTGACTTGAAGGAAGGAAGTGAGGAATGTAGTTCAAGCTATAGGGTAGGCAAATTTTCCTAACACCCTTAAGGCATGACCTATTCTTATGGCTAACTCTTCTAAGTCTCTAAGGTTAGGTTAAGTGTCTACCTAATCACTCGATGTGTCTTAAGACTAAGGAATTCTTAAAGTCTAAGAGAAGTACTATGTCTACAATGGAGGGGTTGAGAGCTTATTCCAAAAATGAGCTCAATAGTGCGGATGGACGGTCCATGATCCATCACTGAGCTCACCTGCGAGAGAGGGCAACCGTCCACTCCTTAGGGCATGAAACGAGCTCGATTGAGCTCAAATTGAGCTCAAATTTTACCCACACCATCTAGGAGTAAGCACAAGTAGATTCAACAGCCAATTTTACTTGGGATGAAAATTCTCTCCACAAAAGACCAAGAACTCCTACAGGTAAGTTTGGTTTTGATTCATACCTCACCGTAGGCTATCACCGGTGCTTCTAACCATCGAGGTAGCTTCATCTAGTGGAGACAACACCCTGTTGAAATTTTTAAGCTTTGGGATGAAGTGGATTGCTCAATTAGCCAAAGTGCTTCTCCTAGGCTTGCGTCTTTTGTCAAGCTCCAACCTCCCTTGCCTTAGAAGCTTGAAAGAAGCTTTGGATCAACTCGATTGAGTCCCCTAAGGGTGCTTGTAAGAGCAATTGGCTTGATATTGGGTATTGAGCAAAGTGAAATTTCCCTCAAACTCCCTTATTTTTGGCTTAAGGAAATTGAGAAGAGAAGAATGCAAATGAGCCTTGGAGACCTTGGAGAAGCTTGAGAGTGCTAGTTCTGAATTTCCTTAGCTCAATCGAGAGTGAGAGAGTTAGAATGAAGTGAAATGAGGGGGAGTATATCTCCCCCTCCAAGGATCGAATGATCGACAGGTTTTTAGCCATTTTTATCAAATTCACCTCATGGATTGGGTTGGTTAGGCCATTTAGGGTGGCATGTGATTCAGTTTTGGTAGAGGGAGGTAGTGGAGAAGTTTCCATGTGCAAAATAAGGTGGAGAAGTGATTCCCATGTGCTCATTTCCAAGTGGGTGGTTGGTTTGGCCATTGGGTTGGGTTTGGCTAACTCAAACTCATTGGTTCATGTGCACCATGCTCACTAGTGTCCATTTGGTCCACTAAGAGGGTGTCAAGTGGCCATGGAAAGGATATGACCAAATTCTAAGTGGAATTGGCCATAGGTTACCCCTTGACCTCAGGGTAAAATGGTCATTTAGCTTTGATTTTACTTTAAATAGAGTTAGAATAGTTTGAAATTAGGTTGGTCCAAATTTCAAAGAATTTGGAGTTGATTTGATGTCATTTGATGCATGTTGACCCATTTAGCTCAAAATGGGTCAACTTGGGTCAAGTTGACTAATTGGTCAAATTGGGTCAAACCAAGGGTTGGGTCAAGTTCATATGACTATTTTAAATGTGTTGGCATCCTTGGTTAGGTTCATTTTGGTTTATATTCGATTTTGGTTCATTTGATTTCATTTAGGTCGGATGGGCCAAGTTGGCCAATTTGACCCATTTGACCTAATTGGACTAGGTTATGGGTTGTTTTAGGTTTGGTTAGTCAATTAAAATGTTTTGCAAGCTTTGGTTTCAATCAATTTTGGTTTGATTTTATTTTGGCTCAATTTAACCTTTTAGGCCAAGTTGGGCTCATGGTCAATTGGGCTAGGTTGGGTCTAATTGGCCAATTAAGGCTTTTGTCAAGTTCAACTAGTGGTTTAGAATGAATTTGACCCATTGGTTGCAATCAATTTAGCTTAGATCAAGATTTGACATATTTTGACTTTTTAGGTTAAGTTGGGTCAACTTGGGTCAAGTGACCAATTGGGCTAGGTTAGGTTCAAATGATAACTTGGTCAAGTTCAAACATTGATCATGAATTTATTTTGATAAATGGTTTCAATCAATTTGGCCTATGGTGGATTTTGGTTAAGTTTAGGTTTCATTTTGGCTAAGTTTTGACTTGGTCAACCCTTAGGTTTGACTTGGTTTGACCCAATTTGAGTGATTGATCATCTCATGATGATTGTTTCTCATAATGTGAGGCTTAGGTGGGCTTTGTTCAATCCAATTTAGGTAGGATTAGAATTTGGCTCAAAGGGGATACTTTAGGTCACTTTGGGTCAAGTGAGCTAAGTGGGTCAATTGACTTGATAAAGGCTTGAATCAAGTTTGATTGAACTCACATATGGACTTATGATTGAAATATAAATCCATTTGCAAGTGATTTGAAGTCAAATGAGTTTTGATTCATTTGACAATTTTAAGTTCAACGGGTGAACATGAGTTTGACTTGGGTTTGAATTTTGAATTTAGTTTTCATTTGATGATTGAAGTTTATGTTTATATTTGGATTCATGATTGAAGGATTGATTGAATCATGAAGAAAAATCAAGAGTTTGGCTTGATTTGAAGTTGATTTGGCTAAGTTCAAGAATTTGACTTGAAAAGCTTAGGTTGAATTTGGATTTGAGTTTTGGATTTGGTTTTGATTTGATGATTAAAGTTTGTGTTTGGGTTCATGATTGAAGGATTGATTGAATCATGAAGAAAAATCAAGGGTTTGGCTTGATTTGAATTTGATTTAGCTAAGTTCAAGAATTTGACTTGAAAGGCTTAGGTTGAATTTTGGTTGAATTTGGATTTGAGTTTTGGATCTGGTTTTGATTCAATGATTGAAGTTGTTGTATATATTTGGGTTCATGATTGAAATATTGATTGAATCATGAAGAAAAATCAAGGGTTTGGCTTGATTTGAAGTTGATTTGGCTAAGTTCAAGAATTTGACTTGAAAGGCTTAGGTTCAATTTTGGTTGAATTTCGATTTGAGTTTTGGGTTTGGTTTTGATTTGGTGATTGAAATTTGTGTTTATATTTAGATTCATGATTGAATGATTGATTAAATCATGAAGAAAAATCAAGGGTTTTACTTGATTTGAAGTTGATTTGGCTAAGTTCAAGAATTTGACTTAAAAGGGCTTAAGTTGAATTTTAATTAGATTTGGGTCAACTTTTGATTAGATTTGGGTTTGAATTTTGGATTTAGTTTTGGTTATTTGAATTTATACTTCATTTATATTTGTGAATATAAATGAGAATATAAATGGGTTATGAGAAAATTTCTTGAATTTGAATTGATTTAGATTTGATTTGAGTTAAGTCCATAAGATGGAATCAAAGTGACTTAGGAAAGATTTTAGGTTTGGAATTCAATCATGGGTTTCAATTATTTGGAATTGATTCATGATTTGAGAAAATTCATTGGAATTGATTTAAAGTTTGTTTTGGAATTGAAGTTGATTTGAGTTAGAGGTTGATTTGAATTTGGAGTTTGACTTAAAAGAAGAAAGTGAAGATTTGGTTCAAGCTATAGAATAGGCAAATTTTCCTAACACCCCTAAGGCATGACCTATTCCTATGACTAGCTCTTCTAAGTCTCTAGGGTTAGGTTGAGTGTTCACCTAATCACTAGAAGTGTCTTAAGACTAAGAAAATCTTAGTGTCTAAGAGAAGTCCTAAGTCTAAGATGGACGGGTTGAGAGCTCATTTTAAAATGAGGTCAATAAAGGTGCAATATGTGTGGTTTGACCAACAAGGTACACCACATGTATTGGTGTTAACCGAAATGATCAACAATATCGAACGATGACAAGCACTAACAAAAATGATATACTCCTAACCCAAGGTGTAGAAGGAATTAAAAGCTTAGTGCAATGTGACTCTACTCATGCTACCAACACAAGAAAGCAAAGGAAGAATCCACTAGGGATTGAATATATGAACCTTCCACTAAGGGAAAGAGGTTCAAATCATCCACAGGGGATGAAAGGTTTGATTTAATTTATTTGATTGGTTGTTTGACTGTTTACTTATTTTTATTTTGACTCCATCGAGGGAGATAGAAAAGTGAATTCTCCGTTGGGGGAGCAAGTTCAAGTCATCCACTAGGGAGGAGAGGTTGATTGGATTTGTTTACTTAGTGTTCCACTAAGGATGAATATGTGACTTTCCATTGAAGGAACAAATTCAAGTCATCCACTGGGGAATGAGAGATGTAATTTAATTTTCTTGATTGTTTAGTTATTTTTGTTTTGACTCCACTAGAGATAAAAAAGTGAACTCTCCGTTGGGGGAGCAAGTTCAAGTCATCTAGTAGGGAGGAGAGGTTGATTGGATTTGTTTTATTTGATTTATTGTTTGACTCCACTGAGGGAGAAAGGTTTAGTTTGTTTCAGATTTAAAATTTGTATTTAGAGATGGACCCTATTAGTTTGTGAGGTATCGCACTGAGTAGGGGCCGTGTAGGCCTGGGCCTAGCTCAGATTTACCAATCCAAAGGGGTAGTCTACCAAACACATAATATGACTAGCCAACCAAAGGGATTGCCTTTCGGTGTACAGTAGTTGTACTTAAAGAGAAAGCATAGTAGACTTACATCCTCCAAAGTAGGGATCAGTTGTTGGGGTGATCCATTGGTGAGGCAACAGATTGAACCCAACCTAGGGCTGACTATTGAGTGAATGACACTGGGGACTTAAATAAACTCAAAGATAGTCAAAGATTAATTTTATTTTTAATTGTTTTTTATGTATCCCATCGGTTTACAATTGGCTACAATGAGTGGGAGTCGTGGTCTTTAGTCTATCATAGATTTATCAATCCAAAGGGGCAGACTACCAATCACATAGTAGGACTAGCCAACCAAGGGATTGCCTTTCAATTTGTAATGGTCAAGTTTAAGAAGAAAGCGTGGGGACTCATATCTTCTAAAATAAAGAACCACTAGGGTGATCAGTTGCTTGTGCAATAAATCAAACCCAACCTAGGGCTGACTATTGAGTGAATGCCGCTGGGGGACTTTGATCAACTCAAAGATAGTCAAGATTAATTTCATTTTTTAGTTATTTTTTTATGGATTCCATCATTTTGCAATGGATCACATTAAGAACGAGCTTATATCAGCCTAGACCTATCTCATATTTACTGAACCAAAGGGAGTAGCTTCTCGACCGAGGGGAGAACTATCTAACCAAGGAGTGTCTTTCAGTTTGCAATGGTCAATTCAGGGAAGAAAGCACGGAGACTCAAATCTACCACTACAAAATACCACTTTGGGATTACTCAACAAATCAACCCAACCTAGTATCAGATAGTTTTAGAAAGAATGTGAAAGAACTTACATCTTCCAAAGTGAATACCACTTATGGTAAAATAGAAAACCTGATTCTGGAGATATGGACTTATCTCATAACCGTAACACCTATATGTTTGATGGGATGCTTGCTTGGGAATCCACAAGTGAATTAATTTTCTTTATTTATTTTATTTGTTTATCATAGACCATTAGTTTGGGGATCAGGAGGAGCTTATAGCCTAGACATCTGATTTTGAACCAAGGGGAGAATCATACCGAACAAATTCTCAAATCACAAGGGTGGCTACTAGGAAAGGGGTACTGTCCAATCTAAAAGTAACCAATGTAGTGTCTAAATGGGGTCTCAAAGGATGTGATCCAAATAGAGTGCCCACAGGGAGAGGGGCCACTAAGGGCTTGATCCAAAATCCTAGAGAATATAATTTACAATAGGTATTCGGTGGCCAACTCAAGAAGAAAGCTCGAGGACTCATATCTGCCAAGAGTGGGGTATCCGCCGAGTGCATCGCTATCAGCATAGTGAACATCAACCAACCTAAGGTGCTCGTAGGTTTGCAACACTCAGCCTAGGAAGAAAGCGTGAGACTCATATTTTCTTATAGTGAAACTGATTGCTGGGATAGTCTATCTTCGGCTTGACAGGTGCTATCCGACATAGGGAGACTACTGAGTGAATGCCACTTGGGGACTTATGTCAACTCAAAAGTAGTCAAGAGGAAAGGAGCTTCTGGGAAACTTATCCTAAGCCTCAAATATACTCGACCTAATTAGTGCATGATGGTTAGTTCAAGATGAAAGCTCAGGGACTCACATCTTCTTAAACAATATCAACATAAAGTGACTTACCAGCTGGGTAGTGAAGTCTACCAAACTAACAAGGTGCTCATTGGTTTACAATGGTCAAGTTAGGAAGAAAGCTCAGGGACTCACATCTTCCAAACAAGTGACCATTGGGGTGACATATTAGCGAGGTAACATGTCAGCTCGGCCTAGATAACTAATGAGTGAGTTCCACAAGGGGCTTGCTCCCACACCAAAATAGCTCAAGATAAAATATTTATATTTATTTTTATGCTTGTGTTAAAGGGAATAGGATTCCACTTGGGTTCTCTTACACCTATCCTAAAACACGCTAGGGAATTTTGATGAAATGGTGCCATGAATGGCAATTGGAATTCCTGCCAAGAAAGGATCCTGCTTGGGTTCTCTTACACCTAACTTAGTTATGCTAATCGAAATAGGATGTCTCTTGGGTTCTCTCACACCTATTCTAGTAAAGCTTGGGAATTATGTTAGATTGTGTTTGTGTTGTGAAAGAGGGATAGGATGCCTCTTGGGTTCTCTTATACCTATCCTAAATATGTCGTGGTGAATTCAAAAGATAAGCAAATAACACTTCGAATGAAGAGAAGATTTTGATGAATTGGAATCAAATTTTGTTCTTTTAATGATAATTATTTTTCAAACATATTTTTATGGGTAATATTTCTTCAAGTAGAGCCCATTAATTGGAAGCATCAGGTGTTCCCCTTTATAATCAATAAGCTAATAGGATCCTCCTTCATAGGCTTTCTCTATGGCATAGGGGCCTTCCCAAGTGGGTTCAAACTTGCCTCCTATCTTTTGACGAGCAACAATAGGTCTCTTTAGGACTAATACAAGTTATCCTACTTGAAAAGACCTAGGGTGGACCAGCTTGTTGTGAGCTTGAATTATTTTGGCTTTGTATAACTTGAGGTTCTAGCATGCCCGTAGGCTTCTCTCCTTCAAACCTTCATGCTCTTTTAATCAGAACTTTACTTTCTGCTCTGTAGTGATTTTACTACCCAATGCTATCCTTAGTGATGGGAGTTGAACTTCTAAAGGTAGAACAGCTTCGGACCCATACACTAAGGAAAATGGGGTAGATTGAGTTGGAGTTCTATATATGGTGTGGTATGCCCACAAGGCTTCAACTAATTGCTCATGCCACTATCATTTATTATCGCCGAGCATCTTTTTTAGTATCTGGATGAGAGTTTTATTGAATGCTTCAGCTAGGCCATTTGCTCTAGTGTAGTAGCTGGTAGAGTATCTCCAATATATACCATGTCTTCTAGCAAAGCTGTTGATCCTGGTGCCATGTTGAGCTGTGACCTCTTTGAGTGGGATTGCTTCCACCCACTTAGAGAAGTAGTCGGTAGCAGCTAAAATAAATCGATGACTCTTGGAAGAAGGAGGCTCAATCAAACCCATAATGTCGATACCCCAACACTCGAATGGTCATGAGGCCAAATAGGATGTAGAATGTTGGGTGGTTAATGTAAGACCACACCGTGTACCTGGCATTGATGGCATGTTGACCTATAACTATGTGTCACTTGAAATTAAATAAATATGGTGGAAATTAAAATGCCCTAATCACAATCAAAATTGATTAATTTGTTTGAAAATTTGACTTCGTAATGCGCCTCAAATATTAAAATTAATTAAATGGGAAAATATCGAATCAATTAATGATCGATCAAATAATTAAAATTAACTTTTAATAAAATTATATGCATATCAAAGTCGAGAAGTCTCGATGATGTCTAAACAACCTCCGTTCATGAAATTGATCACGCCATTGTTGCCAAAACGTCGAAACCTATCAAACGACACCTTCCGCGATCGATTAGGCAAAATGTGCGCAAACATCGATCAATTTGAGCGCGATGTCACACAATTTAAATCTAATTTCACTTCGATCAATGCTGACATTGTTTAAATGACCTTCGATCATGAAATTGATTGCGCCGTTGCGTTCGGCACAACAGAAACAACTAAAATTAACACCCATATTGCTAGGGTTTACTATTATGATGATTCATCAAAATTTATGTGATTACCTACCTTAATTATTAAACTGGTTTGCAATTAGCCTAATCTCTTAACCCCGTTATCCCTAACCTCGCCACCCACTGCTAGGTGAAATGACCGTCTGATTCCTATTACGCCGGCAGCCAATGAAAAGAGCTGTCTAAAGGCGAAAGGGGATACTCATGGCATTCCTCTCTCATGCTCCAAGGATCACGACATTTCCCTCTCTCATTTTTTTCTGCTCTCGATCTCTCTCTCTGTTTCGTTGCCCCGGTTCTCTCTTTTCCTCTCATCCATCTCTTCCCCTTTCATGGTTGCCGCCTGAGTGACTGACGCCCCTCATGCGATTCCCTTCAGGATCGACTCTCTCTCTCATTCCTGTTGACGCACGATCCTCCCTCGCCGACATTCCCTCTCGTGATGACTCTTGGTCAAGTTTCCCTTCTCATGCGATTCGTGATTCTCTCCTTTTCGATCCAGGTGGGAGCTTGAAACCGAACCTTGACGGTTGGCCGAACCCTAGCCAGCTGAAATCCCTTCTCCTTCTTCTCCTTATAGCAAATCAACACCTCCAGGTCATTTCTCTCTAACCCTAAGCTTATTCTTATGCATTTGGGTATGCTGAAAATTAGGGTTTTGCAAAATATGCTTAAATTCATGCTTAAATTCATGTTGAAAGTTTCCTTTAGAAATTTGGGATGATGCATGGCCCAAATCTCATGCTTATTGCTTTTAGTTATGAAATTTAAGTTGTTTAGTTTCGAAAAGATGATTTGGGATGATGGCCCAAATCTCATTTTATTTCCTATTATCTATGGATTTTATGGTGTTTATCTGAAAATGCTTTGGGATGATGTATGGCCCAATGTTGTGTTGCATGCTATCTTTTAGGGGTAGTTATGATGCTACTTTCTGGAATTGGTTATACCTAAGGAAATCATATTGATTTTCTTTCCGATAAATGATGCTTGAAATCATTTCTATGAGAGGGCAAAATTATTAATTTGTTATTTGAAGTGTGTTGTTTGCTGAAATGTTGTGTTTACAAAAGGGGAAATTGTTGAATTCATGTTTACAAATTGGGGAAATTGCTGGAAATCATTTTTATAAAAGGGAAAATTGTTGAATTCATGTTTACAAAATGGGGAAGGCTATTAATTTGTTATCTAAAAGCATAATGCTTGCCAAAAAAAATTTTGGATATGGGAAAATTGCTGAAATTGGTTTTACCTAAGGGGAAATTAGATCATTTTGTTGCTTGAAAAGTATAAAGCATGCTGAAATTATTTTACTTAAGAGGAAACCCATTGATTGGCTTTTCTAAAGGGATAATGTATGCTGAAAATATTTTTACTAGAGGGAAATTGAATCGATTTGTTTCTAATGGGTATGATACATGCTGAAATTGTTTTTATGAAAGGGGAAAACTATTAGCTTGTTGTCTAGAGGCATAAAGCATGCTGAAAATTGTTTTTATCAAAGGGTAAATCCATTAGTTTGTTGTCTAAAGGCATAAAGCACGTTGAAATTGACTTCCATATTGTCTCAATCTCTTTTAGATTTGAGGTTGTCATGTTGTTGGTTAAATATTGCAAGCTTTAGGGTTACCTTGCTTCAATTGATTTCCTATGAAGGGAGTTATATATATATCATGCCTCTTTCATATGCAAGTTGAAATCTGAAATTGAAAGAAAGGTTTCCAAGTATTGTATGGTTACATACGTCATGCTTTTTTCATCTCATGCTAAAATCTGAAAGTAAGGGAGGGATTTCAAGTGTTATGTGAAATAGATCCTAGACCACATGGAAGATTCTATATTTCTTTCACCTATATGCTGAAATCTAAAATTGAAAGGAAGGGTTACCTTACTTCATTGCATGACTAGTTGCTATTATGAAAGTCCAAATGTGAAAGGAGATTCATTTTTAAGATTAATTTCAGATTTTTATATATTTTCAGCAAATGTTCAATACACATATTGCTTTCATGAACTTACTTTGGTCCCAATGCAATGCTCAGCAAATGCTGTCTTGTTTAAGTATATATGCAAACATGTTCATATGCAAATGCAAGCTTGAAATTTGTGATATAAGTACCTACACATGTTCCTCCAACATGGTAGGGAAATTTCTATGTTATGCTATCAAAATTTCCGTGGTGTCCAGACATCCACTCATACATGCCTTCTCTTGGGGTGGCTGGCCTTTCATGGCAACATATAGAGGCTGAGAGCTCTATCAATCAAATATACATGCAAATTTTGTTTATATGCAAATGCTTTAAATTTATAAGTACCTACCTCCAACATAGGGAAATGCTATGCTATCAAAATTTTGGCCGTGGTGTCTCATGACATCCACCCATACATGCCTTTCTTGGCATGGTGGGCAGGCTCAATCTCTCATGGCAACCCCCACATGTGGGGGGAGAGCCGGGAGGCTGTTGTAAATTTTGATTATTTTGCTCTTAATTAAATATATGCAAGCAACCTTTTTTTTATATATATAAATGCAAGCTTTAAATTTATTACTATAAGTACCTACTCATGTTTCTTCAACATGGTAGGGAAACTTGTTGCTATGATGTGCTAACCCATTCTTTTGGTATATAAATTTTAATGGTGTCTCACGACTCTACCGACACACCTTTCTTGGCATGGTGGGAAGACCTAGTCCCCCGAAGTAGCCCCCTATGCGGGGATGACACCGGGAGGCTGCCGAACTTTTCTTTAAAAAAAAGAGAGATAGAAAAAAAGGATGAAATGCTTAGGTTAACATGCTGGCTTAAAATGCTTCTTTAGGTCATATATGAATACTTATGCTTCAATCTCTATATAATGAAAGCTATCCTATTTTTAGCAAGTATGACATAAAGTGGTTAATATAAGTGCTTATGTGTTGAATTTATATATCATGCAAGCTATTTTCTTATTTGACCATTATGACATGCATTGTGTAATGCTCACCTTAGGACTCTATTTAGCTTGACATGTTGTGAAATACACATTAGACATGTGTTCAAACATAGTTACCTCCCCTACTTTACTTGTCATTCCCACCATGATTTACATACATCCATGAGACATAGTGAAAACATGAAGCAAACAGATATGGAATAAATTAAATCTACCATATGATATGACACCTATCATGAAGATATCAAAATAGAAAATTGTCAAGTTAGAAAGAGAACTTACAAGTCTATATGGCACAACTTAACCCTTTTTGTAAGATTAAAAGAACTTGGACTAGAAAAGAAAGAGAAGATAGGAAGAGAAGTGAGTTTCATGAGAGGTGAATCCTCTTATTTATAGGCTCCTCCTTTCTCATCTATCTTATGGCATCGACACATATGGTGCCTTATCATAAGTTGCATGTAAGGAAATCATCTAAATTCATGCCATTTGTCATATCAAATGCACATGCATGGACATGTGGCATGCCCTTGTGCATCATTATCACTTCCCTTAATGCCATAAAAAAGGAGGAATGGATTTAAAGGGAAATAAACTCTTTCTTGCCTTATCTTCTTAATAAAATTTAATGGGTACTTGTGCCCCATTTGTCATGAGCTTGCATGTGAAGGAGGTGGATTTTAATTAACCCACTTGCCTCTTTTAAATGACATATGACATCTACTCATATCTTTGTCTTCTCCTCCCCCTTATCAAGAGAAAAATGGGCATAGGTGAATAATCATATGGGCCTTCAAAAAATGATTTATTTCATCCCCTTTATGTTTGCTGATTTGCCACATAGAGAAAGGGTTCTTAGCCTAAATCAAGTGCCTAAATTCATTCTAGGCCCATTACTTTATATTTGATCATATGGGCCTTCAAAATGATTTATTTCAGCCTCTTTATGTTTACTGATTTGCCACATAGAGAAAGGGTTCTTAGCCCAAATCAAGTGCCTAAATTCATTCTAGGACCATTACTTTATATTTGATCATATGGGCCTTTAAAATGATTTATTTCAGCCCTTTTGTGTTTGCTGATTTGCCACATAGAGAAAGGGTTCTTAGCCCAAATCAAGTGCCTAAATTCATTCTAGGCCCATTACTTTATATTTAATCATATGAGCTTCAAAATGATTTATTTCATCCCCTTTATGTTTGCTG
Organism: Cymbidium sinense; assembly: GCA_021442155.1. Taxonomy (NCBI): domain Eukaryota; kingdom Viridiplantae; phylum Streptophyta; class Magnoliopsida; order Asparagales; family Orchidaceae; genus Cymbidium; species Cymbidium sinense. Next base: position 178,452,368 of record CM038218.1, read on the forward strand.
ATTTGCCACATAGAGAAAGAGTTTCTTAGCCTAAAATAAATGCCTAAGTCTACTTTAGGTCTGTTACCTTACATTTGATCAAATAGGCTTCCAACATAATTTATTTCAGCTCATATCCCTTGCTGATTTGTTGCATAAAAAGGGGTATTTGGCTTATACGGGATTCATAACATACTCTCAAGTAAATGAGAGCCTTTATCTTATGTCTAAAACATTTTATTTGATCAAAAGGGCTCAAAGTATTCAGTTTCAATCCCTATTACTTGCTGATTTCTCATGTAAGTAAGGGTGTTCGAGCCTAAATAATGTTCATGTTATATCCCTAGATGAAGATCAATCTCTATCTCAGATACTACATTCCCGGTTTGGTCTTCGGACCGAGTCCGGGTTAACAAAACCTAAAAATCTCGTATCAAAACTCATGCTTGCATTACATCATGTCAAATTCAATTACTTCAACTTAGACATTCATATGTCCATGCAATACTTTAAAAGAACAGATACATGTATGTTCATTGAAGTTCAATAAATCAAATATCTAGAAAGACATGTAATCCAAATGCAAGATAAAATATAAAAGAACAGATGCTATACTTCCCGGTTTGGTCTTTGGACCGAGTCCGGGTTAATAAAACTCAAAAATCAAAATTTGACATATAAACTTCAACTTAGACATCCTAATGTCCATGCAAAATTTTCAAAAGAACAGATACTTACATGCATGTTGAACTAATCATCACATCAAATATCAAAGAACAGATGCTATACATCCCAATTTGGTCTTCGAACCGGGTTCGGGTTAACAAAACCTAAAAATCAAAATTTGATATATAAACTTCAACTTAGACATCTTAATGTCCATGCAATTTTCAAAAGAACAGATATTCATATGCATGTTGAAGTAATTATTAAGGTAAATACAAAAGAACAAATGCTACATAATCCCAGTTTGGTCTTCGAATCGGGTCCGGATTAACAAAACCTAAAAATTTGATATTATAAGAATTTTAAATTAATAATATTTGAGAAGCTAATTCTGTCATATAATACAAGATATGAATCAACTGACATAGCTTCTAAAATTCAAATTCTTAGGAAGAAAAGTTCAAATCCGATCCTCTATGTTCAAACTAGAGTGGACAAGATTTTGAAGGATTATATTTCTTGAGATAATGAATTTAGACCCGATCCTCTGTAGAAAATCAGACAGAGTAGACAAGGTCTATCAATTAATATTAGTCCTATGATCGAGAAGGGTAATTACAATTAAAATTTTGATGATAAATGATCATATATTCAAATATAAATCAATCATAAAATGATCAAAATTCAAAGAAAATAACAAAAAAATATAAATAAAAAAATGAAATTAATTATTTAAATTAAAACTTAAAAATCAATCCACCCCTCCGCAACTGTTTATTTTTGGGTGACAAATTAAGAAAACTTTTGCTCACAAAGAGCCAATGTCAAATCAAAAGCATAAATATCTTCACACTCAAATATTTCTAAAAGTGGGGCGTGGCGTGTCTATGTTAGCATGGTTTTGCGCGATATGGCACCACATAAATGGCGTTCGACCTCGACCCTCGACCAGTGGTTGTGATATGACACCACTAAATTATGGTCACGCGACCCCGTATGTTCCCCACTTTGCTCTTTGGTTGTGAAATGTAGAATATATTTGGTTGGGCAAAAGCCTATGTTAGCTAGGTTGACTTATATTTGTCCCTTAGACAAACTCCACCCGGTCTACAAGGACACTTTGGATGGCGTAACTCATGTGTTCGATAAGGATCCTTGGTCAGGTTGATTACCTCTCTCATTACTACCGGGGGATGACTGGATGGGAACCATGGGATCTAGATCGGGCACGTCATCATTCCCACAACAAAAAAGTTTTAAATTAAAATAATAAATTTCATAAGTTCTAAACTCCACTCACTGCAATTTTATACTCGTTCTTTAACGATTCATTGACTAACCTTAATCAAAAGTGCTCTCTCAATATTGGGAGGGGTAATTAACTATAGCTTGCTTTATAGGAAACACAGAACCGGATATAAAAGTTCTTGCAAATGAGAATGAAATCTCTGGGTAGCGTCTTATCTATGATTCATCTGCCTTCTGAAATTATCACCGACACTTAAACAACTCTTTCTTTTCCTTTTATTTTTCGAAAGAGGTCAGTGGCAAATTTTCGGATCCCACATGGAATCCTTTAGATACATCCATGCAATATGTAATCAACAAAGGCCAGTAGTATTCTAATTTTTTGATCTTTGCTTTCATCTTCAGATCAGATTGGTGTGCTCAATATAGACCTGAATGTACCTCAGTCACAATCTTATGGGCTTTGTGTTTGTCTAAATAATGTAACCATATTTGATCGAAAGACCGTTGGTACAAGGTGCCATCCACAAGAGCATAGGAGAGAGCTCTTTGTTTCACCTGATGGGCTTATGACTTGTCTTGAGGTAATTTGTTAGTGTTTAAATAATCTATGAACAGTTGCCTCCAATCCATCTCCTCATCCATATTGGCAACGACAACCTCCAATTCAAGAGAAAGTCTCTCGACAAGTTCAACATCAATAAGGAATATGACTTGTTTATTTTGGATTCTTATTGGGATGAACTCATCTTCCGGACATGCCGATTCTTTAACAAGTTTGGCCAAAGCATCTACTACTGTGTTCTCCCCTTGAGGGACCTTGTAGATGGTGACCTCAAGGATTTGGGCCAACAGCTTCATGGTGTACTCGTGGTAGTGACGAAGCTTGGGTTTGAGAACCTTGTAGGATCCAATAATCTGGTTGATGAACAACTGAGAATCCCCGTAGATATTGATGCTTTTGACACCCACTCTAAAGGCTAACTCTATATCAGAAATCAAAGCGACATACTCGGCTTCATTGTTGGTGTAGGGATTGGAGAGATAGTATGAGAATCTCCTCACATCACGGTCTAGAGTTAAGAGAACTATTCATACCCCTATCTTTCTTAGAAGAGTAGATCGTGGCGCTTCTCCTTTATGAAAGGAAGCTACACCATCAAAATACATCTCCCATCGATGGTTGTTGACCTCCCCTAAATTTATGATTTGATCATCAGGGAGATCGTCACTAAGCGGAGAATCAGTAGGAAGTGGTGTGTTGCTAAGAAATCTGCTAGTCCTTGTTCTTTAACTGCACAGAGGGGTACAAATATGATATCAAACTGCAAGAGAATCATGGACCAACGTGTCAAGCGTCTAGATAGCATTGGCCATGTTATGAGATACAACACTAGATTGATTCTGGAAATCAAGTTCACCTTATAATAAAGTATATAGTGTCGTAGCTTTTGAGATGTGAAGATCAAAGCTAGGCAGTGCTTCTCAATGGGTGGGTAGTTCATTTCGACATGAATTAGATGATGTCTAAGGTAGTAGAGAGGACTCTCCTTCCCTTCATCATTTGCTTGGGCCAACAAAGCACCAAGGAGTTATCTAATATAGCAGTGTAGAGGATGAGTGGCCTACCTAAGATAGGGGCTGCTAGAACTAGCAGCTTCACCAAATACTGCTTGATATCTTTGAAGGCATCCTGGCACTTATCATTCCACTTGAACTTGGCATCTTTTTTGATAAGTGCTGAAAATGGCTTGCATCTTTTTGATAGGTTAGAGATAAAGCATCTTAGATACACCAACCGACCTTGGAAAGATCTAAGTTGAGTTAAACTTTTAGGTGATGGCATTTCTAAGATAGCTTTGATCATTTCTGGATCTATTTCTATTCCTCGGTGTCAGACAACAAACCTAATGAACTTTCCTGAAGCTACACCGAATGCACACTTCAGGGGATTCATTTTGATTTTATATTGTCTTAACCGTTCAAAAACTACTCTCAAGTCAAAGAGATGGTCTTCCTTTTCTCTACTCTTGACTACTAGATCATCAACATAACACTCAACCTGATGATAGATGTGGTGAAAATTTTCATTTCAATTTCCTTTTTAGAGAATAAGATATATACTTCCATCAACACTCTATACAGGATAAAATAAGGATGGAAATATATATCTACTTCTCTTTTATGCATTTTGACATCGTGTAGATTCACATATATTCTTATTGAGGGTGATCGAGTATGACATTGAGGAGAGGTGTACTATCTCAAAAAATAGAATTCACCACCCTATAATGGACATAATCGCCTCAATAAGGACTCCTAAGGACAATGGGTCTGCATATGTACTAAAGATTCTTCCTCTACTTTACATGGAAAAATAAAGTAAGGTTTATTTTAAATCAGGTTCGTTAAGTTTCCTATAGGGGCAAGCCCCCATAGTTAATTACATCTTAAGGAATGAGATTCCTTAGGAATACTCTCAATTAAGATAAATGATCATAATCTCCAAAGATTTTAATAGGTAAGACTATCAATCGATTAGTTTATTTTGGAAGATCAAATGGGATTGATCAAAGAGAGGGAGTTATTATCGAAGTCAAAGGAAGATAAGTAGGAGATGCCCATGATGTTAGGAAACCTAGTGAGCATCTCAAACTATCCTATGATTGGGATTTACATTTTTGAAATTGATTTAATTTGTTTGAGCTGAATTTTTCATTAGAAATTTAGAGCTTATGATTTTACAACACAAGATTATGGAAATGCCTAAGTGGTGAGAATTTATGCTTATGGCCTATGAAAGGGAGAAGCAACCTCAAAACTTAAATTTAGGGAGCTTTGGTGAGAGCCAAAAGCACAACTTAAATCTAAGGCAAAAATGGGTATTTGGTTTGCCTCCATAAGAGAGGAAAAATCACACGCTTGGACTTACAGCAGCACGGGGGGTCCATAACTCCTCCTACAATTTTAAATTCATGTAGGCAAGTCATATGCTTTATGCAAGATATCTAGGCTGTTATTTATTTAGAAAGAGACTAAGTCCTTAAACTCACTCCCTAAAGAGACTAGATCATGTAAGGGTATGCTTTAAATGACCTAAATCTAATGCAATTCAGATTTTATTTTATTTTCATTTTTGGATAATTATTTTTACTTAGGCTAATAGGATTCATATATCTAATGCATGAGAAATGAGATTATTGTCCAAAATCAGTGAGAAGGGAGGAGGTGTGTTTTCACAATGGCTCTCAAAGGTCAAGTCAAGTTTCTCTGGCAAAAGTGGAAGCCCTCTAATCAAGAGTGAAAATAATATGCATTTGTGCATGATGTTATAAAAGAAGTATTCATCCAGCTAAGGGGTTGCTAATTCTTTTATCTTGATTTTAGGCTATGCTTTAGGTGAGGTTATGAGTTCTTTAATTTTAGTTTTAAATTATTAAATTTAGAGAAAAGCTTAATAAACATCCATAAAGAATCAGAAAAGTTCACTTTAAATAAATAGAGCCATTATGGTTGCAAATAAAATAATTGGGTAGTTGGTTCTTATACAAATCATTACAAAATTATTACAATAATCAACTCATTCTTTACAATTCCATGTCATAAAGGTGGATGGATTTTGAAATCTTATGACCAATTCATCCTAATCCCCATAACAATCATCCTAAAATCCTAATTGTAAAATTACATGAAAAGGAAAAGTAAATCTAGCTAACACCTGCAAAATAGAGATTAGTTAAATAAATCACACTAATCTCAAGCATGTATATTGGACTTATCACCCCACACATGGGTGACTAGGTCCACCTGGCATATTAGATTATGCTTAGGGGTATAAGCACCTGCACAACAAAAGTATTTATATCTTTATTTATTACAACGTCCCTTAAGCACAATCCCCTACAGAAGATAATGATTAGAGTAAGGTCACACTACCATTCATTCTATGCATATACATCCTAACATCCAGACTAAAACATATATCACAAAATAAAAGCAAGCATCAAACCATGCACCGCCCTAACCTAAAGCTGGAAGTGATGACTAGCGTAATGTGTGTGTTTTAGAGGTTTGTGTGGTATGCTTAGCCATAGCTTTAAGTTAGAATTTTCTAAATATGAAGCATGTTCAACTTAGAGGAGGGTCTCATTTAACTGATTTGATTATTTTGGGTTGATTTTATTTTATATTTTTATTGAGTTTAAGTGAATCCTACAATTAATTACTAAGTTCTAAAGAGAGAGAAAGAGAAGAGAACTTTTCTTTCCTTCCCTAACCTAAGTAATTTCTAAAGTGGATTCATATTTTAGTTTTTTTTAGTGAATGGTTTATTATTAATTTTAATTAATCCTATGTTTAGATGAACTCTAAACAAACCTATTCAAAAAGAAAGGCATTTAAGATTAAGTAAAATGAACTACATTTACAAAATATACATCACTTCATTTCTTTCCCAACATGTATAACATGCATATGGATGAGTCCTAAACATATTTATACATGCAAAAGGGAATGTTTAGCACACTTTATGATGCATGGTATGTAATTACTTAAGAAAATTTGGATATTTATGATGCATGATTTTCATTAAGTAGTAAAGGGGTTTATTATCCAATTTTCACATGCACATATGAATGTATGAAAGACATAAGTGAGTACGATGCCATTGTTAACCAGAGGTGTAAGTTACAAGACCTACTTAGGGCTACTTAAAACCTCGTAACCTCAGAGTTGTCTAGGCTAATATACCACTTTCCTTAAATACAAGCATGTGTACAAAAGAAATGAATGGAAAAGAAAGAAAACAAAAATTGGTGTTGGTTGATTTATTTTTTGTTTATGTAATTTATATGTACAAGCATAGGTATCCCTCTTAAGTGATAGTATAGGAATGAATAGGATATGTAATTAGGCGAGTGTTAGGTTCTTTTCAAATGAACCATACACCTTGCTAAATCCTATTCAAAATTATACTAAAAAAGAAGAAAAGGAAAACCTACACTAAGCACATCCTTATATTTTACTCACATGTAAACTTATAAATAAGATATAAGTAACACACTTTCAGTTTTGATAATTGATTCAAATGTTTTAAAAATAATTTGGATTTAATAGTAATAATAGCCACTCATATTCTTACTTTAGCAGACACATGCAATTTGACATAAAGAAAATATTTTCCTTTTAAATTTGATTTTTGAAAAGCATGGATGCATGAAACCATATGACATACATATTTAGCATGTTGGTGAAGAACTAAAGCAAAGAAAGCATGTAAACACATTCACTTTAATTAAATCCTAAAGACAATCTTATAAAATAAGAAAGCTTAAAGTAAATCAAAGTTTATTTAATATGATTTTTGTTTCATTTTGAATTTAATTTAATTTTAAAAATGTGAATTGAGTTTACTATTCCTAACCCATTCCCACATGTGTTTGATATTTTTGTTTATTATTTAGTTGATTAGATTCATTTTATATTTTGATTAGATTAAGGTATGAATTAAGCATGTTAATTATCCCTTACCTACACCACCTTAGCATAGTTAATCAAATAATTATGAGCCAATGAGATGACATAAAACCTCACAAGAAATTTAAATTTGCAATTTGGCTAATGCAATTTGGCTAATGATTAATGATTAATTAATCTAAGGGGTTTAACTTAAGTATTTTCAAAACACCCCTCACATATATGAGTTGAATTTTGATTTTTTTAATTGAACTTAGGGTCTTGAACACCTAAGAATCTACCCCAAGTTGATTAATTAAGTTCTGGAAATTTTTAGAATTTTAAAAAATTAATTAAGAGGGTAATTAGTGAATTAGCCCTTAATTAATTGAGGATTAAGAAAGAGAAGGGGGTTTAAGGAATAGCTTAGGGGAAATACCCCAAAATAATTCCCTAAACCTCCCATTCAATGAATCAGACCTTAATCAACTTCAACAAAGGACTAAACTGCTAATCAAACTCTTAATTATCCTTAATTACATTAAGGGGTAATTAGGAAATGAATTAGCAATTTCCCTAAATAAGCCACCAATAAATCTCAAGAAAATTAGGAGAGGTAGAAGTCATCTCCCAAAATATACTCAAGAAGTTTTAGATTAATCAGTGGATTAATTATGGAGTAATTAACAAATTAATATTTTCAATAAAACCCAAAATCAAAGAAAGACAATGTTCAAAATCCATTAAAACTAATTATAGAATATTTTAGATTGAATTATCTTTCAGTGACAATTTACCTCATATTTTTTTGATTTTTCTTTAGAGAGAAATAAATTTTAGAAGTTTAGAGGATTGACTAGAATTACTTAAACCTTAATTAATTCCCTAATCCTATAGCGCGCCATGCATGCAGCTGACTCGGTTGTGCTTTACATGCATCGTCCTCTAAGTGGCCACTTAAACGTCGCATTGTAACACCGCGTGATGGTGGTGCTATGCACTTTTGCCTCTGTCGTTCAATCAAGGATCGAACGGCTAGGATTTAATCTGTGGTTTAGAAGGAATAAAATAAGATATAAAATATGATTTAATCTAGATCGTCCATCCAAAATGCATGGATGGATGGCCAGAGATCATCCCTGTTCTTCCCTAAGGAATAATGGAGACAGTCCACTTTCAAAAGGAAGATCCGAGCTCGATCGAGCTTGAATTGGGATGAAATTTTGCACACACCATCTAACCCTAATGGCTAGCACATCTAACAGTTGAAATATTATGCCATTAACATTTCTTACACAAAGCTCCACACCACATTGAGTTTAGTGATCGAAAAATGGCATACCTCACTAGAGGTGATCTCCAGTGCTCGATTCCCTTGGAGGAGCTTCATCTGGTTAAGACGAAGCTTTAGTAAAAGTTTTAGCTCTTGAGGTTGAGTGGATAGCTCTATGGACCAACTCCTTCTCCTAGTGAGCTTGATTTTGATTGAAGCAGATCTTCCCTTGCCTTTGGAGCTTGGGAAAGAGGTTGGGCAAGCTCAACTTGGTTCCTCGAGGGAGTGTGCAAAGGGAATTGACTTGGTTTGGTGTGTGGAGAAAGTTGGCAAATCCTTGGAGATCCCCTATTTTTGCTTATGGAAAAATGAGAATGGCCAATTCAATCTCCCTCAAGAGAGCTTAGGATCACTCAAGAATCACTCCTCTGGCTTCCTAACACTCAATCAAATTAGGCTCTCTTGTAATTGAAGTGAATTAGGGGGAGTATATCTCCCCCTTAGGCAATCGGACGACCGAAGCTTCACTTACCCTTTTGATCCAATTGACCTTAGGCAGTGGGTTTGTTAGCCTATTAGAGCTACCCTTGAATTCATTTTAGGCTAGGGAGTGGAATGGTAACTCCCCATGTGCTCAAATTGAGTGGATGCATGATCCCCATGTGCCCATTTCAAGCTATGTGCTCGATTTTGGCCTTGGGTCAAGTTGGGCTTACCCAAACCCATTGGGTTGGGTGCACCACCCTCCATAGGATATACTTGACCTATTAGGAGAGTATCAAGTAGGTATGAAGACGAATTGACCAAATTCCCCATGGATTTGACCAAAATTTATTCCAAAATGGTCATTTGGATGATTTTTGAATTTGGATATGTTGGGTATGTTGAGAAAATAGGTTTGGCCAAGTTTCATTAGAATTAGAGTTCATTTGGTATGGTTTGGCTCATGTTGACCCATTTAGGTCAAAATGAGTCAACTTGGGTCAAGTTGACCAATTGGTCAAATTGGGTCAAAGCAAGGGTTAGGTCAAGCTCATATGACCATTTGAAATATTTTGGTGGCTTTTGTTTGATTCAATTTGGTTTAGGTTTGAATTTGGATCATATGACTTCATTTAGGTCAAATGGGTCAAGTTGACCAATTTGACCCATTTGACCTATTTGAGCTAAGTCATGGATAGGTTTAGGTTTGGTTAGTCATATGAAGTGGATTGATATCTTTTTTTTCAATCAATTTTGGTTAAGTTTGAATTTGGCTCAACATGACCCTTTAGCTTAAGTTAGGTTCAAGGTCAATTGGGTTAGGTTAAGTCTAGTTGGCCAATTGAGGCTTTGGTCAAGTTCAACAAGTGATTTGGAATGAACTTGACCCATTGGTTTCAATCAATTTGGCTTAGATCAAGTTTTGATATATTTTGACTTTTAGGTCAAGTTGAGTCAACTTGGGTCAAGTGGCTAATTGGGCTAGGTTAGGCTCAAATGTTGATTTGGTCAAGTTCAAAAATCGGTCATGAATGAACTTAGATCAATGGTTTCAATTAATTTGGCCTATGGTGAATTTTGGCTATGTTAGGTTTTATTTTGACTAAGTGTTGACTTGGTTTGACCCAATTTGGGTGATTGATCATCTCATAATGATTGTTGATCATGATGAGAGGCATAGATGAGTTTGATTTAATCTAATTTGGTTAGGATTAGAATTTAGCTCATAAGGGTACTTTAGGTCATTGGGTCAAGTGAGCCTAAGTGGATCAAATGGCTTGGTCAAAGTTTTATTTGAGTTTGATTGAACTTGTATATGGACTTATGATTGAAATATAAATCCATTTGCAAGTGGTTTGAAGTCAAATGAGTTTTGATTCATTTGAAAATCTCAAGTTCAAAGGGTGAACATAAAATGGATTTTGGCTTGACTTTTGAATTGAGTTTTGATTTGGTGATTGAGGTTTATATTTATATTTGGATTCATGATTGTAGGGTTGATTGAATCATGAAGGAAAATCAAGAGTTTGGCTTGATTTGAAGTTGATTTGGCTAAGTTCAATATTTTGACTTGAAAGGCTTAGGTTGGATTTTGAATGGATTTGAGTTTGATTTTGGAAGTGGTTTTATTTTGAATTTATATTTCATTTATATATGTGAATATAAATGAGAATATAAATGGATTATGAGAAAATTTCATGAATTTGGAATGATTTGATCATGATCTAGGCTAAGTCTTTAAGAGGACTTAGGGAATTTTGGAGTTTAAAGGACTTAGGGAATTTTGGAGTTTTGGATTTGATTTTTGGATTTAGTTTGATTAATTTATATTTATATTTCATTTATATATGTGAATATAAATGAGAATATAAATGGGTTATGAGAAAATTTCAAGGATTTGATTTTATTTGATCATGATTTAGGCTAAGTCTTTAAGATGAAATTTAAAGGACTTAGAAAATTTTGGAGTTTTGGAATTGAATTTTAGATTTAGTTTGATTGAATTGAATTTAAATTTCATTTATATATGTGAATATAAATGAAAATATAAATGAATTATGAGAAAATTCCATAAATTTGAATTGATTTAGAGATCATTTAGGCTAAGTCCTTAAGAGAGAAATTATGGACTTAAGAATGATTTTGAATTAGGAATTTGAATTTTGAATTTAGTTTCATTGATTTAAATTTATATTTTATTTATATATGTGAATATAAATTAGAATATAATGAGTTATGAGAAAATTTCATGACTTTGAATTGGTTTGATCATGATTTAGGCTAAGTCCTTAAGAGGGGATTATGGACTTAAGAAGGATTTTAAATTTGAATTTTGAATTTTGAATTTGATTTGATTGATTTAAATTTATATTTCATTTATATATGGGAATATAAATGAGTTATGAGAAAATTTCATGAGTTTTAAGTGGTTTAGATTTGATTTTGGCTAAGTCTATGAAGAGAAAATCAAGAACTTAAGCAAGATTTGGACTTCTGGAATTTCAACTTGGAATTCAATCATGGGTTTCAATCATGTGTTATTGATTTGAGTTTGGAGAAAGTCAAATAAGATTGATTTGGAGTTTAACTTGAAGGAAGGAAGGTGAGGAGTGGTTCAAGCTAAGGGTAGGCAAATTTTTCTAACACCCTTAAAACATGACCTATTCCTATGGCTAACTCTTCTAAGTCTGCAGGGCTAGGTTGAGTATCCACCTAATCACTAGATGTGTCTTAGGACTAAGAATCCCTTAAAGTCTAAGAGTAGTACTATGTCTTAGATGGAGGGGTTGAGAGCTCATTCTAAAAATGAGGTCAACAAAGGGTGTCCAATATGTGTGGTGTGACTGACAAGGAACATCGTACATATTGGTGTTGATCGAAATGATCAACAACACCGAATACTCACATGCACTAATAGAAACGGTCTACTCCTAACCCAAGGTGTAGAAGGAATCCAGAGCTTAGTGCAATGTGACTCTACTTACGTCGAGGACATAGAGAAAGGAGGAATCTTAGGGATAGTGTGAACCTTCCACTGTGGAAGCAGTTCAACTCATCCAGGGAAGAGGTTTGATTTGATTTGAGTCACCAGGAGAAATTTCCGGGAAGAGGGTTGAATTTGTTTCAATTTTTAGATTTGGATTTTTTTTTGAGATGGACTCTATTGGTTTGTGATGGACTACACTGAGTAGGAGCCACGGAGGCCTAGACCTAACTCAGATTTACCAATCCAAATAGGTAGCCCACTAAACACATAGTAGGGCTAGCCAACCAAAGGGATGCCTTTTGGTATGTGGCAACTATACTAGGAAGAAAGCATAGTAGATCCTCCAAAGTAGAAACCAGTTGCTGGGGTAATCTATTGGCAAGACAACAGATTGAACCCAACTTAGGGTGGACTATTGAGTGAATACTGTTGGGGGACTTAGATCAACTCAAAGATAGTCAAGATTGAAATTCATATTTAGATTTATTTTGATATATTCCATTGGTTTGCAATGGGTCATACTGAGAAGGAGCTCATATCAGCCTAGACCTATCTCAAATTTATTGAACCAAAGGGAGTAGCTTCTCGACCGATGGGAGAACTATCCAACCAAAGGAGTGCCTTTCATCTTGCAATGATCAATTCAAGGGAAGAAAGCTCAGGGACTTACATCTTCCACTAAAAAAGACCACTACGGTGATCGGTTGGTTTAATAACAAATCAAACTCACCTGTGCCCGTCGCCATGACAATCATGCTAGAAAGAATGCATCATAGCCTTACATCTTCCAAAGCGGAATGACTGCCAGGGTAACCTGCTTATAGAAAAATAGATTAAACCTGACATAAGGGTGACTACGGAGTGAGTGTCGACTCGAGCAACTCAGGTAGTCAGGCAATTCTTATAGGGAGTTTTGCTGACACTGCCCTAAAGATAGGATGCCTGCTTTGGAAAAGGGGCCTTCTAGGGGATTGAATTCTTAATCCACAAGCAAATATTTTATTTATTTTATTTAGTTTGTTTTATCATGGACCCTATTAATTTGTGAGGGATCAAACTAAGAAGGAGCTTATATTAGCCTAAGCCTATCTCAGATTTACTAAAATAAGGGAGAATCTGCACATTCGTTGAACAAAGTTTTTCAACCATAGGGGTAGCTACTAGGAAAGGGGGGACTATCCAATCCAAAAGTAACCCAGGTAATGTCTAAATGGGGTTACAAAGGATGTGATCCAAATAGAGTGCCAGCAAGGAATGGGGCTGCTAAGAGCTTAATCCAAAACCATGGAGAAGATGATATGGCTAGTCATATATCCAATAGGTATTCAGTGTCTAACTTAAGGAGAAAGCTTGGGGACTCACATCTACCAAGAGTGGTGTATCCACCAGGTGAGTCATTGTCAGTATAGCGAACATCAACCAACCTAAGGTGCCCATCAGTTTGCAATAATCAACCTATGAAGAAAGCTCGGACTCACATCCTCCTATAACGGAACTGGCTGCTGGGATTGTTTGTCTTCGGCTCTATAGGTGCCATCTGACCTTGGGGAACTACTAAGTGAATGGTGTTGGAGGACTTATATCAACTCAAATGTAGTCAGGCGGAAAGGAACCTCTAGGTGACTTATCCTAAACCTCAAACATACTCTACCTAGTTAGATCATGATGATTAATTCAAGAAGAAAGTATGGGGACTCACATCTTCTTAAACAAAATCAACATACTGGTTGGGCAGTGAAGACTACCATACTAACAAGGTGTACGTTATTTTGCAATGGTCAAATTAGGAAGAAGGCAGGAGGAATCACATCTTCCAAATAAATGGCCACTAGGGTAACATACTAGCGAGGTAACATGTAGACCTGACCTAGAGCAGCTAATGAGTGAGTGTCATAGGGGGATTACTCCCACATCAAAATAGCTCGAGATAAAATATTTGTGTTTGTTGTGCATGTATCAAAAGAAATAAGAACCCTCTAGGGGACTCTTACACATACCTTAAACACGCTAGGAGATTTTGTGAAATGATGCCACAGATGGCAATTAGGCTTCTCACCAAAAAGGATGCCGCTTGGGTTCTCTTACACCTAACTTAGCTATGCTAATCAAAATAGGATACCTCTCGAGTTCTCTCACACCTATTCTAATAGCATCGGCAGATTGTGTTTGTGTTGTGGAAGAGAGATAGGATGCCACTTGGGGACACTTACACCACCCTAAACACGCCACGATGAATTCACAAAACAAGCAAACAATGCTTCGAAAGAAGAGAATATTTGATGAATGGAATCAAATTTTTATTCTTTTTATTAATAATTATTTTTACACATGATTTATTTCATGGGTAATATTTCTTTATATAGAGCTCATTAATTAGAAGCATTGGGTGTTCCCTTTTGCAATCAATAAGCTGATAAGATCCTCCTTGGTAGGCCTTCTCTATGACATAGAGGCCTTCCCAAGTGGGTTCAAACTTGCCTCCCCTTTTTACAAGCAATTGGTCTCCTTAGACTAACACAAGTTCTCCTACTCAAAAAAGACCTAGACCACTAGCTTGTGAGCTTGAATCATTTTGGCCTTATACAACTCGAGGTTCTGACACGCCCGTAGGCGACTCTCCTCCAAACCCTCGAGCTCTTCTAACCGCAACTTTGCATTTTGCTCTGTAGTGATCTTACTACCTAATGCTATCCTTAGTGATGGGAGTTAAACTTCTAAAGATAAAACAGCTTCAGACTCATACACAAAGGAAAATAGGGTAGACTGAGCTGGAGTTCAGTATATGGTGTGGTAAGCCCATAAGGCTTCAACCAACTACTCGTTCTACTATCATTTATTATCGTCAAGAGTCTTCTTTAGTATCTAGATGAGAGTTTTGTTGAATGCTTCTACTAAGTCATTTGCTCTAGGTTAGTAGATGGTGGAGTATCTCTAATCTATATGTGTCTTCTGAAAAGTCATTGATCTTGCTTTTGAATGCGACCATTATCGATATAATTCATCGAGGCCCCAAACCTATATATGATATGGTTCTAAAAATTGAAGCACATGTCGAAGTTGTGACCTCTCGAGTGGATGATGGCTCCACTTGGAAAAGTAGTCGGTGGTAGCTAAAATGAACTGATGACCCTTGGAAGAAGGAGGATTGATCGGACCCATAATGTCGGTACCCCAACACTCAAATGACCATGAGGACAATGTAGGGTATAGAATGTTGGGTGGTTGGTGGAGGACCACACTATGTACCTGACACTGATGGCATCTCCTAACTATATCTATGTAGTCCATAATCATCGAGGGTTAGTAGTATCCTAGCCACTTAATCTTCATCTTCATCTTCAAACTGGATTGATGTGCTCCGCATAGACCTGAATGTACCTCGATTATAATACCACGGGCTTCATGTTTGTCTAAACAGCATAACCACATTTGGTCAAAGGGCCATTAGTACAGGGTGTCATCAACGAGAGCATAGGAGAGGGCTCTCTGTTTCACCTGATGAGCTTATGACTTTTCTTGAGGTATTTTGCCAGTGTTCAAATAATCTATGAATGGTTGCCTCCAATCCAGCTCCTTGTCTTTATAGGCAATGGTAACCTCCCCTTCAATAGAAAGTCTCTCGATGAGTTCAACATCAATAATGGATAGAACTTATCTATTTTGGACCCTTATTGAGATGGACTCATCTTCTAGACATGTTAATTCTTTGGCAAGTTTGGCCAAAGCATCTGCTACTGCGTTCTCTGCTCGGGTAACCTTGTAGATGGTGACTTCAAAAATTTAGGCCAACAGCTTCATGGCATACTCATAGTAATGACAAAGTTTGGGTTTGAGAACCTTGTAGGACCTAATCTGATTGATGACCAACTGAGAATCTCTAAAGATGTTGATTCTCTTGACACTGATAGTGATGGATAACTCTAGACCACCAATCAAAGCCTCATACTTAGCTTCATTATTGGTGCAGGGGTTGGAAAGATAGTATGAGAATCTCATCACATCACAGTCTGGAGTTAGGAGAACTATTCCTACCCCTTTCTTTCCAGGAAGAGTAGATTGTGGTGCTTCCCCTTTATGAAAAGAAGCTGGACTATCAAAATACATCTCCCATCGGTAGTTGCCGACCTCCCCTAAGTTCATGATTTGTTCATCAGGGAGATCGTCACTAAGTGAAGAATCAACAAGCAGTGGGAATGCTGCTAAGAAATTTGCTAATGCCTATCCTTTTACCACACTGAACGGTATGAATGTGATATCAAACTATGAGAGAATCATAGACCATCATGTGAAATGTCTGAATAGCGTTGGTCGTGTCCTATGGTACTACAGTGGATTGGTTCTAGAGATAAAGTTCATCTTATGAGAAAGCATATAATGTCATAGCTTCTGGGAAGCAAAGATTAAAGCTAGGCAATGTTTCTCAATAGGTGGATAGTTTGCTTTAACAGGAATCAGATGACAGCTGAGGTAGTAGAGAGCATTCTCCTTCCCTTCGTCATTGGCTTGGGCCAACAGAGCATCGAAAGAGTCGTCCAATGCAGTAATGTAGAGGATGAGTGGCCTACCCAGGAAAGGGGCTACTAGAATTGATAGCTTCACTAAATATTGCTTGATGTCTTCAAAGGTATGATGACACTTGTCATCCCACTTAAACTTGGCTTCCTTTTTTACAAGTGCTGAGAATGGCCTACATTTCCTCGATAGGTTGGAGATAAAATGTTTTAGATATGCCAGCTATCCTTGGAAGGATCTGAGTTCAATTAAACTTTTAGGAGGTGGCATTTCTAAGATAGTTTGATCTTTTCATGATCTATTTTTATTCCTCAGTGTCGAACAACAAACCAAAGAAATTTCTGTGAAGCTACTCTAAATGCACACTTCAAGGGATTCATTTTGAGGTTATATTGTCTTAATCGTTCGAAAACTACTTCAAGTCAAATAGGTGGTCTTCCTTTTCTCGCTTCTTACTAGATCATCAACGTAGCACTCAACCTGATGATGGATGAGTTCATTGAAGATCTGAGTCATGGCCCATTGGTATGTAGCACCAGCATTTTTAAGGCCGAAAGGCATGACCCTATAACAGAAGATTCTGATCGGGGTTTGAAAAGCAATGTTTCTTTCATCTTTAGGAGACCACTTGATTTAGTTGTAGCCAAATGACCCATCCATGAAAGAGAAAATTACATGAGATGAGGCGATGCCCACCATTAATTCTGGTCCAATAAGAGGAAACTCATCCTTAGGACATGCCTTGTTTAAGTCCCTAAAATTGATGCATATGAAAATTTATCCATTCTTCTTCTTAACTAAGATGACACTAGCTAATCAGGTTGGATATTTCTCTTCTCTGATGAAACCAGCATCGATCAATTTCTTGACTTCAGGAATGACATGTTGTTCGATTTCTAATCGCATGCGTCTAGGAGCTTGCTTAATAGGGGTAGCATCAAGATCTATTGCTAGCTTGTGGACTATTACGTCAGGAGATAATCTGGGCATCTCTTTATAACTCCATGCAAAGTAGTTTTAAACTCAATCAATAGCCTAACTAAGTCATTGGTTTCTTCTACATTCAGCAATGAACTAATGTACGTCATGGATTTTCTTCTCTCCCGAGGTTGATTTCCTTAAGTTTGTCAATTGTTGAATGAATCCTCTTCAAATTATGGTGCCTTTTGATTTGAGATCATCTGGATCATCCGAGGTTTCTAAACACATATTCTCATAAGAGTTGGGGATGTGTGAGAAGAACCTATCAGACTCCAAATGGTTGGTAACAACTAAACAGTAATCTTCATCATCAACTGACCCACTGTACTGAATCCTAGTCCAGCTCTTGATTGTGCTTCCTTCCTATATCCATAGCTTTTCAAAATACTCACTGCTTGGACCATGTATGAGGAACTAAACCTTTCTGTATAAGATTATGAACACAAGGCGAGTAAAAGTCAAATGGTAATTCCATTAATTTTTAAATGTATCCTCCTCAAGTTCTACATCAACTTCAGGACTTGAGGATGATGATCCCAAAAAGGATCTCTTCGACTTCATATCACTGGAAGACTTTGGGACTTCCTTAACTACTAAACCTTCAACTTTCTGAGATGTAAGTGAGGTTAGAGCTAAAGTTCTCAACTGTTGCATAATAGTTTCACATAAACCTGATTCAAATACTTTGCTTTGTTTGAAAGCCTGGTCTTCATCTCTGTCTAGATCGAAAGTCACCTCCAATTGAACCCGCTAAGAGGGATTGGCTGGTATACTAATCACATTAGACTCATCCTCCGAGCTGGATTCCAAGTTTATGTGAATAGTAGGAGTACTCTTATGAACTGGAACACGACCTCTGTTGGCTGATGGCCAACCAGAGAGTCTTCCACCTCTAGAATTGCCTCTGTTTCTACCTCTACCTCTACCTGGTGGAGGTTGAGCCATCCTACCCACATGTCCATATAATGGAATGAACTGTGGGTGGAATGTAATATGCGAATCTATTTATTCCTCAATTCCCCTTTCTTGTTCACTTGGATTTTCATTTTTCTATTCTTTTTCTTTTGTCCTTTCTTTTTCTTCATTTTATTTTTCTTTTGATTTTGAGTTTGAATTTTGTCCAAGTTCACGAGAAAGGGTGTTTTGAGAAAAATAGTAGGGCGCATCCTCATAAATCTCAACCTTTCTAATTGAAAATGGCTTTTCATCTCTATTAACATGGTATTTAATCTCATCTTTTCTGAACTTGATGCACTGATGGAGGGAGGAAGGAATTATCTTATTCTGATGCATTCAAGGCCTATCGAGCAAAGCAGTGAATGAGGTATTCAAATCAATGATATAAAACTTGGCTTCAGTCTTTCAATCACCTATCTCCAAAGGTAACACTATGGAACTTAAAGCCTGCTCATTTTGTTTATTGAATCCTCTCAATATCATCTGATCTCCTTCGAGTGTGGAGATGTTGATCCTCAAATAAGCAAGGGTCTTTAGACTCATAATGTTCACTGATGCACTTGGATCAACAAGAACTCTGGCAAGTCTGAATATGCCCATGTCAACTGTGATGTAGAGGGGACGGTTGTGCTCCAAGTCCCCCAAAAGATGATCTTCATCTATGAAGGTGATCCCCTGAGCTTCTTTTGATTAATGTGCCTCCTCACCTATAGCAGTCAACTGAGCTAAGCATATCTCGGGATCAAGGAGAGCCTTGATTAATGATTCCCTCATCTCTTTAGATAAGACAAGGGCATCATATATGCTTAGCTTAGATGGCAACATTCTTAGATGAGAAAGGACATTGTTGTCCACCTTGAGCTAGTCCTCCACAAGCATATCCAAGGGTGGATCATCTTGTGGAGGGGCTTCTTGATCCTCTATATCGATGACTTGTTTCCCTCTATCTTGAGGTGCTGCCATAGGAGGTAGAACCTTGCCACTACGGAGGTTGACTTTGGTGATCTTTTGTGGTAGGGTAATGGAAGGTTCTACCTGCACATTAGGCTCACCTACAACTTCTCCTTTGGGACCCTCAGAATCGAATGATTCCAAGTCTATCTCAAGAGGCGAACCCATAGTATTTAGAGTAAGAAAGTCTAACTTTGAATCAGAAAGAGGAAGATCGAAATTGTTATACTTAATTTGACTTGAAGAGTTATCATTAAGAATAGAAGTATACAACCCATCAGAAGTAACAGAGATGTAATTCAAGCTAACTTTATTCTTCAATTTCTTGGATTTATTTGGAGGTATAAAGTAGAAATCAAGTAAAGTGAGTGAGATAAGGGATTTGATGCCCTTATCCACTGATATAAGAGTTCTATTAGTAGAAGAAGAAGAACTAGCTGAAGTGAAGGAAGTCACCGGTGTGGAAGCTACAACTATAGTCGGGTCGGACTTGGTGGGTGGTTGTGCTCTTGGGCTATCCCGGTTGACACATCTCTTTGCTTCTGAGCTCCCCTTTCCTCGAGTTGGCACTGGCAACTTGCAAACCTTCCTTGATGTTGGAGGTTTGAGCTAACTCAAACACCTACAAGGAAAGTTTCTTGATCTTCTGAATGATCTTTTTATAGGTTTTGGATAAAGAAATATTCCAACCTTCTTTGGTTTTAAAAGGATCACATGTATCCCCTAGGATTACCCTAATGGAACTGGATGGTTATTCCACAAGATATTCCTTTGGGATAACTAATACATCGGTCTTGAAACTGTGTTCAAGTCAGTCCTTAATTTTGAAGCAATCCTCTAAAATATGGCCTAGCATACGATGGCAGGGACAACATGTTAGAATCAAGACTTTTGCCTACTTCCTCCGGTCTCCTAGGCTCGGATAGCTAAAAATTAGGCTTCTTTAAGAGATTCCTAAAGATCTTCTAATTACCTCACTCTTAAATGAATTAGTTTTGTTAAGATTATCTAAAGAGTAGGTGGGCCATAGCTACCTAGTGGCGAGTATGTGTGTCATTGCTGCTGGTGGTATGGCTGAGGAGGCGTCGTGTGAAGGCAGGTATTGTGGAGGCCGTAGTGCCTCGATGGTGGTAAAGAAGGTGAAAGCGAAGGCTGCTGAGGTCGTGATCTCTCAAACTAATCTCTAGCTGGTTGCTTCCCCTTATCTACCGCTATCACTACTCCTGGCTTCTTCTCATAGACTTTCTGTGGCTTTGCTTTCTACAACTGGTCTTGAAAAAGAAACTATTTGGCCTCTCCTTGTAGACTAGCTACCTTGTTGATCAGCATCTCAAATGTGTTGATAGTGAAGCCTTAAGCATGAAGGCAACCAGGCCATGGATATTCCTTAGAAGAATCTCAATGGCATGTTTCTCAGACAGCTGCAGCTCTCATTTCATACTCAGGTTACGCCACTGTAGAATATAATCAACAAGGGACTCACTTGGGTGTTATTGTGCTACAACAAGATCACCTATAATAACCCTTTACTGAGCTCCAGTAAATCTCTTGATAAAGAGTTGCTCCAACTCAGCAAATGTCTTTATTGAATCATTGGGAAGTTTAGCATACCAATCGAAAGCAATCTCTGCTAGGCTACTAATGAAGAGGCAGAATAGAAAAGCGTCGCTACCATAGAGGTTGCAACAACTGGCCTTGAAGTGTGCTATATGATGCCTCAGATTTCCACTGCCATCAAAGCTCTTAAAGGAAGGTGGCACAAAACCCTTGAGATATTGGATTGCATCAATTCCTTCGGGTAAGGTCTACCCTTTGGAACTGATGATCCTCCCAAGGCTTGAGCCAATACTTCCTTCACTTGCTGCTCAATCATGGATTTGATGTCTTTTTTTGTATGGAGGTACTTTCCACTACCTTCCTATACATTCTAGTGCTACTTTACTCAATGGGAGATAAGGTCTTGACTGGGTCCAAGACATGCACTAACTCTGGCTAACTAATGTTGGCTGTAGTAGGATGAACTATTGGGGCTTGTTTCTGAAGTACTAAAACAAGTCCTCAACAAGCCTCATCATCTTATCTATCTGTCATCTTTCTCTATGTCGAGGTGATTGGTGTCTTCTGGTCTCAATCTCATCACCTTCCATGACCTACTGCTCCCTAAAGAGGGATCCCCTAGTATCTACCATGCAGACCCTAGCTGAGTCTCCCAACAAATCATTTTCATTGGGATCGAAGCTAACCTTCTCCTCATCTGACCAATCACACCCCAGAATCTCCTTCTTCTCTACAAGTTAATGTGTTATTATCTCCTCAAGAGAATGATCAATCTGAATGGGAACAAATGATTTTGATTGACCGGTGTGATCACTGTCATGTACTAAGAGGCGTCGAACCTCGCCTGCTGCTGGAGAGTCAATCCTATGAGGACTATACTCACTAGAAGAGACACACTCCTGACTATCACTAGCTATGAAAGGGGTGACATTCCTAAGAGGTTCCACTATCATTGGTGCAGCTGGGTTATCATCTGTTACCTCTACAAAAGTTGCTACCATCTCCATATCCTGCTGAACTGGTGGAGTTGGTGAAGGGACAACCACTATGCTCCAGGGTCACCACTCTCTCCACACAACCACTAGGGCAGAAGGTCAAGCAAGAGATCTCAGCCTTACCACAGTAGGCGGTGTAGATGAAGTATGATCCCTCGATCATAGCCAGATCACCAACGAGGTATACTTCTCCCCGGATATGGCCCTTCATGGCCTTCGATGGAACTAGAGATGTTGTGACATGAACTAGTGATGGTGGACGGAGGGTAGAGCAGTGTGGTGGAGACACCACCGACTCTCTATGAACAAGAGCTATCCTCCTGATGGCCATCATGTGTAGGATGCTATCTATATGGCCGGTAGGCATGAGCTAGAAAATTGATGAGTGCAGAAGCTATCGACTGGCGACTAAACCTCCATCTCTCCCTACTAGTAATATGAATAGATGTATGGGCCTCTCTAGCCCCCTCCTGTTGAATATGTTTCCCCACACTGTAGGGGATGATGGATCTCAAATCAAATTGAGCTCCGAACTCTGAACGTTCATAAGCTCCACCAACTTGGTGCAAGACCAATCAGAGGCTAGCTTATGACCTCCTACTCCTAGTAACTGAGGGCTGATGCTAAACCACTGGTGGAGGTGAAGTATGAATCCTCCTAGCATCCTCTCTGTCTGACCCAGAGAGAGGATGAAACTGGTTCACTGTAATCAGTGGGGTGATCAAAGTAGGTACCTCCTCTACTATTGATTGTGTAGTGGTCTCCATCTCCCTGACAATCCTAATATGAAACCACTTGATCATGCAGTTTTTATTTCTCCTTTGTGTCCTATGAGGGATGAGTGAGAACTGAAACCTCAAAAGTGCAGAGGCAATCTTTGGAATCGAGGAGCCTTACCCCAGAGGGGCTAGGTTATTAGGCATGGGAAACCATGGGGCATGCAAGCACTATCACTATCACTACTAAAGTTGGTGGGACTGCCACTACTTTCCACTTCAATGAGGAGATGTTAGAATCTAGAGGTAGATTCTGGATGGCCGCCATCGCCATGTGATCCTCGACAATTGTGAGGGGAGTGCCCTCACATGTGATCCTCACTCCCTCAAATCCCTTACCAAAATGGATAAGGTGGGTATGATCCATTCGAAGGAATTTGGCTTAATCCAAGTCTAAGTCCATGCCATGAGGGAAAGTGAACACAAACTTTTGGGAGCTTGGCATTTCAAATCAATCACCGAAGCGAAGAAGGAATTGTAATTGATCTTGAGAATCGATATAGGAAACAAGCTTGGGTCAGATTTCAATTTTTGTTGATTTTTGAATTTGAATTGAAAATTTAAACCCACATCCAACATCTTATAAGTGTTAAGTGGGGTTCAAATAGATTGAGAAGATTTAGAAATTTTATTGGAAAGTGGAATTTTTGAATATGAATCCAACTTCAATAAATTTGGGTATGTTGAAAAGTGGATTTGAATATTTTTAGAAGGATGCTTCCATAGGTTCATGTTTGAATCCTCTAGTCTTCCTTTCACCCATTTCCAAAGGTAGCACTATGGAACCTAAAGCTCTCTCGCCTTGTTCATTGAATCCTCTCAACATCATTCGATCTCCTCGGAGTGTGGGGATGTCAATCCTCAAATAGGCGAGGGTCTTTAGACTCATAATGTTCATCGATGCACCTGGATCAATAAGAACTCTGAAGAGTCTGAATCTACCCTTGCCCACTGTAATGTAGAGAGGACGATTGTGCTCCATATCCCATAGAAGAAGGCCTTCATCTATGAAAGTGATTCCTTAGGCTTCTCTAGAATAATGTGCCTCCTCTCTAACAGCGGTCAGCAAAGCTAAGCATATTTCAGGATCAAGAAGAGCCTTGATTAATGACTCCCTCAGCTCTTTGGATAAGACAAGGGCATCATATATGCTTAACTTAGATGGCAACTTTCTTAAATGAGAGAGGACATTATAATCCATTATGGGCTGATTCTCCACAAGCATATCTAAGTGTGGAACATCCTGTGGAGGGGTTTCTCGATCATCCAAACCAATGACTTATTTTTCCTCTATCTTGAGATGCTACCCTTGGAGGTAGAACCTTGGCACTATGGAGGTTGACTTCAGTGATCTCTTGTGGCAAGTTAGCAGAAGGTTTAACCTACTCATCAGGCTTAACTAGAGCTTCTCTTATGGGACTCTCGAAATGAGATGATTCCAAGTCTATCTTAAGTGGTGAATCTGTACTATTCAGAGAAAGGAGATCCAACTCTGAATCAAAAAGAGAAAGATCATAATTGTTATAATTATTGTTTAGACTTGAAGAGTTTTCTAAAGGAATAGAGTTAGACAACCCATCAGAAGTGACACAGATATAATTCAAACTAGCTTTATTCCTTGATTTTTTGGATTTTGGAGGAGGTACATAGTAGAAGTCAAGTAAAGTAAGTGAGGTGAGGGATTTAATGCCCTAATCCACTAAAACAAGATGTCTACTAGAGGAAGAGCTAGTTGAAGTGGAGGTAGTCAATGTAGTAAGCGAATGTGGGTGGAGATTGACCTTCGATGGTTGTGCTGGCTATCACGCTAGCATGCCGCTAAGCTCCCACCTTCCCTGAGTTGTTCTGAACAACTTGGAAACCTTCCTTGATGTTGGAGGTTTGAGCTACTTCAGGCACCTGCAAGGAAAGCTTCTTTATTTTTGAAATAATTTTCTTAGATGTTTTGGATAAAGAGATATCCCAACCTTCTTTAGTTTTGGAAGGATCGCAAGTATCCCCAAGGATTACCCTAATGGAAGGATGGTTGTTCCACAAGGTATGATAACTATAATCTTAGTCTTGAAGCTATGCTCAGTCCTTGAATGTTCTTAAAATCGACCTAGCATGCGGTGGTAGGGGAAAAAGTTAGGATCATTTCTTTTGCCCACTTCCTCTGGCCTTCTAGGTTCAGATAGCTGGAAATTCAATTTATTTAAGAGATTCTTAAAGATTTTCATAATTACTTCCCTCTTAAGTGAATATAGTTTGTTTAGTTTATCCATAAGAGTAGGTGGACCATAGCTACCTAGCGGTAGTAGGATGGCCTCGATGGTGGTAGAGGAGGCAAAAGTGATGGCTGCGGAGTATGTGGTCTCTCAAACTACTCTCTGGCCGACTGTTTCCCCTTATCTACTATGGTCACTGCCTCTGGTTTCTTCTCATAGGCTTTCTGTGACTTTGACATTATATATTGGTTCAAAAGGTAACACTTTGGCTTCTCCTTGTAAGCTAGCCGCCTTGTTGATTAGCTTCTCAAATATTTTGATGGTGAAACCTTTGAGCATGAAGGTGACTGGGCCATGGATATTCTTAAGTAAAATCTCAATGACATGTTATTCAGATAGCTATGGTTCGCATTTCATACTCAAATTATGCCATCTGAGAATATAATCAATGAGGGACTCACCATGGTATTGTTGAACTACAATGAGATCGGCTACAGTCACCCTTTATTAAGCTCCAGTAAACCTCATAATGAAGAGTTGCTCCAACTCAGCAAAGTCTTCACTGAACTATTGGGAAGTTAGCATACCAATCGAAGGCTATACCTACTAAGCTACTGATAAAGAGACAGAAGAGTAAAGCATCACTACCACCAGTGTTGCAACAATTGACCCTGAAATGCGCTATATGCTGCCTTGGGTTCCCACTTCCATCGAAGCTCTTAAAGGAAGGTGGCACAAAACCCTTAGGATACTGGATGGTATCAAATTCCTCTAAATGTCTACCCTTTGGAATTGAGGATCCTCCTCGGGCTTAAGCCAATGCTTCTCTCACCTACTGCTCAACCATAGTTTTGATATCTTTTTTCTGTATGGAGGTACTATCCACTACCTTCCTATACAAACTCGTTCTTCCTTGCTCTACTGGAGGTAAATTCTTGGCTGGATCCAAGACATGCACCAACTCAGGATAACTAGTCTCTACTATAGTAAGATGAACTATCGGGTTTGGTTCTGAAGTACTAAGATAGCAACTAACAAATCCTCAAGCTGTTTTCTCATCCTATCTATTTGTTTATCCTTTTGCTTTAATTATTAATGGAGGTGTTGGGTCGAGTAGGTTGTGTCTTCCTGCTCGGCCTCATCACCCTCCAAAGTTTGTTGATCATAGAGGAGGGATCCCCTGATATCTACCATGTAAACTCTCACTGAATCCTCTAACAGATCATCCTCGTTATGATCAAAGCTGATCTTCTCATTCTCTAAATCAGATCAGGCATATCCTAAGATCTTCTGCTTCTCCACTAGATACTGAGCCATAATGTCATCTAAGGATCAGTCTAACTGAACATGTACAAAAGATCTAGGCTGACTGGTGGTAGGATCACTGTCATGAACTATTAAACACCTGACCTTTATTGATGTTAGAGAGCTAACCGTATGAGGACTAGGTTTGCTAGAAGACAGATGTTCCTGGCTATCATTGAGTCTGGATGGAGTAGTACTCCTAGGAAGATCTATAGCCAAGGGGATGACTGAACTGTCTCCTCCTCCCTCTGTTGCTACAATCTCCACAGCCTGCTGAGGTGGTGGTGGTGACAGGATGACTATGATACTCTGAGGTTTCCATTCTTTCATCACCATAACTCAAGAAAAAGGTTGAGCAGGAGAGCTCGGCCTTACCACAGTAGGCAGTGTAGATGGAATGAGTTCTCTTAGTTGTAGCCGAATCACCAGCGGGGTTCTCTTCTCTCTAGAAGTGGCCTTCATGGCCCTTGGTGGAATAGTAGATGCTGGAACATGTACAGAAGACAACGGACATGGGGTAGAGCGGTGAGGTGGAGGCACCACTGACCTTCTCTAAACAGGAGCTCCTCTCTTGTGATGGGTAGTCCCCATTAATAAGATGATGCTAGTATGATCGACGCGGGTAGCGCATTGATCTGGAAAATCCACAAGTGTGGAGGCCACTGACTGTCGATTATACCTCTAGCGCTCTCAACTAGTGATATGAACTAATGTATGGACCTCCCTGGCCCTCTCCTATCTAAGCTGCCTATCCACACTATGGAGAATAACTGATCTCAAATCAAATTGAGCCCCAGACTCGTCATTAAGGCTCCTCGTAAAACTTATCAAGTGGTATGACCTCCTCCTCTCATTAACAGGTGCTTGAACTGATCTAATGGTGGAGGTGAAGAAGAAATCCTTCTAGCATCCTCTCTATCAGATCCGGAGAGAGGGTGGAATTGGTTTTTTGTAACCAGCGGGGAAACCATCCTAGAAAACTCCTCTACAACAGACTAAGTAGCTGCCTCCAACTCCCTAGCAATGTGAGTGTGATATCGCTTGATCATGGGGCTCTTATTCCTATGCTGAGTTCTGGTAGGTCGAGCAGAATGAGAGCTAGACCCAACCCGAAGGCAGGGAGACAATCCCTGGAATTAGGCGAGCCTTCCTCTTAGAGAGAGCCAAAAAGTGGGTGCTAGCCTGCACTGCGATTAAATGGAAAACAATGGGGTGCACTGGCACTAGCACTACTATGGGAACTGCTGACCTTCCTCTGATAAAGGAATCTCAATCTAGTAGCTCAACCCGGATGACCGCTCCCTCACTACACTCCCGGCATCATGAGGGGTCCCCTCACAAGTAATCTAAGCCCCCTTAAAGCCTTGGCTAAAGTGGATGAGGTGGAAGTAGTCAGAGCGTGGGAGGTTGGCCTTATCCAAGTCCAAATCCATCCCATAAGGAAATATGAAGATGAACTTTTGTGCTGCCATTGGAAACTAAGCTAACCAAAACTGAAACTGACTGACTGAAAGTCTGCAATGTTGAGAAACAAACTTGAATCAAATCTCTATTTTGTTGATTTTTTTAAAAAATTTGAATTTAGAATTTGAACCCACGCTCAACATCTTGAAAGTGTTAAGTGGGGTTCAAATGAATTTGGAGAGATTGATTGAAGAGGAGATTTTGAATGCAGAATCCATTTCCAACAAATTTATGTATGTTGAAAAATGGGTTCAAATATTTTTGAGGAGATTGATGCTTCCATAGGTTCATATTTGATTTTGATTTTCTTTGAGTTTGAGAACCCTTTATTTAATAAATTTGAGTATATTAAAATAAAGGGTCAATTGATTTTTGATTTTTGGAATTTGTTCACTTAGCAAATTTGAGTATGCTAGGCGAGGTTTTTGAAAATAATTTCCCTTCTTGTTTGCTTGTTTGTGGTCATGTTAATTTTGAGAAAGAAATCTTCACATAATAAATTTGGGTATGCTAAATGAATAACCCAAGTTTTTTTTTTTTTTTTGAAGATTTTTAAAAAAGAGGATTCTTAGCAAATTCAGGTACGCTAAAGAAATCCTAATGTATTCCATGTTTCTTTTTGTGATTTTGATTTTGAAAAGTGGATCTTCACTTAGCAAATTTGGGTATGCTAAATGAAAGATCCAAATGTTATTTGAATTTTTGATTTTGAAAAGTGTATCCTCACTTAGAAAATTTGGGTATGTTAAATGAAAGATAAAAAATGTTGTTTGAATAGTTTATTTTGAAAAGTGGATCTTCATTAGAAAATTTGTGTATGCTAAATGAAAGATCCAAATGTTGTTTGAATTTTTTATTTTGAAAATTGGATCTTCACTTAGCAAATTTGGGTATACTAAATGAAAGATTTGAATGTTGTTTGAATTTTTCATTTTGAAAAGTGGATCTTCACTTAGCAAATTTGGGCATGCTAAATGAAAGATCCAAATGTTATTTGAATTTTTTATTTTGAAAAGTGGATCTTCACTTAGTAAATTTGGGTATGCTAAATGAAAGATCCAAATGTTGTTTGAATTTTTCATTTTGAAAAGTGGATCTTCACTTAGAAAATTTGGGTATGCTAAATGAAAGATCCAAATGTTGTTTGAATTTTTGATTTTAAAAAAGTGGATCTTCACTTAGCAAATTTGGGTATGCTAAATGAAAGATCCAAATGTTGTTTGAATTTTTTATTTTGAAAAGTGGATCCTCACTTAGCAAATTTGGGTATGCTAAATGAGAGATCCAAATGTTGTTTGCATTTTTTTTTATTTTGAAAAGTGGATCCTCACTTAGCAAATTTGGGTATGCTAAATGAAAGATCCAAATGTGTTTCAATTTTGAAAAGATGGTTATTGATTTTGTTTTGAAAATGAAATCTTCATTCAATAAATTGAATGAGGATGTTGAAATCTTCATCAAAAATAAATTGAGTGAAGAAGTTCATTTGTGCTTTTGGAAAATATGATTATTAGAATTTTATTTTTGAAAATGAAGTCTTCATCAAAATGAATTGAGTGAAGAAGTTCATATGTGCTTTTGGAAAAAGTGATTGTTGGAATTTTATTTTTGAAAATGAAGTCTTCATCAAAATGAATTGAGTGAAGAAGTTCATATGTATTTTTGGAAAAATATGATTGTTGATTTTAATTTTGGAATGATCCAACATATAATAATCATGAAGATTGTTAGATGAGGGTGAATTAGAAAAAATTTTGTGCAAACATTTTATTATGTGCATTTTGAAAAAGTGCTTTTTGGAAATTGATGTTTTTATAAAGGATTTAATTTTCTTTATTTTTGGAATGAACCTTTCCTTACCCGAGAAATGGTAAGAATGAAGTCTTTAGTTATTTCTTTTTATTAAATTTCTATTTTCACCCATTGGGGAACCCAACAGGGGTTTTAAGACCTTCATAGAATGAAGTCCTAAAACATAAAGGATGTTGGCTAGCTTAGCTTAAGGATGAAATAAACTAAGTGCCAATGAAAAAGAAAGATAGTCTTAGATTCATACAAAGTACAAACCCACTATCGATACTTAGAAATAGTATCATTTACCAAAGATGGAGAGAGAAACCTTCCTCAGTGGAGTCGTTAGAAATCTGTGGTGAAAAATATTCCTGCCTTCATCTATCCCTCCTTGAGAAAGAAGGATAAATGAAAATAAAAATATTACACCTTCATCGAGACACCAAACAAATCTGTATATATTCTTATTAGGGTGATCGTATATGACATTGAGGAAAGGTGTACTATATCAAAAGATAGAAGTCACTACCCTATAATTGACCTAATCACCTTAATAAGGACTCCTAAGAACTATGGGTCTTCATATATACCAGAGATTCTTCCCCTAATTTACATGGAAAAGAAAAATAGGGCTTATTTTAAATTTGGTTCATTAAGTTTCCTATGGGGCAAGCTCTCATAGTTAATTACATCCTAAAGAACAAGATTCTTTAGGAATACTCTCGATTAAGGTAAATGATCGTTGTCTTCAAAGATTTTAATAGGACTTTCAATCAATTAGTTTATTTTAGAAGATCAAGTGGGATTGATCAAGAGGAGGGAGTTATTATCGAAGCTAAAAGAAGATAAGTAGGGGATGCTTATGATACTAGGAAGCCTAGTAAGCATCCCATACTATCCTATGGTTGGGCTTTATATCTTTGAAATTAAGGGGAATTATTTGTTTGAGTTGAATTTTTATTTGGAAATCTAGGGCTTATAATTCCATAACACAAGATCATAAAAATGTCTAAGAGGTTTATGCTGTACTCGCAAAGGAGAAGTAGCAATCCTAGAGGGCCAAAGTGACCACCAAAATCTAATGGGTATTTGGCTTACCTCCACAAGAGAGGATAAACCACCCGACTCTTTGGACTTACAACCGCCTGGGGGTGGCTGTCAACTAACTCCTCCTATGATTTTAAACATATGTAGGTAACTCATATGCTTTTGCAAGATAGTTAAGCTGTTATTTATTAAGAAAGAGACTAAGTCCTTAAATACAATCCCTAAGAGACTAGATCATGTAGGGCATGATTTAAGAACTTATATCTAATGCAAGTTTTTAGATATTTTATTTTGATTTTGTACAATCAATTTGACACAAGATTATAGGATTCGTATGCCTAATGCATAAGAAATTAGATTATGGGCCAAAATCAATGAGAAAAGAGGTGTGTTTCCACCATGGCCCTCAAAGGTCAAGCCAAAGTCTCTAGTAAAGATAGAAGCCCTCCAAATAAAGAGTGAAATAATATGCTTTTTATGCATTATGTGAGAAAGAAAATACAACATCAAGCTAAGGGATTGCTAATTCTTTTATCTTGATTTATAACTTAGGCTTTAAGTGGCGTTATGAGTTATTTATTTTTAATTTTGAGTTGATTAATTGGATAGAAAATTTATTTTTTCTTAAGGGTCTAATCGTCATCCAGGCCATACATCAAAGTAAGGAATAAACTAGGAAAATGTTCCATCCTAATGCATAAGATAAATAAACATCAATCAATTTATAAAGATAGTGCAAAAGAATAAGAGGCCATTTATGGTCGGGCTCCTCCGCATAAACTCGAAAACAAATTGGGTAGCCGAACTCTACCCTTATACAACTTGGATTACAAATGAATAAATTACAATCAAGAAAGAATTCATTGTTATGGGGGTCTTCATTCTTCATTTCTTCTATCTTCTTTCTTCTTTCTTCTTTTCTTCTTTTGGTTGGTTGAAATGTGATTGCTCCAAAGGCTTTACATGGTACATAAGTCATAGTCTCATAACTAATGTTCATCCTTATCTCCCATAATAATCATTCCAAATCATAATTACAAAATTACATGAAAAGGAAAAGTAAATCTAACTAACACTTGTAAAATAGAAATTAGCTAAATAAAACCAAACAATCCCAAACATGTATATTGGACTTAGCACCCCACACATAGGTAACCAAGTCCACCTGGCCTATTTTGAATTGTGCTATATAGTTAGGTATAATATATTGCATATATATATATATATATATATATATATATATATATATATATATATATATATATATATATATATATATATATATATATATATATATATATATATATATATATATATATATAATCACCCCACCAAGATAATGGTTACTAAGATCTACCATTCACATATACAGCATCCAAACTAAAATATCACATCATAAAATAAAAGTGAACATCAATCCATGCACTGCCCTAATATAGGACTAGAAGTGGTGACTTAGCCTAATGTGTGTGCCATTTAAGGTTGGTGTGGTATGTCTTAACAAAACTTTAAGTTTAAAGTTTTCTAAGTATGAAGGTTTAACTTAGAGGGTGGTTTCATTTAAGTGGTTTAGTTGATTTGGTTAAGTTTTATTTCATGATTTGATTTGGTTTGAATGAACCTACATTTAATTACTAAGTGTTATAAAAAGAGAAAAAGAGAAGAGAACTTCTCTTTCCTCCCTAACTAAAGTAATTTCTAAGCTAGATTCATTAATGAATTTTTATTTAGTGAATGTTTTATTATATGTTTTAATTATTCCTAAGTTTAAAGCAACTCTAACCAAATCTATTCAAAGAGAAAGGCATTTTAAGATTAAGTAAAGTTAATTACTATCACAAAACACACAACACTTTATTTCTTTCCCAACAAGTGTAACATGCATATGGATAGACCCTAAGCATATCTATACATGCAAAATGGAAATTTTTAGCACACATTAATGATGAATGCTAATGGAGTTTACTTAAGGAAATTTGGAATGTTTCATGTATGCATAATTTTGTTAAGTAGAAAAGAGTGATTCTTTTATCCATTTTTTATATGCACATTTACAAGTATAAAAGACATAAGTGAGTACGGTGCCATTGTTAGCACCATAGGTGTAAGGTACAAGACCTACTTAGGGCTACTTAAAGCTTCGCAACCCCGGGATTGTCCAGACTAATATACCACTTTTCTTAAATACATGTGCATATACAAAAAGAAATGCATGGAAAGAGAAACATGCAAAAAGTTTACGTTTGTTTTGATTGTTTAGTTTATATATGTGATGTGGAATTCCTTCTTAAGTCATGACATAGGAGTGTATAGGAATATATTTAAGCAAGTGTTATGTCCTTTTCAAATGGACCATACACTTTGCAAATCTTATACAATCCTATGTCAAGAAAGAGAGGGAGAATCACATAACACATTTTATACTATTCACATACAAGCTCATAAGCAATTGTAAATACCATACCCTTCATTTGTAATGTTCGATTTATAAGTTTTAAAAAATAGTTTTGGATTTAGTAGTGATAATATTCATTCATATTCTTACTTTAGCCAAAGCATGCAAATTGACATAAAGGAAACATTACATTTTAACTTTATTTTTAAAAGACATGGATGCATGATTTTCATATAGCATACACACTTAGCATGCTAGGAAAGAAATAAAGTGATGAAAGCATGTAAATTCATTCACCCTAATTAATTCCTAAAGATAATCCTATGGAATAAGATTTATTTAAAGTGAATCACAGTTGGTTTAAGGAAATTTTTGTTTGGTTTTGGATTTGATTTGAATTTTTTTTAAATGTGAGAAAGTTTGCTGGCCTTAACCCATCTCCCATATGTGTATGCTATTTTAGTTTAATTTTTAGAACCCTTAAGTAAATTTTATGTTTCCTTAGGTTAAGGTATTCATTAAGTTCATTAATTACCCCTTACCTAGACCACTTTAATATATTTAACCAAATAATTATGAGCTAATGTATGACATAAAATCACAAGAAAATTAAATTAGCAATGCACCTAAGAAATAAAGGGGTCTAATGCATTTGGCTCATAATTAATGATTAAGTAGGCTAATGGGTTAAATTTAAGTGCTTTCATAACCTTTCCCACACATATGGGTTAGATATGATTTCCTTAAGTATACTTAGGTTATTGAACACCTAAGCATCTACCTAATAAGGAATTGATTAAGTTCAAATTGATTTGACTTTAAAATTTTGATTAATTAAGCTATTTAATTAAGTGATTAAACTTATGTAATTAATTTGCACCTTAATTGGATTTTAATCCAAATGAAATAAACTTAGGAGAAAAGATTTAGGAGAAGGCTCCTAATCTCATTCCCTATGTTCATTTACTATTTTAAGGTAATTAGTAAACTTACTTAATGAATTTATCATTATTTAATAGGTTAATTAATCATTTAATTGATTAAGGGAGTGATTAAGAGTGAATCAGTCAATTCCCCTAATTAAACCATTAATAAATCTCAAGAAAATTAGGAAAGGCAGAAGTAATCCCACTAAATATACTTGAGAAGTTTGAGATTAATCAATGGAATAATTAGAGGGTAATTAACATAATTACATTCCCAATAAAACCCAAATTAAATAAAATTCACTATCAAAATCCATTAAACTTAATTTTAGATTATTTCCCTTTGAAATATCTTCACAACACATTTTATTTTATATTTTTTTGATTTTTTTATATTTAGTTATGAATATTTGAAGTTTCTAATTAGAACTTTAAATGGCCTAATTATATAGTTAATCCAGTCGGCGCCACGTAAACTGTTGACGTTGTGTGTGCTTTCCATGTGGCATGATGAGATTCGCTATTTAAGTAGTCACATCCAATGTCACATCAATCGGTGGTGCTACGCATTTTCCCTTTGGCCGTCCGATCAAAGATTGAACGATCAGGATTAAGCTCGTGATTCTCAAGGGATAAATCAAGGGATCCTACGCAGATTAATCAAGACCATCCATCCAAAATACACAGATGGAGGGTCCAAGATCCATCACTGAGCTCGCCTGTGGGAGAGGGCAACATCCACTCTTTAGGGCATGATTCGAGCTCAATTGAGCTTGGATTGAGCTCAAACTTTACCCACACCATCTAGGAGTAAGCACAAGTAGATTCAACAGCCAATTTAACTTGGGATGAAAATTCTCTTCACAACTAACCAAGAACTCCTACACCTAAGCTCAATTTTGATCCATACCTTGCTGGAGGCAATCACCGGTACTCCAAACCGTCGAGGTAGCTTCTCCTAATGGAGATGAAGCCATGTTGAAGTTTTCAAGCTTTGGGATGAAGTGGATTGCTCAATTGGCCAAAATGCTCCTTCTAGGCTTGTGGCTTTGGTCTAGCTCCCACCTCCCTTGCCTTGGAAGCTTTGAAGAAGCTTTGGATCAACTCGATTGAGTCCCCTTGGGGTGCTTGCCAGAGCGACTGGCTTGATATTGGGTATTGAGCAAAGTGGAATTTCCCTCAAGCTCCCCTATTTTCAGCTTAAGGAAACTAAGAAGAGGAGAATTCAAATGAGCCTTGGAGACCTTACAGAAGCTTGAGAGTGCTTGCTCTTAGTTTCCTTAGCTCAATCGAGAGTGAGAGAGTTGGAATGAAGTGAAATGAGGGGGAGTATATCTCCCCCTCCAAGGATCGGACGGCCGAGAAGTGTTTAGCTATTTTGATCAAATTCACCTCATGGAGTGGGTTGGTTAGGCCATTTAGGGTGGCATGTGATTCAGTTTTGGCAGAGGGAGGAAGTGGAGAAGTTTCCATGTGCAAAATAAGGTGGAGGAGTGATTCCCAAGTGCTCATTTCCAAGTGGGTGATCGATTTAGACATTGGATTGGGTTTGGCTGACCCAAACCCATTAAGTCATGTGCACCATGCGCACTAGTGTCCACTTGGTCCACTAAGATGGTGCCAAGTGACCATGGAAAGGATATGACCAAATTTCAAGTGGAATTAGCCATAGGTTATCCCCTGACCTAAGAGTAAAATGGTCATTTGGCTTTGATTTTAGTTTACGTAGATTTAGAATAGTTAGGGTTGGTCCAAATTTCAAAGAATTTAGAGTTGATTTGATGTCATTTGGCTCGTGTTGACCTATTTAGGTCAAAATGGGTCAAATTGGATCAAGTTGACCAATTGGTCAAATTGGGTCAAACCAAGGGTTGGGTCAAGTTTATATGACTATTTGAAATGTGTTTGCATCCTTAGTTTGATTCAATTTTGTTTATATTTGGTTTTAGTTCATTTGGTTTCATTCAGGTCAAGTGGAAGTTGACTAATTTGACCATTTGACCTAATTGGGCTAGGTCATGGGTTGGTTTAGGTTTGGTTAGTCATTTGAAA
Organism: Cymbidium sinense; assembly: GCA_021442155.1. Classification (NCBI taxonomy): domain Eukaryota; kingdom Viridiplantae; phylum Streptophyta; class Magnoliopsida; order Asparagales; family Orchidaceae; genus Cymbidium; species Cymbidium sinense. The sequence continues at coordinate 178,488,373 of CM038218.1, forward strand.
TGTTTTGCAAGCCTTCATTTCAATCAATTTTGGTTTGATTTTATTTTGGCTCAATTTGACCTTTTAGGTCAAGTTGGATTCATGGTCAATTGGGCTATGTTGGGTCTAGTTGGCCAATTGAGGCTTTGGTCAAGTTCAACATGTGGTTTAGAATGAATTTGACCCATTGGTTGCAATCAATTTAGCTTAGATCAAGATTTTACATATTTTGACTTTTTAGGTCAAGTTGGGTCAACTTGGGTCAAGTGACCGATTGGGCTAGGTTAGGCTCAAATGATGACTTGGTCAAGTTCAAATATTCATCATGAATTGGTTTTGATCAATGGTTTCAATCAATTTGGCCTATGGTGGATTTTGGCTAGTTTAGGTTTTATTTCGACTAAGTCTTGACTTGGTCAACCCTTAAGTTTTACTTAGTTTGACCTATTTTGAGTGATTGATCATCTCATGATGATTGTTGCTCATAATGTGATGCTTAGGTGGGCTTAGTTCAATCAAATTTGGGTAGGATTAGAATTTGTCTCAAAAGGGATACTTTAGTTCACTTTGTGTCAAGTGAGCCTAAGTGGGTCAATTGACCTGATCAAGGCTTGAATCAAGTTTGATAATATAAATTCATTTGCAAGTGATTTGAAGTCAAATGAGTTTTGATTCATTTGACAATTTCAAGTTTAAAGGATGAACATGAGCTTGACTTGGGTTTGATTTTTTAATTTAGTTTTGATTTGATGATTGAAGTTTATGTTTATATTTGGAATTATGATTAAAGGATTGATTGAATCATGAAGAAAAATCAAGGGTTTGGCTTGATTTAAAGTTGATTTGGCTAAGTTCAAGAATTTGACTTGAAAGGCTTAGGTTGAATTTTGGTTGAATTTGAATTTGAGTTTTGGATTTGGTTTTGATTTGATGATTAAAGTTGGTGTTTATATTTGGGTTCATGATTGAAGGACTGATTGAATTATGAAGAAAAATCAAGGGTTTAGCTTGATTTGAAGTTGACTTGGCTAAGTTCGAGAATTTGACTTGAAAGGCTTAGGTTGAATTTTGGTTGAATTTTGATTTGAGTTTTGAATTTGGTTTCGATTTGATGATTGAAGTTGGTGTTTATATTTGGGTTCATGATTGAAGGGTTGATTGAATCATGAAAAAAAAATCAAAGGTTTGGCTTGATTTGAAGTTGATTTCTCTAAGTTCAAGAATTTGACTTCAAAGGCTTAGGTTGAATTTTGGTTGAATTTGGATTTGAGTTTTGGATTTAGTTTTGATCTGATGATTGAAGTTTGTGTTTATATTTGGATTCATGATTGAAGAATTGATTGAATCATGAAGAAAAATTAAGGGTTTGGCTTGATTTGAAGTTGATTTGGCTAAGTTCAAGAATTTGACTTGAAGGGCTTATGTTGAATTTTGATTAGATTTGGGTTTGAATTTTGGATTTAGTTTTGGTTATTTGAATTTATTTATATTTGTGAATATAAATGATAATATAAATGGGTTATGAAAAAACTTCTTGAATTTGAATTGAATTGGATTTGATTTGAACTAAGTCCATAAGATGGAATCAAAGTAACTTAGGAAAGATTTTAGGTTTGGAATTCAATCATGGGTTTCAATTATTTGGAATTGATTCATGATTTGAGAATATCCATTGGAATTGATTTAAAGTTTGTTTTGAAATTGAAGTTGATTTGAGTTTAAGGTTGATTTGAATTTGGAATTTGACTTGAAGAAAGGAAGTGAGGATTTGGTTCAAGCTATAGGGTAAGCAAATTTTCCTAACACCCCTAAGGCATGACCTATTCCTATGGCTAGTTCTTCTATATCTCTAGGGTTAGGTTGAGTGTTCACCTAATCACTAGAAATGTCTTAAGACTAAGCAAATCTTCGTGTCTAAGAGGAGTCTTAAGTCTAAGATGGAGAGGTTGAGAGCTCATTCTAAAAATGAGGTCAATAACAATCTAATAAAATTTAACTCAAATAAATAATTCTCTTCAATTTCAAATATATAAAGCCCAATTATATGATTGATTGGAATGCTCATTAGGTTCCCTAGTATCATGAGCATTCCCCACTCATCTCATTTATCTTTGATAATAAGTCTCTCCTTTTTATCTTTTCCAATTGATTTTCCAAATATTATTAATTTATTGATAGTCTTACCCTTAAAATATTTGGAGATAATAATTGCTTATTTTAATTAAGAGTATTCCTAAAGAATTCACCTTCCTTAGGATGTAAATAACTATGGGGGCTTGCCCCTATAGGTAACTTTAGAACTCAATTTAAATAAACCTTGCTTTAGTCATCCATATAAAGTAGAAAAAAATCTATGGTATATTCGAAGACCCATCATGCCGTAGGAGTCCACATTAGGTGATTAAGTCCATTGTAAGGTGGTGATTTCTATTTTTCGAGATAGTGCGCCATTTTTCAATGTCATACCCGATCATTTTAATGAGTACCCCCCTCAGATCTGTGTGGTATCCTCCATATGGTATCTCAAAAATAAACAACACAGATTTTTCTAGTGACTCCATTGGGGATGGTTCTTCTCTCCATCTTTAGTAGATAGTTGTTGTCTTCAAATATTGATAGTGGACTTATATTTCATATAAGCTCGAGACTATCTTTCTTTCCATTGGCACTTAGCTTGTTTTATCCTTAAGCAAAGTTAGCCAATATCCTTTAGGTTTTAAGACCTCACTCCATGTAAGTCTAAAAATCCCTATTGGGTTCCCCAATAAGTTAATAAATAATCAATCAATAAAAGGATATTACTAAAATTAGAACCTCTTTACCACTAGCTTGGTGAGGTAAGGTTCACCTCATACATAAGAAATTATCAATAAAAAAATTCAAACTAAATAAATGAAGTCTTTTTGTGAAATTATAAAATTTTCAAAAGCACTCTTTTAAAATAAAATCATGCACTTCACATCATATAAAATTTACATAACATAAAGATTTTCAAACCTTTTTTCAAAATAATAAAAATAAGATTCTTCGAGGAGAAAATGCCATAACAGATGCTTTAGCCCAAGAGGTCGGAGGAAGTGGGCAAGAGTGATAATCCTAACTATTGCCCCTATCACCACATAGTTAGTCATGTCTTGGAGGATTGTATTACTTTTAAGGACTACCTTGAGCATAGATACAAGTCAGACGCGATAGTTATCCTCAAGGAATACTTACTAGAACAACTGTCCAGTTCTATTGAGTAATTCTTGGGGACACCCGCGATCCTTTTAAGACAAAAGATGGTTGGGATATTACCTTATCATGAACCTCTAAAAAAGTAGTTTCTAAAATCAAGAAAATCTCTCTACATGTGCTTGAGGCAGCTCAAACCTCCAACATCAAGGAAGGTTTACAAGTTGCTAAAGATAACTTAAAGAAGGTGACAGCCTAATAGTAGTAGCAGCTCACCATACTTTCCCGAGATAGTTCAATAGCTCAACAACCGTCCAAGTCCAATACTCCATCCACCGTTACAGCCACTTCTTCCTATGATATCTCCTCTTCTACCTCCAAGAGCATTGTATCAACTGACAAGGGCATTAAATCCATTAATTTGCTTACTTTGTTGGATTTCTATCATGTACCTCCACACAAAAAGAAATCAATGAAGAAAGCAGATTTTACTTACACTTTGTCCACTTGTGATACTCTAGATTTTATTCCTATTGAAAACTCTCTAAGTCTAAAAAATAATAATAATAGCTCTTGTCATTCCGATCCCCTCTCTTCTAATTCAAAATCAGACTTTCCTTTTCTGAATCAATCGGGTTCACCTCTTGATATTGACTTGGAGTCAACTGACTTTGAGGATCTCATAGGAGAAGTTGTAGGTATGTCTGACGAGAAGGTAGAACTTTTCACAAGTTCATCATTCCATGATGTTGCAAAAGTCAATCTACGTAGTGGAAAAGTTCTACTTCCTAGGGTAGCACCTAAGGATAAGGGTAAACAAGTCATTGGTTCTAATGAGCAGATAGCTTCACCAGGATGCTCCATCTATGGATATGCTAGTGGAGGACCAAGTCAGAGTTGATTATAATATCCTAGCGCATCTTAGAGAGTTGCTAGCTAAGTTCAGCATATATGATGCCCTTGTCTTATCCAAAGAGATTAGGGAATCTCTAATCAAGGATCTACTTGATCCAGAGATATGCTTAGCTCAGCTAATCACTACTGAAGATGAGGCACATCATTCAAAAGATAACCCAAGAGTTAAATTCAGTGATGAAGACCTACTTCTAGGGACAACCAAACACATTTGCCCTCTTTATATTACTGTAGATGTTGGCAGATACAGGCTCTCAAGAGTTCTAGTTGACCAAGGTCCATTAGTTAACATTATGAGTCTAAGAACCTTTGCCTACTTGAGGATTGAAATCTCCAAACTCCAAAAAGAGAGGATGATGTTGAGAGGATTCAATGAACAAGGTGAGAGGGCCTTAGGCTCTATAGTGTTTCCACTAGAGATAGATGAATGGAAGATTGAAGCCAAGTTCCACATCATAAACTCAGATACATGTTTCAATGCTTTGCCTGGGAGACCGTGGATACATGAAAACAACATAGTTCTATCCTCTCTACATCAATGCATGAAGTTCATGAGAGATGGGATTGAGTATTGTGTCAAAGGAGATCTCAAACCATTCATTGTTCATGAGGTTGGGATAGATGAGGATGCATCCCATTTCCTTCCCAGAAATCAACAAGTCCATTCTTGTGAGCTTATTCAAGATCCCTATGAGGGACAAAAAAAGAAAAGAAAAAGAAAATAAAAAGGAGTGAGAAATGGACTTAAGGGAAGACATAGAGCCTGATAGTAGATTTCACCCACAGTCCATTGTTCAAACATATTAACAGGATGACCCAACCTCCACCAAGTAGAGGTAGAAGACATTTCAGAGGCAGCCCATAAGGTGGAAAGCCTCCCTATTGGCCACCCAATATGAGGTATGTCCCAGCCATCAAGAGTACACCTGCTATACACATAGACTTAGATTCTAATTTAGAGGATGAGTCATATGTGGTTAGCACACTAGCTAGCTCTTCTCAGCAGCAGATCTCATTAGAGGTGACACTCGAGCAGGACAGTGATAAAGATCGAGCTCCAAGGCAAAGCATAAATGTATTCAAGTCTGCATGTGCAAAAGTCAGGAGTCAGTTGGGAACCTTAGCTCTAACCCCACTTTCCTCTCAAAAAGTTGAGGGTTTAATAGTTAAGGAAGCCCCTAAGTCATCTACAAATGTAAAGAATCAGAGGTTCTTTCTGGAAGCATCATCCTTAAGTCAAGAAGTTGATGTAAAACTTGAGGATGATTCATATAAAGATTTAATAGAATTACTTTTTAATTGGTACTTGCCATGTATTCTTAATTTAGCAAAGAAGGGATTAATCCCACATACGTGGTCAAAGCATAGGTCAGATTATTTCAAAAGAATATGGAAGAATGAATGCAAAAGCTCTCAATCAAGATCAAGACTAGGATTCGGTACAGTAGGTCTAGTCGATGATGCTAATTACTACTTAGTCATCACAAATCATTTAGAATCATATATATTCTTTTCAAATCATGTTAACTCATATGAGAAGGTGTGTTTAGAAACTTCAGATACTACAGATGATCTTGAAGTCAGAGATGCACCACCAAAGTTTGAAGAGGAGATCAGATGAGCTCAAAGAAATCAACTTAGGAACAGAAGACAATCCACGTCCTATATATATCACTTCTTTGTTGAATAATGCTGAAACCAATGAGTTAGTTAGGCAATTGACTCAGTTTAAAGACTGCTTCGCATGGAGTTACGAAGAGCTTTCTGATTTATCTCCTGACACGGTAGATCATAAACTAGCAATAGAGCCTAGCACTAACCCTATCAAGCAAGCTCCTAGACATATGCGATTAGACATTGAACAACAAGTCATTTCTGAAGTCAAGAAATTGATCAATGTTGGCTTTATCAGGGAAGAAAAATATCATACCTGGTTAGCCAGTGTCATTCCAGTTAAGAAAAAAATGGCCAAATTCGCATCTGCATAGATTTTAGGGATCTAAAAAAGGCATGTCCAAAATATGAATTTCCACTACCCATGCCAAAATTGATGGTGGACATTGCCTCATCTCATGCAATCTTCTCTTTTATGGATTGCTCATCTAGATATAACCAAAAAAGATGGCTCCCGAAGATCAAAGAAATATTGCCTTTTGAACCCCGATTAAAATCTTTTGCTATAGGATCATGCCTTTCGGCCTTGAAAATGTCGGTGCTACATACCAGTGGGCCATGACTCAGATCTTTGATGAACTCATTCATCATCAAGTCAAATGTTACGCCGATGATCTTGTAGTCAAAAGTAGAGAAAAAAAAGACCACCTCTTTGACTTGAGAGTAGTTTTTGAACGGTTATGATAATTTAACCTTAAAATGAATCCCCTGAAGTGTGCATTCAAAGTAGTTGTAAGTCCAACTCCCATCACTAAGGATAGCTGTGGATAGCAAGATCACAATAGAATAGAATGCCAAGTTGCTGTTAGAAGAGATCTTATCGCACTACATATAGAACACCAACTCAGACTACACCTTTCTCCTTAGTGTATAAGTCTAAAGCTATCCTATCATTAGAAGTCCAACTCCATCACTAAGGATAGCTGTGGGTAGCAAGATCAAACAGAATAGAATGCCAAATTGTGGTTAGAAGAGCTCGAAGGTTTGGAGGAGAGATGCCTCCGTGCATGCCATAACCTCGAGTTGTATAAAGCCAAAATGATTCAAGCTCATAACAAGTTGGATCGCCCTATTTCTTTTCAAGTATGAGAGCTTATTTTAGTTCTAAGGAGACCAATTCTTGTCCGTCGAAAGATGGGAGGAAAGTTTGAACCCACTTGGAAAGGCCCTTTGCCATAGAGAAGGCCTACCAATGAGGATCATATCAACTCATAAATCATAAGGGAGAGCGCCTGATGCTTCCAATCAATGCACTCTACCTGAAGAAATATTATTCATAAATCTTGTTTAAAAATAATTGTTAAATAAAAATTTTCATCTCAAATCCCATCTCTTTCATTATGAGAATATCTTTTGCTTATGAATCCATTATGATGTGTTTAGGATAGGTGTGAGGAACCCTAAAAGCATCCTATACTTTATCAATACAACACCGACACAAACTACACACAAACACATATAAAAAAAATACATATCTTTTGTCTCGGGCTACTTTGATGTGGAATAAAGACCCCTGTGGCACTCACTCATTAACTTCTCTAGGTCAGGCTGACGTGCTACCCTGCTAGTGTGTCACCCCAGTGGTTCCTTGTTTAGAGGATGTAAGTTTACAAGCTTTCCTCTTAGCTTGACCATTGTAAACTGACGAGCGCCTTGTTAGTTCGGTAGGCCTTACTACACGGTCGATAAGCTACCTCATGTTGAATATATTTAAGAGGATATAAGTCTACAGGCTTTCTTTTTGAGCTAACCATCATACACTGATTGGGTCGAGTATATTTGATGTTTAGGATAAGTCCCCCAATGGTTCCTTCCCTCCCCAAGTCTAGGTTTAGTCTTCTGCAGGACTCCCGCTAATATTACATGACACGTAGCACATGTCCCACCAACGACAGACTATCCCTGTGATCATTTATGTTTGAGAAGATGTAAGTCTCCTAGCATTCTTCTTAGATTGATCATTGCACACCGGCGAGCACCTTAGGTTGGTTGGTCCTCGCTATGCTGATAGCGACCTACCCGGTGGATAGGCCACTCATGATAGATATAAGTCTACAAGCATTCTCTCTCAGTCAGCCACTGTACACCTATAGGCTTTCTTTTACAGGGTCCATGATATAGTCCCTAGCGTGCACCTCCCCTGTGGGCACTCTATTTGGATTACATCCTTAGTGACTCCATTTAGGCGCTACCCGAGTTACTCTTGGATTGGACAGTCTCCCTTTCCTAATAGCAACCCATGTGGTTGGAGGATCCGTCTTGCGGATATGCAGATTCTCCCTTGGTCCACTAAGTCTGAGATAGGACTAAGATGATATAAGCTCATTCTCAGTGTGGTCCCTTGCACACCAATAGGGACCACACAAACATATAAACAAACAAGATATAAATATTCATTTGTGGATAAGGAGGACACCACCAGCGGTACCTTTTCCCAAGCAGGCATCATATCTTTAGGGCAGTGTCAGCAAAGCTCCCTATATGAATCGCCTAACTACTTCTGAGTTAAGATAAATCCCAGACGACACTCTCTCTCAACAGTCACCCTTAGGTCAGGTTGACTTTTTTTTCCACCAACAGGTCATCCTGGCGGTCGTCCTTGCTTTGGAAGATGTAAGTCTATCACGCATTCTTTCCAACACAACAGTTGCACACTGACAGGCAACCTTAGGTCAGGTTTGATTTATTGTGCTACTATCAGGTCACCCAGTGGTTGCTCCTCACTTTAGTAGATGTAAGTCTATGTGCTTTCTTCCTAGCACAGTCATTGCACATCGTAAGGCACCCCTTAAGTTGGTTAGCTCTACCCAGCGGCCGGTAGACTATCCTTTTGGATTTGTAAATCTGAGATAGACTAAGGCTGATATAGCCCCTTCTCAGTGAATCCATCGCACACTGACATGGTCCATAATTTATAACCTTGCCAAATTTGGTCAAGTTCTTATCCCCAATGGATCTGTCCTCAATTTGGAATCAAACATAAATCAATCCAAGCAATTCAAGTAAATCAAACCAAATAAGAAATTAACCTTGGGTACTTTTGAGCTGGGATAATTCCCTAGTGGTACCATCTCAATAGTCACCCTAAAGTTGGATAGCCCTACCATGTGGCTAGTAGACTGTCCCTTTGGATTTGTAAATCTAAGATAGGCCAAAGCTAATATAAGCCCCTTCTAAGTGGATCCATCATACACCGACAGGGTCCATAAATTTAAACCCCGGAGGTCATCCCAACTGAATACTTCGCTAAATAATCTTCAAAACCAAATCCACCCTTATCCCTAGTGGATATTCCCCAAACAAACCAAAGAAATCCATAAGTCGAATCCACCTAATTCTCTAGCAAGTTTGCCTTTAAATAAAAGATTATCATCCCAGTGGAGCCCCAAACCAAATCAAATCAAATTCTTATCCCCCAAATAAATCAGAACCTGCTTCCCTAGTGGAAGGTTCATGCACCCATCCCCAATGGATTAAAAATCCTAATCCCTAGCAGATCCTCCTTCCCAAATCATATCTATAATCAATCTTAGACCCTTATCCTCTGTAGATAATTCAAACTTACTTCCCTAATGGAAGGTTACTCAATCCCTTAGCTGATTCCTTCTTCCTCTCTTTTGCCCATAGCATAAGTTGAGTTGCACTGCACTAAGTTTGGGATTCTATCTACACCTCAAGTTTAGGGGTAGATCATCTCTGTTAGCACTTGCAATCCTTTGGACATTGTTGATCATCTCGGTCAACGCTAATACATGCGATGTAACTTATTGGTTACACCACACCTATTAGGGGTCCTTTTGTTGACTTCACTTTTGGAGTGAGTTCTCAACTTTCTCATCATAGATCTAGGACTCTTATAAATACTAAGAGTTTATTAGTCCTAAGACACTTCTAGTGATTAGGAGAACATTTAACATAAGCCTAGAGACTTAGAAGGGTTAGCCATAATGATAGGTTATGCCTTAGGGATTTAGAGAGACTCACCCACTCTATGGCCTAAATCTGACCTATTCTTTCCTTCTCAAACCAAACCTCAAATTCATTCCAAATCCAGACCAAATTTCCAAGTTCATAATCAATCCCATGATCAAATCCAAGCTCAAAATTCTCCCATAAACCTTATAATTGAATTCCATAGCCTTAACCTTAGCCAAATCCAATTCAATTCCAATTCAATTTATTTTCTCCAAGATCAATTCAATCTCTTAATTATTTATAAAATCCAAATCCAAACTCAATTCCAAATGATTGAAACTTAAAACCAATTCCAAATTCCAAAATTCCTTCTTAAGCCATATGACCCACCCTCATAAGCTTAGTCAAATATACACCCTAATTATCTCAAAATCAATTGATTTCTTTATAAATAAGTTACTCCTTCATTTATACTCATAAATATAAATGAAATTCATACTCAAATGATCAAAACCAAATCAAACTAAATCAAACCAAACTAAGACCCTTCTTAAGCCATATGGACCTACCCCCATAAACTTAACCAAATATTAGCCCAAATCAACCCAAAATCAATTGGTTTCTTTAAAAACCAAGTATTCCTTCATTTATATTTATAAATATAAATGAAACCTTCCTTCCAATGATAAAATAAATCAAACTAAATTGATTCCAATCTTAGCCCTTTTAACCTACATCCATGAGCTTGGTCAAATTTGCCTCCAAATCACTCCAAATTCAAGTGATTTTCTCATGAATCAGTTATATCTTCATTTATATTTATAAATATAAATGAAATATAAATCCAAATGGACAAAACCAAATCCAAAATTAAACCAAAACCCAAGTTAGCCCTTTTAGCTTGAAAACTTCAAATGAGCCAAAATCCATTGGACTCTAAATTGATTGCAGTTGGATTTATATTTCAATCTTAGGCTCATATATAAGTTCAACTAAACTCGAATCAAGCCAAAACCAAATCAATTAACTCATTTAGGTCCACTTGACCCAAAGTGGCCTAAAGGACCTTTATGAACCAAGTTTCAATCCAACCCAAATTAGATTGAAATAAGGCCATCCAAGCCTCATATCATGATCAACAATCACTCTAGGATGATCAATCACCTCAATTGGGTCAAACCAAGACAACTTGGTCATTTGATTAAGTCAACCTTTAGCCCAAATGGAACCTAAACTAGCCAAAACTCATCGTACACCAATAGATTAAAATCTTTGATTCACACCAACACATAATCAATGATTGAGCATGACCAAACCCTCAATTAAGTCAAACCAAGTCCAATCAGTCATTTGACCCAAGTTAACCCATATTGGCTTAAAAGGTCAAAATTAGTCAAATCATAATCTAACCCAAATTGATTGCAATAAATAGCTCAAGTTCATTCAAAATTGATTATTGAACTTGACTAAAGCCATAATAAGCCCAATTTGACCAATTGGTCAACTTGACCCAGCATTGCCCAAATTGACCTAAAGGGTTAAATTGGCCAAAATCTAAATTAAATATAAATTGATTCAAACCAAAGCATGCGATCATTTTCATTTAACCGATTGAACATGAATCAACACTTAATCCAATCCAATTTGGCCAAATTGGTCAAAATGATCAACTTGACCCATTTGACCCATTTGATTCCAAATGAGCCAAAATTAAACTTAGGCCAAATTGATTGAAACCACATGAACCAAAACTCTTCAAATCATCATTTCAACCTAACCCAAGCCTTAATTTGACCCAATTTGACCAAATGATCAACCCAACCTGACATGAAACCATTTGACCAAATGAAGCCAAAACCCATAAAACTAACCTGTGGACTTTGGTGGCTGACCAAACCCAACTCAAACTCAGCCTAAGTCATCCCAAAATCAACCCAAACCTATTTGGATCCAAGCTTGATGCAAATCTTCAATGGATCCTCTCCCCCATATGGGATTTTACCAAATATGGCAAAGTCCGCCCTTCATTTCACCTTGGCAGCCATCGAACCTCCAAGTGAGGTATCCCTAAGCCTCCTAGCCCACTCTAAAGGAGTAGAACTTACCATGGACTAAAGGGAGGTGAGTTAACTCACCTCCCATACAAGTCGAACACCCAAAGGATCAAGGAAACCCAATCCGCCCAAATCAAGCTTGGAGCCTCCTACCATGGCTTCTCCCAATCCATACAAGCCACATGGACTCGATTAAGACCCCTCTAATGCTCTGATGATGGCTAGTCGACCAAAAATTGGGAATCCTTCCCATCCATTCAACTCACAAACCAAGTATACCCCCTCAATTCGAATGGAAAACACAACACTTCGATTCGTGAGAGCTTTCTAACATGATTTTGAGCATCCTTGCATTCCCCAGAGCAATCCCAAGCTTCCCACCTTCGGTGTTCCCTCTTTCCATGTAGAACTGAAATAGCGAAAGCCATTTTCAATCCTAACTTAACCATTCTCAATAAAAATCAAATTGCTCTTGTACACATCTTCCATGCATGTCGAAAGCCATCCAAGCCATTTCCCAAGCTCTAAAGTCACCGAAGGAGGGACTTCAATCAAGACTGAAGCTCTAAAACTCAATCCTTGGCCTTCCGAGCTATCCACTTGGAATAAACTCAATTGCAGCTCAGCATGGCTTCATCGCAATTAGACGAACCTCCTCAAGCGTGCGAGCCATCGGTCTTAGCTCTAGTGAGATATTTTTATGTGCTTAAGTGTGGTTGGTCCTTTATGAAGGAAACTTGCATATGAGGCTATCTTAACTATTAGATCCTTCGCACGAAGGTGTGGTTTAATTTTTGAGTGAATATGAGCTTGGGTGAGCTCAGATCGATGGATCCATGGTGGACGGACTTCGTCGTTCATCGCTCGCAGGAAGAAGGATCACAGCTGTCTATTTTGCATGATTGGAATGGACAACTTTGATCATATCATGTTAGATATCCCTATTTTCTCTCTTTACACCACAAGTTTGATCTACGTTATCCGATCTGAGATTGGACAGAGGAGATCAATACCACGTCTGCCGCCAGCTGACTCAACACTGATATGAAAATTTAAATAGCCAATCCCGTGGCCTCACGTGGAAACTGCATCGCATCAATACGGAATTAGGCTTCATTAAGGCTAATGAATGTGTTTTTAAGGTTGAAACTTCTATAATTCATAACTAATTATAGAAAAAATTTAAAAATAAATAATGGCTCATTTTAAAGGTATTTTAGAGGAGAATCCAGTAAAATTATCCTTAATTAATTTGGAATAGTAATTTTAGCTTAATTAGAATTTAATTAAAAATATAATTAGCCTAATTACTCCCTAATTAATTAGCCAATTAATTTCAAGCTTTCTAAGAATGCTTGGGGGGATGACCTCTGTCTCCCACATTTTTTTGGAATTTATTGGTTCATTAATTGGGGAAATTGATTATTTAAATCCTAATTACCTTCTTAACTCAATTAAAGGATAATTAAGCATATGAATAGTAATTAATTAACCATTTGGACTTTCTAATCACTGTTGAATAGTAAGAAGACTTAGGAATTGGATTGGGGCCTCCCTCCTAACCTTTTCCCTAAGTTTCCCCTCTCTTTTCAACCAAAATGTTAATTAATGATTAATTAACTAATTAATGACTAAATTAGCTAAATTGAAACCCAAATCACATTAAATCATGCTTGATTAAGTAAGGGGCTTATAGAATCAAGTTGGGACCCCTTTCCCAACCTTTTCCCTTAAACCCGTGTCATTTCAAAAGATAATCAACTAAATCTAATAATTAAGAAAGAGAGATGAATTAATGGATTAATGATTTGATCAACCAAAAAAAATATAATTAAAATATGATTTCTCCTAATTAATCTTGGGTAGAGCTTTAAGTGTTCAAGAACTTAAAGAGGTTTAATGAAATTATGATTAGCTCACATGTGTGAGAAAATCATGAAAGTAATTAAGTTAGTTCCTTAAGCCTAATAAACAAATGATCATGAGTTAATTGCATTAGGCTCCTTTCATTTCATAGAAGCATTATTATTTACTTTTCAATCCACTAGCATATTACATTAGCTCAAAATTATTTAATCAATTACCTTAAGGTAATATAGGTAAAGGTTTAATTAATTGATTTAATCCATGCTCAATTTAATCAATTCATAAAATTAATTAATTTCTTTTCATTAAATAAAATTAACTCTCATATGGGGAATGGGATTAGGATTAGCAAACCTTTCTCATATCTCCTAAATCAAATCAAACATGAGATTAAAAGTGCATTAAGGAACTTTGGTTTATTTTAAATAAGCTTATTTAGTATGATTGTCCTTAGGAATTAGTTGGATTGAATGAAATTACATGCTTGTGTCTCTTTATTTCTTTCCAATCATATTAAAATATTGTATGCCACTTGATTAATGCATTCATTTCTTTTAAAATTAATTAAAAATAAATGATTTCCTTTATGTTAAGATTGCATGTGTTGATTTAAATTAATATATGTATGGCTATTATCATTATTAAATCCGAATCTATTTTCCAAATTTTATAAATAAATGATTACATATGCTATGAATGTTAGTTATAAATACATAAGAAGTGTATGTGATTATAGCTTAAGTGTATGAAATAAAGTCTCTTTCCCTTCATTCAAATATTAATTTATGTAAGTAAGAATGTTAACAGATATTTAGTCTAGACATCTCAGGAATACGAGGCTTTAAGTATCCCCAAGGAGATTATTTGATTATCTCACTTCCCTGGTATAACAACGGAGGGTACTCCATTTGATTTCATTCTTACATATTTCAATATTATAATTTAGATAAGACTCCACCCCCATATGCATAAATGTTTCAATCAAATAAAAATACAACTTTTGCATGGTTTTCTTTCCTTTATTTATGTATACATCCATATGTATTTGAGAAAAGTGAGTATTTAGACTGGACATCCCATGAATACAAGACTTTAAGTAGCCCCAAGGAGGCCATTTGATTACCTCACTTCCCTAGTTAACAATGACATGTGCTAGCTTATGTCTCTTATACATGTGTATGTATATTTAATTATGGTATTAAAACCTCTCTTTCTTTTATCAAAATACATGCATTTCCAACTGTTTAAGTAATAGAATTAATCAATCATGTGATTGAAAGCTCTTTTTCTTACATTCATGTATATAAACTTACGTATGTTTGAATGCAAATGGTATTTAGTCTAGACACACTGGGAATACGAGACTTTAAGTAGCCCCAAGGAGGTAATTTGATTACCTCACTTCCCTGCTTAACAATGACACATACCTGTTTAATTTCATTCCTATGTATTTTTGTATAAAATCTTGATATTTAAATTAAAATGATAAGATAATTCAATCAAAAGGAAAATATAAACTCTAAGTATACTTATTAATATCCATCATTTAAGTGTGCTAATACATATTGCATGTGTAGACATACTTAGGACTTAATATGTGCATGTTATATATGATGGAACGAAATGAACAAACATGTATCATGTGATAGTAATTGATTCTAATTAATCTTAAGATGTCTTTCTTATTGAATGAGATTATATAAAGTGAACCTAAACTTAGGATTATTCAAAACATATAATAAGCCATTCACTAAAGAGAACTAAGTTAATTAACATGCTTTAGAAGTGTTTCAAGGTAGGGATAAAAGAGAGTAATCCTCTATTTTCTTCTCTTTATAACACTTAGTTGTTAAATGTAAGTCAAGTGAAACAAAATAAAATGCTAAGTAAAAATTTCTCAAATTAACTAAACCACTTAAAGTGAAATCAACTTCTTATGATTAAATACCCTTGCATACTTAGAAATTTATAATAAAGCCTAGTTAAGGCATACCACACAAGCCTTAATGCACACACTTTAGAATTAAGTCACCACTTCTAGCTTTATGTTAGGGTGATGTATGGAGTGATGTGTGTTTGGTTTTATGATATATTATTTTAAACTGGATGTTAGGGTGTATGCTTCGTAGGTTAGATGTTAGATCATGATTAGCCTAATTATATTTTCAACAGAGCATTATGCTTAAGGGGTGCTTAAAATAAATATAAATACTTTCTTTTGTAGGTTGCCTAACCCCTAAGGAAAATCAAAATTAAGCTAGGAGGGCTTGGTTATCCATGTGTAGAGGCTAAGTCCAAATTATCCATATAACTGCTTGGGTTGTATGGTGTGTTTATCTAACATATGTTTTATGGGTGTAGTTAGATTTACTTTTCCTATTTTTAATATAATTTTTCATTAGAGATTAGGATTAGTACTATAGGGGTTAAGGATGAACATTGGCTAGAAGGTTTAGCCCTGGGGTGCCATGTGATGCCTTGAAGCCTACTAAATCAAAAGAAGCAAATCGAATGAAGAAATGATGGAGATATGAAGACTTGAAGATTTGAAGACCCCCATAACATTCATTTATAAATTGTAATTTTTATTTCATATAGTAGGTTGTATAAGGGTAGAGCTCGAGTACCTATTCCTATTTTTCGGGTTGTACGACCCGACTTCACCGGCCTGTTATTCTTTTGCATTAGATTTATAAAATTATTTGATGTTTTGTTTACAATTGCACAATAGAAATGGCATGCTTTTTTTAAATTTTTTTATGAATGGTGATTTAATGTGTGGCCTCGATCTAATTAGGCTCTTAGGGAAAAATAAACCTTCTACCCTAACTACAACTCATAACTAAATTTTCTAAATAATTTATAACCTCGTATAAAGCCTAGGTATTAAATCAAGATAATTAAATAATTTAGCAACTCCTTAGATGAATGTTGTATGCTTAATATCCTACATTCATATTATTTCACTCTTGCTAAGAGAGGATTTTCATCCTTGCACAATAAGGGAAGACTTGGCCTTTGAGGGTCTCCTCTGTGGTGGAAAACACATCTCTCGCTCTAATTTGGCCAACAACCTCATTTGATCATGCATTTAGATATATACAAATCCAATGGCCTTCGTCAAAATGAAGAGTCAAAATTAAATAAAAATTTAGAAGAATTGCATTAGACTGAGTCATTACTCATACCACTCATGCTCTAGTCTCTTAGGGAGTGGGTTTAGTTTAAGGACTTTAGTCTCTTTCTAAATAATAATAACCTAATCATCTTACAAAATCATATGACTTGACCACATGGTTCTAAATCATATGAGGAGTTAGCTGGCTATCACTTTAGGTGATTATAAGTCCAGTAGTTTGGTGGTTTACTCTCTCTTGTGTAGATAAACCATATACTTATTTTTGCTTAGATTTAGGTTGTTCTTTGGATTATGCCAAAACTCCTTAGATTTAGGATCCAATGTGGTTGTTTCCTTCAAGCTACAAGCACAAATCCTCACCTCTTAGGCATTCTCACAATCTTGTATTATTTGATTATAAGCCCTAGCAATCTAATAAAATTTAACTCAACTAAACAATTCTCTTTAATTTCAAATATATAAAGCCCAACTATAGGATAAATTGAAATGCTCACTAAGTTCCCTAGTATCATGAGCATTCCCTACTAATCTCCTTTGACTTCGATAATAAGTCTCTGCTTTTGATCTTTACCAATTGATTTTTTAAATATGACTAATTTATTAATAGTCTTACCCTTGAAATCTTTGGAGGCAATAATTGTCTATGTTAATCGAGAGTATTCCTAAGGAATTCACCTTCCTTAGGATGTAAATAACTATAGGGGCTTGCCCCCATAGGAAATTTTAGAATCTGATTTAAATAAATCCTGCTTTATTCATCCATATAAAGTAGGGTAAAATCTCTAGTATATTTGAAGACCCATTGTGCATTAGGAGTCTTCATTAGGTGATTAGGTCTATTACAGGATGATAATTTCTATCTTTCGAGATAGTGCACCATTCTTCAATGTCATACCTGATCATTTTAATGAGCACCCCCTTAGATCTATGTGGTGTCCCCCATATGACATCTCAAAAATAAACACCACAGATTTTTCTAGCGACTCCGCTGGGGATAGTTCCTCTCTCCATCTTTAGTAGATAGTTGTTATCTCCAAACATCGATAGTGGACTTATATTTCATATAAGCCCAAGACTATCTTTCTTTCCATTGGCACTTAACTTATTTCATTCTTAAGCAAAGCTAGCCAACATCCTTTAGGTTTTAAGACCTCACTTCATGTAGGTCTAGAAACCCTTTTTGGGTTCCCCAATAGGTTAAGAAAGAATCAATCAATAAAAGGATATTACTAAAATTAGAATCTCTTTACCACTAGCTTGGTGAGGCAAAGTTCATCTCATACTTAAAAAATTATCATTAAAAAAATTCAAACTAAATAAATGAAGTCTTTTTATTAAATTATAAAATTTTCAAAAGCACTCTTTCAAAATAAAACCATGCACTTCACATCATATAAAATTTACATAACATAAAGATTTTCAAACCTCTTTTCAAAATAATAAAAATAATATTTCTTGAGGAGAAAATGGCATAGCATATGCTTTAGCCAAGCTCACCATGGAGTTGGCATGCCTAAAAGATGAGTCCATATTGATAAGGGTCCAAAATAGACAAGTCTTATCCCTTATTGATGTTGAACTTATCAAGAGACTCTCTCTTGAAGGGGAGATTACTGTTGTCAAAAAGGATGATGAGTCAGATTGGAGGCAACCATTCATGGATCATCTGAATATAGAAAAACTACCTCAAGAGAAGTCCTTAGCACATCAGGTGAAGTAGAGAGCACTTTCCTAAACTCTCGTGGATGGTACCTTGTATCAGTGGTCCTTCAATCATATGTGGTTATGTTGTTTGAAAAAATAAGAAGCCCATAAGATCATGACCGAAGTATACTCAGGTTTATGTGGAGTGCACCAATTCTATTAGAAGATGAAAGCCAAGATCAAGAGACTAAGATACTACTAGCCATCGATGATCACAGATTACATGGACATAGCTAGGTGATGCCACCAATGTCAGATGCATGGTGTGGTCCTACACTAGTCACCCAACATTCTACACCCTACCTTGGCCTCATGGCCATTTGAGTGTTGGGGTACTGACATAGTGGGTTTGATTGATCCTCCTTCTTCAAAGGGTCATCAGTTCATCTTGGTTGCCACTGACTACTTTTCCAAGTGGACAGAGGCAATCCCACTTAGAGAGATCACAGCTCAACATGTGCTCCATTTTTTCATGAATCATATCATATATAGTTTCGGCGTGCCTCAATGAATTATATTTGATAATGGTACTGCATTCAAGAGCATCAAAATCAATAGCTTTGCCTCGAGCCTATCATAGATCGGAGATATTCTACCATCTACTACTCGAGGGCAAATGGCTTAGTGAAAGCCTTCAACAAAACTCTCATCAAGATATTAAAGAAGACACTCGACGATAATAAGTGATGGTGGCATGTGTAGTTAGTTGAAGCCTTATGGGCTTACTACACCACATACAAAACTCCAACTCAATCTACCCCTTTTTTCTTAGTGTATGGATCCGAAGCCATCTACCATCGGAGGTCCAACTCCCATCACTAAGGATAGTTATGGGTAGCAAGATCACAATAGAGCAGAATGCCAAGTTACGATTAGAAGAGCTCGAAGCTTTGGAAGAGAGATGCCTTTAGGCATGCCAAAACCTCAAGTTATACAAAGCTAAAATGATTCAAGCTCATAACAAGTTGGTCCGTTCTAGAGCTTTTCAAGTAGGATAGCTTGTTTTAGTTTTAAGGAGACTAATTGTTGCCTGTCACAAGATGGGAGGTAAGTTTAAACCAATTTAGGAAGGCCCTTTTGCATAAAGAATGCCTACCAAGGAGGATCTTACCAGCTCATAAATCATAAGGCAGAGCACCCGATGCTTCCAATCAATGAACTCTATCTAAATAAATATTATCCATAAATGTTGTTTGAAAATAATTATCAATCAAAATTTCATCTCAAATTCTATCTCTTCAAATTTGAAAACATTCTTTGTTTGTGAATCCGCCACTATATGTTTAGGGTGGGTATAAATAACCTGAGTGGCATCTTATCCTTTATTAACACAACACTAAGACAAACTACACACAACTACATATAAAATAAACACATATCTTTTATCTCGAGCTACTTAGAGTTAGGATAATGCTGCCTGCGACACTCACTCAGTAACTGCTTTAGGTTGGGCTGACATGCTACCCTGCTAGTGTGTCACCCCAGTGGTTCTTTTTTTGGGAGGATGTAAGTCTATTATGCTTTCTTCCTGACTTGACCATTACACATTGACAAGCGCCCTGTTAGTTTGGTAGGCCTTACTGCGTGGCCGGTGTAGGCCTTACTGCGTGGCCGATAAGCTACCTCATGTCAGCTACATTTAAGAAGATGTAAATTTTCTACGCTTTCTTCTTGAACTAGTAATCATACACTGACTGGGTCGAGCATATTTGAGACTTAGGGTAAGTCCCCTAGTGGCTCCTTCCCTTCTGACTACTTCAAGTCTAGATCCATTCCTCCCATGGGACTCATCGCTTAGTAGTCTCCCTAGGTCGGATAGCATCTACCCCACCGATGATAGACTATCCTGGTGATCATTTCCATCTGTGAAGATGTAAGTCTACATGCCTTCTTTTTAGATTGATTGTTGCACCGACGAGCATCTTAGGTTGGTTGGTTCTCACTATGCTGATAGTGATTCACCTGGTGAATACACCACTCATGGAAGATGTAAGTCTGCTACGCCTTCTCCTTGAGTTGCCCATCATACACCTTTAGGCTTTCTTTTATAGGGTCCAGAATAACCCCCCTGGGCACTCTACTTGGATCATGTCCTTTATGGATATATTTAGACACTACTCGGGTTACTCTTGGATTGGATAGTTCCCCTTTTCTAGTAGCCATCCCTATGGTTGGAGAATGTGTCTTACGGATATGCAGATTCTCCCTTGGTCCAAAAAGTCTGAGATAGGACAAAGCTGATATAGCCCTTTCTCAATGTGGCCCCTCACACACCAACATGGTCCACGATAACATATAAATAAAATATATATATTCACTTATGGATTAGGATGGCACCCCTAGTGGTACCTTTTCCAAGAAGACATCCTATCTTTAGGGCAGTGTTAGCAAAACTCCATAGAGAAATCACCTGACTACTCTTGAGTTGATATAAGTCCCAAGTGGCACTCACTCAATAGTCACCCTAGGTCAGATTTGATTTATTGTGCTACCAACAGATCACCCCAATGGTTATCTCCCCACTTTGGAAGATATAAGCCTGCTACAGTTTCTTCCTAGCTTAGTCGTTGCACATCGAAAGGTAACCCTTAGGTTGATTAGCTCTACCCTACAACCGGTAGACTATTTCTTTGAATTTGTAAATCTGAGATAGGACAAGGTTGATATAGCCCCTTTTCAATGGATCCATTGCGCACTGTCATCAAATTATAATGATATTAATTCTATTTATTTTTTAGTTGATATAAGTCCCGAGCAACACTCACTTAGTAGTCACCCTAGGTCGAGTTTGATTTATTGTGCTATGAATAAATCACCTCAACGGTTGTCTCCCCACTTTAGAAGATGTAAGCCTACTATGCTTTCTTCCTAGCTCAGTCGTTGCACACTGAAAGGTAACCCTTAGGTTGGTTACTGGTAGACTATTCCTTTAGATTTGTAAACCTAAGATAGGATAATGTTGATATAGCCCCTTCTAAGTGGATCGATCGCACATCGATCCATAATTTAAATCGTGCCAAATTTGGCCGAGTTCACATCCCCAGTGGATATTTTCTCAATTCAAGATCAAACATAAACTAATTCAAGCAAACCATATAAAATCAAACCAAATTAAAATGATATTAATTCTGACTATTTTTTAGTTGATATGAGTCCACAGCAGCATTCACTCAATAGTGGCCCTAGTTCAGGTTCGATTTGTTGTGCTACCAGCAGATCACCCCAACAGTTGCTCCCCACTTTGAAAGATGTAAGTCTACTACACTTTCTTCTTAGCTCAGCCATTGCACACTGAAAGGCAACCTTTAGGTTGGATGGTCTCACCCCATAGTCGGTAGAATATCCCTTTGGATTTATGAACCTGAGATAGGCTAAGGCTGATATAGCCCCTTCTTAGTGGATCCACCGCACACTGATAGGGTCTATAAATTAAATCAAACTCTTATCCTTAGTGGATATATCCCCAAATGAATCTATGAAATCAAACCCATATACTATTCTCTCTAGCAGATAGCCTGAATCTACTTCCCTAGTGAAAGGTTCATATTTCTTATCCCCAACAGATTCGAGCTCTTATCTCCAGCAAATATGCCCTCAACTTCAAAATAAATTAAACCTAACCCAATTCTCCTCAGTGGAGCTAAATCACATCCTTGTCCCTAGTGGAGCCCCAAATCATAAACAAATAAATCAAACCATATCTAGCTTTCCTAGTGGAGCCATCACAAATTAAAATAAATTAAACATGATCTTGATCCCCAGTGGACTCAGACCCATATCCCTAGTGGATATGTACCACCAATCATATCAAACAAATTTAACCAACTCCTATCCCCAATGGATACATTCATGAATCAAACTCATATAACCTAAACCTGCTTCCCTAGTGGAAGGTTCACACACCCATCCTTGGCATATTCCTTCTTCCTCTCTTATGCCATTGGCATAAGTTGACTTGCATTGCACTAAGATCGTGATTCTGTCTACATCTCGGGTTCAGGTATAGATGGTTTCTGTTAGCACTTGCAATCTTTCGGACATTGTTGATCATCTCAGTCAGTGCCAATACATGATGTGCCTTGAAACCTAAACCACAGTTATTGGGAGTCCTTTTGTTGACCTCACTTTTAGAGTGGGTTCTCAACCTCCCTATCATAGATCTAGGACTCTTATAAACACTAAGAGCTCCTTAGTCTTAAGACACTTTTAGTGATTATGTGAACACTTAACCTAATCCTAGAGATTTAAAAAAGTTAGTCATAAGAGTAGGTCGTGCCTTAGGGATTTAAGGAGACTTACCTACCCTATGGACTAAACCCAATCCATGCTTTCCTTCTCAAACCAAACCTCAAATTCAATCCAAATCAAATCTTTAAAATTCATAATCAATCAATCCCATGATCAAATTAAATTTACAAATCCTTCATAAACCCTATGATTGAATTCCATGGCTATGATGTTTATTTTTGATTCAAGTGTATGTGTGTGTATGTGTAGGGCAGGGGGGGACACTACATAGATATGAGAATGTACTTATTTAGGTGATCGGGTACAACATCAAGGAATAGTGTACTATCTTAAAAGATAGAAATTATCACACTATGATAGACCTAATCACCTAATAAGGACTCCTAAGGCATGATGAGTCTTCAATGTACAGATATTTTTCCCTACTTTACATGGATAAATAAAGTAGGGTTTATTTAAATTAGGTTCTAAAGTTCCCTATGGGGGTAAGCCCTCATAGTTAATTACTTCTTAAGGAAGGTGAGTTCCTTAAGAATACTCTTGATTAAAGTAGGCAATTGTTATCTCCAAAAAATTCAAAGATAGGACTATCAATAAATTAGCTATATTTGGAAGATCAAATAGGATAGATCGAAAGGAAAGACTTATTATCGAAGCCAAAGGGAGATGAGTAGGGGATGCTCATGATACTAAAAAATCTAGTGAGCATCCCAAACTATCATATGGTTGGGCTTTTTACGTTTGAAATTGAGGAGAATTATGTGTTTGAGTTGAAATTTTATTAGAGATTTAGGACTTATAGTTCCACAATACAAGATTATGAAAATGCCTAAAAGGTGAGGATTTATGCTTGTAGCTCAAAAGGCAAATAACAATCTCAGATCCTAAATCTAGGGAGCTTTGGCGAGGACCAAAGCATGACCTAAATCTAAGACAAAAGTGGGTATATCGTTTACCTCCATAAGAGAGAGTAAACCACCCGACTACTGGACTTATAACCACTTGGAGTGGTAGCCAGCTAACTCCTCCAACGTTTTAAAACTATGTGGTCAAGTCATATATTTTTGCAAGTTGGTTAGGTTGTTATTATTTAGAAAGAAAACTAAAGTCCTTAAACTCACTCTCTAAAGACTTAGTCTAATGCAAATCTTATCAAATTTTATTTGATTTTTGACACTTCAATTTGACATAGGCTTTAGGATTTTATATGCCTAAATGCATGGTGAAATTGATTATGGGATAAATCAAAAGAGAAAAAGGTGTTCTTCCACATAAGCTCTTAAAGGTTAAACCATTTCTATCTCGCAAAGATGGAAGACCTCTCTTAATAAGAGTGAAACAAAATGATATGTGTGATGTTAAGCATACAACATCCAGCTAAAGGGTTGTTAAATATTATATTATCTTAATTTAATGCATAGGCTTTATATGAGATTATGAGTTATTTTAAAAGTTTAGTTATGAGTTGTTAATAGGGTAAAAAATTTATTTTTATCCTAAGAGCCTAACATCCATGTCATACAACAATCACCCATCATAAATAAACTATGAAGAGATATGCTTTTTCTAATGCATAAGCTAAACAAAACATCAAACAATTTTATAAAGTTATCACAAAAGAATAAAAGGCCAGTGCGATCGGGTACCATCGTACAACACGAAAAGAAATATGGGTAGCTGGGCTCTACCCTTATACAACCTAGATTATAAGAGGAAAATTACAATTACAAATAATAAATACTATGGGGGTCTTCATTCTTCGTTTCTTTCTTCTTTCTTCTTCTGATTTGATTTGGAGGTGCTTACTCCAAAGGCTTCACATGGTACATAAGACTTGATCTTGTAACCAATGCTCATCCTGATCTCCCATAACACTTATCCTAATCCTAACATAAAATTAAATTAAAAGAAGGAAAGTAAATCTAACTACACCTACAAAATAAATATTAGCTAAACACACCATACAGCCTAAGCAATTATATGAATAATCTGGACTTAGCACCCTGCACATGGGTAACCAAGCCCACCTATCCTAATTTGGGTTATGCTTAGGGCTATAAGCAACTTGTACAGCAAAAGTATTTATATTTTTATTACAACAGCCCCTTAAGCAAACCCCCAGCAGAAAATATGATTAGGCTAATATCAACCTAACATCCAAACTACGCACATACACCCTAACATCTAGTTTACAATAATATATCACAAAACCAAACATACATCAAACCATGCACTGTCCTAACATAAAGCTAGAAATGGTGACTTTATCTAATGTGTGTGTATTAAAGCTTGTATGGTATGTCCTAGCTAGGTTTTAGAGTTAAGATTTTCTAAGCATGAAGGATATTTAATTATAAAGGGTGATTTCACTTTAAATGGTTTAATCAATTTATAAATTTTACTTAATATCTTCTTTTGCTTCATTTGACTTACACAAAATAACTAAATGTTATGAAGAGAAAGAAAGAGAGGATCACTCTATTTTATCCCTATCTTAAGCCACATTTAAAGCAAATTAATTAATCAATTCTCTTCAGTGAATGGCTTATTTCATATTTTAAGCAACCCAAAATTTAGGTTCACTCTAAATGACATTATTCAATAAGAAAGATATTTTAAGATTAATTAGAATGAATTACTATCACATAACACATGTTTATTTATTTCCATCATATATATCATGCATATGATTAAATCTAAGCATACCCTATACATACAATTATCTTAACACACTTAAATGATGAATGTGGTAAATGTGAAATTAATAGCAATACGTAATTTATTGAATGATTCTGTCATGTTAATTTAAAGCTCTATCTATATTCTTATGCAAAAGCATAAGGAAAGAACCTTAAATCACATGATTAATCAACTTAACCAAATAAATAAAGGATGAATGCATGCCTTTTTAATAGAAAATGAGGGCTCTCATTCATTAGCTAAGTACGCATTCACATGTATATAAGTTTTAAGTGAGTATATCATCATTGTTCTACACTAGGGGCATAAGGTACAAGACCTACTTAGGGCTACTTAAAGTCTCGCAGCCCCAGGATGTCCAGACTAATATACCACTTTTCTTATATACATATGGATGTATAGGCAACTATAAGAATAAGAAAACCCATGCAAAAATTATATTTGATTTATGATTCTTCTTCATTGGTTATATCATACATACATATGTATAAGGGTTTTAAGTAGGTACGGTGCCATTGTTCTATACTAGGGGCATAAGGTATAAGACCTACTTAGGGCCACTTAAAGCCTCACAGCCCCGGGATGTCCAGACTAATATATCACTTTTCTTATATACATATGAATTTATAAAAAAGAACCACAAGAATGAGAAGTCATGCAATAAGTCTTGATTTACATATATGATATGAAATTATTCCTAAGTCTTAGCATGGAGATACATGGGAATATATTTAGACAAATGTTGTATTTTTTTTCAAATGAACTATACATTTGTAAATCCCATGCAAATCCATATAAAGTAAGGAAAGAGAGCTTCATATTACATATCTTAGATTATGAACACATGCACACTTATAGATATTTATAATTAACACCACTTCATATATTATAATTGATTTATAGGCTTTTGAAGATAACTTTTGATTTAAAAGAAATGAATGCATGATTTAATAATTTATTTAATAATAATAACAGTCACACCTATTTTTTAATTTAAATCAACACAGGAAATTTGACATAAAAGAACCTACTTCATTTTAGTTAATTTTAAAAGAAATGAATGCATGATTACAAATGCCAAACAACATTTAACATGATTGGAAAGAAATAAAAGAACATAAGCACATGTTCTCATTCATTCCAATTAATTGCTAAAGACAATCATACTAAATAAAGCTATTTAAAATGAACCAAAGTTCTTTAATGATATTTTCAATTTTGAGTTTGATTTGATTTAGGAAATGTGAAAGAGGTTTATTAATACTAATCTCATTTCCCATGTGTGAGTTAATTTAGTTTAATGAAGAATATTTAGGTTGCTTTTATATTTTAATTAGGTTAAGGTATGAATTAAGTAGATTAGTTAACCCTTACCTGCATCACCTTAAGTTAATTAACTATCTAATAATGAGCCAATATGATATGCAACCACATGAAAATTAAATTTGTAATGCTCTTAAGAAATGAAAGGGGCCTAATTCAATTAGCTCATGCTTAATAGTTAATTAGGCTTAATGGATTTCACTTAACTACGTTTATGATTTTCTCACACATATGAGCTAATCATAATTTTATCATCTCTCACTTTGAGTTATTGAACACCCAAAGAGCTACCCAGGATTAATTAAAGGTTGTTTAGGTGTGAAGTGAATTTTAGATTGAGTTAATTAAACTCCTTAATCCATTTGAATAAGCATTAAACATTTTTTTTATTAACTTAAGGAAAGAGGTAAAGAAAGATGCCTTAATCTCAGTCCATAAATCTCATATTAGATCACTTAGGCTCTGATTTTATCTTGGGGATTAATTAATTAATTAATTACCTCATTAATCATTAACTAATCAAATTCCAAAAAGTGAAAAAAAACATAGGAAATAAATTAGGAAAAATATCCCAATCATATTCACTAAACTCCCTTACTGTTCAATAGAGATAATTAGACTTAAATAATTAATTAAATTATTGTTCATTTACTAATTATCTTTAATTAAATTAAGAGAGTGATTAAGACTTAATCAATTAATTTCTCTGATTAAGCAACCAATAAAATCCCAGAAAAATATGGGAGGCAGAGGTCATCCCCCTAAACATCCACAGAAAGTTGAAGATCAATTGGGTGATTAATTAAAGAATAATTAAGCTAATTGGATTTTCAATTAAACCTTAATTAAGATAAAACTACTATTCAAAATCAATTAATAATAATTTTTTAAGATTCACTCTAAAATATCTTTAAAATGAGCCTAAGTTTATTTTTTTTAGATATTTCTAGCTTTAGTTATGAATTTAGGAAGTTTTAGCATTAAAAATAAATTAATTAAGCCTAATTAAAGCCTTAATCTCATCAAGCCACGTGGCAGCTAATGCAGCATGCTAACACAATGTGCTTTCCATGTGGTGTGACAAGATTGGCTATTTAAGTTGTCATATATGCCGCTGACTCGGATGACGGCAGATATGCTAACTCCATGGACTATTTGATTTAAGATCAGATGGCTGTGATTTGATCTGTAGTTTAGAGGATAAATCAAGGGATCTAACACGTGATCAGATCAGGACCATCCATCCCAATCACGCAAAATGGATGGTCTGTGATCTGTCTACTCTGAGCAACGAGCGGCGGATATCGTCTGTCGATTATCGCTCGATCTGAGCTCACCCGAGCTTGGATGGAAATGAAATCAATTCCACACCGTCGGGAAGCAAAACAAAGAAATCCAATAATGGAAATCACATGACATAGAACTTTATTTCATAAAAGACCAACATTTTTTCATTCAAGGACTAGTTTTAATGGAATGCCTCACTGGAGCTTATGACCGGTAGTTCCAATGATTGAGGAAGCTTCATTTGGTAGAAACGAAGCCTTGTTGAGCTGCATGAGCTTTGATTTGGTGTGATTTACTCGGACGACCAATACACGAGGCGTAGGTGATCAGTCTTGGTCGAACTTCTACTTTTGGTCGTTAGGGGCAACGGGAAATGATTCGCTCTCACTTGTCTAGCTCCAAGGAAGGTGTGTGCAAAGGTAATTGCACTTTGGTGAATGTTTGAGCAAATGGCAATCGGAGGTGACCTCCCCTGTTTTAGTTTTTCATAACACCAAGAGTGGAGGATTTGGGGAGCTCATGAAATGTAAGAGGAAGCTGGATTGAGTTCTTTGGCTGCTAGGGTTGAATCAAATGCCAATCTCTAGATTTTAGTGAGAATGATGTGGGTATACCCCCTCATTCCTTGGATCAGACAACTAAAGCTAGTTTGGCTTTTTCTTGATCATTTGGCCATTTTAGAGGGTTATGGAGGTCCTTGGGTGGATGATGTGGCTCGATTTGGTTGGGTAAGGGTGTGGAGGTGGCTGCCAAGGGAGGTAGTGGATGTCCTTGGTGGTTTGAAATGCTCCAATGGAAATGGAAAGATGATTTCATCTCCCCATGAGTCACGACCGACCCAACCACCTTTGGGTTAGGTCAGCCATGGTACTAGGTGCCTAAGTGGAATTATGAATGGTGCCAAGTGGCCAAGGAAAGAAAATGACCAAATATGCATGTGTCTTATCTCATGGGATGCCCTAGACCTAAGGGCAAAGTGGTCATTTGGTTATGGGTTTGATTTGGGTAGATTTGGGATGGTTCAAAAGTAGGTTAGCCCAAATTTCAAGTGGTTTGAAATTTATTTGATTTCATTTGGCTTGATTTGACCTATTTATTTCAAATTTGGGTTAGGTTAAGTCAAGTTGACCAATTGATTAAATTCAATTAAACTAAGGGTTGGGTCAAGTTCACATGACCAATTGGAGTATATTGGTGTCATTAGTTTGATTCAATTTTCTTTAAATTTTATTATGGCTCATTTGGATTCATATAGGTCAAATGGATCAAGTTGACCAATTTAATTAATTTGACTAAATTGTGTTAGGTTAGGTGTTCAGTCAAGTTCAATTGGCTTATTAAAAAATGATTGTGAGCTTTTGTTTGGTTTAATTTATAATTAATTTGGATTTTGGCTACTTAAGGTCAATTTGGGCTAGGTTGAGTCAAGTTGACCAATTGATCAAATTGGGCTCAATCATGACTTACATCAAGTTCAATAAATGATTTGGAATGAGCTTGAGCCATTGGTTGCAATCAATTTGGGTTGGATTATGATTTGACCTATTTTTGGTTTTTTAGGCCAATTTGGTTCAAATTGAGTTAAATGGCCAATTGGACTTAGTTTAGCTCAATTGAGGTTTGGTTTTATCAGATTATATGGTTTGAATCAAAGGTTTCAATTAATTTGATATGGTGAGTTTTGGTTATTTTGAATTTCATTTGAAATTATCAAGGGTTGACTTGACCAACAGAATTCAAAATGTGTCTAAATAGTTTTATTTCAAATTGAGTTAATGATAATTTGATATGAAATATAATTTCAATGTTATCTATATGGGTCTTGGTTCATATGACAATTTCAAGTCAAAAGGGCTAACTTGGATTTGATTTGGGTTAGCTTGGATTTAGTTTGATAATTATAATTTATATTTATATTTGGAATAATGATTGAATGAGTGATTGAATCATGAAGAAATCCATGGGTTTTGAGTTTATTTGGATAGGATTTGACCAAGTTCAAGGAATTGATTCAAAGGGTATAAATTAGATTTTGGTTTGATTTTGGATTTAGTTTTAGCTATTTGAATTTATATTTCATTTATATTCGGGAATACAAATGAAGATATAAATGATTCATGAGAAAATCACTTGAGTTTGGAGTGATTTGGAAGCAAATTTGACCAAGCTCATGGATGTAAGTCAAAAGGGCTTAAGTGTGATACTTGGTTGAGTTTGGATTTGATCATGGGATTGAATCATTTGAAGTTGGATTTGAATTGAATTTTAATAGTTTGATTGAAAGATTGAATTGATATTTAAGAAAATCAATTTAATTGGGATTGATTTGAATTTAGTTAAAACTAAGTCCATAAGATGAAATCAAAGGGCTTAGAAAGGGTTTTGAAATTTGAATTTGACTTCAGTCATGAGTTTCAATCATTTGATTTGGAATTGAGCTATCATTTGAATTTGAATTTGAATTTGAATTTGAGATTTGGTTTGAGAAGGAAAGCATGGATTGAGTTTAGGCCATAGGGTAGGCAAGTTTTCTTAAGTTCTTAAGGCATAACCTATTCCATTGGCTAACCCTTTCAAGTCTCTAGGCTTAGGTTAAGTGTTCATCTAATCACAATAAGTGTCTTAAGACCAAGGAGCTCTTTGTATCCACAAGAGTCCTAGATCTATGATGAAGAAGTTGAGAACTCACTCCAAAATTGAGGTCAACAATGGCCTTAACCTTAGCCAATTTCAATTCAATCCAAATTCAATTGATTTTCTTAAAGATTAATCCAAACCCTCAATCAGTTATCAAATTCAAGTCCAAACTCAATTCCAAATGATTAAAACCCGAAATCAAATCCTTCTTAAGCCCTATGATCCACTTTCATAGGCTTAGCCAAATCTCGACCCAAACCAATTCAAACTCAATTGATTTCTTTATAAATCAATTCTTCCATTATTTATATTCACAAATATAAATGAAATCCATAGCCAAATGATCAAAACTACATCAAACCAAAGCCCCTCTTAAGCCATATGGACCGACATCCACGAGCTTAACCAAATCTTAACCCAAATCAACTCAAATTCAATTAATTTTCTCATAAATCAATTATCTTTACAAATATAAATGAAACCCACACTCAAATGATAGAAATTAAATCAAACTAAAGCAAATTCTCTCTTAAGCCCTATGGACCTACCTCCATGAGCTTAGTCAAAATTTTCTTTCAAATCACTCCAAACTCAAGTGATTTTCTCATAAATCAATTATATGTTCAATTATCTTTCCAAATATAAATGAAATATAAATTCAAATAGTCAAAACCAAATCCAAAATTAAATCAAAACCCAATTTAAACCCTTTAAGCCAATTTCTTGGACTTAGCCAAAATCTACTTAGATTAATCCAAAATCAATGGATTTTCTCTTGAATCAATCATTCCTTCAATCATCTACCCAAATATAAATGAAACCTGCAATTATCTAGCCAAATTGAAATCAACCCAGGTTAAGCCCAACTTGACCCTTTTGACTTGAAAATTCCAAATGAACCAAAACCCATCATAGCCCAAATTTATTGCAGTTGGATTTACATTTCAATCCTATACTCATATATAAATTCAACTAAACCTTAACCGAGCCCAAACTAAGCCAATTGATCCATTTAGGTCCACTTGACTTAAAGTGACCTAAAGAACCCATATGAACCAACTTCTAATCCAACCCAAATTGGATTAAACTAAGCACATCCAAACCTCATACCATGTTCATTGGTCACCCTAGGAGTATCAATTGCCTTGAATTGGATAAACTAAGTCAACTTGGTCATTTGACCAAGTCAGCCCTTAGCTTATATGAAACCCAAACTAGCCAAAACTCATCATACACCAAATCATTTGAAACCATTGATTCACACCAACTCATAATCAATGATTGAACATAACTTGACCATCAATTAAGCCAAACCAAACTCAATTGCTCATTTGACCCAAATTGGCCTAAAAAGTCAAAATGACTCAAATCATGATCAAACCCAAATTGATTGTAACCAATGGCTCAAGTTCATTTCAAATTGATTATTGAACTTGACCAAAGTCATAATTGAACCCAATTTGACCAATTGGTCAACCTAACCCAACTTAGCCCGAATTGACCTAAAGGGTCAAATTGGCCAAAATCCAAATTAAACCCAAATTGATTCAAACCAAAGCTATAATCATTTTAATTTACCAATTGAACTTGAATCAACACCTAACCCAAACCAATTTGGTCAAATTGGTCAACTTAACCCATTTGACCCATTTGATTTCAAATGAGCTAAAATCAAACATAGGCCAAATTGATTGAAATCACTTGAACCAAAACTCTTTAAATCATCATTTGAACCTAACCCAAGCTGTGGTTTGACCCAATTTGACTAATTGGTCAACCCAATCTAATATGACCCAAATGAAGCCAAAACTTATGAAACCAACCCATGGGACCTTGCAACCTAACCCAACCCAACCCAAACTCATCCTAGGTCAGCCCAAACCTAATTAGAGTCAAACCCAAGGCAAATCTCCCTTAGATATGCCTCCCCATGTGGAATTTAGCCAAAATTGGTAAAGTTCAATTTCTTATCTCCTTTGGTAGGCATCAAACACCCAAATGGGGCATCACCTAAGCCACCTAGCCCATCCTAAGTTAGCTAAGCTTTCCATGGACCAAAGGGAGGTGAGTTAACTCACCTCCTTCCCAAATTGAGAACCTAGTGGTTCTATAGAAGAGCCATCATCCATAGCAAGACTTAAGCCACCTCCTAAGCATTCCTCCACTCAAACTGAGCCACGTGGACCTGATGGGGACAACTCTGGTGCTCTGACGACGGTTGGCCAGCCAAAAAAATATACACCTTTCACACACCTCATCGAAGCTACCCAAGCCATTTTTCGAGCTCCAAATCAACCGGAGGATGAACTTCGATCAAAATCGAGCATCCAAAGGGGAAATTTTGGTCTC
This sequence comes from Cymbidium sinense, assembly GCA_021442155.1. Classification (NCBI taxonomy): domain Eukaryota; kingdom Viridiplantae; phylum Streptophyta; class Magnoliopsida; order Asparagales; family Orchidaceae; genus Cymbidium; species Cymbidium sinense. The sequence goes on from CM038218.1 coordinate 178,521,337, forward strand.
TCAAGCCAACCACATGGAATCAACTAAATTTCCACTTAATAAGGCTTTGTCTCTACTAGACAAAGCTCTCTCAAGTGTATGAGCCACTGGTCTTACTCCGATGAGGTAATTGCTTCAAACCAAGCTCTAGGGAGAAAATGTGTTGGAGCTTTGTGAAGAAAATTTACATGTGAGCTGATCCTAGCCGTTTGATCTTCGTGGATCCTTCGTGTGAAAGTGTGGGGTTGTTTTGAAATGAATCCGAGATCGGGTGAGCTCAGATCGAGCGATCCATGATGGACGAGCTCCACCGTTTGTCGCTCGTAGGAAAAGAGATCACTGGTCGTCCATTTCGTGTGATTGGAATAGACGGCCGTGATTAGATCATGCTAGATCCTCCGTTTAATCTTTTTTTAGCCACGGGTTTGATCATGGTCTTCCAATCATGAGAAACCGCATCTCGCCGCCATCCAAGTCAGCCGCGGATGTGACTACTTAAATAGGCAATCCCACAACACCATGTGGAAAGCTCATTGCGTCAGCGTGCCACGTGGCATCGATGGGATTAGGCTTAATTGAGTTTAATTAATATGTTTTTAAGGCTAAAACTTCATAAATTCACCATAAATTATAGAAAAATCCATTGGCTCATAATTATTTAGTTAATTACTTTAAGGTAACATAGGTAAGGGTTAATTAATCGAGTTAATTCATACCTTAACTTAATTAATCCATAAAATTAGCCTAATTACCTCTCATTAAATCAAATTAACTTACAAACATGGAATGAGATTAGGATTAGCAAACTTCTTCTCACTTTCCTTAAATCAAATTAAATATGAAATTAAAAGTGACATTAAAAAGCTTTGGTTTGATTTAAGAAATTATATTTGATATGATTGCTCTTAGAAATTAATTTAATTGAATGAAATCGCATGTTTGTTTTTATTTATTCATCTCCAATCATATTAAATATTGTATGTCATTTGATTCATGCGTCCATCTTTTGAAAAAAATTAATTAAATTGAATGATTTTCTTTATGTCAAGCTTGCATGTGTTGATTTAAATTAAAATATATGTGGCTATTATCATTATTAAATCCAAATATATTTTCTAAAGCTTATAAATGAATGTTTACATATGCTAGGACTGTTAGTTATAAATACATAAGAGATGTATGTGATTATATCTTAAGTGTATGAAGTGAAGTTTCTTTTCTTTCATTCATGTTTTGATTTATATAAGTGAGAATGTTAATGGGTATTAACATGGACATCCTGGGAATACGAGGTTTTAAGTATCCATAAGGAGGTCATTTTATTACTTCACTTCCCTGGTTTAATAATGACACATACTCCATTTTATTTAATTATTATATACTTTAATATTAGAATTTAGATAAAAGATTGCTTAATATGCGTAAATATTTCAATCAAATAAAAATATAACTTTTGAATGGTTTTCCTTCTTTTATTTATGTATACATCCATATGTTTTTGAGAAAAGCAAAAATTTAGTCTAGATATCCCGTGAGTACAAGGCTTTAAGTAGCCACAAGGAGGTCATTTGATTATCTCACTCCCAGATTAACAATGACATGTACTAGCTTATGTATCTTCTATATGTGTGTGTACTTAATTATGGAATTAGAACTCCTTCTCTTTAATCAAAAATACATGCATTTGCAATTGTTCAAGCGATTGAATTAATTGATTATGTGATTTGGAGCTCTCTTTCTTATGTTCATATATACATATTTATATATGGTTGAATGTGATAGTATATAGTTTCGGGCTTTAGCTAGCCCCAATGAGGTCATTTGATTACCTCACTTCCTTGATTAACAATGACATGTACATGTCTAATCTCATCCTTATATATTTTTGTATAAGAATTTAGATAGAGCTTTAAATTAACACGATAAAATAATTCAATCACAAGGAAAATATAAACTATAAATATACATACTCACATTCATCATTCAAGTGTGTTAAAAACATATTGTATGTGTAGGTACACTTAAGACTTAATCATATGCATGTTACATATTATGGAAAGGAATGTTTGAACACGTGTCATGTGATAGTAATTCAAGCAAATTAATCTTAAGATGTCTTTCATATTGAATAGAATTATTTAAAGTTAATCTAAACTTAGGATTAATTTAAAATGTGTAATAAGTCATTCACTAAAGAGAACTAAATCTAATCAACATGCTATAGAAATGACTTAAGGTAGGGATGAAAGAGAGTAATCCTCTCTTTTTCCTCTCTTTATAACACTTAGTTGCTCGGTGTAAGTCAAATGAAATAAAATAAAACACTAAGTAAAATATCAAATCAATTAAATCACTTAAAAGTGAAATCAATCTCTTATGATTAAACACCCTTTCATGCTTCGAAAATCATAACAAAGTTTAGTTAAGCATACCACACAAGCCTTAATATACACATATTAGAATTAAGTCACCATTTCTAGCTTTATGTTAGGATGGTTCATGGAGTGATGTATGTTTGATTTTATGATGTATTATTTTAGACTTGATATTAGGGTGTATATTTCGTAGATTGGATGTTAGGCCGTGATTAGCCTAATTATATTTTCTATAGGGGATTGTGCTTAAGGGGTGTTTAAAATAAATATAAATGCTCTATTTTACAAGTTGCTTAAACCCCTAAGCATAATCCAAATTAAGATAGATGGGCTTGGTTACCCATGTGCAGGGTTCTAAGTCCAAATTATACATATAACTGCTTGGGTTGTATGACGTATTTAACTAACACTTATTTTGTATGTGTAGTTAGATTTACTTTTTCTATTTTTTTTAATGTAATTTTGCATTAGGAACTAGGATTAGTGTTATGGAGGTTTAGGATGAGCAATGGCAAGGCTTAGTCCTGGGGTGCTATTTGATGCTTTGAAGCCTATCAAATCAAAGGAGAAAATGTATAAAGAAATGAAGGAGATATGAAGAATGAAGATTTGAAGACCACTTATAGCACTTATCATTTGTAAATTATATTTATTCTTTCATATTCTGGGTTGTATGAGGGTGGAGCTCGGCTACTCATTCCCTCTTTTCAGATTGTACGACAGTACACAACCGCACTAGCCTCTTATTCTTTTGCGTTAGATTTATAAAATTGATTGATGTTTTATTTAAATTGCACAATAGAAATAGCATGCATCTTTATAATTTTTTAAATGAATGATGATTTAATGTGTGACCTGGATTCGATTAGGCTCTTAAGAAAAAAATAAATATTTTACCCAATTATAACTCATAATTAAATTTCTAAATAACTCATAACCTCACATAAAGTCTAGGCATTAAATCAAAATAATTAAAAGATTTAACAACTTCTTAATTGAATGTTGTATATTTAATATCATGCATTCATATTATCTCACTCTTGTTAAGAGAGGGTTTTCATCCTTGCACAATAGGGGAAATTTGACCTTTGAGTGTCTCCTTTATGGTGAAAACACATATTTCTCTCTGATTTAGCCCATAACTCATTTCAACATGCATTTAGGCATACAAAAATCCTATGGCCTTTGTCAAAATGAAGTGTCCAAAATCAAATAAAAATTGAAAAGATTTGCATTAGACTAAGTCATTGCTTATACCACTCATGCTCTAGTCTCTTAGGGAGTGGGTTTAAGGACCTTAGTCTCTTTCTAAATAATAACAATCCAACTATCTTGCAAAATCATATGACTTACCTGCATAATTTTAAAGCATAGGAGGAGTTAGCTGGTTGCCACTCCAGGTGATTATAAATCCAGCAGTCGGGTGATTTACCCTCTCTTATGGAGGTAAATCATATGCCCATCTTTGCTTAGATTCAGATCGTGCTTTAGCTTATGCCAAAACTCCCTAGATTTAGGATCTAAGGTAGCTATTTTCTTTGGGCTACAAGCATAAATCCTCACCTCTTAGGCATTTCCATAACCTTATGTTGGTGAATTATAAGCCCTAAAAATCTAATAAAAATTCAACTCAAACAAAATAATTCTCTTCAATTTCAAACATGTAAAGTCCAATTACAGGATAGATTAGAGTGCTTACTAGGTTTCCTAGTATTATGAGCACTCCTTACTCATTTCCTTCGGCTTCGATAATAAGTCTCTCCTTCTGATCTATCCCGATTGATTTTCCAAATATAGCTAATTTATTGATAGTCTTATCCTTGAAATCTTTGGAGACAACAATTGTTTATTTTAATCGAGAGTATTCCTAAGAAATTCACCTTCCTTATGAAGTAATTAACTATGGGGGCTTGCTCCCATAAGAAACTTTAGAATCCGGTTTAATATAAACTTACTTTATTCATCTATGTAAAGTAGTGAAAAAATCTCTAGTATATTCGAAGACCCATCATACCTTAGGAGTTCTCATTAGGTGATTAGATCCATTGAAGGGTGATGTCTTTATCTTTCGAGATAATACTTCATATCTCAACGTCGTACTCGATCACTTTAATGACTCCCTCAAATCTGCGTGGTGTCCCCCATACATCCGAAAATAAACACCATAGGGTTTTTGGCTAGAAGTGGAAGGGGGAGAATGAAGAAGTATTAGATATAAAGATATGCTATTGTAAGCATATAATAAGTATTAGGTAGTAGCACCAATTAATATTAATTAATTTAAAATATTAAGTTAACTAAATTAATATTATTTGTGATTTCATTTGATAAAATAAAAATTATTAGAGTTAAATTTTTTTCATTGATTAATATGTTATTTAATGTTAATTATAATTTAATTAGTATAATTTGAATTGATAAAAAAAAGTTATTAGTTCAATTAAATAAATTATATATAAATACATAATTAAAAAAATTAAACCATCCTTAATAATTATTATTAATTCATCAAAATGATATTAACATAAATAAATTGATATTATTTTCATTTAAGTTGACTAAATAAATTTTTGTAATTAACTTAACAAACTATTAATTGATGATCAATTATATATTTTTACTAATTATAGTTCAATTAATCTGATTAGATTAAAGTAACATAATTAAATAGTATGATGATTTAAATATTTAAATTTTCAACCAAATAATTTACTTTAATTTAACAAGATATAATTTTTAAAATTTAACCAATATATGCTGAACTTCGCTATATCCTACTTCCAGCCATACAGCCCCTCGTTTGCGAGGGAATCCAGCAGTAGGTAAGCCCGAACTCCGAAGCTTTCTTCTCCTTCTCACGCCCCTTCCATATGAAATTGCCTTGGATTCTGCATCCTTCCTGCCATTTGGATTGTGTTTGTTGGGGTAGACGTCAATCTAGATCGCTTATCCTTCTTGTCTTATTGCCAGTAGATGTAGAAATTAGGGTTCTTTCTTTAAAAACATTAGCAGCGCTTCAAATGGAATGTATTCGAGAAAGACGTGTATTCTTCCCAATTTTGTTTGGTGGATCTTTTAAAGACAGGCATACTGGTTGTTCGACGGGATTCATAGCGTTTCTCCATTAATAGTTTTGATTTGTATTTTGTTGACAGTACTAGAATGGATCTTGCTGTATCTTAATTGGTATTTTTTTGGATGTCCTCCTTAGCTCACTTGTGGGTGGCCATTGGAGATAATCCGATAAGAAATAGTTTTTCGTGGTTTTTTTTTCTTGTACTTTGCTGAGTGGAACTCTCTCTGTTTTAGCTCATTTGACCATTCCTAAAAACAAGTAGGGCTAAATGTTTCTTCCAGTTTCAAAGTAAATTACTAACATGAAGATGTGGCCAGGTGACAGAAACTTTTATCTACATGTAGTCATGCATGTTAAAATACAGAAAATTCCCCCTTTTAGGTTTAAAGGCTAGAATGAGGGTTCCTTGGAAGTTTATAATACAAGGATATGGCTTTTAAATCATCTCTTCTTTTGTGCCGATGTAAAGGATGTATCTTCTGCCAGTAAACTTAGTTGATATGAAGTGTATGCTCAATACACATGGATCTTTCTAAGAGTGCATAGTGTTTGATGCGCGTAGTCTTACCTCTGCATTAACCAGGAAGAAGGTTGTTTCTCCATAATAATTTGTATCAAAAGCTTACTGTGCAATTATAGGGGTTCTGCTAGAAAGTTGCAGGCAACATGCCTGTAGAATTTTTTCGCTAAACTTCATAGAACTTCTTGCTGATCTAAAATAAACGCTAATAATTCAGGGTTTTTCCTAATATCTAAAATTCCAAATTTTTTTTTCTTTCCGTGTATAATTTATATAGCTTTGTAACATTCCATTTTTATTATTTAATTGTAGGTCGTTGATGCAGACCTGTCACAATGTCTTCTCCTGAAAATATTAGAGAAGAATACGAGCAAGCTCTGGATCACCATGTACCACTCATATATCATCTTCCTGATGACCTTGCTATTCTTTGCATATCAAGGGTCCCTCGGCAATTTCATCATCTTCTTAGATGTGTTTCTAGGAGGTGGAGAGCTTTACTCTGCAGTAAGGAGTTTCATGCTTGTCGTTCTAGGCTGAATCTGAGGGAAACCTGGGTTTATGCATTGTGTATAAACAAATACAGAGTTAACTGCTGTTATGCATTGGATCCATATTCTTCAACCTGGCATTGGAAGCTTCTCCATCGTATTCCATCTGAGTGTATGAACCGGGAGGGCATGTCATTTGAAGCTTTAGGAAATAAACTATTCTTGTTAGGTGGTTGTAGCTGCCAAGCAAATGCCTCAAATGAAGTTTACTGTTATGATGCTTTTACAGAGAAATGGGAGGAAGCTGCCAAAATGCCAACAGCAAGGTATAGACATCATTGGATCTTCTTATGATTTCATGTACACTCTGCTTGCGTTTGTCCATAAATGTTCATTGTTAACAACGGTTGTGATATGCTATTGCACATGTTGATCCTTATTTGTTTACTCAGTAGCTGTCTCATCTACTTTCAGGTGTTACTTTTTATCAGCAGCTTTGGACAATAAAATTTATGTTACTGGTGGCCTTGGCTTGAGCTCGGATGCTTTGAATTCTTGGGACATCTACGATAACCTGACAAATAGCTGGATTTCTTATCAAGACACATCCCTCATCCCTGATATTGTGAAGTCCTTCATTTTTGAAGACAAGGTATACACCATTCACAACACATGGATTGATAGGCAGTATGTTCGTGTCTATGATCCCTCGAGCAGAAAATGGGAGGATGCAAACCAGCAGATGTCATCCTGTGCTTTCGGCCCGACAATTGTCATTCGAGATACCCTCTACATGTTGGATGAGACTTTTGGCACAAGGCTTATGATGTGGCAAAATGAAACTAAAGAATGGGTCCCTTTGGGTAGACTGGCACAGATGTTGACAAAGCCTCCATGTCAGCTTGTAGCTGTTGGGAGCCGTATTTTTATAATCGGGCGGAAGCTGAGCACAGTTGTGGTTGATACGGAGAAGACGGCACAGGTTGAAGGAGTGCTGGTTGGTTCTTCTTTTGTTCCTAAACTTTATAATGATCTTTCTGTTATTAGTTGCAAAACTATTGCCCTTTGAGGTGTCGGTCTTTAAATGCTAACTTTGAGGGCTGATCAGGTTCGTATATGATTACTTTACAATGTATGTATGGATAGAGTATAAAGCACTTGTAGAAAGATTGTTGAAACAAAACTATATTATTTGTGATTTGTAAGAAAAATGTAGAATGGTTTATCTTCAATCCTTTTTCCTTTGCTTCAATTCATGAGCATGAGTAATTGGTAGATATTTGAATAAAGGTTTTTTGGTTTAAATAGCAATAATTTTTAATTCAGTGCTTTGGTCATCCAATGTAGTTCTGGTGTTTTGTTGATTAAACAAAGATAAGCGTAATTCACTCAAAATAAATGTTCAAAAAAGTCTTCAGATGAATGAATGGATGATAATGCATGGCATGGCATATATATTGGTTCGTAGACCCTTTTTGCCTTTGCTCTAGTGCTGACACTTCATGTATCTCTAGTTATTTCAAATGATTGACTTTGATTTCATACACACATGTACCGCCTAAGCAATTTGATCAAAGAGAGCAATATCTCTTGAATTTCTGAAAAATAGGCAGTCCATTTAGCATGCTGGTTGAGCTTTTATGTTTTCAATTAATAGGCTTTGAGTTTGGGGTTTTGTATATATGTTATGTGTTCGAGTTTATGATTAAATTCACTCAATATTCAATAAAATTCTGAAAAGATTTGGCATCAATTACTAATAATTTGCTTGTTAGGTGTGAAATCTTGCTGTTTTTTCTTTTCTTTTTTTTTTTTATTTTGCTACTTTTGAGAATCGTATGGTGTTGTAAACGTTATTTTTTGAGAAGGCATAGAAAGAAGGCTAAGGTCTTTACTTTGATTAGGAGTTTTATTTTTCAATTAGGGTTTTTTCCCCTTTACCCCTTCGATGTGAGAGGCAGCTACACTTCCTTTTTCGTGGTAATTACTCTCCCTCTTCTGACCCCTTCTCGTTCCTTCCAGACTCTGATTAATGGCGGTGTATGTCATCCCCTTCACACCCTCACGCTGTCTACTATCTTCTCCTCTCTTTATCAGAACATTCCTAAATCGCTTTTGTTTGTGAAATTTCCTTGCCAAATCTATCCCCAGATATGGCTAAAATCTTGGGCACGGAAGACTTCCTTTCCCTATTTACTTCTCAGTGTTCTCCAGGCAGTTCATCTATTTCTCTCCTCCATTTGTAGGGGTGCTAGGACAATTGGGATCCTTCTCCTTCTACTCAAAAGACACCTATTAACTGGAAATACCTACTTTAACCCACAAATAATAAAAGCTTCACTCTTTCTTATATGAAAGGGGATAGCGATGTGGTGATATCTTGACTTTTAAGGAGGTTAGAATGGGATCTAGCTCTTATTGATCATGTGGTTGATAAGTGACCCTTCTATGATTCTCCATTCACAACGATCAAGAAGACTCTAACTGGTGACAACTTATTTATTGTTGTCGGGAAGATTATAATTCTATTTAGAATATCAGCCCCTATATTCTCAATGGTGGCCCTTTTTTTTTAAGAAAATAGTCTTGAGATTTTAGGCTAATTAAGGAAGATTATACTAAAATATTTTTTTGTGGATCAAGCTTTCTAATTTCCCGTCTGATTGTTGCAACAAATTTCAAGTCTAGATTAATTTTTGCTAGAGTTTGCATGCTAGTTTCACTTTATTTTGTTCTTAACTCCATTCCAATTAATTTGAATGGTTGTAGATTCACTCGAGAGGTCATTTATGGCTGGAAACCTAAGGCATGTGAAAAATTCCATATTTTTAACCATATTGATCAATAATGTCTAGTCCTTCACCCTCTTGTTGTGACACGTCAACGATCTTCCCATTCAAGATGTGGTTGGAGTAGAAGCCGCTCCCTCTTCAGGAAGAAGTCTATAAGTCCCTATGACCTCATCATACACAAAAAGTTCTCAAAGAAATGATCAATCCCATGTCTTTTCTAAAACTTTCACGGTTGGAGATCACCTATTGCTTATCCAGTCCTAGTTGTTGATTCATCCTCCAAAACAAGCTTTTATCTGTGAACAAGATCTAGCTCACCCTCTAATCCAGACTCTCATTCTTATATACTTTTAACTGACTTCAGTACAACAGTCTTGCTCTCCAACTCTTCTCTACTAGGAACTCTTTATGACCATCCTCTCCAAGTCCTTACTCTCTACATCATCCACTCCTCTTTCTCACCCAGCTTCAACTATGGTTCCAATTAAGGCTATTAGTTTAGCTCAAAAATCGAGGATCGCTCGAAAATCGAATCAAAATTTTGATCGGATCGAGATCGAATCGATTACATTGAGCCGAGCTATGAGCTAAAGATTTAAATTTATATATATTATATTCTATATAATACTTTTTTTAATAATAAATATTCTTAAAATTAATTTATAAAGTATAAATATTATTTCTTTGAAAATCATATATTATTTTATTTCATGCATTTAGTTCAATTTTTTTTAATTTTTTAGTAATCATTTTTATTAAATTAAAGCTACTCGATCAAAATGAGCCAACTCCATTCGAATTCGAGCCAAAAAAATTTTAAAAATATTCAATTCGAGTCGGCTCGAACTCAATTAAAAAATGAGTCGAGCTGGCTCGAAATCGAATGGTTCAAGCCATGAGCTGATCTCGAGCTGTTCAAAAATATTTCGAGCCGATTTGAGCCAGCCTCAAACCATCTCGAAATCGGCTCGTTAGCAGTCCTATTCCAATTGCCTCCTCTAAACATGATCAAATAATTTTCAAATTTACTAAGAAAGACCTTTACTCAAAAACTCTTCTTGATGTCTTATATGGCTCCCAAAACATTCATCTTGGAACATTAGAGATCCTTTAGGCGAAAGACCGTCTCTTGGAAGACTTTAGAAAACTTTTTAAGAGGAGAATTTGGATCTCATGTCTCTTGAAGAGAAAATGTTTTCTTGACCTTCTGTCATATTCTATCAATATTTGACAATTGCCCATCTTCCAAATTGAAGATTGGTGTAGTAATTTCAATTACTCAAATGGAGAAAAAAATATGGGTTAAATGACTAAGGGGAAGAAAAACTAGTTGGACCGCCTCTTTTGATATATTTGCTTCACTTAACATGTGATGGTTAGTTTTACAAGGGGAGTATTGGATCTCTCAAGTATGGGAATATTCTTAACATAGTCCAACTATTATTGGGACAATCTTATATGGACTAAAATTGATCGTGTTCTATGCAATACGATGTGGCATGACTCATTCCAATCCTCCAATTACAAAGTGCTATCACCATTATCATCGTGCCTGTCTCCATATTGTCTGCTTGGATGCTTCACTTAAAATCAATAATCATTTTTTATTCAGGAATTATTGGGCTTTTAACCCATTCTTTTTGGCTTTAGTTTTGGAGGATTGATCTATTATGCATTTTTATGGTGATCAAATTTTTCTCTTGTAATAAATTAAAGAATGTTAAGAGGGCCATGAAATCTGGTAGTTGGTATTATGTTCCTAATCTTAAATAAACTGTTGCCAACTCAAAATGGAACAAGAGAGAATTGCAAACCTTCTGAAGCACTAGTCAATCTTTGGAAGCTAATTCTGAAGCCTTGATTTGTGAGTATAATTGGATCAAGCAACGTTCCAAAGAAGCTTGGCATTCCAAAGGTGATAATGACCTCAAATTTATTTACAATTCTCTCAAAGTTAGGAAAAACTTGAATTTAATAAGTGAACTCTCTATTGATGGAGTTCTGGTTTCTTCTCAGTGTGGATAGCAAATGAAACTATAAGGTTCTTCAAGCTTATTTATCACAGTTAGGTTTTATCTTCCGTTTCAATTGTTGATTTACCAAGTGGTTCCTCTTTGCTTGCTTCCCTAGGGAATGATCATATTAAGCCTATTTCTGATCAAGAGATTTACAATGCTCTTGTTAGCATCAAAGCGAGCAAAACATCAAACCCTGGTAGCTTCCCATCCAAGGGCACAGATGTGGTCGGGCCATTCTTTCTCTTGGTTATTCATTATTTCTTCAACACTGGGAAATTGTTTCTGATGGTCAAACATTGATTAATTTTGTTTTGGCTCATATATTAGTTTATGATTTCAATACAAGTCTTTAAATGATTTTTGTGCCAAAATTGTCCTTCAATAACATCAATAGAATTTCCTTATTACCTGACTTCTTTAGAAAGGCTTACCCTAAAAATTTGTTAATAGGCATGTAGAATGCATTAAAGATATTCCTTTATCTATTATGCTTAATGTAGAATCTCATGGATTTTTTAACCCTTCAAATGGCTTGCGATAGAGATACACTCACTTTCTCCCTTTCTCTTCACTTTAATCATGGATGTTTTCTCTTGTTTACAACAATTGGGAGTTCAAAGAGGTATTTTCAAATGCATGATTATGGATAAAGTGGTGGTGTCCCATTTATTTACTTGTTTTTGGAGACTACTGGTAGTACCATTGTTGCTCTTGACAAGAATCTCTTTATTCTTGCTACTTTTATGAGGTTGCTGAACAATGCAAAAGTCTATTATTTATTTTGCAAATTCTATTACTAATCCTAATCCTAATATCCTTAGTGGACTTACTAGCATCATGAGGGGTTCCCTCCCTTCATCTCACCTTTGTATTTTTTCTAACTACAAGTTGAGCACTTAAAACTGCTCATCCCTCTTTCATAAACCAATGTTTCTAGCTTGATGGATGGAAATAGAAACCTATATCCCTTGGAGGTAGATTTTAACTTGTTCAAACCTCCATAAGTAATTATTTATCATTTTGATTAAGTCAATCTCTCTCTCTAAGAACGTTTGGTAAAACTTTAGTCGTTTTGTTTTGAGGCGTGAATTTTTTGATACCGTTTGAATAGTGTCTTTTTTTTTTGCGTCATTTATTTTATTTCGTTTTTAAAAAAGAAAAGAAATAGTTTTCGAAATCTTTAAAGCGGTTTTCAGGAATCAAAGTTTTCTTAAATGTAAATGTATTATGAAAAAGCTCACCTCTAATACTTCTTAGTTCATCTTTTCAGATTTAAAGGGGGCTTAGGCCTACCATTCATTACAACTCTTAAAACTTCCTCCAAATTGCAAATGATCTGTTAACATTTTAAATGGATGTTCTATTTTTTTTTCTGTCTGGTGGCTTGGTAAATATAGTCCCTTTTGGAAACATTCATCTTCTAAGGCATCTTAGTTTGGATAGATTTATTTAGTATGGTGACTGCTATGAAGTGTTTTTTATTTTAAATAGATTTATTTTGAAATAAGCCCTAAGTGTTCATCTCCCTTTTGGATGTTTCGTGGAAGGTTATTTTGCATATTCTTCTTTGGTGTTTCGCATTATGAATTGATTTTTCTGCTCCCATAGCTGTTTTGTCAGTTTTGGTTGCCAATTAGGTAGGGATGGTTTTATTCCTTCTTGTTAGAAGGCTCTAGGCAAAATAATATGCATTCTAGTCCCTTGGCTTTTTGTTCAATAGGTCAGCTTTGTTAGTTCTAGGGGTATGCATTATTTGATTTTAATTAAAAAATCAAATCGAACTAAAATTTTTGAGTAATTTGGTTCAATTTTGAACTTAATAATTTGAATTTTTGTTTTAATTAATGAAAACTTTGATTTTTGGTTTTTCATTTTTGGATCAGTTTGTTAAATAAAATTTTGGATCAAATAAATTAAAGTAATTATATGTAATATGATATTATTAATTTATATATAATAGGTTTATCTATTATATATATATATATATTTTAATATTTAGTAGATGTTTTTTTGAAAGTGGTTTCATCAATTTCTAAATTCAAAACATCGTTCAGGTAAGTAAAAATTAATTTTAAATATTTTTTAGCACATAAAATAGTTATATATTTTTTATTATATTTATATTATTTTGCTTATTATTTATTAATCATACAATAAAAAATTATATAAATAATTCTTAAATGTTGCAAACATCGATTTATCCAAAATTAAACTAAAATAACCGAATTAATTTATTATTCGACTTATTTGATTTTATATTTTATTTATTCAATTTAGTTTAATATTTTTAAGAATCTAAAATTAATCGATTTTAAAAATTTATCATCTAATTCATCTAAATTAACTAAAAGCACACCCCTATTCCCTGATACTTTGAGACCCTTTATTCTATGCATACTTCCCTTTTTAAGGGCTGCCGTGGACGAATTTAAAATCTATTTAAGATAACTCTGTATGAAAAGAAATAACGATAAAGTTGCAGCAAAAAAATAGATACATGAAAAAATTGTAATTTTTTTTATTTTAATAAAATTAAATTGCAGTTTTTTAACTGCTATTATAGGTAATAAAATCAAGTTGTAAACCAATTTTTCTGCTATATATTCTTTAAAATATAATCAGAATGTCCTATTTTTTGAGTGTATCCCCTTATTATTAGTGGCAATCAATGTGTTGTTATGTTTAATTGTATTATGTATTTGTAGCTCTATCTTCTGAGAGATTATAGCGTAGATGATCCAAATGCATCTGAATTTATTATGTATTAAAATTTTATAAAAATAAAAAATAGAGATAATTTTAACACTATGTACACCAATATATAACTAATATATAAAATTTTTTTGAACACAATTTAAAAAAAATAAAAAATACTAATACACGATAACTTGTTAACTTCTTTAATTATGTTCAAAATACTTTGTATACCTGTTATATATTGACATACACAATACTAAAATTACTTCTAAAAAACTCAATACACACTATGTGCCTCACAACGCGGCAAATTGGACTGCATCTGAATGTATATAATAATTTCTCCTATCTTTCTGTACTATACTTGTAATTATTGTTTTTTAATTCATTTAATTGAAATTCCAGCTTTGCCCTCATCATTTTAATTTTAAAAAAAAAACAAAGAATTGTTCTTGAGGTTATATGGCGTTACATCTCCCCGTTCATGACTGCTTAACATTCATTACACTAATAATTATGTTTAAGTCTCAGCCAAAAAAAGCAAATATCTGTATGTGCATCAGATTATTCTACACAAGAAAGAGTGGTGGAGTTTTTGTTTTTTTTTTAAGCTATGGCACACTAAGTTTAATTCCACATGCTCAAGCAATCCAACAATTAAACTACTGGCGTTCCAACAAAAGAATTTTACAGTGCAAACGAACTTTTCTTTCTCCTCTTGAAAGAAGATGGTATGCTTACATTATTCTGTTCTATTCTGTTGAGCCTTGCAAGGCAGTCATTCATTCTCTTCAAGATGAAGGGCGCTCTGGCTATGCTGCTAATTGCTTTCTTCCTGAGATAACTTAGTTTTTCAAGCTCCCTATCACCAGCTTCGGTGAGCGATGAACAGTTAGTTAACTCTGGCTGAGGTCCTTCTGCGGTACAAAACATAAAAGCAGATAGAAAGAATTATGGAAAATACAGTAATAGGGTTATACGCCAAGAGAAGAATTTTGTTTGATTCTTCGAGTAATGATGGAAAAATAGAAACCATAAATGCACAAATGTATAGAAGGGCTGATCTAATGCTTCAAGTAAATGTAAATAGGTCATGAGAAAAGCAGATTTTTTAAAAGCTATCGCAGGTATTATAATTTTTTTTTCTATTTTGAGAAAAAAAATCTAACATTAACATATTATAACTACCAAACTCTAGCAAAACTATTTGGTTATAAACACTATTTCCACCATAATTTTTTTTGAAAAAACAGCACTGTTGCAGCATTATGAAAAAGCAAAAATTATAAAAAGCTACCACACAAACCCAAAAGAAAAAGATATGTGGGAACAACGCTAATAATCAATGTCAAGTAAACATTAAAAAAATATTCGCTTTGAGTAAAATAGAAACTATCATTGGTCATCAGCACCAGCTTAAAATTTCCAAGAATCCATGCCATTCATATGAAATGAATCACAGATTTATTTTTCCTATTCCCTTTTACTAAACAATCAAATATAATGCAGACAAGACGCTAATGATTATTCAAATTAGTGAGAAATAGCACTACAACAAAGCTAAAGCTGTAGCGATACTCTTATTCAGGGGCGGACTCGGACACAATTGAGGGTTGAGGGGAGACAATTATTTATTTGAGATAATCAAATTAGTCATTTATCTTGAACTTTATAATTTTTCTTATATGACGTAATCAAATTAGTCATTTTCCCTCCCTAAAAATTATTTTTATTCTTTGTTTTTATCATAACATATAATTTTGATCATCCTCCTGAGAACTAAGGCTGGGTTCACCCTTGCTCTTACTCAAATCTAGTCAAGATAGACCAATTGACACCTTAGAATCTGCTTATATGGAGAATTGTATCATTAAAATTGAAGTCATAACAGACAAAAAGCCAAATAGCATGGGTTTTAAGAAAAAAAAAACAGTTTCTGTGCATTAAAATTGTAAGGTCAAATGATCATTAATAAACTTGCATAAAGTGACTTATCAAAATTTCAATTTTCAAGTAATTATAATGACAACAACAAGCTTTTATCCCACTACATGGGGTCTGCTACATAAATTCTTTCTCTATTCTGTCCTATTAAGTGTCATATTCTCATTTAAATCTAATAAAATAAGATCATTTTTTTATACTTCATTACAAAGGTTTTTTAAGTCTACCTCTATCTTTCTTAACATAGGCCGAATTTAATACATCTACTCTCCTAACTGAGTCATCGATCAACTAATGTTTTATATGATCAAACCATCTAAGGCATCTCTCTCTAATCTTATCTTCCACCAGAGCTACTCCAAGCTTTTCACGTATATATTCATTTCACATTTTGTCTCTAAAGAATAAATCCATTCATCCACCTTAGCATCCTCATCTTTGCAACACTTAATTTTTTTGCTTTTCTTTTAGTGACCAACATTCAGCGTCATAAAGCATTGCAAATCTTACCATCATCTTATTAAATTTTTTCTTAAATCTAAGTGGTACTTTTCTATCACCAAATAGGCCCGAAGCATTCCACCACTTCAAGCATCTAACTTGAATTCTACTAATAACATTCACATCTATTTCACGATCTCTTTGAACAATAGACCCTGGGATATCTAAAACATTCACTTTTTTTTAATGGCTTGATCTTCATTATCACAACTCAATTACTAGATCTTCTACAATTAAAATTACACTCCATGTGTTCAACTTTAGATCTACTCAAATGAAAACCTTTAGACACTAAAGTTGACCTCCATAATTCAAGTATTTCTTGAACTCCCTTTCATAGTATAATCAATAAGAACAATATCATCAATAAAAAGCATACACCAAGGCACATCCTCTTGTAAATGTCTAGTAAGAACATCCATAACTAAATCAAAAGGATATGACCTTAAAACTAATCCTTGATGTAATTCAATTGAAATAGGAAAATACTTATTTAATCCTCCTTGTGTTTGAACATAAGTAATAGCTCCAATATATGAATCCTTAATGACTTAAATATAATCAATATTAACTCTTTTCATTTGTAGAACTCTCAAAAGAATTTCTCTTAAAAACTTTATCATATGTTTTCTGTAAATCAATAAATATCATATGTAGATTCTCCTTACTCTCTCTATACTTCTCCATCAAACCTCTCAATAAATGTATAGCATCCATAATAAACATATCCGATATGAATCCAATTTGATTTTGAGAAGCTTTTGTATCACATCATAACCTACACTCAATTACTCTCTCCCATGGTTTTAAAATATGATATATTAACTTAATTCTTTTATAATTTACACTCTTCTCCATCACTTTTATTCTTATTAATAGGGACCAACAAATACTTTCTTCATTCATCTAACATTTTTTAGTCTTTAAAAATAATATTAAAATAATTAGTGAGCCAAGAAATCCAAGTAATTAATTCATATAAAAAAAAGAATATTCAAGCAATCACCAATACAAGAGCATTCCACAGAAGGGTTAGACTAGTGGATCGCTTGGCCTTGATTAAAAAAGTGTACAGCATTGCAACCAAATTTTGGGTCATGTCACTAGAAAAATGTATTAAATAAAAAGAGAAAAAACTATTGCAATTGTATAAACTAGGCTCTGTTTTTGTCGCACTTTACTTAGCAATAGTTCAATATGAACAAATAACTACCGCTTCAATTGGCAATAATACAAGAATAATAATGGCAGATTCACGTAAAATAGTTCATTCTTAAATTACTTTTTATTCTTTAGTCTATACAACTGATTGAGAGTGGCTTGAAACTTATCATAAAAAGATCGAGGCCATTCATTCATTACTAACATGATTCATGAGTAACTAATTTTAATTGAATTTCTGTAATTTTGGCACACTTTTAAAGTAAACCAACATACACGAGGGAATAGTGGTAGATGCCCCAAATTATAGATCCATCGCTCCTTTTGGATTTCGATTTGTAGCTTGATAGGTCATGATTCTTGAACCACTGCTCTAACTTTATTATCATCACTGCCGAGTTAAAGACATGTCATCAAGGTTCAATTTTCACTGGCCATTCTAGAATTGGCGATGAGATAGCACAAAAAGTTGGTGTGACAATACTCCATTGTGGCTATCAAAATTATTGGGCTGATGACAGTGGCGGTAATGGCAATCTTAATGATGTTGTATGTCATTGATAAGGGTGAGGTTGGAGTTGAGGTAAATGATGTCATAGACACAAGGTTTGATGAGGTAAGAAAGGTAGTTATGAGTGTAGTTGAATTGCTTACATTCAACAATGTTAAGATGACGGGGATGAGGCAACGATTGTGGTTTTCATGCAGAAGAAGAGAGTTTGTCGGGGATGTAGTTGAAGAAGAGATACTCAAGGCACCAAAGATATAGTGAATGTCAACAATGGATCCCCAGACCTAATGCAATTTGAGGATCATGGCGATGTGGATGAAAGATAGGTGAAAGGATTAATCATAACATCTATGCTACATAAACATAGAAATAATGTTTTGTTGTAAGTATCCAGAAATGATTGGATCTCACCTTCAGCTCAAGCATTTGTTTCGTTGAAACTAGATGTAAATGGGTTCTCATTCCTGAAACTTGTCATTAAAAAGTGACGTATGAATTTCAATCTTAATGGTTAGGCAACACTTTTAATTTGTAATGACAAAAGAATAATAACAATAAATTACTGAAATGATGACTACGAATATTTTTTCCTTATAACAATGATTAAGTAATGAAAAATTCATATGAAGGCAGTAAAAGTGAAATTCATTGTAGCCTAAATAAATGAAGAAATTGAATTCACTTTAAGTTATTACAAAACAAACAAATATCATTGCAACTCATTTTAATGTAACACAATTATAATAATACTTAAGAAAAACAAACTGGCTACAAGCCACAATAATTGTGCTGATCAAGAAATTTAAGAATTATAAAAATTAAAAAAAAAATTTATAAAAATAAACTCAAGAGGCAGAAAAAAAATTTGTGCATGGTGTGTCCTAGTTTTGTGAGCATGACATAAAATATGGTTTCATAACCTTAGAAATTTTGGTAATAATATTTTACAGCAAAAAATTGATGCCCTAATTAAACCCACCTCAACTAAAACGAGGCATTGATATATCTTCTAAAATAGCTTTTCTTTTTGGTTTATCCAGGTAACCATGAAAAAAAGAAATAAAGAATCATTCTATGATGCTAGCAATTAATTCTAAAGAATTTAGAAATGATATTTTAAAAATCATGCTCTAAGGCAGAGGTCTCCCCCTTCACCGAAGAGGTTCCAACCTTAATGTAAAAAATGGATGTTTAGATGATCATCACCTCAATGATGTGGGAACATATTTCCAGCTTAGGCAAAAGTGATGGAAGTCAATTATGAGCTCTGAAAATTCACCACCGACCTCTCGATTAAGAGATTATGATTTAATGTCAGTTCTATTTTCAGAAGGCAGATGGAATAATAGATAAAATACTACCAAGAGATTTCTCCCTCATTTGATAAGGACTTTAGATATGGGTCTAAGTTTCCTATAGGCGCAAACATCTATAGTTAATTATCCCTCCTAATAAGTGAGAGAGAACAATCAATTAAGGCTAGTCGTTATATCGCTAAATACATAGTGTATAGTAGCAGCATGTGGAGTTTAAAATTTGGGATTTAGAATTTATAAAATTCACCATTATTTAACTTAAAGTATATGGTTGGTGGAATGATGACGTGTCCAATCTAGATTCTGGTTATCACGGGTTGTCGCTGATCTAGTTGGTCGGAGGAGATAGTCGGCCCGACCGAAGGATCCTTGTCAATAAATGACATAAGATCGTCGTCCAAGTAATCATTCAGGGGTGGTGTTTGTCTGAAGCGAGCTTAGTCTACCTTAGGCGTGAGGCTTTGTATCAAATATACTATGATTCATAACTCAAAGGTGACCATGGAAACATCTGATTTACAATCGTCATTACATTTGAAGATATTCCTACAAAAGAAACTCACATGTTAACTTTTGGAACCCAAACATGTTTGGGTCCACATTCTACATTTGAAACAAAATATCTAGCATGCGTGGTTTGTGTAGTGCTTGTACCTTTTGGTACTCATTCTAGCTTGATCAACTTTTGGGTTCTTTGACAGCACATGAACAGGTTATTGCTCAAAAGGTTAAGATAGATAACTCAACAAAAAAAAGGAAAAAGGAAAAGTCATTGTATTACAAGTTGATGTGATGAAATAACACCTCGCTCGAATGATGATAGTGATGAGGTGGTCATTATCCAAAAGGCTTGGGAACTTCTTGGGAAGAAGAATCAAAGGTATAAAAATTCTAAAATTATAAATTTCAAACTAAAAAATTTCCTACAAGTGAGGGGATCATTTATCATTGTAAAAGCACGGACACATAAGAGGTGATTGTCCAGAACTTACTGAATCAAAAAAGAAAGAGATTGATGTGAAAAGAAGAAAAAATATGAAAGAAAAAAAGTACCATAAGAAGAAGAGGACAGCTTTATGGGTCAATCCAGATTCAAATGAATCAAATACTTGCTCATCCGATCAAGAGTCAACATATGTCTTATGACAAATGGAAAATCTGACTTAGATTCTCAAGAAGTATGTAATGATATATCTTATGATGAATTAGGTGATGCTTTTAATGATTTAGTTATTTAATATAAAAAAATTAAAAAGAAAATACAAAACCTTAGAAAAAGAACATAAAAATTTAGATATGCATTTTTGTGATTTAAAAAATGAATATGATAATTAAAAAAGTAAAAATACTTCTTTATTAAATTGTTCTTTAGAATTATGTTTGAAATCACAAGTTCATTATAATACTTCATCAAGAAAAATATTTAATAAAAATTATTTTCATCATACACATCCCACTCATATACCTTATAATTATCGTCTTATTAAGTATCTGACATTAATGTTTGATCTTATTAATGATAGAAAATGACATATTTCATTTGATCACTATGCATGTAAATTACAAAACACTAAGCAATCATCTTATATATGGGTACCAAATGATACAAGCACTATACAAACCACATGCTAGATATTTGCTTCAAATGTAGAATGTGGATTCAAACATGTTTGGGTTTCAAAAGTTAACATGTGAGTTTTTTTGTAGGAATGCCTTCAAAGCAAAATCAAAGCATGTGATACTTGGGCGATTGGATGTTCAAGACATATGAGGGGATAAAGATAAATTATCACTTTAGATAAACTTTTAGTAGAAGATTAAAGATAGATTTATTACAATTATGATAAAAGTTTGATATTTCGATCATGTTTATTTAAAAAAATAATAAAATGTTTTTGTAGAAGATATAAAATATTTATATCATTGATTTAGATAACTTTTCATGATGTGAATTTAAATTTACTGTTTTAAATGTTGAAGATATATGATATCATAGTATGTCATATATAAAATAATAAAATTATCAAATGATTTAGTTGTTGGACAAAATTAAATATTTCATTCAAACTATGTTTGTGTGCATGTATTCATGATAAACATTCTAAACTCATTTAAAGTAAAATATTATTTACTTCTTACATCTAGAATATTGCATATAGATTTATTTGGTCTATTAAATACTTGGTGAAAAAATTATGGTTTTGTGATTGTTAATGATTTCTCCAGATATACTTGGATTTTATTGTAACTTACAAGAATGATATTTTTGGTGAGTTTAAAAAAATTTCTAAATATATTCAAAGAGAACAAGGTCTTTTGATTAATAGGGTTCAAACTGATCATGGTGGCGAATTTGAAAATAATTATAATGAACATAGGATTAGACATAATTTTTCTCGCACTGAACTCAACAAAATCAAATAGTAGAGAGAAAAATAGAATATTAATTGAATTAAGTAGATCATGCTTGATGAGTATAAATTGCAAAAATATTTTTTGAACCAATAAATCTACATGTTATGTGATAAATAGGATCTATTTTTAAATTTTGAAGAAGACACCTTTTTTTTGGAAAGAAGCAAGATTGAACATTTTCATGTATCCGGATGTAAATGTTTTATTTTGAATAATGGAAAATATCATTTAGGTAAGTTTGATTGCAAATCGATGATATTTTCTTAGGATACTCTCAGTAGAGCTCATAAAGTTTTCAATAAGAGAAAAATGATTGTAGAAAATCAATACATGTTATTTTTGATGAAAATTTAATTGATCCTATTAGAAATGAAGTGATTGATAATTTTAAAAAAATATCTTTAGAAGATAATGTTGATGATTTATTTTCTAAAGAATGAAAATATAATAAAAATCATCCAAAGATACTAATTATAGGAGATCCTTCAAAAGGAGTTATGGCTAGAAGACATAATAGAGAGGTTGTAGATCATTCAATATTTTTTATCGAGGTTGAACCAAAATTTAGAAAAAGCTTTAAATGATAATTTTGGATTATTACATGGAAGAGAAGTTGAATCAATTTGTAAGAAATAATGTTTGGGAATTAGTCCCAAGACCCAAGATCAAAATGTCATTGGAACAAAATGAATCTTTAGGAAAAGCTAGATGATTGGTTGTATTGTTAAAATAAAGTTAGTTGCAAGGGTAAACACAAGTTGAAGGTATAGATTTTGAAGAATATTTTGCAGGTAGAAGCTATCGGGTTACTCACTTGCTTATACTTGTTTTAGAAATTTTAAACTTTTCAAATGGATGTCAAAAGTGCATTTTTGATTGGATTTATTGACCAAAATGTATTTGTAGAGCAATCACAGATTTGAGAGCCTTGATTGTCCAAATCATGTGTATAAATTAAAGAAAGCCTTATATGATTTAAAGCGGGCTCCGCTTTATGATAGGTTAAAACTTTTTTGATAGATCATGGATTTAGAAAGGGTAGAGTAGATACCACCTTATTCCTTAAGAGCATAGATGATGATTTGATTGTGGTATAAGTGTATGTAGATGATATATTATTTGGAAGTACAAATAAAACTTTGTGTCATGAGTTCTCATCTTTGATGTGTAAAGAGTTTAAAATGAGTATAATGGGAGAACTTAAATTTTTTCTTAGGTCTTCAAGTGAAGCAACAAGAAAATGACATATTCATTTGTCAAACCAAGTACACAAATGAATTGCTTGAGAGATTTGACATGAAAAGATTTAAATCTAATAAAACTCCTATGAGCCCATCTACAAAATTGGATTTAGATGAATTTAGAAAATCTGTTGATCAAAAACTTTATAGGGTATGATAGGTTCACTTTTATACCTCGCTAGTAGGCGATATTATGTTTTCTTTGTTTGTTTGTGCTCGGACCAACCGAAAGAATCTCATTTAATAGCGATTGATCTTTTGGTATTTGATAGACTACTAGGTTAGAGTTATGGTATCTTAAAAATTTTTATCATGTGATTTGGTTGCTTATTAGATCTTGTTTTGCGGATGCAAAGTAGATGAAAAAGCACATCCATGTCATTTTTAGGATCATCACTTGTCTTGGTCATCTAGAAACAAAATTACGTAGCTTTATCCACTTCGAGGTTGAGTACATACTTCTGGGTAGTTGTGTTCGATGTCCTTTGGTTAAGCAAAGATTTTAGTATTAAGCAAGATCACATTCTTTGTTTGGTGTGACAATCTTAGTCTTTATTAACACTAAAAATCCTATCCAAAGACTCGCCGCAGCATATAGAAATTAGGATCATTTTATTGGGTTCATGTTTTGAAAGGTCATGTTAATATTAATTTCATTGTATAGATATCTAATTGATATTTTACAAAACCCTACCGTAAGAACATTTTGTACTTTAAGATGCATGTTTGGAATGTTAGATCCTAATATTTAAAACTATGTAGCTTGTTCTCACTTTTTGATATTGTCAAAAGGAGGAGAAGAGTAAAATGTTGGTTAGTATTAAATCTATTTTATCATACATTTAGGGAGCAACATTATTTATCTCTTGTGCATAAATTTTTTTTAGAAGAATTTTTTTTTCAAAACTATGATGGTCGATTTGCCTTCATCAAAATCAATACCCATTAGTTTGTCATCATCAAAAGGGAGATTGTTGGCTTAATTAGCCGTATTCGATTCGATTAATTTTGATGATACAAACAAATCAACTGATATTAATGAATATTTTTATATATTTCAGATATATCAATTATTAATTACATATCCAATACATCTCATAATATATTTGAGGAAATTACAAGAGTAAAAGAATGAAAAGAATAATGTGAAACTCAAGATATAATATTTTGGTTATATGACTATTCATATGAGTTCATTGGCATGAATCAATTTGTTCACATTAATATTTTTTTTAGATTAATTTATATAAATTTTTATTTAATTAATATTCAATTATATGTTTTCATAACATTAAAATTGTCAAAATAATAAATAATAAAAACTATTAAATATAATTATTTTATTTACTTAATATAATTAAGTATTTTAATTTAATTTGTTAGTTATAAGATAACTAACATATTTATGATTATATCATAATTTTTAAATGTTACATGTCAAAATTAACAAAAATATATAAAATTTTGTGTTTTAGCCAAAGTTATTTTTGTCAAGAATTCATATCGATTTCATCTCAACATTCCTTGGATATTTTTTCTTTAATTTAAAGTTACATGATACTTTTTGATTAAAATTAAATTTATTATGATTTTTTAAACATTAGTGATTTTTATAATGAATCATACTATGTTTTGAATATATTAAGAGTCGTATTTGATTACTTTTGACTTACCATATGAATAATAAATTTTTGGCTAAATTTAATATTTATTTAATATAAATTATATTTTTATTGAATATTAAATTATTTGATGATAACGTAGATTCAAGATATATTTTTAAAATATGATCTTCTTTCTATAAATAGTCATCCTCTTGAAAGCATTCTCATTCAAAATTTAAAATCCTCCAAATCTAGAAAATTTCTAGATTTTTCTTCAAGTATTTTTCAAATATTGCAAGATCAAATCTTTGATTTGGAAGCTTCAACATCTTATTATGGCACCAAATTACTTGAGTTTGTTTTCTTGATTTTAATCTCTTTAATTATTCATGTTATTTTCATTATCATTTATTCTTTCTAATTTATACTTTTTTGGTGGATTAGTCTTTGGTTATTATTTTCACATCAAAGTTTCAATCATTTTTTGTGATAAACTCTTGTGATAGTTTATAGGATCTATTTCAACTGAAAATTTTAACTTACTACAAATTTATTTTGGTTTTTTTGAAATATTTCTTCATTAATCTTATTTTGAAAGATCATTTATTCTTAGATCTATTTTAGAAGTATATTTTTAAGCATTTAAAATAAATTATCTTAAAATTATTTTTATATTTCTTAGATCTCTCTTTTAATTAAAAACTATAGCATCTTAGATCTATCATATATTTTATTTAAATACTTTGTGATCATTAGCATTAATTGAAAAAATCTTTTTGGTAAAAATAAAATAAATTATTCCTTGCTGAAATTTATTTTATTATGTAAAAGAATATTGTAAAATTATTTTGAAATCATTTTTAAATATCTTAGTAAGATCACTTTTAGATATTTATTTTAATATTAAGTGAGCATATTATCTTGCCAAAATTTTTAAGTTGTAAGTGTTCATTTATAAATTGTGAGATCATTAGACAGCTTGGTATATTTGTGAGAGATTTATTTTATCAAAATTTATTATTTTGTATTTTTTTTTTTTTGTGCTGTAAAATTTATTTTGGGTTGTACTTGCTTCTGGAGTACATATTATTGTATGGGTTATACGCGTTATGGAGAAAACTATTTGTAAGTTATTTTTGCATTCAGTGGATTCTAGTAGGGGTAGCTGGGCGTGAAGCAGGTTTTGGGTTTAGTAGACCACGTAAAATTGTATTGTCTCTCTTTTACTTTTCTTATACTTTTATTTTCTTTGCATTAAGAATTATATCTGTCATTATAAAATCAAAATTAATTTTCTACTAAAAATTAAAATCTAAGATTTAAGTTTTAAAATTTTTAATAATCTGACATGATGTGAAATCTACATTCAAACTTATCACATAATTGGTAATAGAAATTAAATTATGTTTTAATCCTATCTTAAAAAACTTTTCTAAAGTGATAAATTTTATAAATAGACCGTATCGATGATCTTTCAGCATTATCTCATATGTAACAAATTCTCCATCACTTGATTCTAAAGTTGTGAATTTATCTTTTCTCATATGTCTTGAACATCCGTCAGTACATGCCTTCTTTGATTTTGCTTTGAAGGCATTCTACAAAAGAAACTCACATATTAATTTTTTGGAACTCAAACATGTTTTGAATTACATTCTTGAAGCGAGATATCAGCATGTGTGGTTTATGTAGTCTCTTATACCTTATCATGCATAAGATGATTCTTGGTGTTTTGTAATTCGTCATGATCAAATGAAATATGTCATTTCTACCACAATATAAGCATTAATGTTTGCATATGACTTAAGCGATAATTATAAGGTATATGGCGGGATGTGCGTGCAAATAATTTATTAAATATTTTTTTCGATGAAGATTATAATGAACTTGTGATTTGAATATAATTAATCTTGCTTAACAAGATATTCTCTTCAAGTTTACATACAAAAAAACAATTTAATAAAAAAGTACTTTTACTTTTTAAATTATCACATTCACTTTTTAAATCACAAAAATACATATCTAAATTTTTATATTCTTTTTCTAAAGTTTTGTATTTTCTTTTTAATTTTTTATATTCAATAACTAAATCATTAAAAACATCATCTAATTCATCATAAGATATATCATTACATACCTCTTGAGAATCTAAGTCAGATTCTCCATAAGACATATGTTGTCCTCTTCATCGGATGAGCAACTTGATTTTTGAATCTGGATTGGCGTAAAGGCTTCTTCTTCTTATTATGGTACTTTTTCTTAATATTTTTCTTCTTTTCACATCAATCTCTTTCTTCTTTGATTTAACAAGTTAATTCTCTTATATCTCCAAACTTTTCTTAGCAAATGATTTTCTCACCAGGAAATTTTTTAGTTTGAAATTTATAATTTTAGAATTTTTATACCTTTGATTCTTCTTCTAACAAGTTCTCGCCTTTTGATTGAACCACCATCACTATCACCATCCGAGCTTGAGCGTTATGCTATCAACATCGACTTGTAATCTGATGACTTTTCCTTTCTCTTTCTCCTTTGTTGAGTTATCCATCTTATCCTTTTGAGCACTTGTTCATGTCTTTATCAAAGAGCAAAAGTGATCAAATGGATAAGTAGATAAATCCCTTCACTAATAGTTGTTACTTTTTCTCATTCTTTTGGAAGACATCTAAGAATCTTATAGCTAAGTCTTGATTCTATATTTTTTAGAAAATGCAATGATTAATTATTTTCATGAATCAGTATCGTATCAAAAATAGATTGAAGGAATATAAAATAATTCATATTCATGAACAAATCATTTATGTGAGCATCTTTAACTTCATTTTCCGTAAGTTATAATAAGTTTATCCGTATTTCTTTTGATGTACTTAACATATAAATTTTCATATAATCATCGTAATAAAGCATGATATAAAGTATTACAAACAGCATTTAATTCATTAGTTCTCTTTATAGATCATTCCTCAAGGTTTTCTACTTTAATTTCATTTCGCTTGTGGGTGTATGATATTGATGTGTCAACATATATCATATGCGTGCATCTTGACCTCTTAAAAATGTACTAATTCTATTTTTTCAATAGTCAAATGGTACACTATCTAAAATTTTTAATATCAACCAATTCACCTCCCCCCTCTTGGGTGTTATAGTGACTCACAATTGATATCAGAGCCTAGGCTCTTTTATTAACATCCAAGAGATCTTTTCATGACAAGGTTTCCCAAAGGTTCACTACCGGAGAGACAATCCACCCTAGACCTCCACTTTTAGATGTACCATTTATTGGAAAAATAGAATTAGTACATTTTAAGAGATCAAGATGCGCATGTGGTATATGTTGACTATCATATCACGTGTATGAAATAATAGAAAACCTTTGAATGAATGCGTAAAAAGGAACGATGAATTAAATGTTAGAGCTAATACTACATTATGCTTTGTGCATGACGTGAAAATATGTTAAGTACAGAAATATGGATAAACTCATTATAACTTATGAAACTGACGTTAAGATGCTGCATAAATGACTTGTTCATAAATGAGTTATTTCATATATCTCTTCAATCTATTTTCGATATGTATACTAGATGAAAATAATTAACACATCAGTTCTCTGGAAAATATATAGAATCGAACAGTCTATAAGATTCTTAGTCTTCCAAAATGAAGAAATAACATTAGTAGAATTTATCTACTTATCCACTTAATCGACTTTTGGGTTCTTTGATAGCATTATTGCTTAAGCGATAAGATGGATAACTCAACAAAAGGAGAAGAAGAAAGTGAAATTACAAGTTGATGACGATAATGATAACACTTCGATGATAGTGATGGTTGAAATCTCAGGCGACAAAAGAAGAATCAAAATAAAATTCTAAAAAATACATTTCAAACTAAAAATTTTCTACTGAGATCATTTGCCGCATTAAAAGCTGACACATAAGGTGACTATCCGACAAATCAAAAAGAAAGAGATTAATGTTAAAGAAGAAAAAATATGAAAGAAAAGTATCATAAGAAGAAGAAGGCGCTTTAACAATCAACAAATGAATCTTGCTCATCCGGCAAAGGTCAACATGTCTTATAAAATGGAGAATGATTTTGGTTTCAGAGGGTATAATGATATATCTTATGATGAATTAGATGATAATGTTTAGTTATTAAATATAAAAATTAAAAGAAAATACAAAACCTTAGAAAAATAACATAAAATTTTAGAATGCATTCGTGATTTAAAAAATTAATTTAAAAGTAAAAATACTTATTAAATTGTTACTTGGTAAACTTGAGAGAGAATATCTTGTTAAGCAAGATTAAATTATGTTTGAAATCAAATTCATTATATCTTTCAAAAAAATATTTAATAAATTATTTGCATCATACATCTACTCGTATCCTTATAATTATAATTATCGTCATATAAAACACAATGTTTGGTGCTATTTGTAATGAAAAAGACATTTCATTTGATTTCATGCATCATTACAAAACATAAATGTATGTGTACAAAGATACAAGCAAACCACGCGATGTATCTTGCTTAATGTAAAATGGACCAAATATGTTTGGGTTCCAAAAGTTAACATGTGAGTTTCTTTTTGGAATGCCTTCAAAGCAAAATCAAAGGCATGTGATACTGGATAATGGATGTTGACGTATAATTATAAATTCACAACTTTAATCAGTGATTGAGGATTTGTTACATATGGAAGATAAAGAAAGATCGTTGGCATTAATTTATTTATAATTATCACTTTAGATAAAATTTTTCTAATAAAAGGATTAAAACATAATTTAATTTCTCTTAGCCAATTATGTGATAAAGGTTTGAATGTAATATTCCATGCATCATATTGCATTATAAAAAATTTTAAAACTTAAATCTTAGATTTTAATTTTTAGTAGAAAATTAATTTTTGATTTTAATGAATCTGATTCTTAAAATAAAAAAATATGATAAAGTAAAGGACAATGATACGTGGTTCACCAAATCCCAAACCGACTACGTGCTAAACACGGTAAAATACTAAATGGAAAATACTCAAATAATACTCTATATGAATATAATAATGTCTCTCTGAAAAGGGCGTACAACCCAATAAAAAATACAAAATACAAAATAATAAATTTTGATAAAATAAATCTCACAAATATACTGTCATGATCTCACGATTTATAAATGATTACTTAAACTTAAAAATTTTGGTAAGATATCTTACTTAATATTGAAATAAATATCTTAAAGTCTTCTTAAGATATTTAAAATGATTTCAAAATAATTTCACAATATTCTTTTACACAATAAAAAATTAGAGTGAATAATTTATTTTATTTTACCAAAAATTTTTATTAATTAATCTTAAAATACTTAAATAAAATGAGTATATGATAAATCTAAGAAATCTTGTAAACTTTAATTAAAGAGATCTAATCTAAAAATAATTTCAAGACAATAATTTATTTTAAATGCTTAAAATATATCTTAAAATAGATCTAGAATAAATAATCTTTCAAATTAAGAATAATGAAAAATATTTCAAAAAACCAAAATAAATTTGTAGAAAGTTGAAATAGATCACATATCACAAGAGTTTATCACAAAAAAAATGATTGAAACTTTGATGTGAAAAATAAAACTAATCCACCAGTATAAATTGAAAAGAATAAATAGATAGTGAAAATAATGACAACTAAAAGATTAAAATCAAGAAAAAAACTCAGTAATTTGAGAAGTCCCTTAGTTGAAGATATTGAAACTTCCAAACAAGGATTTGATCTTACAATATTTGAGAACACAAAAAAAAAATTTAAGAAATTTTCTTAGATTTCTTTGAAGAATTTTGAATTTTCTTTGTGAGAGAATGAGAAATTTGTTATGACGAAGATCATATTTTAAAATATATATCAAACCTCATGTTTAATCAAATAATTTAATATTCAATAAAAATATAATTTATATTAAATAAATATTAAATTTAGTAGCCAAAATTTGGTAACATGGTAAGTCAAATAATCAAATAACTCTTATTCAAACACGTAAATGCATTCATTATAAAAATATATTTTGACAATTATAATAAATTCAATTTTAATCAAAAGTGGTCATGTAATCTCTTAAATTAAAGGAAAAATCCAAGGAATCCATTAGATGAAATCGATATATTCTTTGATTAAAAAATGACTTTGACTAAAATACAAAATTTTATATATTTTTTTGATATATAACATTTAAAATTATGATATAATTTATATATAATCATAAATATATTAGTTATCTTATACAAACAAATTAAAATTAATATATTATAAATAAATAATAATATAATTTATATAAATAAAATTAATAGATATTTAATTTTATTTTAATATTCAAATATATTAAATAAGATTTATATATACCATTAAATTATTATATTTGAAAATAAAATATTCATTAACATTCAAATTGTTTGTTATCATCAAATTTTTCAGAATTGAGCGCTATTAAAGCAAATATCTTGATGATATTTAATGTTGGGTAGATTTTGATGGTGATTGAACTTTCATTATAGTTTTAAAAAAAAATTCTCTTAAAAAAAAATTTATGCACGAGATGAATAATATTGCTCCCGTATGTGTAAAATAAACTTAATATTAACCAACATTTTACTCTTTCTTCAATATCAAAAGTGAAAACAAGCTACATATAATTTTAAATATTAGGATCTAACATTCAAGCATGCCTTAAAGTACAAAAACGCTCTTCTAGTAAGGGTTTTGTAAAATATCTATAATTTGTATATATTTAATGAAATTAATATTAATATGACATTTCAAAACATGATCCCTAATAAAATGATGTCTAATTTCTATATGTTTTGCGTAAAGTCTTTGGATAGGATTTTAGTCAAACTAATATTGTGATTGTCGCATTGAACAAGAATGCTTTATACTAAAATCTTAATTGTTGCTTTAACCAAAGAACCTCAACAACACTACCAGCATTTATGTACTCTCGGAATGGATAAAGCTGAATTTTATTTCCTGATGACCAAGACACAAGTGATGATCCTAAAAATGATATGCTTTTATATCTAACAAAATCGAAGCAACCAAATCACATGATAAAATTTTAAGATACCATAAACCTAACCTTTAAGGTCATCAAATACCGAAGATACGCTATTAAATGAGATTCTTTCGTTTGGTATGAAAACAAGCACAAACAAACAACAAACATAATATCAAGATACAGCGTGGTATAAAGTGAACATCATACTATAAAATTTTTGATCAACGATTTTCCTAATTCATCTAAATCCAATTTTGTAGATGAGAGTTTTATTAGATTTAAATCTTTTCATGTCAAACCTCTCAAGCAATTCATTTGGTAGTTTGGCATGAAATGTCATTTTCTTGTTGCTTCACTTGAATACCTAAGAAAAATTAAGTTCTCCCATCATACTCATTTCAAACTCTTTTGACATCAAAGATGAGAACTCATGGCAAAAATTCATTTGTACTTCCAAATAATATATATCTACATACACTTGTCTTGATCAAATTATCATCATGCTTTCTTAATAAGGTGGTATCTACTCTACCCTTTCTAAATGATCTATCAAAAGTTCTTAACCTATCATACCAAGACGTGAGCCTTTTAAACCATATAAGGCTTTCTTTAATTTACACATGATTTGGACAATCAAGGCTACCAAATCCGTGGTTTTACAAATACATTTTGGTCAATAATCCATTTAAAATGCACTTTTGACATCCATTTGAATAAGTTTAAAATTTCTAAAACAAGCATAAGCAGTAACGATAGCTTCTAGTCTTCTTACGCAAAATATTCTTCAAAATCTATACCTTCAACTTCTGTACTTGGCAACTAACTTTCTTTATTTCTTAACTCATCATCTATTTCCTAAAGATCCATTTTATTCCAATGACATTTTGATCTTGGGGTCTTGATTAATTCTCAAACATCATTTCTTTATAAATTGACTCCTCTTCCATAACAATAATCCAAAATTATCATTTAATACTTCTTCTAAATTTTTAGGTTCAACCTCGATAAAAATGTTGAATGATCTACAACCTCTACTATGTCTTAGTCTCCTTTCCTTGAAGGATCTCCTATAATTAGTTCCTTTGGATGATTTTTATATATTTATATTCTTGCAATGAATCATCCACATTATCTTTTAAAGATATTTTCTTAAAATTATCAATCTTTTCATCAATCACATTTCTAATAGGATCAATTAAATTTTCATCAAAAAATAATGTATTGATTTTACATAATCATTTTTCTTTATTACTCTATGTTGAAGAGTATCCTGAAAATATCATCGATTTGCAATCAAACTTACCTAAATGATCTTTTCCATTATTCAAAATAAAACATTTACATCCGTACATGAAAATGTTCAATCTTGCTTCTTTCCAAAAAATTCATAAGGTGTCTTCTTCAAAATTGGCCTAAAATAGATCCTATTTATCATATAACATGCGTATTTATTCTTACGCCCAAAAATATTTTGGCAATTTATACTCATCAAGCATATCTTAATTAATTATTCTACTCTCTCTACTCCATTCGTTGGAGTTTTGTGTGTAAAAATTATATCTAATCTCATGTTAATCTCAAATAATTTATTTTCAAATTCGCCACCATAATCAACCTTATTAATCAAAAGGCCGTTTCTTTGAATATATTTAGAAAACTTTA
Organism: Cymbidium sinense; assembly: GCA_021442155.1. Classification (NCBI taxonomy): domain Eukaryota; kingdom Viridiplantae; phylum Streptophyta; class Magnoliopsida; order Asparagales; family Orchidaceae; genus Cymbidium; species Cymbidium sinense. Next base: position 178,554,691 of record CM038218.1, read on the forward strand.
AACTCACCAAAACATCATCCTGTAAGTTACAAATAAAACCCAAGTATATCTGAAATCATCAACAATCACAAAACCATAATTTTTTCCACCTGGTAGTGGCTTGTGGGACCAAATAAATTCAAATAATAATTCTAAAGGTCTAGAAGTAGAAACAATATTTTTACTTTTAAATGAGCTTCTAGAATGCTTCTATGAATACATGCATCAAGTTTGAATGAAAATTTAATTTATCCAACTATCAAGTTTAGTTTTATTAAGTGTGTGCGTTAATATAACATACTCTATGCCATAACCATATATCATCATGAGTGCTTTTAAAACAAAATTCAAATTCAAATTTTTAATGAAAGCTATCAAATGACAAATATTTTTATATCTTTGTCCTACTAACAAAATATTTTCATTATTTTTATAATGCAACATGATGTGGAATATTATATTCAAACCTTTATCACATAATCATTAATAGAAATTAAATTATGTTTTAATCCTTTTCAGAAAAATTTTATCTAAAGTGATAGAATTCTTACAAATAATCAATGCCAATGATCTTTCCCTTTCAGATTCTCCATATGTAACAAATCCTCCATCACTTGATTCTAAAGTTTATAAATTTATCTTTATCTCCGTATGTCTTGAACATCCACCGCCCAAGTACCACGCCTTCTTTTGGTGAAAAACCGTCGAGGACTCTTAGCATCATATGTAGCTCTTGGCCAAATCACGCAAAGGACCTGGCCGCGTCTTTTCTGAGATTATTTGAGTTTGAATATATTGGTTTATTTGACTTGACATTAACTCCTTTGTAAGCTATTTTTCTTAATCTGTCATCCCCAACAAACGATGGTGGATGGGTTGATGAGTTGTTTACTTTAAGTATATTAAATGATAAAATTGATTTAGTTCAAATATTTTATTAGTTAAAATTTAGTTTTAAGATGAATTAATTTAGAGCTCAAATATCTTTAAATGATAATATCCCCTTCGGTTGAGATTTTCAGTCAACGTGGCCATCATCGAGGTAGACCTTATCAACTCTACTTATTTGCTAGTAGAAGATCGAGACTTATGACTTATGTGTAATTTAAATCATTTAGAAAATTGATATCATACTTATCAACTCTATGAATATAGAGGATTGGGTCTTATAATCTATAATTTAAGTTCCTTTAAGTTGATCATTTAGTAGACCGGTCAATTCTATTTCAAGCATGAGGATTACTACTTATGATCACATTTGATCAATGTTTATCTCTTTCATTGATTTGAATTAGTATATGGAGATATTCATTAGCTTACATGCATATAGTTATAAAGGATTGAATCAATTTCATCATTCTTCTCCTTTATTTTTAAACCTGCGCAGCTTCCTCAGACACCTAAATCTAAACATTCAACACTGTGTCGGGGCCCATGAGGGTGTTTGATAATTCAAATTATTTTATTTTTTTCGATTATGAAATTAATTTCATATTTATTTAATCTCAACTTAGCTTGCGTAGTCTTTTCAAACATTAAAATTTGCACTTTAAATCTCTATGTTCGAGCACATACAGGTATTTATGACTCAGACAATTTCACCTAATTAATAAAATCATTGATTTTTAAAATCATAATTAGGATAAAATTTCTTTTATTTTGGATTGAAAGAAGCTTCTTCATTCGTGCATATAAATAAAATATATTCCCTTCTTCTAAATTCATTGTTTTCATTTGCCTTAATTTTCCCGTAGAGATTCTGCAAGTTCAATTGCATTTCATGTAAGATTTAATATTTTCGTTTCACTTATACTTCGATTTCCCTTTGAGTTTTGATTCAAGCTTGTTTATGTAAGTCATGGTGTTTTAAATGATTTTTATTTAAATTTCTTTAAGTCTCGAATTTTAAACCAAAATACGGCAATATTTCGACAGTATTCCAACATCATCCCCACGTAGGAGGCTACTTCGAAATTATTTTGGCTTACCATATACGCCCTAATGAGCGTAACGAGCAGTGTCTTGTGGCACCACAGCAGTGTCTTCGCACCCACTGTGCCCTAATGGGCATTAATGGGATCTTTGATCACCTACATAAAAAAGCACAAACATATACAACAACAACAACAACAAGCCTTAATCCCAGTAGGTGGGGTCGGCTACATGAATCCTTCGTCTCCATTGTGTCCTATTATGTGTCAAATTCTCATCTAATTCAAGTATATTAAGATCATTTTTTATACATCTTGTCTTTTAGGTCTACCTCTACCTTTTAACATAAAGCAAATCTAATGCATCTACTCTCCAAATGGTCATGGACGCTTATGTGGCCAAACCATCTAAGGCGACTCTCCCTAATCTTATCTACCACTGGAGCTACTCCAACTTTTTTCCGAACATACTCATTTTGCATTATAAAAAGCACAAACATATATGCAATTTCAAATCATTAAAATTTCATTTTAGATTATTTATTTTTTTATATGAATCATTCTCCCCAACATTTTTTTTAAGTCCAAAATTTTGATAGTATTTCAACGTCATCCCTATGTAGGAGGCTACATCGGAACTGTTTTGAAAAATTTCGACAACATTTCAACAGTATTATGGCGTCATCCTCGTATAGGGGGTTACATCGAAATTATTTTAGCTTACTCGACACGCCCTAATGAACGTAGCAAGCAGTGTCTTGCGACAACACAGCCGTGTCTTCGCACCCACCCTAATGGGCATTAACGGGGTCTTGAAACCTGCATAAAGAACCACAAGCACAAATATATAATTTTTTTTTGCACATTCAAGTACCTCTGTACCTTCACCAACAACAACAATAATAATTTTGCATGAGTTCAGCTAGCAGGGATTAAATAGGAGATCTTATAGTGTTGATTATTTAGATTGAATAGGTGGAGGAAATGTTGGAAACCTAGAGTAGAGCACGCCTGATAACGGTGCTCTTTCTCGGTTTCCGTTGCTTGCAAGGAAGGAAAGAGGGGCTGTTTGGCTACAATGGTAGTGAAAACACTGGAAACCTAGAGAAGAACTCACTTAATGACAGTGTTGCTTCTAGGTTTTCGTCGTTTGCAGGGAAAGAAAAAGAGGCTGTTTAATTGCAGGAATAATGAAAATGCCGAAACCTAGAGAAGAACCCGCCTAATGACGATATTGCTTCTCGATTTCCGTCGTTTGCAAGGAAAGAAAAAGGGATTGTTTATGCGGGGGTATGAAAATCCACCTAAAGAAAAACTTCGCTAATGATTGCTTCTCGGTTTACGTCGTTTGCAAAGAAAGAAAAAGGAGTTGTTTGGCTGTAGGATTTGAACAGGATTTAGGTTGGCTTGGAACTCAGTTATGTCCACATTTAGGGAGCCACCGAACCTTAGTGAGACGATCAGGGATGAAATCACCTGTGAGACGAGGTGGTTCAGGTTGGTGTAGGTGGGGCATTTAATGTCACGGGAACGCTGACAGATGTCATAGATAGTTTCATTATCTAGGAGGACACTAACATCGATGTGCTCAAGAAGGGAGTGTGTGGAGAGGACGACGTTGCAAGGCTCAACAACTGATGTGGACACCTGGGGTGATGGGTAGAAGGGAACCTAGACCAGAACCTGTCCCTCCACTAACAGTATTGAAGACGAGAAAACCTTGAAGACCAGTGCAGTTATCAGCAAGCTTCCTGATGCAATCAAGGCATAGATCAACAATCTCTTTGCCAATTTTATAATGCCCACGAGCAAAATTGTTGGCAGCATCTTCCTTGCCACTGATAAGCTGCTCAGGATGAAAGAGTTGGCAGTAGGTGCCTGTCTCACTGAAGAAGGTGTTAAAAGCATCATCACCTCCGCCGACTGTTTTGTTACTTGGCATTTGGCCATCAAGCCAGAGGCCATGCTCAAGGCAATAAAGTTCTCAGCAGGAATTTATGAACTAAATGCCGGCCTGGTCGATGTGGATCAAAATGCACTCCCCATTTTCAGACGGAAAATGACAGAACTCGAAGAACAAGAGAAGGAAGAAGAGGGTTAGAGAAGAACCAGGGTTTGGCATATGCGAAGACGCCTTCCATACTCACGTCCCTTCCCATCTGGAGCTCGAATTATGGTTTCCGACGACTGTCGACTCATCTTTTGTTTTGTCTAAAGTGAGATTTATCATTTCTTCGGCCACAGGCTCAGAGTAACAGTTGAGAATCCGCAAGCATTTCACCAATAGCGACGTATCCATTCCTTAAGTAAACTTAAGTAGAACGACGGACTCCAGCTAAAAGCAACAAGTACTAATCCCTGCACTTTGTGATTTTCCAGCACAGATATTGGCAGCAAGAGAGCAGAAAAAGTAATTGAATGCATGGGTTCGTGTATGGCTAGTTCTTTCGCTCCGTGATTATCATCTAGAAAACCACGGAGATCAAAGATCTGGCGGGCTGAAAGAGGGCGGACTTGTGCAGCGAGAAGAAGAGCGGTGGCTTGGAGGAAGTCACAAGGTTGAACGGGGGCCAACCAGAGAGGTTTGGTGTCTGCTCAAATATTTTCTCTTGGCTGCCTCTTTGTCTTGGGAGGGAAAAATAAGAGATTAGGGGCCTTAATTGCTAATTAATTAGTTTCCTTATATATTTAGATAGGATTTTCAAAATTTGAGCACAATTTCGAATGAAATTTTAAATGTGATTGTGGAGCATTTATGGGAAGAGTATCAATTCCTATTCATGCAAAAACTCTAATTTAATCATATTATAATTTAATAATTAAAATTAAATCGAATTTTTTTTAATTAAATTGGATATTTGATTTCCACAATATCACGTAAAATTTTTTTTATGAATCTTGCCAAACTCAAACTCACATAATATGGGTATCATTTTGAGGTAAATTCGACGTTCCGGGTTCAACGGCGTAATCCGTTTCACGATCGGATACCGTTTGATTAAAGTCGGCGCTAAATCGAGTCAATTTTAGTTCAAAGTTGAGCGTCGTCACTTCTGACCGCTCAACATTCGCGCAGACTCGACCGAATTGAGCGCGAACAATCTCATTTGATAGATTTCGACGTTTCGACGCTAACGACGCGATCAATTTTGCGAACGGAGGTCGTTTGGAGATCATCGCGGCTTCCTGACCTTGGTATGCGCGTAGGCGCATCGATGGATTTCCTTCTTGATCGGTTGACCGTCGAATTGTGCAATATATATTCTGATTAATTTCAGTGTTCTAAACACAATGGCGAAGTCCGTTCGTCGATCGGAGATCATTTCGACTAGTTTAGGCGACGTCGAGTGTATTTCAGCTTCGATTTGCACATTATTGTATCCGCAGTTTGTCAAATTCAACTTGTGGGCTCGACTCAACTGATGTAGTAGACATTGAGGTCAACATCAACAAAATAATTTTGGACGGTAAGATGGAAGCATTGGAGAACAGACAGTCATAGAATAATCCTTATCAACCTTACTCTACACCGATAGATATTATACATGTCAATGACATACACAAAGTTGATTTTTAAGATTTGATATAATATTATATATATATATATAAATAAATATAATCTTGTATATTTATCTAAATTTTATTTATAATTTTTAAATATTTTATGTCATACTTAAAATGATGCACGCCGCAACATCTATTATGGAAACATAGGAACCTTACTGTTATGTTGGGTCATTTGTTATTAACAAGTATAATAAATATCATTGTCTCCTCAATCATTAGAGTTATATTACCACAAGGCATCACCTTCTTGTCATCAAAGTTACATTTCATTGAACTATTTTTCTTCTCTATTACATCCGTTGATGCATGTCATCACTTTCTACAAGGGTCTTTCAACAAAGCTCGACTATGAAACACCATTATATAAGAGTGCCTTAACTTTTCCTTCCTTCTCCCCCCTTGCTTATTTTTCAACTTTTTACTTAATAATCTCTAATTTCTTTTGTTTTAGACTAATTTGTGCTAAAATCATAAATTTTGAGATAGATTCATGCTTTAGTTTTAGTTTCCCATTTTTCGTGTATCTTAAAAAAGATCAAGAAAATAAATGGGTTAGCCAAAATTATTAGGCAACACAAATTAAATGACTTTATATATATATAAACTATTGTAATAAGAAAAAGTAATAAAAATGCTGTTTTTAACTAAAGGTGTCCCTATATATTAATTAAACTTACAACTGTTGGCTCAACTTCAAAAAAAAAAAAACAGCACAAGTTCTTTTTTAATTTTACACTAACTTTTCATGAGAATTAACCAAAGAATATTATATAAACTGATTACATTAATAGCTTTTTTTATAAAGTTGTACTATTCCTTTTTAAAATTATTAAATATGAATAAATATTAATATTTTATCTCTCACCATTAAATTCTTCCCTTCAAATTTTTATCATTTACTCAATACTTACCCTCAAGTAGAATTATAACTTTAAAGATTATTGTTCATACTAAGATTATTAATATTATAAGTGTTTATGCTCCTAAAATAACTTTGAATATATGCTCAAAAGAAAAATTTTGTAATGCATTTAGAGGGATTAATATAAATTATACCTCTTAAGAAAAATATATTTATTAGAGAAAATTTAAATAGATATATTGATAGAGTGATAGAAGATTTTAAAAACATTCATGATGGCTATGAATTTGGAGTGACTAATGAAAAAAGATAGGATTATATTAGATTTTAGTTTAATTTATGATTTTATTGTTGCTAATACTTTATTAAAAAAAGAGATGAACATATTATCACCTAGTAAAACACATATTGATTATTTTCTGATAAGAAAAATAGATTGTTTATATCGTAAAGATTATAAAGTTATTCATAGTAAAAGTTTAGATTTCCAACATCGCCTATTTTTTTAGATTTTAAAATGAAGAATTGGAAGGTGAAAAATAAATCAAAATATTATTGTGTAAAGATTGATATTTAAAGAACACCAATAAAAATATTTTTAAAAGTAAGCTACAAGATTTTAAATTTAAGTTGTTCATAAGGAAACTAATATTATGTAGAAAATAATAGCAAGTAAGAATAAACAAGTTACAGAAAATATATTTGGAGAAATAAAAGAAAAAATTCTTTTAGTAAAAATAGTTAGTTGTGGAATCAAAATATGCAAGAAAAAATAAAAATAATAAGAATTTTGTTATAAAACTTAGTTTAGATGTAAAAACTTGAAGAATTATAAATTTTAGTGATTTATATAGATTAGATGCCAAAAAAGGTGAAAGATGCACATATAAACTAGCCAAGTAAAGAGATAGGAGAAGCAAAGATTTAGTTCAAATGAGGTGCATTAAGGATGAAAATCATAAAATGCTTTTCTTAGAAGATGATATTGAACATAGGTGGATGAGAAATTTTTAATAAACTTTTTAATGAAGATTATGAGAATATAATTGACTTCAGTAACATTAATACCCTAAACAGAAATAAAAATTCTTATCTTTATCACCGTATTAATAAATTTAAAGTTGTGCAAGATTTAAAGAAAATGAAGTGTGAAAAGCAGTAGGACCTAATGATATTTTAATAGAAGTGTGGAAATGTTTAAGAGATCAAAGAATCTCTTGGCTTACTAATCTCTTTTAAAGACTAAAAAGATGTTAGATGAGTGGAGAAACAATTTGTTGATTCCTATTTTTAGAGACAAAGGTGATGTACAAGAGTGTGCAAATTATAGAGGAATTAAGTTAATATGCCATATATTAAAATTATGAGAGAGAGTAATGGAGCATAGGTTATGATGTTATACAAATGTTTCTCAAAATCAATTTGGTTTCATGTTAAGTTTACTATAAATGTTATATATTTGTTGAGAGGTATGATGAAAAAATATAAAGAAAGTAAAGAGAATTTGCATATGATATTTTATTAATTCGAAGAAAGCATATGATAAAGTTCCAAAAGAAGCACTTCGAAGAGTTCAAAAAAAAAAAAGGAGTTAATATTAGTTATATCCAAGTCATTAAGGATATGTATACTAGAGCTATTACTTGTGTTCAAACACAAGGAAGATTGATAAAATATTTTCCTATTTCAACTAGATACATCAAAGATCAACTTTAGGTCCAAATCTTTTTGCTATAATTATGGATGTTCTCACTAGACATTTACAAAAGGATGTGCCTTTGTATATACTTTTTGCTTATGACATTCTTCTTGTAGATAAGACTAGAGAGGGAGTTCGAGAGAAACTTGAATTATGGAGGTCAACCTTAGAGTCTAAAGGTTTTCTTTTAAGTAGATATAAAACTTAATATATGGAGTGTAATTTTAGTTGTGGAAGATCTAGTAGTGGGGTTGTGACATTAAGTGATCAAGTCATTAAAAAGAGTAAACGTTTTAGATATCTTGGATCTATTGTTCAAAATGATGGTGAAATAGATGCGAATGTTATTAGTAGAATTCAAGTTGGATGGTTGAAGCGGAGGAATGCATTTGGTCAGTTGTGTGCCAAAAAAGCACCGCTTAGACTTGAGGAAAATTTTTATAAGATGGTGGTAAGACCTGCAATGATATATGGCACAAAATGTTGGCCAATAAAAGAGAAGCATAAAATTAAGTTAAGTGTTGCAGAGATGAGGATGCTCAGGTGGATGAGTGGCTTTACTCTTAGAGATAAAATGTGAAATTAGTATATACATGGTAAGGTTGGAGTAACTCCTATAATAGATAAAATTAGATAGAGTCGTCTGATTTGGCCACATAAAACGTCAACCGTCTAATGACCCAATTAAGAGAGTAGATGTATTAGATGTGTCTTATGTTAAGAAATGTAAAAGTAGACCTAAAAAAACTTGGTTATAATGTATGAAAAATGACCTTAGTTTATTAGAATTAAATGAAAATTTGACACTTAATAGGACACCATGGAGAAAAAGGATTCATGTAGCCAACCCCACATAGTGCGATAAAGGCTTGTTGTTGTTATGGTGGTGATGATGGTGGTGATGGTGGTGATGGTGGTGATGGTGGTGGTGGCGGCGACAGCAGCGACGGCGACGACGACAGCGACTGCGAGACTTGCAATAATTTATGGCTCAAAATGTTGGCCAATAAAAGAGAAGCATAAATTTAAGTTAAGGTGGATGAGTGGCTTTACAATAAACAAAATGTGAAATGAATATATATGTGAAAAGGCTGGAGTAGCTCCAATGGTAGATAAGATTAGAGAGAGACGTCTTAGATAGTTTGGTCACTTAAAACAATAACCGCCTAATGACCAAGTTAGGAGAGTAGATGTATCAGATTCAACCTATGTTAAGAAAGATAAAGATAGACCTAAAAGACTTGGTTAAGAAGTATAAAAAATGACCTTATTTTGTTAGAATTAAATGAGAATTTGACGCTTAATAGGACACAATGGAGAAGGATTAATGTAGACAACCCCACATAATGTGATAAAGTTAATGTTGGAAAATATTGTGGTTTATAATAATAAAATGCCAAATCACGAAAGGAAAATTGTTGACTTGGGTTATGCTTAAGAGTAGTGAAGGCCAAAATTATCAAAAGGTAAATTATTTTAGTAGAAATCTCTAATTTTAAAAATATTTTAAAATTGTGGTTGTTTTTTATGTGGAACCGTTGAAATACTTCTATTCAAAGGCATTTCTTAAGAAAAAGCCAAAACAATTATTAAATGTCACACACACACACACAAAATCAAACTGTTAAAACAATTCCATTAGGTTTGAATATAGCTCAAAAATACTATTGGCTTGATTTGGCATAATTGACTTGTTGATTTTATTAAGATTAAGATTTGTGGAAATGTTTGAAACCAAACACATTAAGCTATCCATGATTAATCTTGCACCATCAAATTGAAAATAAAATAAAAGGTTGATCTGAAAACATATCAACTTGCCAAACTCTATTTCTTTTTTTATAACTATGGTAATATTAATAGAATTGAAATTGCATATATTTGATTTAAACACTAGTAAAGCAAACTAACTTCAATCAAACCTTAAACTTTAGTTTCCAAGTCTAGAATAGTGAACTAAATGGAACTGTTTGGTACACTTTTAGCTTAGGTTGATTTAATTCTAGTTACAACTTTATAATGTGTCTAGCTTGATTGAATTTCTAATAGTGGTTATGTAGAATCAAATTATATCGGTTCCACCCAATGAGAACTCTCATTTGTTTTTTTCATTACTTCTCAAATTATATCAGTTCCACCTAATGTTGCCTTTAAAAAATTATACATACATACATATATGTATGCAGAAAAACACATACAAGCAATGACTCACCACAAAAATGTGTGGTATATACATATTTACAAAATATAATTGAGCTATTATCAAGCCAAACATGATTGTACTAGAATAAAGCATGCCAAACAAATTATACTCAAACATATGTTCAAACTAAACTTTTTGCAACAGCAAGCTAGATTTAGGCCATTAGACATAAGCCACACTTTCCTAACATCATCATCATCATTAGCCTTATCCAAACCATTTTGAGAAACCACACCCTCCTACAAACAAATAATTTACTGATCAATTTCCCTAATGAATAATATATCAAAACTTAACACCCAAAAAATGATTATAATATGTAAAGAGAAATTATAAAGGGAAACTTCATATTTTTGTATGATCAACAAAAGGATTTGTTTTTTTATAAAGAATAAAAAACATAATAAATAAACCATGAAAGTAATAAGCAAGCATAAGGCGTGGTTAAATGAGGAATTGATTCACTAGGGAGCTGAAAATTGGCATACAAGGAACTAGGTCAACTACAAGAAAATCCCCAACACATTGGCTATTACTCACTCACAAAATTCTAAAATTAATTATTTCTATCATTCAAGTTGCACACACCAAAAATTGACCCTAAAGCATTTACTCACCACAATTCATGAGAATCATGCAAATTGCATTAGATAGTTCATCAGCAATATAGCCATAAACTGCATGGATGACTTGAGTGTGGCTTTGACCACTTAATAAAATTGTGGACCACTGAGCTCTAGATTTGGATTTGATGGACCATTAATTAAATTCATTTTCAACTCAAACACGCACTTTGCAACTCTCCGCACACAAACAATTCACCATACTGAAAGTTGCATTGAAAATTTATGTGATCCTCAAGTAGTACCTTTGATGAGTACAAAACAAGTCATCTCAGAAGTCTACCACAATGAAACAGGTTCTTACAAATGTAAGCCATATAAACCATCATGACAGCTCGAAGAGCACATCTTCATGATAGTAAGTTTATTTATTCATCTTAGAAAATTGTCCACCATGAGCTTGCCGAAAACTCCATGAAGGAAAGATTATTCATTTCCACCAAAATTTGAAAATCCAAACCAACATTGACAGTTGAACATTTGACATGCTTTCTCTACCTAGAAGTTGAGGCTTACATCTCACTTATATATTTCTCCACTTAGAGCAAACTTGAACTAGGTTCCAATTTTCTTAAATCTTTTAAATTTTGTACTTTATCAGATTTGCATGATAGCAATCAATTCATAACCAGTAGAAATTCAGTAGCATTCATGCTTTCACTTTTGAAGGAATAACTCCAAAATTTAGTTATACAAGAGAAAATATTTGACATAGAATAGTAAGCCTAACTCTAAAACAACATAGGAGGTTCTCACAATGCATAACGTGTTGAGAGGAGATGGTTGCAAAATTTTGCCACGATTTAGCCTTAGTCTGATCAAATATTTTTGTTTGTGTCACACAAATCTTATTATCTTCTTAAATCTTGTTTAATCCCAAAAAAGTACAATCTGGGGAAAGTAAGATTTACATCAGTTCTACTTTGTGTTTCTCTTTTTCTCCTTCATGTAAATCATAAAATTTGAAAATATCTATAAAAAAATTTACTAGAATATAATCAGATCTACCATATATCATGCCAAATAATTTTCTAGATTTAACAACTCTAGGATTTACTAAATCTAGATTTACAAGATGTACTAAATTCTACGGGTAGCCAAACAGCCCCTGACATAACTAGCATGGCATTCACACGAGCGTTAATTCTAGAGTAAATAAATCTACAAACTTGAACAAAAATCTGAAAACAACCATTTCTGAGCAATAGAAAGATTGGGGAACGAACCAATCACAGATTGGGGTCTATTCTCACTTCCAGTAGGCTGAGAAGCAACGGGCGTAAGCACCAGAGAAAGTTCTGGCCTCAGCAAAGCGAGGCTAGCGGAAGAGACGACGTCACCAAGGCGTTCCGGGATTGAACTCCGGAAATCAACGATCTTTTGAGCCAACTCCTTGACCTCCCTCTCAAGAGCCTCGATCCGCCTCTCATCCTCATCCTCATCCTCATTAGCCGCCTCTTCGCCGCTTTCTGCCTCCAAACTTGGTCGCTTTGCCAGTCTTGTTAGGGCTTCTTTTAGCTCACCGCCAGCCATTTAAAATTTAAACCGCTCGTCCGCGGAGAGAGAGAGAGAGAGAGAGAGAGAGAGAGAGCGCGCGTCTAGGGTTCCCGAAATTCTTGGTTCTCTCAGTCTCTCAGTAGCTCCAAATCTATTTTCCCACGAGAAAAAATATTTCAAATTTGGACAAGTTTGAACTTCGACCATTCACAACAAAACGCGCACGGTGAGACAAAGACCTTCGCATAAATAGTTTTAAAAGGACTTTGTCCTCATAAACTTGATGATTGATATTTAAACACTAATTTTCGAGATTAGATATGAATAAATATGTTTCGACATTAAACTATAAGAAATTTGTTCTCGAGTCCAATTTTGTTTTGTTTTGTGCTACTTTAATAAATCTTCATATTAATATTCAACATTAATGATTCTAAGCTCAATTTTATTTTATTTAAAGCTATTTTAACACCTTTTTTGTCTTCAAATTTATTTTTAATGTATATTTTTTTAATTTTTTTGTCCAGAGTATAATTAAATTCACTTCACATCATCTAATATTTTAATACACTTTCTTTCTAATTTTGCTTAATTAATGATTTTTTATGGATTATTTGGGACTATATGAATGGACAGATCTTAGAAGTACGAAATTTCACTCATAATTGGATATCTAAGCTGAGCTTCTAAAAAAATACTAATATAATGAATGGTTCATTATTTTTGAAAGTCTTCTCAAATTAGCACAAGGCTCATTGCCTCATCTCCCATTCCAAGGTACAAGAGTAGCTCTTCTTTCGACTATAGGCTTTGCACATCAGTTGTGAAGACAAAAGTATCTTTTAATTGTTGAAAAATCTTTCTTGTAATCTTCATTCCATGTGAAGTGCTTCAAGCTCCTCACTATTTTAAAAAATGATAAGTGTTTCATACTCCATTTTGATATGAAGCAAATGAGCTTGGCGATTCGGCCAATTAGTCATTGTTGTTCATCATTCTTGGAGGAAGATTTATCAAAAAAAAACTTTTGCCTTATCAAAATGCATTTTTATCCATTTGTGCATGGGTAGGAAGTTTGGGACCTTCTCAAACCTAACTCTGAAAGGACATTTGAGGAGTTAAGGTGCATGTTAAATTTCTTCATGATGGCGAACATCTCTTTGAGATCAAGAATGTATTGTTATGAAAACCTAATCTTCACTAATAGGTTGTCAACATAGATATTGATGTTTCTTTCTTCCAGGTTGTTAAACTTAGGCCAATCATCCTTTGGTACGTCGCTTTGTCAATTTTTAGCCAAAGGGCATAGTCATATAACACTGGAGTCATTCACCAGTAATAAAAGGCCACTTTCTTGTAGCATATCAAGGAAACTCAATCTAACGATGTATTGAGAAGGCATCCAGAAAGTTCAAAAAAATTCAAAAATAAAAATAAAAAATCTAACTATCACATTAATAAGTATGTTTATTCAAAAAGGATGGCAACCTTTTTTTTTTTTTTTTTGATATATTATGTTTAAATTGATGAAGTTAATAAGCATATGTCACTTTTCACTTGACTTTTGCACTAATTATATTCAAGATTCAACTAAAATATTTGAATTTCCAAATGAACCCCGTTATCAGAAGTTCTTAAACCTTGCTCCTTATTAGCCCCTTATGTATGCTATAGTCTTCTTGATCTTTTTGCTTGATGGGCTTTATGCTTTTATTTATATTTAATATGTGTCAAACAACTTTTATTTTAATCATTATCATCTCATCCACTTTTTAGGAAAAGATCTCCACATTTCCCTAGGGTGTTTTGATTAATTCATCTCGATAATCGACTCTTAAGTAGGTCCATTCGAGGGATTTTTCACTAGCAAGAAACTTATTAGTCTCTTTTGTAGTTTATAGCCTTGCTCCTTGCTTTGTCTATAGTCATGGTACATCCTCATGGTTGTTCTCTAAAAAAATTTTATAGTAAATCCTTACTTGAAGTCGACTCATTCATGATTCTTCACTCGTTATTAAGAAATTTTATGAACATATAATAGGTAGTCCACAATCGTGAAAGCATTTATGAGCAAGGGACAAAAATCATATTATTTTATGTTGGGGGTCTACACTAAGATGAAGTTAGTCATTATAATGTGTTGTGTTATCTTTCTGTCTTGATGATGGGCAGAGTCAGCATGCCCCCCATTTCTCTTTTTTCTTTAAAAAACTCATATAGTGGGTTGTCAATTGGCTCAAAGCAAGAAGACACTCTTGAAGAGAATACTTACAAAGTATTTAGTATATATCAAGATGCTCTTAGTTTAATAATTTGCTATCAACATAATGACAATTATGACATCATTATATAGGTTCCCATTGCATGGTTTGTCTTCCTTTTGATAAGGTCTATATGTAGTTATTGAGTAGTCTTATTCAGTTTTTGTATACTTAAAATCCTTAACTTAGCCAACATAATTTAGGATTAATCCTAACTCAGTTAAGTTTAATAAAAATCAATATTATGATGGATCAAAGCCTAAAAGGGTATAGTATTGGTGACCCAATATTGACCTCATTTTTAGAGTGAGCTCTCAACTTTCTCTTCTTAGACTTAGGACTCTTCTAGACACTAAGAGTTTCTTAGTCATAAAATACTACTAGATATTAGGTGAACAGTTAACCTAACCCTAGAGACTTAGAAGAGTTAGCCATAAGAATAAGTTCTACCTTAGGGATTTAGGAGGATTTGCCTACCCTACAGCCTAAACTCAATCCTTGCTTCCTTCTTTCCAACCAAACCTCAAATTTAAATTCAAATTCCAAATCCAAATCATAAATCAATTCCAATTCAAATGATTGAAACCCATGATTGAATTCAAATTCTAAAATATATTCCTAAGCCCTTAGATTTCATCTTATGGACTTAGCCTTAACCAAATCCAAATCACTCCAAACTCAAGTGATTTTCTCATAACCCATTTATATCTTCATTTATATTTTTGAATATAAATGGAGTATAAATTCAAATAGCTAAAACTAAATCCAAAATCAAACCAATTTAATTTATGCCCTTTAAGCCAAGTCCTTGAACTTGGTCAAATCCTACCTAAACCAAACCAAAACCCATTAATTTCTTCATGATTCAATCATTCCTTCAATCATTGACCTAAATATAAACACAAACTACAATTATCAAACCAAATTCAAGCTAACATAAATCAAACCCAACTTAGCCCTTTTGACTTAAAATTATCATATGAACCAAAATCCATATGGATCCAAATCACTTGCAATTGGATTTATATTTCCATCTCAAACCCATTTATCAATATAACTAAACTTGAATCAAGCCATGATCAAGCTAATTGACCCATTTAGGTCCACTTGACCCAAAGTGACCTAAAAGATCCTTTTAAGACAAGTTCTAATTCAACCCAAATTGGATTGAACTAAGCTCATCCAAACCTCACAACATGATCAACAATCATCTTAGGATAATCAATTGTCTTGAAATGGTTCAAACGAAGTCAACCTAGCCCGTTGACCAAGTCAACACTTAGCCAAAATGAAATCCAAACTAGCCAAAATCTATCATATGCCAAATTGATTCAAACTATTGATTCAAACCTATCCATAATCAATGGTTGAATATGACAAAACCTCCAATTGATCCAAACCAAGCCTAGTTGGCCATTTGACCTAAGTTGACCCAAATTAGCCTAAAAAGTCAAAATCGATCAAATCACAATCCAACTCAAATTGATTGCAACCATTGGCTCAAGTTCATTCCAAATCACTTATTGAACTTGACCAAAGCCATGATTGAGCCCAAGTAGACAAATTGGTCAACTTGACCTAACTTATCCCAAATTGACCTAAAGGGTTAAATTAGTCAAAATCTAAATTAATTATAAATTAAACCAAACCAAAGCCTACAATCATTTTCAATTAGCCAATTGAACTTGACTCAACACTTAACCTAACCCAATTTAGTCAAATTGGTCAAATTGGTCAACTTAACTCATTTGACCTATATGAACCCAAATGAGCCATAATCAAATCCAAAGTAAATTGAATCAAACCAATGACACCAATACACTCCAATTGGTCATGTGAACTTAACCCAACTCATAGTTTGACCCAATTTTACCAATTAATTAACTTGACCCAATCTAACCTAATTTGACCTAAATAGGTCAAATCAAGCCAAATCAAACCAAACAAAACTCCAAATCACTTCAAATTTGGACTAACCAACTTTTGACCCATTCCAAATCTACCCAAATTAAACTCATAGCCAAATGATCATTTTTCCCTTGGGTTTAGGGCATTCCATGAGATGAAACACATGCTCATTGGGTCATTTCCTCCCTCTATCCACTTAGCACCCATTCATAGGTCCACTTAGGCATCTTGGACCATGGCTGACCTGACCCAAAGGTAGTTGGGTCAGCCATGATCTATGAGGATGTGAAATCACCTCCCCATCCCCATTGGAACTTTCTAAACTGCCAAGGACAAGCACCTCCTCCCTTGGAAGCCACCTCCACACCCTCACCCAACCAAACCTAGCCACATCATGCACCCAAGGACCTCCATTAGCCTCTGAGGTGGCCAATTGATCAAGGAAAATCCAAATAAGCCATGACTGTTTGATCCAAGTAATGAGGGGGTATACCCCCCTCATTCTCACTCAAACCCACACACTCACACTCAATTCAACCCTAGCAGCCAAGGAGAGGAATCCCAAAGCCATTTTCAAGATTTTCCAAGCACTCGAAAATCCCCTATTCTCGATTTTATGCAAAATCGAAACAGGGGAGACCACCTTCGATTCCCATTTGCCTAAATCTCCACCAAAGTGCAATTAACTTTGTACACACCTTTCTTGGAGCTAAACGAGCAAGAACGAATTCTTTCCCAAGCTTCCTGATAGCCGGAAGGTAGAGTTCAATAAAGCTCGACCACCTACACCTAGCAGATTGGTCTTCTGAGAAAACTACACCAAATCAAAGCTCGTACGGCTCAACAGAGCTTCGTTTCTACCAAATGAAGCTTCATCAATCGTTGGAACCGCCGGTCATAAGCTCCGGTGAGGTATACCATTGAAACTAATCCTTGAATAAAAATAGCTTGATCTTTTATGAAAGAAATTTCAATGTCATGTGATTTCCTCTGTTGGATTTGATTGTTGTGCATCCCGAAGGTGTGGGATCATTTTCACCTCCATTCAAGCTCGAGTGAGCTCGGATCGAGTGACGATCGATGGATGGCCCAGAGGAGATAGATTATGGACCGTTCATCTCGCATGATCGGGATGGATGGTCCTGATCAAATCACGCTTAGAGCCCCTTATTAATCCCTCGGAACTGCGAGTTTGATCATGGTCGTTCGATCTTAGATCGGACGGTCCATGGAGATATTGCTTGCGTCACCATCCGAGTCAACACTCGGATGTGACAATTTAAATAGCCACTCTCATCGTGCCACGTGGAAAGCACACCGTGTTAGCCCCCACATGGCCCTACGGGATTAAGGCTTTAATTAAGGATAAATAATTAGTTTTTAACCCTGAAACTTCTTAAATTCATAACTAGTTCTAAAAAAAGCCAAAAAATATAAACTTAAGCTCATCTTAAAAATATTTCAAAGTAGAATCTAAGAAAATTATAATTAATTGATTTTAAATAGTGAATTTAATTTAATTAAAGTTTAATTGAAAATATAATTAGTCTAATTACTCTCTAATTAACCATCTAATTACTCTTAAACTTTATATGCATATTTAGGGGGATGACCTCTGCCTCCCCTATTTTTTGGGATTTTATTGGTTACTAAATTTAGGAAATCAATGGATTAAGCCTTAATCACTTTTTTAATATAAATAATAATAAATAAGCAAATGAATAGTAAATTAATCAATCAATTAAGCTTATTAATCTTTATTAATGATGATGAAGTCTAGATCTCTAATCCTTCTTAAATAATTAATTAATTAATTAATAAGATTAATCAAAATCCAAATTAAACATTAACCTTAATTAACTAATTGAAAGGATTTAGGGATTGAGACTTAGGCTATTTTCTTTGTCCCTTTCTCTAAGCCCATCTCATTTTGGTTGGTTAAGGTTAATTAAAATTTAATTAGTTAATTAATGAACTTAATTAATTCAATTGAATCTATTTCTCTAATTTAATCTTGGGTAGCTCTTTGGGTGTTCAATAACCCAAAGAGGGAGATAATAAAATTATGGTTAGCTCACATATGTGAGAAAATCATAAAAGTAGTTAAGTGAGATCTCTTAAGGTTAATTAACTATTAATCATGAGCCAATTGTATTAGGCCCCTTTCATTTCTTAGAAGAATTAAAAATTTACTTTCCATGTGATTGCATATCATATTAGCTTATTATTAATTAGTTAATTAACTTAAGGTGATATAGGTAAGGGTTAATTTATTCACTTAATTCATACCCTAACCTAATTAAACCATAAAATCAAACTAAGTACTTCTTCCTTGAATCAAAATTAACTCACACATGGGGGAATGGAATTAGGAGCAGCAAACCTCTTTCATTTTCTTAACTCAAATCAAACTCAAAACTAAAAATCTCATTAAAGGACTTTGGTTTATGTTAAGCGGCTTTATTTAGTATGATTGTCCTTAGAAATTAATTGGAATGAATGAGATCATGTGCTTATGTTCCTTTATTTATTTTCATTTATATTAAATATTGCTTTCTATATGTAATCATGCATTCATTTCTTTTAAATTGGCAAAATGAAATGGTTTCTTTTATGTCTCATTGCATGTGTTGATTTAAATTAAATAAGTGTGGCTATTATCACTATTAAATCAAATATTATTTTCAAAAGCTTATAAATCAATTATCATAAATGAAGTGATGTTAATTACAAATATTTATAAGTTTGCATATGTTGATAATATAAGATATGCAATATGAAGTTCTCTTTCTTTATCTTACATGGAATCATATATGATTTACAAATGTATAGTTCATTTGAAAAGAACACAATATTTGTCTAAATCTATTCCTAATTTCCTATGCATTTTCATGTTAAGACTCAGGAAGAATTTCATATCACATATGTAAATCATATAATCAAATCAAATATGACTTTTTGCATGACTTCTTATTCTTATGGTTCTTTTGTACATTCATATGTATCGAGAAAAGTGATATATTAGTCTGACACCGGCTAGAGGCTTTAAGTTTAAGTAGGTCTCTTATGCCCCTGCGTAAAAATAATGACACCGTACTCACTTTAAACCTTTATACATATGTATGTATGATGTGGCCAGTGAATAAGAATCATAAATCAAATAATTCAAATACAACTTTTTCATGAGTTTTTCTATCCTTATAGTTGCTTATACATGTACATGTATCTAAGAAAAGTGATATATTAGTCTGGACACCCCGGTGCTGCGAGAATTTATGTAGCCCTAAGTAGGTCTTGTACCTTATGCCCCTGATATAGAAAATAATGGTGTCATACTCACTTAAAACTTTTATACATGTGAATGTGTATCCAACTAATGGATGAAAAATCTCTCTTTTGTACTAAAAAGGCATGCATTCATAATTCAATCAAATGAAATAGTTAAAGTCCAAATACATTTCTTTGCATTCATCATTCAAGTATGTTAAAAGTATAAATTGCATGTATATGTATGTTTAGGATTTTATTCATATGCATGATATACATAATGGAAAGAAATGAATGAATATGTGTCACGTGATAGTAATTAATTCTAATTAATCTTAAGATATCTTTCTTATTAGATAATGTCATTTAGAGTGAATTTAAATTTATGATTGATTAAAATATATAATAAGCCATTAACTAAAGTAAATTGATTAATTAAATTATTTTAGAAATGACTTAAGGTAGGGATGAAAGAGAGGTTCCCTCTCTTTCTTCTTTTTATAACACTTAGTGATTAAGTGTAGGCTATATGAAACAAAAGAAAACACTAAGTAAAATCTTCAAATTAATTAAATCACTTAAACAGAAATCAATCCTTCATAAATTAAATCCATCACACTTAGCAAATTATAACTCTAAAGCCTAGTCAGGACATACCACACAAGCTTTAATACACCCACATTATACTAAGTCACAATTTCTAGCTTTATATTACGATGGTGTATAGTTTGATATATGTTTATTTTGTGATGTATTATTTTAGAAGTTAAGATATTTAGAGTCGATATTAGCCTAATAATGCTTTCTGTAGAGGGTTGTGCTTAAGGGGCTGTTAAATAAAAATATAAATGCTTTTGCTATGTAGGTTGCTTAGCCCTTAAGCATGACCCGAGTTAGGATATGTGGACTTAGTTACCCATGTGTGGGGTGCCAAGTCCAATTTATTCATATAACTACTTGGGATGTATGGTATGTTTAACTAATATTTGTTTCGTATATTTTAGCTAGATTTACTTTCCTTCTTTCAATGTAATTTTGTATTAAGATTAGGATGAATGTTATGATGGATTAGGATGAGCATTGGTTATAAGATCAAATCTTATGTATCATGTGATGCCTTTGAAGCAAACATATCCAAATCAAGTCAAAAGAAAGAAAGAAATTGAGCAAATCAAATGAAGAAATGGAAGGTGAAGAATTGAAGAAGGAAGAATGAAGACCCAATAACATTCATCATTTATAATTGTAATTATTTTCTTATTATTCGGGTTGTATAAGGGTAGGGCTCGGCTACTCACATTTCTTTTGGGGTTGTACGACGACACCCGATCGCATCGACCTTTTATTCTTTTGTGATATCTTTATAAAACTGTTTGATATTTTGTTTAGCGTGTGCATTAGAAAAAGTATGCATTTTCATAGTTTATTTATGATTGATGATTGTTGTATGGCCTGGATGCAATTAGGCTCTTAGAATAAAAATAAATTTTCTGTCCCACTAAAAACTTATAACTAAACTTTTAAAATAACTCATAATCTCACATAAAAGCTTAGGTATTAAATCAAGATAATAAAATATTTAGCAACCCCTTAGCTGGATGTTGTATGTTTAATATCATGCATAACCATCTTATTTTACTCTTGCTAAGAGAGGACTTCCATCTTTGCCAGATAGAATGGACTTAACCTTTAAAAGCTTATGATGGAAGAACACTTCTTTCTCTTTTGATTTGGCCCATAATCAATTTCTCATGCATTTAGGCATACAAAATCTCATAGTCTGTGTCAAAATAAAGAGTCTCAAATTAAATGAAATTTGATAAAAATTTGTATTAGATTCAAGTCATTATTCATACCCCTCATACTCTAGTCTCTTAGGGAGTGGGTTTAAGGACTTAATTTCTTTTCTAAATTAAAATAACCTAGCCATCTTGCAAAAATATATGACTTGCCTACATGAATTTAAAGCATAGGAGGAGTTAGCTGGTTACCACTCCAAGCGATAATAAGTCCAACAGTCATGTGGTTTACTCTCTCTTATGGAGAAAAACTATATACCCACTTTCACCTTAGATTTAGGTCGTGCTTTGTCCTTCGCCAAAGGTCCCTAGATTTAGGATCTAAGATTGTTGTTTCCCTTTGGGGCTACAAGTATAAATCCTCACCTCTTAGGCATTTTCACAATCTTGTATTGTGGAATTATAAGTTCTAGATTTCTAAGAAAATTTTAACTCAAATATATAAATCTCCTTAATTTCAAATATATAAAGCCCAGCCATAGGATATACTGGAGTGCTCACTAGGTTTCATAGTATCATGAGCATTTCCTACCCATCTCTTTTGGTTTCAATAATAACTCTTCTTTTTTGATCTATCTCACTTGATCTTCTAAAACATAACCAACTTATTGATAGTCATATCTTTGAATTCTTTGGAGATAATAATTGTCTGCTTTAATCAAGAGTATTCTTAAGAGATTCACTTTTCTTAAGATGTAATAAACTATGGAGGCTTGCCTCCATAGGAAACTTAACGAACCCGGTTTAAATAAACCCTGTTTTACTTTTCCATGTAAAGAAAAAAATCTCTGGTATATTCGAAGACCTATCATGCCTTAGGAGTCCTTATTAGGTGATTAGGTCCATTGTAGGGTAGTGACTTCTATCTTTCGAGATAGTATACTATTCCTTAATGGCGTACCCGATCACCTCAATAAGTACATCCTCAGATTTACGTGGTGTCCCCTCACATATACACACATAAATGAAATTCAAAAATAAACAACACACTCAACTTAATGCAAGCCCTTGTAAGGCTAATTAATTTTATTTAGACTTATAAGTGTACATAACTCAAACTTAGAGACAATTATTTAACTAAATTTAAAATTTTTTATCATATATAAATAGGTTATATTAAGACACAAGAATGCTAAAGTATTAACTCCATGTCTTTATTAAAGGGCATCAAGTTCAAGTTAAGCTTAGGATCAATACAAAAGCTTAAGAAATAAATCAATTTAAAAATGTTATATACACTTGGACTTGTACCCAAGCCCCCCAATTAGGTTGTTCCAAGCTAAATTTGTGTTTGGATAAATGTCTTTGCCCTTAATCAAGCCTAATCATAGCTCAATGTAGCTTTATAGAGGCTTAGCTTTTCCTAAATGGTTTACTTTAGAACATGAGTTAATCTAGCCCTTAAATTAAGCCTACCTAATCTAAGATCACTATCTAATTCAAGCTCATCATTTCTTATTGCACCCATGTTAAATTAATTAACCCTAATGGATTGAACAAAAAAAAAAAATGATACAAGGATGCTTGTTAGTCATCCCTTGGGATGGCATCACATCCTCATATAATTCCTTTCTATGATAGCATTCCCTTATTCAATGCCATCGGGCTAATTGAGAACCTAAGTATGAAAGAGTTAAAATGACTTATTAAATGCTCATTCAGGTAAGTCGTGGAGGCAAGAGTCATTAAGAAAGATTTAAATAGGAGATAGAGAGATATGTGTTATTTTGATGACTTTATATGAAACTTATTAAATCATAAAGGTCAAAAGAATTCAAGATAATTAAAAAAAATACATTATTAACACAGAAGCATCACTTGAACTTGCATCGAAACGCTCTACATCAAACACCACTATTCTTTAGAGCTTCATATTAGACATTGATATCTCTTCCCGCTCTTATCACTATTTTTTAATCTACAAAGGTAGAGTTTTGAGAATTTTTCAATGACATAAAAAAGTCATATAAAAAGTAAGAGCTAACTCTCTAGTCACTTAATTAAGATTAAAAGACCTAATTCAATTACACTAATATCCATCATTCTTCCCTTTCATCACCTACAAATTCAACTACCTTTAAATTAGTTAATATCATTAGATTTAAATTCAATTGTTTAAATTTCCTTCACCATTTTAAAACAAGCATGTGTGCATAAGAGTTTCTTTATTCATATGCTATTAACAAAGCTCACTATACCACCTTCCAATGATTATCTCATAAACATTCATTATCGATTATTAATTTGTGATTTCTAGGCACTTAATTTGATATCAATCACTCTAATGACTCCACAATATAATGAATAAAATATATATTATGGAACTTTGAATCAATTCTTGAACTTTAAAGACTTCAAGAATTTATATTAAATACAAATCATAAAAACATGCTTATTGCAATAAAAGTTAAAGGCCTATTTGGGATTAATTTTGTTTTTTATTTTTATGTATTTTTTAAAATATTTGTTTAGTATATTTTTTAAGAATTATAATTATATATATATATATATATATATATATATATATTAAAACATTCAAAACAATTTTTGTATGTTTTGAGTGTTTTTAAAAATGACTATGGCCATCAAACATGCTTTATGTTTTAATTCAACCAGAATATAAATAAAATAAATTTAAAATAGAAATAAAAGTAATTCCAAACTACCCCTAAACCTTTGAATGATAGCAATTCCATGTTCTTTTAATTCAAATCAAATGCTTAAGTTTTTTTTATTAAATACAAATGTTGACCTCCACATATGATTCATAAATCAAACGAATCATGAAAGTTGAAATCAATAATTAACGAAAGTAACATCACATGAATCGGGTTTAAAATGCCATAATCGTGATCGATTCGAATAAAATCACCTCGATTCAAAAAAATTGATTGCACAGATGCGTTCGAAATATAAAAATTGATCAAATGAAGCTTATTCCATCAATTAATAATCAATCAATCGATTGAAATTAATTTTCAATGAAATTACATGTAAATCGAGATCGAGAAGCATCAATGACTTTTGAATGACATTTGTTCGCGAAATTGACTACTCCATTATCACCTAAACTTCTAAATCTATCAAACAACACATTCTGCGATCAATTTGATAAAGTTTATGCGAACGTCGAGCGATTTGAATGCGGCGTCGCGCAATTTAAGCTTAACTTCATTCCGATCGTCACCTAAGTTGTCCAATTGACCTCCCATCATGAAACGTACATCACTGTTGTGTCTAGAACATCCAATTATTTGAAATTGGCACATATATTGCATAATCATTGTTATGAAAATGAAGCATAAAAATTCATGCGTATTTTAATTTGTGGTACACAATTCTAGGCAATGAATTAATAATAATTTTTTTTTGCATTAATGTATATTGCATGATTGAGCACATGAATATTCAAAAACTAAGCTTAAATCTGAAATTTGACTAAGATGATATCTTTATTATGTTACAAAATTATTTT
This sequence comes from Cymbidium sinense, assembly GCA_021442155.1. NCBI lineage: Eukaryota > Viridiplantae > Streptophyta > Magnoliopsida > Asparagales > Orchidaceae > Cymbidium > Cymbidium sinense. The sequence goes on from CM038218.1 coordinate 178,579,762, forward strand.
TGATTAAATTGAATCTAATATTTGTCTAAATCCAACTCAAACAAGCTGTCTTTTCCTGTCCTTAATTTGCCGCGCACTTAGCCATCCCTGCAGCCGCCCGAGATATAACATTAGTGCCTCTACAGCTATTACTCCCAATCTTCGCCACACGTTCGGCAGCTCAACACACGAGAACCTCACGCAGTATCCTCCCTCCCCAAAAAGCCACGCTTTCCTCATCTTGCATGGCAGCAACGCTTGCTGAAGCCCTTCGTTCCTCACAACCTCCCCAAGAGCCCCCTCACATACTCATCCTCCCTGCTGCCTACAAGCTGAAGGCCACCCACGCCTCTCTTTTGCTTGCCAGAGTGAGGCCGACTAGCCTCTGCCAACTCCTCCATTCTGATTCCCGTAACTCCTCTCTTACTAAATTTCATAGCAACTTCTCATCCTCCCTACTAATCTGAATCAAGTGATCTATTGCCTACTTGCTTGCATATTTGCTTGCTGCGTACAGAGAAGCAACTCTTCCTTTTATTAACCTGTAGTTATACCCAAACAGCCCTCTATCCTGCTTCTCACGTCAATACTATAACTTGCCTCTACAAAACAATCCTCTCTACTAACTTCCTATTACCTCACACGACCACATTCCCACACCCACATAATCCAGCTCTCCTAGCCGATCTCACACCTCCCTATTTCCTTAACTCCATAGCCTTCTCTTCTCTGCCTGAGAACTCACACCGATTCCTATTCTTACTTGCTGCACAAAGGTAAAGCCCATTAGAGCTAATAGGTTTAGAGAGGTTTAAGCTAATTGGCCCATTACCAGAATGCTCCAAACCCTAGATTTATAGCAAAAATAATCTGAAAGGAGAAAGTCGTATAGGATTTAATGTTATCTTTTTTTCTTTGCCATTAAGGCTTGTTGTATGAAGCTCTAAATGATCATCTCATATGCTAGATTTGTAAAATCTGCATTTCTTTAAGATTTCAGGTTATCATTTGCTATTGTATAGATTAAAAAGAGATGATATCATGACAGTGGGATAAGCTCATTTTGTTTGTCCTAGCTCTATCGTATTGATTTATATGTGAATGTAAAATTATGAGAATATCATAATATTTAAGTACTCGCACATATTATTCCAATGTGGCAAGGAAAATTGCTTGAAAAATAAATACTCGTGCGTGTTGTTCTAACGCGGTGAGGAAATTTTAGGCTTGCTTTTACGAGCAGGTACAAGTGAAGGCCCATGGGTGCCTTTCTTGGCGCGATGGATATAATATTTTCGATCGCGGTGTCTTACGACACCGATCATGTGCGCTTTTCTTGGCATGGTGGGAAGGCCTTGCTCTCCTGAGGTAGCCCCCTACGTGGGGATGATTGCGGGAGGCTAGCGGATTTTGGATTAAAAGGAAATAAAGATTTAAACAAACAAGGCTTAGTAAATTTAATACTTAGATGTCAAATCTCAAAATGAAGTCAAAATTAAGCTTGTAAAAACCAATTGAACTTACAATGACTAATTAATAGAATCAAAATCTGCTTTAAATGCAAATGGAATCCTCTTGAATAATCTTAATTTCATAAGAACTTCGGCAGGGAAATCCAAAGGGAAATGAAAATAGATTTGGAGAAAGAGATGCCCTCCCCATTTATAATTGATGTTAGTTTATTGTGAGGTTCACTCCATTTGATTTCATAAATGTAAAGCATGAAAAATAAAGTCTAGTAATTGATATAATGTGAAAAAAAGGGACATCAAACTCATTAATGTAAAACAATGAAATAAGGATAGTGTTAAATGTCAAATTTTTTAAAAATTGAGAAGCTGCTATTAAACAACAAAATCCTTGAAAATAATGTGACTCACATTAAGGCAAAAACATTAATACATGTCTCGCATTAGACTACTTAAGGTGGGAAGTTTTATCCTTGAATATTAATGGTCATCAAATAGAACATTTTATTGATCAAAATATGAATTATTCATTTCAAATTTATCGCATAAAGGCGAAACAGATGATAACTCTTCGAGAAGATTGAAAATTTAGAACGCAAGTTTGTTAGCTTGAATATGTTAATGCAACCAATGGTTACTTATCCTCAAGCAAAGGGGTTGACTGTCAGGTTGATATTTTCAAAGATCATTCTATGCGACCATCGGGATAATATTACTTCTCTTTTTGCATGAAAAGAGTTAGAGATGATTTAGATTGAGACATTGGAGCTTATAAAAGGCTTGATAGCTTCTTTATCTGCATAAATAAAATGATTTATTATGCATATTTAAAATGTTATTACATTCTATTCAATTGAAATATGCACATAAACATCTAAGTAAGATGAATTTCATGCATGCTCTATGTGAACATCGGGATAATATTACTTATCTTTTTGCATGAAAAGAGTTAGAGATGATTTAGATTGAGACATTGGAGCTTATAAAATGCTTGATAGCTTCTTTACATGCATAAATAAAATGTTTTTTTGTGCATATTTAAAATGTTATTGCATTCTATTTAATCGGAATATGCACATAAACATCTAAGTAAGATGAATTTCAAGCATGCTCTGTGCGACAATAGTTTGCTTAATTCGAGCATCCCTTGATTTATACAAATATATGAAAGAACCAAACTCACATTTTATAAGATAGAACCTACATTTGGTTTATAGCTTTGAAATATATGCATATGCTTAAATGAGAATGACTTGATTGCACATGTTTTGAAGCAATTTGTAGTTTTATTCACTTGTGTCAAACTTGTGCAGGCTTTTAAATATAACAATGTGATACTTTCATACATTATGAGATACGTTCACATTCAACTCGTTGCATCAACACATATGTAAAAAGCTTAAATATACAATTTGTCTTATATTTCAAGCAAATATCCTTGCTTCAATCGAGATACTTTAAAATCCACATAGCATTTTAAAGAAGCAAATATTCGTGCATATGCTAAGGCAATCATCCTCTCAATTTAGATGTCTTGAAATACATGTGTGTTGACATACAACTATGTGCCACTTGAAATTAAATAAATAAAGTAGAGGTTAAAGGCCCCTAATCAGATCGAAATCAATTAAATTCGATTCGATTTAAAAATTCGACTTCATAATGCGTCGAAAGCATCAAAATTAATTAAATAGAAAATATCGAATCAATTAATGACCAATTGAATAATTAAAATCAATTTATTTAATGAAATTGTGCGCACATCGAAGTCGGGAAGCCCCGACAACGTCTGAACGATCTCCGTTCGCGAAATTGATCGCGTCGTTGTCGCCGAAACGTTGAAACCTATCATACGATGCCTTTCGCGATCGATTTGACAAAGTGTGCGTGAGCGTCGAGCAATTTGAGCGTGACGTCACACGATTTAGACCTAATTTCACCCACCGCCATCGATTTGCTCAAACGGCATCGTGGTCGCCGCTCCATCGACAAAATACCTAAGATTGACACCCATATTATTAGGGGTTTATTATTGGGAGGATTCATGAAAATTTATATGATTAAGGGCTAATTATCTTAATTACTAAGCTAATTAACCTAAGTAAACCCCTTAATCCCAACCCCCCGCCCATCAATTAAAGCGCCCCCCTATCTCCTATTGGATGCTATTTAGGCAACCAATCAGAAGGCCGATCGGCTTTAATACTCGAAATCGAAAGCAGCTAGGGCATGTTTACCTCATCCACGGCATTCTCTCAACATTCTTCCTCTCATGCACTGCGACTCTCGTTTTCTCCCTTACGGTATTCCATTCCTCCTCGAGCTCTCTCCACCGTGAGTAGCCAAAGGGATTTCCCTTTCGTTCTTTCCCAATCGACATCAAACGATCCTCCTTAGAACTCTCATCTCCATTGGAGCTCCCTCTCGTGAACCCTAAGCAAATCAAAATCCCTTCTTCCTCTTTAGCAATCAACACTTCCAGGTTGTCTCTTTCTAACCCTAAGCTTATTTCCATATGTTTGGATGTTTTGAAAATTAGGATTTTTATTACATATGCTAGATCTTGTGTTGGAATGATGTTGAAAAATTTCCCTTAAAGGATTTGGGATGATGTATGGCCCAGATCTTGTTCTTCTTGCTGTTTTCCCTTGCCTATGGATGCCTACCTTTTTATTGTTTGCTGAAATTTCTTTACCTAAGGGGAAAATTAGTTGATTTGTTGTACAAAGGTATTACACTTGCTGAAATTGATTTACCTAAAGGGGAAAATCCATTGATTTGCTTTTCTAAAGGCATAATGCATGCTGAAAATATTTTTACCTAAGGAGAAATCTATTGTCTTGTTGTCTAAAGGCATGATGCATGCTAAAAATATTTTCACTAGAGGGGAATTGAATCATATTTGCTTTTAAAGAAGTATGATACATGCTAGAAATTGTTTCTATCAAAGGGAAAATTGCTGGAAATTATTTCTATCAAAAGAGAAAGCTATCAATTTGTTTATATGAAAACAAAAGATAGAAGTATCAAAATGTGACAAGTTAAGATGTATAGCCTAAATATCATATTACTTGTCCTTCTTCTATGGGTTTCATGTTTCTTTCTTGCTTCAATTGGCTTCAATTGGCTTACTATGGATATGATACATGCTGAAATCATTTTTATCAAAGGGGTTTTGCCATGCTACTTGCTATCTCTTATGGATTTCATTTGTTTTATCTCTTGCATATGACTAGAATAAAATCTGAAAAGTGAAATCTGAAATTAGAAAAGAAAAGGAATTGGCTATACTACTTGCTATTCCCTATGGGTTTCATTCTTGCATATTTGTCTGTTTCTATCATTTTGATATCTTGTTAATAGGGAAATGCTACGCTATCAAAATTTTGGCCATGGTGTCTCATGACATCCACCCATACATGACTTTCTTGGCGTGGTGGGCAGACCCAGTCTCTCATGGCAACCCCTACATGTGGGGGGAGAGCCGGGAGGCTGTTGTAAATTTTGATTATTATGCTCTTAATTAAATATACATGCAAACATATTTCTTTTTTTTATATTATGCAAATGTAAGTTTTAAATTTATTATCATAAGTACCTACTCATGTTTCTCCAACATGGTAGGAAAACTTGTTGCTATGCTATGCTAACACATACACGCCTTTCTTGGCGTGGTGGGCAAACAAAATTTTGTCTCACATCCACCCATACACTTTCTTGGCATGGTGGCAGCCTCTTCATGGCAACCCCATAAGAGAGGGCTGCAAATTTTGGTAAAAAAAAAAAGGAGGAAAGATTTATTTTCTTGTAATGTTTGATTGATATTATGTCTTTGTTAAATATATATGCAAGCATGACTATATACAAATGCAAACTTGAAATATTGCTATAAGTACCAACTTATGTTTCTCCAACATGGTAGGAAGATGTTATGATGTGCTAACTCATACACGCCTTTCTTGGTGTGGTGGTCAAATAAAATTTTGGCCGTGGTGTCTCACGACATCCACCCATACACGCCTTTCTTGGCGTGGTGGCAGGCCCAGTCTCTCATGGCAACCCCATATGCTGGAGAAAGTAAATTTTGTTTAAAAAAAAGGGAGGAAATATTTATTTTCTTGCAATGTTTAAGCATGTTTATATACAAATGCAAGCTTTAAATCTATTACTATAAGTACCTACTCATGTTTCTCCAACATGGTAGGAAAATATTATGATATGCTAACCCATACACGCCTTTCTTGGCATGGTGGACAAATAAATTTCAGTCGCGGTGTCTCACGACACCTACCATACATGCCTTTCTTGAGGGAAGACCTAGTCCTAAGTAGCCCCTTTGAGGGGACGACGTCACCAAATTTATAAAAAAAAGAAGATAGAAAAAAGAGGATGAAATGCTTAAGTTGTCATATGGCTTAAAATTTTCTTTATCTCAAATGTGAATGTTTATGCTTCAATTTCTATATCATGCAAGTTATCCTATTCTGTGGCAAATGTGACATGAGTTGATGCTTATGCTTCAATTTCTATAACATGCAAGCTATCCTATTCTGTGGCAAATGCAACATGAGTATATGAATTGATCAATACTTATTTATGTTAAACATGAATGCTTATGTATTGATTTTTACATCATACAAGTTATCCTATTAAGTGGTCATTATGATGTGCATTATTTAATGCTTATCCTAAAGCTCTACTTAGCTTGACATGTTACATGTTGGACATGTGCTTAAACATAAAGTTTGAAATACATAGAAAATAATATCTACCATATGACATGACATATATCATGAAGATATCAAAAATAGAAAATTGTCAAGTTAAAAATGAAACTTAACAAGTCTATGTGGCACAACATAACCCTTTTACAAGATTGAAAGAACTTGGACTAGTAGTACTAAAGAGAAGAGGAAGATAGGAAGTAAGTTTCATGAGAGGTGAATCCTCTCTTATTTATAGGCTTCTCCTTCTTTTCATCATCTATCTTACACATATGGTGCCTTATCATAAGTTGCATGCAAGAAAATCATCTAAATTTATGTCATTTGTCATATCACATGCACATGCATGGACTAGTGGCATGCCCTTATACATCTTTATCACTTCCTTTGAAGGAAAATAAATTCTTTTTGCCATATCTTCTTAATAAATTTAATGAGTACTTGTCCCCCATTTGCCATGAGTTTGCATGTAAAGGAGGTGGATTTTAATTAAACCACTTGTCTCTTAAATGACATATGACATCTACTCATATATTTGTCTTCTCCTCTCCCTTATCAAGAGAAACATGGGCTATGAATGATTGATCATATGTCCTTCAAAATGATTTATTTTAGCCTCTATTCCCTTACTGATTTATGGCATAAAAGGGGATTTTGGCCCAAATGAAGTGCATATCATGTTCCCAATCAAATAATTATGTCTATTTTAGATTCCTCACTTCATTTTTTTTGGGCCCAAATGAAGTATCAAATAAATCAAATATCTAGAAAGACATGTGATCCAAATGCAAGATAAATAAACAAAGAACAGATGCTATACTTCTGGGGTGACAGTCAAGTTAACAAAACTCAAAAATCAAAATTTGACATATAAACTTCAACTTAGACATCTTAATATCCATGCAAAATTTTTAAAAGAACAGATACTTACATGCATGTTGAAGTAATTACTAAGTAAAATACAAAAGAACATATGCTACACATCTCGGTTTGGTCTTTGGACCAGATCGGGGTTAACAAAACCTAAAAATGTCATATCAAAAACTAAACTTACAAATTGACACCTACATTTCAACTTGACATTTACATGTCCATACAAATTTTCAAAAGAACAGATACTTGTATGTATGTTGAAGTAAACATCATGTAAAATATAAAAGATCAGATGCTATACATTCCGGTTTGGTCTTGGACGTCCGGGTTAACAAAACCTAAAAAATTTGATATTATAAGAATTTAAAATTAATAATATCTGAGAAGCTAATTCTATCATATAATACAAGATATGAATCAACTGACATAGCTTCTAAAATTCAAATTCTCAGGAAGAAAAGTCCCAAACCCGATCCTCTATGTTTAAATTAGAATGGACAAGGTTTTGAAGGATTATATTTCTTGAGATAATGAATTTAGACTTGATCAGAAAAAATCGAGTAGACAAGGTCTATCAATTGATATTTATGATCGAGAAGGGTAATTATAATTAAAATTTCAATGATAAATGATCATATATTCAAATCTAAAATCAATCATAAAATAATCAAAATTGAAAGAAAATAACAAAAATATAAATAAAAATGAAATGAATTATTTAAATTAAAACTTAAAAAATAAAAAAAAATCAATCCACTCCTCAGTAATGCTTGTTCTTGGTGACAAATTAAGAAAACTTTGCTCACAAAGAGCCAATGTCAAATTAAATACATAACTACCTTCACATTCAAATATTCCTAAAGGTAAGACGTAGTCTGTCCTCTCTGCTCATAGTTTTGATATGACACCACATAAATGGCTACGACTGAGCCCTCGACCGGGTGGTTCGCGATATGGCACCACTAATGGCCATTGCAGATGTTTCCAACGGCTTTGCTCTTTGAGCTGTGAAATGTAGAATGTATTTGATTGGGCAAAAAAGCCCTATGTTAGCTAAGGTTGACTTATATTTATCCCCTTAGATAAACTCCACTGTGTCTCGACACCTTGACAAAACCCATGTGTACAAGGATCCTTCGAGTCATCGACTACTTGCTCAACTAAGCGGACGGGGACCACGCCGGGATGACGAACCATGGGATTTAGATCGGCACGCATCGTCCCCACAAAAAGTTTTAAATTAAAATAATAAATTTCATAAGTTTTAAACTCCACTCACTACAATTATATACTCGTTTTAACATTCATTGATTAGCCTTAATCAAAAGTGCTCTCTATTGGGAGGGTAATTAACTATAGCTTGTGATAGAAAACCCGAACCAGATATAAAAGTTCTCACCAAATGAAATGAAATCTGGGTGTCTTATCTACTATTCATCTACCTTCTGAAATTATCATCGACACTTAAACAACTCTTTTCTTTTTGTTTTCCAAAAGAGGTTGATGGCGAATTTTCGGATCCTACAATGTGAAAGCTTGAACAAAAGAAATGAGTGTTTACATATGTTTTGAAGTAATTATATGTCGTATCTAAGTACTTCAAAGCTTGTGAGAGTTTTAAAATAAGTGAATTGGATACTTACATGTATTACAAGATAACTATATATTTGATCCTATCACACTGAGATGTGTGTAAACCACTTAAATGATAGAATACTGCATTCGTTAATAGCAACATTTAAAATGAAATATTTACATGCATTTTGAGGAATTTCTTAAATTCAATTTCAAATGCCTTAAAGCATGTATAAGTGTTTAAATAAAATTAAAGTGCAAGTTGGATGTAAAATGAATGAACAAATACATACAACTACCTAAAACCAATTATTCTCCCGCATGTGTCTCGACATATGTATCAAAAATTTAAATTTAGTGTTTGAGGATGCTGCACGGGTCGAACCCTGGTTTGATTTTAGGACCAGGTCCTCGTTAACAAAATCTAAAAATCCAATGATGATATTATAAGAATCTCAACTTAATAAAATTTGAGAAGTTAATTCTATCATATAATTGCAAAAAATAAATCCATTGAGATGACTTCTCAAGTTCAAGCTCTCAAGAGAAAAGTCTCAAACTCAATCATCTATACTCAAGCTAGAGTTGACTAGGTTTGAGGGATGATAGATCTTGAAGTAAAATTTCAAATCATGCATGATCCTAAGCCCGATCCTCTATGTTCAAGTTAGAGTTGACAAGGCTTTTAGGATAATGAGTCCTCAAGTAAATGCCAAATTCAATAGAGATCTAGATCCGATCCTCTACAAGAAAAGGGCATAGTTGACAAGGTATACCCCGATGATGGCCATGTTGACTAATATTTCAACCAGAGGAATTTTCATAATCAAAATTCATTCAAATTTTAATGTCAGATCAGATATGCTAAATCCAAATCAATAATGAAGTGATCATATGTTTAATTAAAAAAATTATAATTAAATGAAATTATTTATTTAAATTTAAAGCTAAAATCCATCCACCAATCTACAACTATTTGTCGAGGGTGACAAATTAAGAAAACTTTTGCTCACAAAGAGCTAATGTCAAATCAAATACATAGCTAATTTCACACTCAAATAATCTTAAGTCACTAAGGACGTGGCCCGTGTCCTCTGTTAGCGTGATTTTACCTCAAAGTGGCACCACATAAATTGCTATTACGACTAAAGCCCTCTGACTGGGTGATTTACGACGTGATATTGCACCACTACATTACGGTCATGATTGCAGCCTGTATATTCCCCAATGGCTTTATACTTAGAGCTGTTAACTATATAATGTATTTGATTGGGCAAAAAACTCTCATTAGTTAAACTGACAAGGATCCTTCGATCAGGTTGGGTTGACTACCTCCTTTAACTAAGTGGACAGGGACCATGATAGTCCTGCATGACGGAACCATGAGATCTTGATCGGGCCCATCATCGTTCCCCCAAACATAATCATTAAATTAAATGATGAATCTCAAAATTTTCAAACTCCACTTACTGCTATTATACGCTATGCAATTTAACAATCAATCGACTAGCCTTAATTGAAAGTGATCTCTCAGTATTGGGATGGGTAATTAACTATATGTTCTTGCGCCTATAGGAAACTTGGAACCAGATCTAAAGTCCTCACAAAATAAGGGCAAAATCTCTAAGTAATGTCTTATCTACTATTCCATCTACCTTCTAAAAATTTGACCAATATTTTAATCCACTCTCTTCATGTGGAGAGGTCATCGTAAATTTTCAGAGCCCACAACAAAATCTTTTTTTTAAGATTAACCTTAATTTCTAAAATTTATCAAAAATATTCAAGCTTTATTTACCATCAACAGTTCCATTGTGATCCACGAGCTAAGCACCTCATTAAAGCCTTGATCTCGTTGAGTCAATCTTGAACCAGCTAAGCCTGATAGATCACACATTTTAAGATAACATATATGTATATCTAACTATAGGGTCCATGTTGACCTCACTTTTGGAGTGAGTTCTCGATCTCCTCCTTATAGATCTAGGACACTTATAGTCACTAAGAGCTCCTTAGTCTTAAGAAACTTTTAGTGATTAGGTGAATACTTAACCTAAGCCTAGAGACTTAGAAGGTTTAGTCATAAGGGTGGGTTATGCCTTAAGAACTTAGGAAAACTTGCCTACCCTATAGCCTAAACTTAATCCATATTTCCCTTCTCAAATCAAACCCCAAATTCAAAATCCAAAATCAAAATTTCAAAATTCACAATCAATCCCTCAATCATTTATTGAAATCAAATCCAAACTCAATTCCAAATGATTCAAACCCAAAATCAAATCCAAGCTCCAAAATCCTTCCTAAGCCATATGATCCACTCTCATAAGCTTAGCCAAAATCCACTTTAAACCAAAATAAAATCAATTGATTTCTTTATAAATCAATTATGCCTTCATTTATATTCACAAATATAAATGAAATATAAACCCCCATGATCAAAACCAAATCAAACTAAATCAAATCAAGCCAAGACCCCTCTGATGCCATATGGACCCACCTCTATGAGCTTATCCAAATCTCAACCCAAATCAACACAAAATTAATTGATTTTTTTATAAATCAATTATTCCATCATTTATATTCATAAATATAAATGAAACATACATCCCAATGATCAAAAATAAATCAAATTAAATCAATTTTTAAGATCTTTTGACCTACCTCCATGAGTTTAATCAAATATGCTTTTAATTCACTCCAAACTCAAGTGATTTTCTCATAAGTCATTTATACCTTCATTTATATTCATAAAATATAAATGAAGTATAAATTCAAATAGGCAAAACCTAATCCACAATCAAATCAAAACCCAATTTGAGCCCTTTAAGCCAATTCCTTGAATTTGGCCAAAACCCACATAAATCAAGTCAAAATCAATGGATTTTCTCTTGAATCAATCATTCCTTCAACCATCTATCCAAATTTAAATGAAACCTACAATCATCTAGCCAAATTGAATCAACCCAAGTCAAGCCTAACTTAGCCCTTTTAGCTTAAAAATTCCAAATGAACTAAAATCCATCATAGCCCAAATTGATTGCAGTTGGATTTATATTTCAATCCTAAACTCATATACAAATTCAACTTAACCTTAATCAAACTAAAACCAAGCTAATTGTCCCATTTAAGCTCACTTGACCCAAAGTGGCCTAAGGAATCCATATGAACCAAGTTCTAATCTAATCCAAATTGGATTGAACCAAGCCCATCCAAACCCCATACTATGATCATTGATCACCCTAAGATGATCAATTGTCTTAAATTGGGTCAAACCAAGTCAACTTGGTCATTTGACCAAGTCAACCCTTAGCTTACATGAAACCAAAATTAGCCAAAACTCATCCTACATCAAATAAATTGAAACCATTGATTCACATCAACCCATAATCAATGATTGAACATGACTTGATCATCAATTGAGCCAAATAAAGCTCAATTGGCCATTTGACCTAAGTTGACCCAAATTGACTTAAAGATCAAAATGGATCAAATAATGATCTAACCCAAATTGATAGCAACCAATGGCTCAAGTTCATTCCAAATTGATTATTGAACTTGACCAAAGCCTTGGTTTGACCCAATTTGACCAATTGGTCAACCTAACACAACATGACCTAAATTTATCAATTTGATCAAATAAGCCAAAACTCATGAAACCCATGGGACCTTGAGAGCTGACCTAACTCGATCCAAACCCATCTTAGGTTAGCACAAAATCAGCCCAAACCCAATTGGAGCTAAACCCAAGGTAAATCCCCCTTGGAAATGCCTCCATATGTGGGATTTTGATAAAATTGACAAAGTCCACTTTCCTATCTCCTTCGGTCATCAAACACCCAAATGGGGCATCACTTAAGCTACCTAACCCACCCTAAGTGGGTAGCTCCATGGACCAAAGGGAGGTGAGTTAACTCACCTCCTTTACAAGCTGAAAACCTAAGGGACAAGGGAGGATCCATCAGCCCATATCCCACCTTGAGCCACCTCCCATGCCTTCCTCCACTCATGGCATGCCACATGGACTTGACTGCCACCCCTCCTGTGTGCGAAGGCTGACCGACTGAAATTGGGGAAGTAATCTCGTCCATCCGTCACACATGATTAAGGGATATACTCCTTCTATTCTCATGGAAGAGATACACATTCATTTTAAGAGAGCTCCCCAAGCATTCTTGAAATTCCTTAAAACTCCCCAGAGCTTCCCCAAGGCCTCCTCTCTCAGATTTCTTCCTCCCTGAGCAAAGCTAAATAGGGCAGTCTTTTTTCAATCTTAACTTTGCCAATACCCCACCTCAATCAAATTCCTCTACATACACCTTCCACACACATCGTCGAGGTTACCCAAGCCATTTTCGGAGCTCCAAATCAACTGGAGGATGGACTTCAATCAAAGATGAGCGTCCAAAGGGGAAAACTTGGTCTCATTAGCCAACCACTTAGAATCAACTCAATTGCTGCTCAACTGGGCTTTGTCTCTACTAGTTGAAGCTACCTCAAGCGTACAAGTCACCGGTCTTAGATCCGGTGAGGTAATTACTTCAAATCAAGCTATAGTGAGAAAATGTGTTGGAGCTTTATGAAGAAAATTTGCATGTGAGCCAATCCTAGCCATTGGATCCTTGTGGGTCCCTCGTGCAAAGGTGCGGGGTTATTTTGGAATGAATCTGAGCTCGGGTAAGCTCGGATCGAGCAATCCATGGCGGATGGGCTCCGTCGTTTGTTGCTCATGGGAAGAGAGATCGGTCATTTGTTTCATGATCGCATGATGATTAAATCACGTTAAATCCTCAGTTTAATCCTTCTTTAGCCATGGGTTTGATCGACCATCCAATTTTAGATCAGACGGCTCACAGGAAAGCATGTCTCGCCGCCATCCGAGTTAACAGCAGATGTGGCTACTTAAATATATATCAGTGCCACATGAAAAGCGCATCGTGTATAGCGCGCCACATGGCACCGATAGGATTAGGCTTAATTAAAGCAAATTAATTGGGTTTTAAGGCTGAAACTTCCAAAATTCATAACAAATTGTAGAAAAATAAAAAAAAAATATAAACAAAGGCTCAATTTAAAGGTATTTCAGAGAGGAATCCATTAGAATTATCCTTAATTGATTTTGAAAAATAATTTGGGCTTAATTATGATTTAATTAAAAAAAATTCATTACTCTCTAATTAATTAGCTAATTAATCTCAAATTTTTGAGAATATCTAAGGGGATGACCTCTGCCTCTTTTTTTTCTTGGGATTTATTGGTTAATTAATTGAGAAAATTGTTTGATTAAGTCATAATTACCTTCTTAATTTAATTAAATGATAATTAACCATATGAATAGTTACTTAATTAATTGGGTCATTTATCAGTGTTTAATAGCGAGGAGGCTTAGGGAATTGGATTAGTGCTTCCCAATCTTTTGCCTAAGTTTCCTTCACTTTTTCAAGAGAAATTAATTAAGGATTAATGAATTAATTAATTACTTAATTAGTTTAATTAAATCTTAAAATACATCTGAACCTAATTAATTCTTGGGTAGATTTTTAGGTGTTTAATAGCCTAAAGAGATTTAATGAAATTATGATTTGTCCATATGTGTGGGAAAATCATAAAAGTAATTAAGTTCTTTAAGTTTAATTAATCATTAATTATGAGCCAATTGCATTAGGCCCTTTCATTTCATAGGATCATTGCTAATTTACTTTTCAATTCATTTGCATATCACATTGACTCATAATTATTTGGATAATTACTTTAAGGTAAAATAGGTAAGGGTTAATTAATTGATTTAATTCATATATTAACTTAATTAATCCATAAAATCAAACTAATTACCTTCTCATTAAATCAAATTAATGTACAAACATGAGATGGGATTAGGATTAGAAAATCTCTTTCTCTCTTCTCTCTTTCCTTAAATCAAGTTAAATATCAAATTAAAAATGATATTAAAAAGCTTTAGTTTTCTTTAAATAATTGTATTTGAAATTATTGTCCTTAGGAATTAGTTTGGTTGAATGAAATCATATGCTTATGCTTATTTATCCCTCTCCAATCATATTAAATGTTGTATGTCAATTGATTCATGCATTCATCTTTCACAAAATTAATTAAATTAAATGGTTTTCTTTATGTCAAGCTTGCATTTGTTGATTTAATATGATATATGTGTGGCTATTATGACTATTAAATTTAAATGTATTTTCTAAAGCTTATAAATGAATGATTACATATGTTGTGAATGCTAGTTATAAATATATAGGAAATGTATGTGATTATACCTTAAATGTTTGGATTGAAGCTTTCTTTTCTTTGATTCATTTATAGCTTTACATGCATTTGAATGTTAATAGGTATATAGTCCGACAATTCAAAATATGAGGTTTTAGTTAACCCTAAGGAGGTCATTTGATTACCTCACTTCCCTGGTTAATAGTGATAAGTATTTATTTGATTTCATTTACATGTATTTTTACATTAGAATTTGAATAAAAACTTTAATCCACATGCATAAATATTTCAATCAAGTAAAAATATTATCTTTTCATGATTTTACTTTCATTATTTATGTGTACATCCATATGTATTTGAGAAAAAGGAAATATTTAATATGAACATCCTGAGAATACGAGGCTTTAAGTAGCTCCAAAGGAGGTCATTTGATTACCTCACTTCCCTGGTTAACAATGACATGTACTAGCTTATGTCTCTTATACATGTGTGTGTGTATTTAATTATGGAATTAGAACTCCTTTTATTTTACCAAAATTACATGAATCTGTAATTATTCAAGTGATTGAATTAATTAATCATATTATTTAGAGTTCTCTTTCTTATGATTCATGTATGCAAATTTACATATGTTGAATGTAATGGTATATAGTCTGGACATCCCGAG
This sequence comes from Cymbidium sinense, assembly GCA_021442155.1. NCBI lineage: Eukaryota > Viridiplantae > Streptophyta > Magnoliopsida > Asparagales > Orchidaceae > Cymbidium > Cymbidium sinense. The sequence continues at coordinate 178,595,274 of CM038218.1, forward strand.
AATATAATGCTTTAGTTAGCCCCAATGAGGTCTTTTGATTACCTCACTTCCTTGGTTAATAATGACACGTATCTATTTAATTTCATCCATATGTATTTTTGTATAAGAATTTAGATAGATGTTTAAATTAGAATGATAAGATAATTCAATCAAATGAAAAATATAAACTTTAAATATACATACTCATATCTATCATTTAAGTGTGCTAAAATATATTGTATGTGTAGGTATACTTAGGATTTAATCATATGCATGTTACATGTGATGGAAATGAATGGTTGAACATGTGTCATGTGATAGTAATTCAATCAAAATAATCTTAAGATGCGTTTTATATTGAATATGATTATTTAAAGTGAACTTAAACTTAGGATTAATTTAAAATATGTAATAAGCCATTCACTAAAGAAAATTGGGTTAATTAATATGCTTTAAAAGTGAGTTAAAGTAAGGATAAAAAAGAATAAACATCTATTTTTCTTCTCTTTATAATGCTTAGTTGTTAAGTGTAAGTCAAATAAAATAAAAGAAAACACTAAGTAAAATTCTCAAATCAATTGAACCACTTAAAGTGAAATCAACCTCTTATGATTAAACCTCTTTCACATTTAGAAAATCATAACCTTAATGCTTAGTTAGGAAATACCATGCAAGCCTTAATACACACACCTTAGAACTAAGTCACCACTTCTAGCCTTATGTTAGGACGGTGCATGGTAAGATGTATGTTTGGTTTTGTGAAGTATTATTTTAGACTAGATGTTAAGATGTATGTTTCGTAGATGGGTGTTAGGCAGATATTAATTTAATTATATTTTATGCAGGAGATTATGCTTAAGGGGTACTTAAAATAAATATAGTTGCTCTCTTTACTGGTTGCTCAAACCCCTTAGCATAATCCAAATTAGGACAGGTGGGCTAGTTACCCATGTGCAGGGTGCTAGGTCCAAATTATATATATAACTGCTTAGGTTGTATGGTGTGTTTAGCTAAAACTTATTTTACAGGCATAGTTAGATTTACTTTTTTGACTTTTAATGTAATTTTGCATTAGGGATTATGATTAATGTTATGGGGGATTAGGATGAGTAGTGGCTAGAAGGCTTTGTCCTGGGAGGCCCTATGATGCCTTTGAAGTGGAGCAAACCAAATCAAAGAAAGAGGAAGCTACATGAAGCATGAAGAATGAAGAAAAGAAGACCCCTATAGCATTTATTCTTTGTAAATTATAATTATTTTTTCATATTCTGGGTTGTATAAGGGTAGAGCTCAACTACCTATTTTCTCTTTTCGGGTTGTACAATGGTACCCGACCACACCAGCCTTTTATTCTTTTGATGGTAGCTATAAAATGTTTCATGTTATGTTTAGCTTATGCATTAGGAATTACATGCCTCTTCATAGTTTCTTTATGATTGGATGTTTATTGTATGACCTGGATGCAATTAGGCTCTTAGGAAAAATTAATTATTCTACCCCAACTACAACTCATAACTAAAGTTTTAAATAACTCATAACCTCATATAAATCCTAGGTATTAAATTAAGATAATTAAAATATTTAACAACCCCTTAGTTGAATGTTGTATGTCTCACACCATGTATATCATATTATATCACTTTTGCAATGTGAGGGCCTCCGTCCTTACACATATGGGAACCACTTGACCTATGAGAGAAACTCCTATTGACGGAGCTTCACCCTCTTCTCTTTTGATTTAGCCCATAACTCATTTCAACGTGTATTTAGGCATACAAAATCCTATGGCCTTTGTCAAAATGATGTGTCAAATATAAATAAAAATTGAAAAAGTTTGTATTTATAGATTAAGTCATTATTCATACCACTCATGCTCTAGTCTCTTAGGGAGTGGGTTTAAGGACTTTAGTCTCTTTCTAAATAATAATAACCCAATTATCTTACAAAATCATATGACTTGCCTACATAGTTTTAAAGCATAGGAGGAGTTATCGGCCACTCAGGATTATAAGTCCAGCAGTCAGCTGGCTTACTCTCTATTATGGAGGTAAACCATATACTCACTTTCACTTAGATTTAGGTCATGCTTTGGCTTATGTCAAACCTCCATAGATTTAGGATCTGAGGTAGCTGTTTCCTTTGGGCATTGCCACAATCTTAGGTATTTCCATAATCTTGTATTATTGGATTATAAGCCCTAATAATCTAATAAATTTTTTTAACTCTAACAAGATAATTCTCTTCAATTTCAAACATATAAAGCTTGATTATATGATAGATTGGAATGCTCACTAGGTTTTCTAGTATTATGAGCATTCCCCACCTTTTCCTTTGGATTCCAAAAATAAGTCTTATCCTTGATCTTTCCTACTTGATTTTCCAAAAATAACCAATTTATTAATATTCTTGCCCCTGAAATCTTTGGAGATAACAATTGTCTACTTTAATCAAGTATTTTTAAGGAATTCACTTTCTTTAGAATGTAATTAACTATAGAGGCTTGCCCCTATAGGAAACTTTAGAACTCGATTTAATATAAACCATACTTTATTCATCAATATAAAGTAGGGGAAAAATCTCTAGTATATTCGAAGGCCCATCATGCCTTAGGAATCTTTATTAGGTGATTATGTCCATTGAAGCGATGTCTCTATCTTTTGAGATAGTATATCATACCTCAATGTCATACATGATCATTTCAATAAGTACCCCTCAGATCTACATGGAGTCCCCCTATATACATCTTAAAAATAAACACCATAATCCATAATTTATTTTAACTATCTTAAAATCACCACAAAATCATTAAATTATAGAGAGTTCTTTGTGCATTGATAATGATTATTGATCCACCACTATTAAAGTTGCAAATGAACTGAGCCAAGCTGAGTAGGTCTTTATTTGAGTTTCAAGCTCATTTGTCATTATCGAGCTCAAGCTTGATTCAAGTTTTTAAGATGGTGTTCAAGCTTAAGCTTATTTAAAAAAATCTTATTTGAGCTTGGCTCGAGTTTGTTCATGAGCTTGGTTCAGATTGGGCTTATCAAGATCGTTAGCAAGCAACTCGTTTAATGAAAAAAATGAGCTTTAATCAAGCTTCTTCACGAAGAGCTTTTGAAAATATACAAGTTATATTTATGAAATTTTATTAAACCTAGAAATAAAGTTTTCAATGATACTATTGTGGTGTTTATTTTTTGGATGTGTGTGTGTGTGTGGGGAGGGATACCATGATTATAGGAGGTACATATTGAAGTGATCGGGTGTAACATTGAGGTATGATGTACTATCTTGAAAGATAGAGACACCACCCTTTAATAGACCTAATAATAATGACTCCTAAGGCATGATGGGTTCTCAAATATACCAGAGATCTTTCCCCTACTTTACAGGATAAATAAAATGGGGTTTATATTAAATTGGGTTCTTAAGTTCTCTATGGAGGCAAGCCTCCATAGTTAATTACATCTTAGAAAATAAAATCTCTTAAGAATACTCTCGATTAAAGTAAGCAATTATCATCTCAAAAGATTTTAATTAATGTTATCAAATGATTGGTTATGTTTGAAAAATCAATTGGGAAAGTTCAAGGAGAAGACTTATTTTTGGAATCTAAAAAAAATGAGTAGGGGATGCTCATGATACTAGGAAGCCTAGTGAGCATTCCAATCTATCATATGATTGGGCTTTATATATTTGAAAGTAAAGAGATTTATTTATTTTAGTTGAATTTTATTAGATTGCTAGGGCTTATAATCTACCAACACAAGGTTGTGAGAATGCCTAAGAGGTGAAGATTTATGCTTGTAGCTCAGAAAATAGCTATTAGATCCTAAATCTAGCGAGCTTTAGTACAAACTAAAGCGTGACCTAAATCTAAGCGACAGGTGGACATAAGGGTTTATCTCTATAAGAGAGGATAAATTTGTTCAACTTCTGGACTTATAACTGCTTGGAGTGACTGCCAGCTAACTCTTCTTACAATTTTAAAATCATGTAGTCCAGTCTTATGAGTTGTAAGATAGCTAGGGTAGTTATTTAATTAGAAAGAGACTAAAGTCCTAAACCCACTCCCTAAGAGATTAGAGTATGAGTGATATGAGCATATGACTTAGTCTACAAATACAAAAATCTTTTCAAATTTTATTTCATATCAAAATCTTGAAATCTATTCTAAATCATTTGAACTCGACTTACATTTTAAAATGTTGAGTATGAGTTCAAATTCTAAATTCAAATTTCAAAGTTAACAAAAATCTGATCCAAACTTATTTTCAACATTGCAGACTTTAGTTCAGCAATAGTTTCAATTTCAGTTATAGTTCAATCTCAGTTTCAGTTGATAGAAATGGATGCACCCAAGTATGTGTTTACCTTTCCCATGGGATGAACTTGGGCCTAGATCTGGCCAACCTTCCTCGTACTAATTATGCCCACCTCATCCATTTTGGATGAGATTTTGAGGGGGTGTGGATTACAGAATTCCCTCACAACTATTATGACCACGGTGGGCGGTGATCATTCATTGACTTGCCATCAGGCTCTAATATCCCATCACTAAAGAGGAAGGTAGTGATAATTTCTATAGTAGTGCGAGTGTCAGTGTCGGCATGTGACACCAGCTGTCGGGTTGTTTGTGCTACTGGTAAGGGCTAGCACTCATTAGCACCCTCAAGTAAGGATCCTCGATCCGAGATTGTCTCCCCAGCTTTTTAGGTTGGGTGTAGTTCTTACTCAGCTTGCCCAACCAAGACTTAGAGGAGGAAAAAAATTGCATGATTAAGTGGTACCATACATGCATCGCCAAGAAGATGGAGGTAGCTATACAGTAAGTTATGGAGGAGTTGCCCACTCTGATTTGCTTATTGGTTATAGCAAACCCATTCCATCCTCTCTCTAGGTCTGATAGAGATGATGCTAGGAGGATCCCTACTTCACCTCCACCAGCGGTTCAATTTTAGCCTGCAATTAGCCAGAGTAGGAGGTCGTATGCTGGCCTCCATTCAGTTCTATGCCAGGTTGGCAGAGCTTATGATGTTCTGAGTCCGGGACTCAATTTAACTCGATATATGTTATCCCTCATAGCATGGGGAAGCATCTATGACAAGAGAGGGCCAGAGAGGCCCATACTATAGCTCATATCACTATCCGAGAGAGGAGGTTTGGTGGCATCGGTGGCCTCTCATTGATTTCCACGATCAACTACTGCCGTCACGCTATTTTACTTACAGAGACTACTCATCAAAGGAGGAGAGCCTCTATTCTGAGAGAGTTGGTGGTGTCTCCACCATTGCTCTTCCCCCCGTCCATAGTCACCCATTCATGTTACAATATCTCCAATTCTACCCAAGGCCATGAAGTCCACATCCGGGAGAAGAGGACCCCGTTGGTGATTTGGCTATGGCCAAGGGATCCCATTTCATCTACACCGCCTACTATTGTGAGGCCGAGCTCTCCTACTCGACCTTCTGCCCCAATTATGGTGTGAAAGGAATGGCGACCTCGAAGCATAGTAGTCATCCCTTCACTATCACCACTGCAGTAGGATCTAGAGATGGCTACAGTAGTTGCAAAAGGAGAGGGTGGCAACCTGGTGCACATGATCATAGAACCTCCTAGGAGTGTCACCCCGTACAGAGTCAGTGATAGTCAGGAGTGTATATCTTCTAGCGACTACAGCCCTCACAGGGTTGATTCTCCAACGATGAGGGAGGTCCCATGGTACATGATGTGGATCCCACCAATCGGTCGAAAGCATTTATGCGGTCGATAGATCATTCTTTATGACATAGTAGCTCACTATTTCATGGAAAAAAAGGTGATACTAGGATATGATTGGTCTGATGAGGAGAAGATCAGTTTTGATCCCAATGAAGATGATTTGTTGGGAGACTCAGTAGGGGTTTGCATGATGGAAACTAGGGGATCCCTCCTCAGAGAGCATCAGACTATGGAAGGTGTTGGGCCCACGTAGGAAGAAACAGCCCACTCGACCCAACACCACCTAGCACAGATAAAGCAGAAAGATGAAAAGATAGATAGGATGGAAATGAGGCTGAAGATGATTGCTTAGTCTTGTAGAACAAAGCCCCAATAGTTCATCCTACTATAGCTAAGACTAGTCAGCCAGAGTTGGTGCATGTCTTGGACCCAGCCAAGACTTTAATTCTAGTAGAGCAAGGTAACACCAGCATGTATAAGAAGGTAGTGGATAGTACCTTCATACAGAAAAAAGATATGTCCATGATTGAGAAGTAGGTGAAAGAAGCATTAGCTCAAGCTCGAGGAGGATCATCAATTCCAAAGGGTAGACCCTACCTGGAGGAATTTGATGCAATCGAATATTCTAAGGGTTTCATGCCACTTTCCTTCAAGAGTTTTGATGGTAGTGGGAACCCGAGCTAGCACATCATGCATTTCAGAGCTAGTTGTTGCAATGCTAGTGGTAGTGATGCTTTACTTTTTTATCTCTTCGTCAGTAGCTTAGCAGTGATAGCTTTTGATTGGTATGCTGAACTTCCTAATAGTTCAGTAAATACTTTTACTGAGTTGGAGCAACTCTTTATCAAGAGGTTTGCTAGAGCTCAGCAAAAGGACACTATTCATAATCTCGTTGTGGCTCAACAAAACCATGGTGAGTCCCTTATTAATGACATTCTTAGATGACATAATTTGAGTATGAAATACAAACCACTTATCTGAACAACATGCCATCAAGATTCTGCTTAAGAATATCCATGGCCCGGTCACCTTCATTCTCAAAGGTTTCATAATCAAAACTTTTGAAAATTAATCAATAAGGTGGCTAGCTTGCAAGGAGAAGCCAAACAGTTACCTTCTCTAGATCTACCAACAAAGCCAAAGCCACAAAAGGTATATGAGAAGAAGCCCAGGGTAATGATAACAGTAGATAAAGGGAAACAGCTAGCTAGAGAGTAGTTTGAGAGACCTCATGCTCCACATTCATTGCTTTCGCCTTCTCTACCACCACCGAGGTAGCCCTACCAACCACCACAGCAAACTCCATGGCCTACACCGCCTCCTCCTCAGCCATATCCACAATAGTAGTGATACACATACCCACCACTAGGTAGCTACCATCCACCTACTCTAATGGATAAACTAAATAAACCATATTTATTTAAGAGGAGGTAGTTAGAAAAATCTTTATGAATCTCTTAAAAAAACTTGACTTTCAGCTACCCGAACCTAGAAGGCCGGAGGAAGTGGGCAAAAGCAATGATCTTAACTTTTGCCCCTACCATCACATGCTAGGTCATATTTTGGAGGATTGCTTTACATTCAAGGACTGGCTTGAACATAGTTTCAAGATAGATGCTATAGTTATCCTGAAGTAATATCTTGTGGAATAACCATCCAGTTCCATTAGGGTAATCCTTGGGGATGACTATGATCCTTCCAAAATCAAAAAGGTTGGGATTTCTCTTCATCCAAAACCTCTAAGAAAATTATCTTCAAAATCAAGAAACTTTCCTTGTAGGTGCTTGAGCCAGCTCAAACCTCTAACATCAAGAAAAGTTTTCAAGTTGCTAGAAAAACTTCGAGGAAAGGGGAGCTTCAGCGGTAGCGTGCGGACTGTGATAGCCGGTAGCACAACCAGTCGAGTCCGACCTCCGTACACTGTTGTAGCAACCACATCAGCTACTATCGCTACTTCAACTAGTTCATCTTCTTCTTTTAGCAGACATCTTATATTGGCAAATGAGGGCATCAATTCCCTCACCCCTCTCACTTTACTTGATTTCTACTTTGTACCTCCTATCAAATCCAAGAAATTGAAGAATAAAGCTAGCTTGAATTATATCTGTGTCACTTATGATGGGTTTTTTGAATATATTTTAAATAACTCTTCAAGTCTAAACAACATTTGTAATAATTCTGATCTTCCTTTTTCTAATTCAGAGTTGGATTTTCCTACTATGAATACTACGGGTTCACCTCTTGAGATAGACTTAATCATCCAATTCTGAGGGTCCCATAGGAGAAGTTGTAGGTGAGCCTGACGTGCAGGTAGAACCTTCCATTACCCTACCATAAGAGATCACCGAAGTCAGCCTCCATAGTGGCAGGATTCTACCTCCTAGGGCAGCACCTCAAGATATATGGAAACAAGTCATTAGTTTAGAGGATCGAGAAATCCCTCCATAGACTACTCCACCATTGGATATACTTGCGGAGGATTAGCCCAAGGTGGACTATAATGTCCTCTCTCTCCTAAGAAAGTTGCCATCTAAGCTAAGCATATACGATTCCCTTATCTTATCTAAAGATATGAGAGAATCAATAATCAAGGCTCTCCTTGATCCTGAGATATGCTTAGCTCAGCTGACCGCTATTAGTGAGGAGGCACATTATTCCAGATAAGCTCAGAGGATTACTTTCACAGATGAAGACCATCTTCTAGGGGACATGGAGCAAAACCGTCCCCTCTACATTATAGTTGACATGGGCAGATTCAGACTTCCCAGAGTTCTCATCGATCTAGGTGCATCGATGAACATTATGATTCTAAAGACCCTTCCCTACTTGAAGATTGACATCTCCACACTTTGAGGATATCGAATGATGTTGAGAGGATTCAATAAACAAGGTGAGAGGGCTTTAGGTTCCATAGTGTTACCTTTGGAGATAGGTGAATGGAAGACTGAAGCCAAGTTTTTCATCATTGATTTGAATACTTCATTCACAACTTTGCTTGGTAGGCCTTGGATACATCAGAACAAGATAATTCCATCCTCCCTCCATCAGTGAATCAAGTTCAGGAAAGACAGGATTGAGTATTATATCAAAGGAGATGAAAAGCCATTTTCAATTAGAGAGGTTGAGATATATGAGTATGCGACCTGCTATCTTCCTCAAAATAAAATTTTTTGTGAACTTGGACAAAATTCAAATTCAAAAGCAAAAGAAAATAAAGAAAAAGAAAATAAAAAGAAAAGAAAAAGTAAAATCCAAGAAAGTGAAATTGAAGAAGAAATAAAGTCGCATATCATTCCACCCATAGTTCATTCCTTCATATGGACATGTGGGTAGGATGACTCAACCTCCACCGTGGCGAGGAAAGCGTAAAGTAGTTCCAGGTGGAAGACCTCGGTTGGCCATCCAAGGGTTATGTTTCATTCATAGGTACCCCAACTATTCACATACTTGGAATCAAGTTCGGAGGATGAGTCTATTGTGATTAGCATACCAGCCAACCCCTCTCAATGGGTCTCATTGGAGGTGGCACTCGAGCCAGACAGTGATGAAGACCGGGACTCCAGACAAAGAAAAGTATTCAAATTAGATGTTGTAAAACTATCAGGAAGCAATTGGGAACCTTAGCTCTAACTTCACTTTCACCCCAAAAAGTTTAAGATTTAGTAGTTAAGGAAGCCCCTAAGTCTTCCAGTGATATGAAGCTGAAGAGATTTTTTTTAGGATCATTCTTCTAAAGTCCACGAAGTTTATGTAGAACTTGAGGATTCATATACAAATTAATGGAATTACCGTTGACTTTTACTCCTTGTGTTCATAATCTTATATAGAAAGGTTTAGTCCCTCATACATGGTCAAGCATAGGTCAGAGTATTTTGAGAAGTTATGGAACAATACTGGTAGGAAGCAATCAAGAGCGAGATTAGGATTTGATACAGTGGGTCCAATCAATGATGATGATTATTGCTTAGTTATTACCAATCATTTGGAGTCTGATAGGTTCTTTTCACACAACACCAACTTTTATGAGAATGTGTGTTTAGAAATCTCAGATGATCTAGATGATCTCCAAATCAAAGATGCACAGCTAGAATTTGAAGAAGAGATCTATTCAATAATTGAAAAGCTTAAAGAAACCAACCTCGGGATGGAAGAAAATCACAACATACATCGGTTTGTTCGAATGAAGAAGAAACCACTGACTTAGTTAGGCTATTGACTAAGTTTAAAGGCTGCTTTGCATTGAGTTATGAAGAGATGCCCAGGTTATCTCCTGATGTAACAGTCCACAACCTAGCAATAGATCCTAGCTAACCCTATCAAGCAAGCTCTAGATGCATGCAATTAGAAATCAAACAACGGTCATTTCTAAAGTCAAGAAATTGATCGATGTTGGTTTCATCGAGAAGAAAAATACCCCAGTTTTGCTGTTGTTCCAATTAAGAAAATAATGGCCAAATTTGCATTTGTATCGATTTCAAAGACTTAAACAAGGCATGTCCTAAGGATGAGTTTCCTCTCCTATACCAAAATTAATGGTGGACATCACTCATCTCAAAATTTTCTATTTCATGGATGGGTCATCTAGCTATAACCAAATCAAGATGAGAAGAAAGCACTTTTTCAAACCCCGATCAAAACCTATTATTATAAGGTCATGCCTTTTGACCTTAAAATATGGTGCTACATATAGCCATGACTCGATCTTCAATGAACTCATCCACCATCGTTGAGTCTATGTTGATGATCTAGTAGTCAGAGCATAAAAAAGAAGACCATCTCTTTGACTTGAGAGTAGTTTTGAATGGTTAAGATAATATAACCTCAAAATGAATCCCTTGAAGTGTGCATTCAGAGTAGCTTTAGGAAAATTCCTTGGGTTTGTTGTTCGACATGGGAGAATAGAAATAGATCCAGAAGAGATTAAAGCTATCTTAGAAATGCCACCTCCTAAAAGTTTAACTCAACTCAAATTTTTCCAAAGACAGTTGGCATATCTAAGATGCTTTATTTTAACCTATCAGGGATATCCAATCCATTCTTAGCACTTTTCAAAAAGGATGCCAAGTTCAAGTGGGATGATAAGTGCTAGCATGCCTTTGAAGATATCAAGTAGTATTTGGTGAAGCCGCAGTGCAACTCATCCTCATATCTCTTGCATTGGACAACTCTCTCAACACTTTGTTGGCCTAAGCCAATGACGAAGGGAAGGAGAGTGCCCTTTACTACCTCAGCCATCATCTGATTCCTATTGAAGCAAACAATCCACCAATTGAGAAACATTACCTAGCTTTGATCTTTGTCTCCCAAAAACTATGACACTATATGCTTTCTCAAAAGGTGAATTTGATTTCTAGAATTAATCCATTGCAGTGTCTCATAACATGACTAATGCTATCCAGATATTTGGTATGATGGTCCATGATTCTCTTGCAATTTGATATCACATTCGTACCCCTCCGTGCGATAAAAGGATAAGCACTAGTATTTCAGCACACCCACTTCTGCGATTCTCTTAGTGATGATCTCCCGATGAACAAATCATGAACTTAGGGAGGTTGACAACTGTTGATAGATGTATTTTGATGGTGACTTCATTTAATAAAGGGAAGCACCATCTACTCTTCCAGAAAGGGGGAAGGAATAGTTCTCTTAACTCCAGACCATGATGTGATGAGATTCTCATACTATCTTTCCAACCCCTGCACCAATAACAAAGCTGAGTATGAGGCTTTGATTTCTTGTCTAGAGTTAGCTATCAAAGTGTGTGTCAAAAGCATCAATATCTTTGAGGATTCTTAGTTGGTCATCAATCAGATTGTCAAGTCCTACAAGGTTCTCAAACCCAAGCTTCATCATTACCACGAGTATACCATGAAGCTGTTGGCCCAAATCCCTGAAGTCACCATCTACAAGGTTCCCTGAGTAGAGAATGCAGTAGCAAATGCTTTGGCCAAACTTGTCAAAGAATTAGTATGTCCGGAAGATAAGTCCATTCCAATAAGGGTCCAAAATAGACAAGTCATATCCCTTATTGATGTTGAACTCATCGAGAGACTTTCTCTTGAATGGAAGGTTGTCATTGCATATAAGGACAAGGAGAGCTGGATTATAGGCAATCGTTCATAGACTATTTGAACAATGGAAAACTACCTTAATAATAGCCATAAGCCCATCAGTGAAATAGAGCTCTCTCTATGCTCTGATGGCACCACTTACCGATGGTCCTTTGATCAAATGTGGTTACATTATTTGATAAACATGAAGCCATGGCATTATAATCGAGGTACATTCAGGTCTATGTGAGCACATCAATCCGAAGATGAAGATGAAGATCAAGAGACTAGGATATTGGCCTTCGATGATTATAGACTGCATGGATGTAGCTAGGAGATTCATGTTAGGTACGTGGTCTACATCAACCACCCAACATTCTACATTGGCCTCTTGGCCATTTGAGGGTTAGGGTATTGACATTGTGGGTATGATCAATCCCCCTTCTTCCAAGGGTCATCGGATCATCTTAGCTATCACCGACTACTTTTCCAAGTTAGCAGAGGAAATCTGACTCAGAGAGGTCACAACTCAACATGTACTTGAGTTTTTTTGAACCATATATATAGGTTGGGGTGCCTCGAAAAATTATATCGATAATGGTAATGCGCATTCAAAAGCACCAAGATCAATAGCTTTTCAGAAGATATGATATATATTAGATACTCCACCATCTATCCTAGACCAAATGGCTTAGCAAAAGCATTCAACAAAACTCTCATCCAAATACTAAAGAAGACTATTGATGATAAAAAGTGATAGTGGAATGAGTAGTTGGTTGAAGCCTTATGGGCCTACCTCACCCCATTTTCCTTAGTGTATGGGTCTGAAGCTGTACTACCTTTAGAAGTTCAACTCCCATCACTAAGGATAGCTTTGTGTAGCAAGATCACTATAGAGCAGAATGCAAAGTTATAGTTAGAAGAGCTCGAAGGTTTGGAGGAGAGTCACCTACAAGAGTCTCAAAACCTCGAGTTATATAAGGCCAAAATGATTCAAGCTCACAATAAGCTGGTCTGCCCTAGGTCTTTCTAAGTAGGAGAACTTGTGTTAGTCCTAAGGAGACCAATTATTGCCTGTCGAAAGATGAGAGGAAAGTTTGAACCCACTTGGGAAGGCCCCTATGTCATAGAGAAGGCATACCAAGGAGGATCTTATCAGCTTATTGATTATAAAGGGGAACACTCGATGCTTCCAATTAATGGGCTCTATTTAAAGAAATATTATCCATAAAATCATGTTTGAAAACAATTCTATCAATAAAAAAAATTTAATTGCAATTCATCAAAATCTTCTCTTCATTCCAAGCATTGTTTGCTTGTTTTGTAAATCTTCCATGACGTGTTTAGGTTAGGTGTAAGAGAACACAAGAGGCATCCTATCTTTCTTAAAAACATGAACACATTCCCAAAGAGCTACTAGAATAGGTGTGAGAAAACCCAAGAGGCATCCTATTTTGATTAGCATAACTAAGTTAGGTGTAAGAGAACCCAAGCGACATCCTTCTTGGTGGGAATTCTGGTTGCCATCCGTGACACCATTTCATCAAAATCCCCAAGCGTGTTTAAGGTAGGTGTAAGAGAACTAGAGCGGCATCCTAATCCCTTTAACATGAATAGAAAAACAAAGAAATATCTTTTATCTTGGGGTATTTTTGATGTGAGAGCAAGCCCCTTATGGCACTCACTCATTAGCTACTCAGGGGTACATGCTACCTCACTAGTATGTCACCCCAGTGGTACTTTGGAAGATGTGAGTCCCCTCTTTCTTCCTAACTTGACCAGCAAATCAAGAGCATCTTGTTAGTATGGTATACTTCACGAAACCAAAGCTACCTCATGTTGATTTTATTTAGAAGATGTGAGTCCAGCTTTCTTCTTAAACTAATTCATGATCTAAAGTGGTATATTTCAAGGTCTAAGATAAGTCCCCCAGAGGCTCCTTTCCTCTTGACTATGTTTGAGTTGATATAAGTCCTCTAATGGCATTCACTCCGTAGTCGCCCTAAGTCGGATAGCACTGTCGAGCTAAAGACAGACTATCCCAGTAATTAGTTCCACTATAGGAGGATGTGAGTCCCAAGCTTTCTTAGTGATTGTTGTTGAGATGATCTAGGCTAATATAAGCTCCTTCTCGGTTTGATCCCTCAACAATAGTGTCCATGATAAATAAAATAAAAAAAAATAAATTAATTCACTTTGGATTAGAATTCAAGCCCCCAAAGGGGCCCTTTTCCCAAGCAAGCATCATATCTATGTCGTAGAACTCCCCTTGAATTACTCACAGTTGAGATAAATCTCCTATACTCACTCCTTAGTCATCCTTGGGTCGGTTCAATCTATTTTTCCACTAGTAGGTTACCCCAGTCATTCTGGAAGATGTAAGGTATAATGCATTCTTTTAGCATGGCTCATAGCGATGTCTTTAGTTAGGTTGATTTATTGCCCAAAGTAATCGATCACCCCAGTGATATTTTGTAGTATAACATATGAGTCCCCGAGCTTTCTTCCCTTAAATTGATCATTATAAATTGAAGGCACTCCTTTGGCGGATAGTCTCCCATCGGGAAGCTCCTTTGGTTTGATAAATCAGATAGGTCTAAGTCTCCATGTCTCTTACTTAGTGCAATCCATTACAAACTAGTAGAATCCATAAAAATAAACAAATAAAAAAAAATGAAATTATTCTTTGTCTATCTTTGAGCTGATTTAAGTCCCCTAGAGGCATTCACTCAATAATGCCCTAGGTGGGTTGATTGCCTTGCAATAATCACCCAAGTGGTTTCTTGTTTCTAGAAGATGTGAGTCCCCACACTTTCTTCTTAAGACTTGACCATTTCAAGCCGAAAGGCATCCCCTTGGTTGGATAGTCCTACCGTGTGGTTGGTAGTCTACTCCCTTCAAATTGAAACAAATTCAACCCCCTTCCCAAGAAGAACTTAACAAATCAAATAAAAACTTCTCTAGTGAGACTAAATAAAACCAAATCTCATCTTGTGGATGATTTGAACCTATTTCCTAGTGAAAGGTTCACATACTCTATCCCTAGTGGATTCTTCCTTCACTCTCTTATGTCTTGGACCATTAGGTCACATTACCTAAGCTCTTGATTCCTTCTACCCTTGGGAGTAGATCATTTTTTGGTAATTCTTGTGAGCTCTTGTTATTGATCATTTTGACACCAATACATGGTGTTCTTGTTGGTCATACCACACCTATTAGCCCTTTGTTGACCTCATTTTTAGAAGCCTCAACCTCCATCTTCATGGGACTTCTCTTGGGCTTTTAAGTTCCACAGTCTTAAAACACATCAGTGATCAATGGACACTTAACTTCTCCCCTAGAGACTTAGAAGAGTTCCAGGAATAGGACATTCCTTGGGGTGTTAGGAAAATTTACCTACCTATAGCTTGAACCAACTCCTCACTTCCTTAGTCAAATTGAATCAACTCAAATATCAACTTCAATCCAAATCAAATTGAATCAATTTTAATGGATTTTCTCTCAAATCATGAATCAATTCTAAATGGTGAAAACCATGATTGAAATCCAAATTCAAATTCAAAATCTTTCCTAGTCCTTGATTCTATCTTATGGACTTAGCTCAAATCAAATCCAAATCAATTCAAATTCAGAAATTTTCTAATAACCCATATATTCTCATTTATATTCACATATATGAATGTATAAATTCAAATCAATCAAACAATTAAAACTCAAATCAAATTCCAAAATCTTTCTAAGCCTTTCATTTCTATCTTATAGACTTAGCTCAAATCAAATCCAAATCAATTCAAATTCAAAAATTTTCTCATAACATTTATATTTCATTTATATTTATAAATATAAATGAATTATAAATTCAAATATCAAACCAAATTCAAAACTCAAACAAATTCAAAATCCAACCTAAGCCTTTCAAGTCAAATTCTTGAACTTAGACAAATCAAACTCAAATCAAGCCAAATTGATTTTCTTCATGATTTAATCAATCCTTTAATCATACAAATATAAACATAAATTCAATCCAAACCAAAACTAAATTCAAAATCAACCAAACCAAAATCATGTTCATCCTCACAATTTGTCAAATGAATCAAAACCCATTTGACTCATCACTTCAAATGGATTCATATTTTTAATCAATCAATATGTAGTTCAACCAAACTTGAATCAAGCCTTGATCAACCCATTTAAATCCAATTTCACTTGACAAATTGGCCAATTTGACCTAAATGAATCAAAATCAGTCCATTCAAATCAATAAAAAGTCAATCCAAATTTTATGTCATGTTTGTTGATCATCATAGGTTAATCAATTATTCTAAATAAACCAAGTCAACTCACATTATTGTCAAACCCACATGAACCCAAGCCAAATTCAGCTAAACTAAATTGGTAACCAATGGCTCAAGTTCACTCAAAATGATTTATTTAAACTTGACCAAATCCTTATTTAAACCCAATTTGACCAATTGTCTAACTAGACCCGACCTAGCCCAATTGACCATGAACCCAACTTGACCTAAAAAGTCAAATCAAGCAAAAATCAAATTAAACCAAAATTTATTGAAACCAAAGCATATATTCCAAATGATCATCAAACCCAAACCAAGCCATGATTCAAGCTAATTTTGTCAATTGGGTCAAATTGTCAACAACCCAAATTGACCTAAGGACCAAATTAGAAAAAATCCATTAAATCTAAATTAAACCAAATTGATTGAAACCAATTGAACCAATGAAATCCAAATGATCATTAGAACTTAACCAACTCTTGGTTTGACCCAATTTGACCAATTGGTCAACCTAACATTTGACCATTTGACCCAAATGGGTCAAATTAACCCAAATTAAACCAAATGAACTTCAAATGGCATGAAATTTGGTCCAGCTTACTTTTGACTCATTTCAAAATTTTCCAAATCAAATTCAATTCCAAATGACCACTTTGCCTTTAGGTCAAGGGCATCCCATCAGAAAAGATGCTTTCCCAAGTGGTCATTTCTCTTCCTTGGTCACTTGGCACTCATCCATTGATCCACATAGGCACTAAGGACACATTTTTTGACCCAATGGTTGGCAGCCATGACTCATGGGGAGGTGAAATCACCTCACCTCTCTCATTGAACACTTGGAATGAAGGACTCACCACCCCTGACACACATTTGTCCTTCATGGCACCACTTTCCATTCCTTAGCCTACCATGGGTAGCCACCTAGGATGATTCTCTTCCATTCCCAACCACCCCGAGCCAAATGACATGAGTTTGGAGCCAAATTTTTTTTAAAAAAAATGGTTCATTTTCATTCACTTTGATTCCAAAGCATTAGAGGCTAAAGCACACCCATTCTCTCATTCTCCCTCTCTTAGAGCTCCCAATTAACATCACCCCACTTCATTTGGAGAGAAATACTCAAAATTAAGTCAATTTTAGCGAGGAAATGGTGATCAACAATGGAAACTTCATTTTGAATTGAAAGTGAAGATCAAACTCATTCCAAGGCCTCTTCCCACTCAAGCTCTCAGTCATCACCAAACCAAAATCATCCCTTGTGAGGTAACTTTCAAAAAATGTAGCTGGCCTTAGGATTCTTCATTTGTAATGATTTTTCATGTGATTTTGAGAATTTACCCTAGATAATCTGCATTTTCACTTTAAATCATCCCAATTAGAAAATAGAATTTCTCTGTTGTGAACCGACATGAAAACAAGTCTATTTGAATAAGTTTTCATTTAGAATTTCTCTTTTTTCCAAAAATACCCCATTTCTTGCTCACCTCATGGTAGCAAGCCATCAACTCACTTGCAGGATCAAGGCTCCATCTCATGTGGATCGCAAATCGATGCTTTGAGATCTTGCATTTGTGTGATTGGGCGGCTCGATCACATCACATGATCGGCCTCAGTCGCACATCTGGCCTCAATCGAATCTAATCAGACCATCGATGGGTGATCGATGGTCCGAATCAAACCATGCATAATTGACATCGACTATTTCTTGCATCATTGAGCGCAGTCCTTCTGCAACATGGCATCAGGAATCCGTGAATGTGGCTTTGCCATTGTCGAGTCAAAGCGGTCATTTATCTAAAAAGAAAAATTAGTTTCTATTTTTAAATACTTTAAATCACCAAAACTTCAAAATTTCATTGAAAATAAAATACTCATGAAAATTAAAATAAGGGCTCATTGGATTTGTCTTTCCAAGATGAATCCAACAAATCAAAATCTTCAAATTTTTTAGTAAATATTTTGAGCTAATTTAAGTTTTAGGAAAAATAAGTTTCATTAATTAATCCAAAAATAAATGTCAGATTAAGTTGAAATTTTTAAAGATTAAAATTAATGCTAAAATACTCCTACCATAAGAATTTCAAGTCAAAATGACCTTTGGATTAAAAGGTATTAAATTTTGAGTGTTAAATGATTTATTTTAATAAAATAAATTAATAGAATCCATACAAATCACTTAAATCAATTGAAACTTCCTAAATTCATAATTAATTATAGAAAAATCCAAAAATACTCAGTTCATTTTAAAGATAATTTGAGAATCCAATAAAAGTTTTTTTAATTGAATTTGAACAATATATTTTCCTTAATTAATTTATTTAAAACTTAATAACCTAATTACTCCCTAATAACTTCATTAATTAATTTCAAACTTAGGTATGTTTGGTGGGATGACTTCTTCCTCCCTAATTTTCTTGGAATTTATTAATGAGTTAATGAAATTAATTAATGAACCCCTAATCTCTCTCTTAATGTAATTAAGAATAATTAAGCATGTGAATAGTGATTTGAATAGTGATTTAATTCCTTGATTAAGATAATTAAACATTGTTTAAGTGATTAGGTGATTTATGGAATGATTTTGGGCTATTTTTCTTAAACTATTCTCTAAACCCCTTTCTTCCTTAATCTAAATCTAATTAAGCATTAATCCACTAATGATCTACTTAATTAATCAAATCAAATTCTAAAATCATAATTAAACTAGAAACTCAATCAATCCTTCTTGGGTAGATGCTTAGGTGTTCAATAACCTAAGTAAACTTAAGGAAATCATACCTAACCCATATGTGTGGGAAAGGTTATGAAAGTACTTAAATTAAACCTTTAGCTTAATTAATCATTAATTGAGCCAATTGCATTAGGTACCTTTATTTCTAGGTGGATTGCTGATTTAAATTCTTTGTGATTTTATGTCATACATTGGCTCATAATTATTTGATTAAATATGTTAAAGTGGTATAGGTAAGGATTAATGAACTTAATCTACACCTTAACCTAACCAAAGCATAAAATTAATCTAATCACCTAAAAATTAAACTAAAATAATACACACATGTGGGAATGGGTAGAACAAACCTTCTCACACTTTCTTAATTCAATCAAACTCAAAATAAAATGAAAGTCTCTTTAAACAACTTTGATTCTCTTTAAATGATCTTATACTTCATAAGATTATCTTTAAGAATTAATTAGAGTGAATGAAATTACATGCTTACATCACTTTATTTCTTTCTAGCATGCTAAATGTGTATGTCATATGAAAATCATGCATTCATGTCTTTGAAAATAAAATTAAAATGAAAAGTTCCTTTATGTCAAATTGCATGTTTTGGCTAAAGTAAGATATGAATGGCTATTATCACTACTAAATCAAAACTATTTTCAAACATATAAAACCAAACATTACAAATAAAGTATACTATCTATAAGTACTTATGAGCTTGCATGTGAATAGTATAAAATTTGTTATCTAACTTTTCTTATTTCTTAACATAGTTTGTGTAGGATTTGCAAAGTGTATAGTCCATTTGAAAAGGACATGAAACTTGTTTGAAATCTATTCCTATACACTCTTATGTCATGACTCAAGAAGGAATTCCATAAGACACATATAAATTAAACAACCAAAATCAAACAAACAAACATAATCTTTTTGCATGATTCTCTTTCCATGCATTTCTTTTTGCACATGCACTTGTATTTAAGAAAAGTGGTATATTAGTCTGGAAAACTCAGGTTGCGAGGCTTTATGTATCCCTAAGTAGGTATTGTACCTTACACGCCTGGTGCTAACAATGGCATGGTACTCACTTATGTCTTTTATACTTGTAAATGTGCATATGAAAAATGGATAAAAGAATCACTCTCTTCTACTTAACAAAATCATGCATACATAAAACATTCTAAATTTCCTTAAGCAACCTCCCTTAGCATTCTCTTTCCATGCATTTCTTTTTGTACATGCACGTGTATTTAAGAAAAGTAGAATATTAGTATGGATAACCCAGGTTCGAGGCTTTAAGTAGCCTAAGTAGGTCTTGTACCTTACACCTCTGGTTAACAATGGTGTCGTACTCACTTATGTATTTTATACTTGTAAATGTGCATATGAAAAATGGATAAAAGAATC
Source organism: Cymbidium sinense (assembly GCA_021442155.1). Taxonomy (NCBI): domain Eukaryota; kingdom Viridiplantae; phylum Streptophyta; class Magnoliopsida; order Asparagales; family Orchidaceae; genus Cymbidium; species Cymbidium sinense. Next base: position 178,615,454 of record CM038218.1, read on the forward strand.
ACTCTCTTCTACTTAACAAAATCATGCATACATGATATTCCAAATTTCCTAAGCAACCTCCTTAGCATTCATTATTAAGGTGTGTAAATACTTACATCGCATGTATAGATATGCTTAGGATTCATTCATGTGCATGATACATATGGGAAAGAAATAAAATATTATTGTGTTTTTGATAGTAATTCACTTTACTTAATCTTAAAATGCCTTTCTTTTTGAATAGGTTTGTTTAGAGAAAATCTAAACTTAGGATTAATTTAAATACATAATAAAACATTCACTAAATAAAAATCATTAATGAATCTACCTTAGAAATCACTTAGGGTAGGGTGGAAAGAGAAGTTCTCTTCTCTTTTCCTCTCTTTATAACCTTTAATAATTAAGTAGGTTCATTCAAACCAAATCAAGTCATCAAATAAAATTAACCCAAATTAACTAAACAACTTAAATTGAAACCACCTCTAAGTTGAACTTTTCACACTTAGAAAATCTAACCTTAAAGCCCTAAGCATATCACACAAACCTTACATGGCACACATTAGGCTAAGTCACCACTTCTAGTCCTATATTAGGGCGTGCATGGTTTGATGTTTGCTTTTTATTTTGTGATGTGATATTTTAGTTTGGATGTTAGGGTGTATGTGCATAGAATGAATGGTAGATGATTTAGTCTAATCATTCTTTCTCTGAGGATTGTGCTTAAGCGACTTGTATAAAAATATAATTGCTTTTACTATGAAGGTTGCTTATACCCTAAGCATAATCAAAATAGGCTAGGTGGACTTGGTTACCCATGTGTGCTAAGTCCAATTTATTTATATACATGCTTGGAATGTATGGTTTGTTTATCTAATCTCTATTTTGTAGGTTTTAGTTAGATTTACTTTTTTCCCCATTTCATGTACTTTTGCAATTATGATTTTGGAATGATTGTTATGGGGATTAAGGATGAGCATTGGTTATAAGATCACATCTTATGTACCATGTGAAGCCTTTGAGTATCCACATTCTAACCATCAAAGAAGGAACCAAAAGAAGAAAGAAAGAAAGAGAAGGAAGAAAGAAATGAAAATGAAGACCCCATAACATGAATTCCTTGCTTAATTGTAATTAATTCATTTGTAATCAGTTGTATAAGGGTAGAGCTCAACTACCTAATTTATTTTTGGGTTTGTGGTGCCCGACCACACTTGGCCTTTATTCTTTTGCATTAGCTTTATAAAATGTTTGATGTTTTGTTTAGCTTGTGCATTAGAAATGACATATTTTCCTAGTTTCTTCCTTGCTTTGATGTATGGCCTGGATGATGATTAGGCTCTTAGGGAAAAATAAATCTTATGCCAAATTAATTAACTTAAAATTAAAAATAAATAACTCATAACCTCATTTAAAGCTTAAGTTAAAATCAAGATAAAAGAATTAGCAACCCCTTAGTTGGATGAGCATTTCTTTTCAAACATCATGCATAAAAATATATTATTTCACTCTTGATTATAGAGCTTCCCCCTTTGCTAGATAACTTGGCTTAACCTTTGAGAGCCATGGTGGAAACACAACTCCCCCTTCTTATTAATTTTGGCCCATAATCTTATTTCTCATGCATTAAGCATATGAATCCTATAAGCCTGAGTCAAATGATTGTCCAAAATTGAAGGTAAAATGTAATATATTTTGCATTAGATCTAGGTCATTTTTCATGACCTTACATAATCTAGTCTCTATGGAAGTGAGTTTGAGGACTTAATCTCTTTCTAAAATAAATAATATCCTAGCTATCTTGCATAAACACATGACTTTCCTACATGAAATTAAAATCATAGGTGTTAGTTGGTGGCCACCCCCAGGCAATTGTATGTCCAACAGTCGGGTGATTTATCTTCTCTTGTGCAGGCAAACCATATGCCAATTTTTGCCTTAGATTTAGGTCATGCCTTGGCCCTCGCCAAAGCTCCATAGATTTAGGTTTTGAGGTTGCTATTTCCCTTCGGAGCCATGAGCATAAATCCTCATATCTTAGGAATTTCCATGACCTTGCATCATGGAATTATAAGCCCTAAACTTCTAATAAAAATTCAACTCAAATAAATAATTCCCCTAAATTTCAAAAATGTAAAGCCCAATCATAGGATAGTTTGAGATGCTCACTAGGCTTCCTAGTATCATGAGCATCCCCTACTCATCTCCATTTAGTTTTGATAATAAGTCTCTCCCTTTGAGCAATCCCATTTGATCTTCCAATTGATAGTCTAACCTTCAAATTCCTTGGAGACAATGATCATTTACCTTAATCGAGAGTATTCTTAAGAAATATCATTTCTTAAAATGTAATTAACTATGGGGGCCTGCCTCCATAGGGAACTTAACAAATCCAGTTTAAAATAAACCTTACTTTACTTTTTCACATAAAGTAGGGGAAAAATCTCTAGTACATATGCAGACTCCTTAGGAGTCCTTATTGAGGTGATTAGGTCCATTGTAGGGTGGTAACTTCTATCTTTCGAGATAGTACACCTCTCCTCAATATCATACATGATCACCCTAATAAGAACATCTGCGGATCTACGTGGTGTCCCAATAAAAAGTGTATATTTTTATTTTCAATTATCCTTTTCAAAAGGATAGATGAAGGCAGAAATATTTCACCACACTGTAGTATTCTCTTTCATGGATGGGTCATCTGGCTACAACCAAATTAAGATGGCCCCCGAGGATGAGAAAAACACAACTTTTCGAACCCCGATCAGAATCTATTATTATAAGGTCATGCCTTTCAACCTTAAAATGTCGGTCTACATAAGATGACTCGAGATCTTCAACGAACTGATCCATCATCAGGTTGAATGTTACGTTGAAGATCTTGTAGTCAAAAGTAAAGAAAAGGAAGACCATCTCTTTGACTTCAGAGTAGTTTTCAAAAAGTTAAGATAATTTAACCTTAAAATGAATCCCGTTAGTGTGCATTTGGAGTAGCCTCAGGGAAATTCCTTAGGTTTATTGTCCAACACCGTGGAATAGAAATTTACCCAGAGAAGATCAAGGCTATCTTAGAAATGCCACCCCCTAAAAGTATAACCCAACTCAGATCATTTTAAGGGAAACTGGCATATCTAAGATGTTTCATTTTCAACCAATCAAAAAGATGCTATTCTCAACACTTATCAAAAAGGATGCTAAGTTTAAGTGGGATGGCAAGTGCCAGCATACTTTTGAAGACATCAAGCACTACCTGATGACGCTGCCAATTCTAGCAGCCCCTATCCCGAGAAAATCATTGATATTATATATTACTGCATTAGGTGACTCCCTTGGTGCTTTGTTGGCTTAAATCAACTATGTAAGAAAAGAGAATGCACTCAATATCTCAGTCATCATCTAATCCCTACTGGGTAAACTAACCACCTATTGAAAAGGACTGTCTAGCTTTAATCTTTGCATCCTAAAAGCTTTGGCATTACATGCTTTCTCATAAGGTGAATTTGATCTCTGAGATCAATCCACTGTAATATCTCATGACAGATGCTATCACTAGGCGCATTGGTCCATGATTTTATCATAGTTCAATATTACTTTTGTACCCCTCTATGTGGTGAAAGGATAGTCACTTACAGATTTCTTAGGAGCACACCACTTCTTACTAATTCCGCTTAGTGATGACCTCGATGAGCTAATCATGAACTTGGGGACAAGCATTCGGGAGGTGCCACTTCCTTTCAAAAGGTGAAGAACCATGATCTACTCTTTCAAGAATGGCGGGGTAGGAATAGTACTTCTAACTCGAACCATGATGTGATGAGATTCTCATATCATCTGCTAATCCATGCACCAACAATGAAATCAAATATGAGGCTCGATCTTGAGCCATTACACTATGCCAGCCCATAGCATAAACATCTTCAAGGATTCTCAATTAGTTATCAATCAAATTGTTGGGTCCTCCAAAGTTCTAAAGCCTAAGCTCCATTATTACCACAAGTATACCATGGAGTTGTTGGCCCAAATCCTAGAGGTTAACATCTAGAAGATTCTTCGAGGAGAAAATGCAGTAGCAGATGCGTTGTCCAAGCTTGCTAAGAAGTTGGCATGTCCGGAAGATGAGTCCATACCAATAAGGGTCCAAAATAAACAAGTCTTATCCCTTATTGACACTGAACTCATCGAGAGACTCTCTCTTGAAGGGGGGGGGGCCGTTGTCATGTTGTCAAAAAGGATGATGAGTCAGAATGGAGGCAACCATTCATAGATGATCTAATTTTAGGAAAACTAGCCCATCAGGTGAAGTAGAGAGCTTTCTCATATGCTCTCATGGATGCCACCATCCTTGATTATATGTGATTATGTTGTTTGGACAAACACAAAGCCCATAAGATCATGATCAAGGTACATTCAAGTTTATGCAACATCAATCGGTCCAAAATAAAAGCTAGATGAAGAGACTAGGATACTATGGCCTTTGATAATCATAGACTACATGAACATAAGATGCCACCAATGTCGCACTGTGGTCCTAGATTAATGACCTAATGTTCTACATCCTATGTTGGCCTCATGGCCATTCGAGTGTTGGGGTACCAACATAGTGGGTTCGATCAATCCTCCTTCTTCCAAGGGTCATCGATTAATTCTAGCTGCCATCAACTACTTCTCCAAGTGAGTGAGCAATCCCACTCGAGAGGTCCGATGTGCTCCAATTTTTTTAGGAACCATATCATATAGGGGTGCATGAATTATATCTGATAATGGTACTACATTTAAGAGAACTAAAATTAACAGCTTTGCCCGGAGACATAGCATATATTGGAGATATTCCACCATTTGTTACCCAAGGGAAAATGACTTAGCAGAAGCCTTCAACAAAACTCTCATCTATATATTAAAGAAGGCACTTGACGACAACAAGTGGCAGTGGCCTGAGCAGATAGTTGAAGCCTTGTGGGCTTATCACACAACATACAAGACTCCAACTCAATCTACCCCCTTCTCCTTAGTGTATGGGTCTAAAGCAATTCTACCATTAGAAGTCCAACTCCCATCACTAAGGATAGTTATGGGTAGCAAGATCATAATAGAGAAGAATGCCAAGTTAAGGTTAGAAGAGCTCGAAGGTTTGGAGGAGAGATGCCTTACATGCCAAAATCTCGAGTTATATAAGGCCAAAATAATTCAAGCTCATAACATGTTGGTCCGCCCAAGATCTTTTTAAGTAGGAGAGCTTATTTTAGTACTAAGGAGACCAATTGTTGCCAAAGATGGGAGGCAAGTTTGAACCACTTGAGAAGGCCCTTCTCCCATATAAAAGGCCTACCAAGGAGAATCCTATCAACTTATAAATTATAAAGGAGAGTGCCCTATGCCAATCAACGTGTTTCTACCAAGAAATATTATCCATAAATCTTGTTTAAAAATAATTATCAATAAAAATTCTCTTCATCTCAAATTCCATCTTTTCATATTGATTTGAAATATCTTTTCTTGTGAATCTACCATGATGTGTGTTTAGGGTAGGTGTAAGAGAACCCAAGCGACAACATATTGCTTCTTTCACAACACAAACACACATGCATATTTTTTGTCTGAGGATACTTTGATGTGGGATAACGCCTCACTCATTAGTCGCTCTAGGTCGCTAATGTTAGTTCATCACCCTAGTGGTCCCTTGTTGGGAGGATGTAAGTCGCTACACTTTCCTTTGTAACCTCCGATGTACACCGAGTGCCTTGTTAGCATGGTAGGTTTACTCATTTGTAAGCTACCCTCATGTTAGCTCAGTTTAAGAGGATGTAGGTATGCTACACCTTCTTCTTAATTAAGCCATCATGAATTGACTTGGTTGAGTATAAATGACAAACACACAAACACATATCTTTTGTATCGAGCTATTTTGATGTGGGAGCAAGCCCCATGGCACTTACTCATTAGCTGCTCTAGGTCGCTAACATGTCTTGCTAGTGTCACCCTGGTCCCTTGTTCAGGTAGATGTAAGTCTGGTATGCTTTATTTCTTGATTTGACTACACTATCAGTTTGTTAGTTTAGTAGGCCTTATCACGCCGAAGCTACCTTATGATTGCTTTGTTTAAGAGGATGTAAGCCTACATGCTTTCTTCTTGAACTAGTCCATCATGCATTGATTGGGTTGAGTATTGAGGCTTAGAATAAGTCCCCAGTGGCTCCTTTCCTTCTGACTACTTCAAGTATAGGCCTAGTCCTTACATGGGACTCCCCACTTGGTAGTTGCCTTAGGTCGGATAACACCTATCGAGTCGAAGACAGACTATCCCAGTAATTTGTTCCACTTTAGGGAGACGTAAGTCTACATGCCTTCTTTCTAGATTGATTATTGCACACCGATGGGCACCATAGGTTGGTTGGTGTTCGCCATGCTGATGGAAACCCACCTGGTGGATACACCACTCTTGGCAGATGTAAGACTGCTACGCTTTCTCCTTGAGTTGGCCACTGTATACCTGTAGGAATTCTTTTATAGGGTTCTGGATAAAGCCCCTAGCAACACCTCCCCTATGGGCACTCTATTTGGATCACATCCTTAGTGACACCATTTAGACACTACCCAGTTAGTCTTGGATTGGACAGCCCCCTTTCCTAGTAGCCACCCTTGTGGTTGGAGAATTTATCTTACGGATATGCAGATTCTCCCTTGGTCCAGTAAGTCTGAGATATGACTAGGTTGATATCAGCTCCTTCTCGCAGTGCTCCAACAGGGTCCGTGAAAACATAAACAAACATATATAAATATATATATATATATATATATATATATATATATATATATATATATATATATATATATATATATATATATATATATATATATATATATATATTTGCTTAAGAATTAGAGCAAAACCCCTGGTACCTTTTCCCAAGTAGGCATCCTATCTTTAGGGCAGTGTCAGCAAAACTCCCTATAGGAATTTCTTGACTACTTTTAAGTTAAGATAAGCCCCCGAGTTGGCACTATCTCGGTAGTCGTCACCCTTAAGTAGAGTTTGACTTATTGCACTTCCAACGAACCCCACGATCATCCTTGCTTTGGAATATACATCTATTACATTCTTTTCAAAGACGCCCGCATACATTAGTCAAGTTCAATTTGTTGTGCTATCAACCAATCACCCCAGTGGTTCCTTATTCAGGAAGTTGTAAGTCTACAAGCTTTCTTCCTAACTTGACCAATGCACACCAAAAGGCACCCCTTAGGTTGGTTAGCTTTACCTCACGATTGGTAGACTATCCCTTTGGATTTGTAAATCTAAGTCTAGGATGATATTAGCCCATTCTAGTGGATCCATCACACATGATCCATCTTAAAATTTAAATGAAATTGATTTTGACTATTCTTGAATCGAGCGAGTCCACAATGACATTCGCTCAATAGTCTCCTTAGAAGTTGATTTAGCTATCAATCACCCCAATGGTTCCTTGTTTAGGAGGATGTAAGTCTACAAGCTTTCTTTCTAGCTTGATCATTGCACACCGAAAGGTAACCCTTAGGTTGGATAGATCTACCTGATGGCGGATAGACTATCCCTTTGTATTTGTAAATCTAAGACATGACTGGGCTGTAATTAGCCCCTTATTAGTGGATCCATCGCACACCAACAGGGTCCATTTTGTCAAATCCATCATCCTCCCTCCAGTGGAGTTTGATTCAATCCATATATTGAACCCGCTTTATCCTCAACATATCTGAGCTCTTATCTCTAGCAGATGTGCCCTCAAAATCAGGATTATGATCCTCTCCCTAATAGAGCCTCAAACCATAAGTCAACAAATCAAATTAAATTCTCATCCCCAGTGGATGCCCCACAAATTAAATTAAACCAATTTCCTCCCTAGTGAGATGTGAATCATATCCTCTCCCTAGTGGAGCCCTCATAAAATCAAACTAAATTAAATCCCTATCCCTAGTGGATGATCTGATCCTGCTTTCCTAGTGGAAGGTTCATGCACTCATCCTCAGTAGATCTTTTCTCCCCAAATCATATCAAAATTGAACTTTTATCCTATATGGATAAGCTGGACTTGCTTCCCTAGTGCAAGGTTCACATGTTTGATCCCTCAGTGGATCCTTCCTTCCTCTCTTATGCCCTTGGCATGAGTTGAGTTGCATTACAGTAAGATCTTGATTCCTTATACATCCCTGGTTTAGGAGTAGATTGTATCTATTAGTGATTGCAATCCTTTGGACATTGCTGATCATCTTGATCAACACCAATACGTGTGGTGCGCCTAGTCAGTTACACCACACCAATTGGGCACCCATTGTTGACCTCACTTTTGGGAGTGAGCTCTCAACTTCCTCATCATAGATCTAGGAATCTTGTAGACACTAAGAGCTCCTTAGTCTTAAGACACTTCTAGTAATTAGGTGAACACTTAACAAGCCTAGAGACTTAGAAGGGTTAACCATAGGAAGAGGTTATGCCTTAGAGATTTAGGAAGACTTGCCTACCCTATAGCCTTAAACCAAATCCTTGCTTCCCTCTTCCAAACTAAACCTCAAATTCAAATCCAAGATCATAAATCCAATCCCAAATCAAATGATTGAAACCCATGATTAAATTCAAATTTCAAATCCCTTCCTAAGACCTTTAATAGTATTTTATGGACTTAGCCTTAACCAAATTCAAATCAACCCACCCAATTGATTTTCTCAAATATCAAATTCAATCACAATCAAATCCCAACTCAAATTCTAAATCAATTCCAACTCCAAATGATTGAAACCCATGATTAAATTCAAACTCCAAAATCCCTTTCCTAAGCCATGTGAATCACCTTCATATGCATAGCCAAAACCTCCTTCAAACCAAATCAAATTTGATTGATTTTTTTATAAATCAATCATTTCTTTATTTATATTCACAAATATAAATGAAATCTAAATTCAAACCATTCAAATCAAATTAAACTAAATCAAATCAATCAATCTACTCAAGCCCTTTTGACCTACATATCCAAATTGTTCAAATTTGCTTCCAAATCACTCCAAAACCAAGTGATTTTCTCATGAATTATTTATATCTTCATTTATGTTTATAAATATAAATAAAATATAAATTCAATTGGCCAAAACAAAAAACCCAAATCAAGTCAAATTCCTAATTTTAGCCTTTTTAGCCAAATTCTTGAACTTAGCTAAATGACACCCAAATCAAATAAAAACCCATGGATTCTTCATGATTCAATCATCACTTCAATCAATTACCTAAATATAAATACAAACTATAATTATTAAACCAAATCTAAGTCAACCCAAGTCAAGCCTGTGTTGACCTCTTTTGACTTGAAGTTGTCATATGAATCAAAATTCATTTGACTCTAAACCAATTGCAAATGGATTTATATCTTCATCCTATGCTCATATGTGAGTTCAATTAAACTTGAATCAAGCCACCTGACCCATTTAGGTCCACTTCACCCAAAGTGAGCTAAAAGATCTTTCTGAGCCAGGTTCTAATCCAACCCAAATTGGTTTGAACTCAAATACAAACCCTATATCATGATCAACAATCATCATAGGGTGACCAACTACCTTGAATTGGGTCAAACTAAGTCAACTTGGTCCTTTGACTAAGTCAACCCTTAGCCCAAATGAAACCAAAACTAGCCAAAACCCACCATATACAAAATTGATTGAAACCATTGATTCAAACCAACTCATAAACAATGATTGAACATGACCAAACCATCAATTGAGCCAAACCAAACCCAATTGGCCATTTGACCTAAGTTGACCCAAATTGGCCTAAAAGGCCAAAATGGGTCAAATCATGATTTGATCCAAATTGATTGCAACCAATGGCTCAAGTTCATTCCAAATCACGTATTGAACTTGACCAAAGCCATGATTAAGCCCAATTTGACCGGTTGGTCAACTTAGCTCAAATTGACCTAAAGGTCAAATTGGCCAAAATCAAATTAATTCTAAATTAAACCAACCCAAAGCCTACAATCATTTTAATTAACCAATTGAACATGAACCAATAGTTAACTAACCAAATTTGATCAAATTGGTCAAATTGTTCAACTTAGCCCATTTGACCTATTTGAATCCAAATGAGCCTCAATCAAACCTAAGACAAATTAATCAAAACCACTTGAACCAAAACTCATTAAAACATCATTTGAACCAAAAATCTTCACCATCATCGGACCTAGTCGAAGACAAATGAATCATTTCCCAAGCTTCCAAGCCACCGGAGATAGGAGTTCGACCAAGATCGATCGCCAAATAGGAGTTTCTTGGGAGCAATCTACCTCAAATCAAAGCTCGTGAGGCTCAATAGGGCTTCATTTTCACCAAACGAAGCTTGCTCATTCATTGGAACCGCCGGTCATAGGCTTCGATGAGGTAATTTCCCAAAACTGAGCCTTATATGGAAATTGGTTGGTCCTTTTCGAAGAGAATTTGTATTTGAACCCATCCTAGTCATTAGATCTATGAGGATCCTGCAAAGGTGTGGGTTGAGTTTGGAGTGTTTATGAGCTCGTGAGCTCGGATCGGCAATCCAAGGTGAATGGACTCCAACCATCATAATAGATCACGAGACATTCGTTCCACGTGATTGGAATGAACTACTCTAATTAGATCACACTTTAGATCCTCTCTTTTCTCCCCTTTACCATAGGATCTAATCATGGCCATCCGATCTTAGATCGGATGTTCCACGAGAAAGCGCATCCACCGCCATCTGAGTCAGCATGACAATGTAATAACCTAAATAGCCAATCCCATTGTGCCACATGAAAAGCACGCCGTGTTAGCTGCCATGTGGCCTGATGAGATTAAGGCTTTAGTTAGGCTTAATTAATCTATTTTTAAGCTTGAAACTTCTAAAAATCATAATTAATCCAAAAAAATCCAAAAAAATACAAATTAGGGCTCATTTTGGAGATATTTTAGAGCAGAATCTAAGAAAATCATTATTAATTAATTTTGAATAGTAATTTTGGCTTAATTAAAGTTTAATTGAAATTTTAATTAGCTTAATTACTCCTTAATTAATCACCAAATTAATCTCAACTTTTCTGTGGATGTTTTGAGGGATGACCTCTGCCTCCCCAATTTTTCTGGAATTTTATTATTTGCTTAATTAGGAAAATTAATTAATTAAGCATTAATCACTCTCTTATTTTGATTAGTAGTAATTAGGGAATAAATAGTGGGTTAATTAATTATTTAAGCCTAATTACTTCTGTTGAACAGTAAGGGAGCTTAGGGAATGTGATTGGGATATTTTTCTTAATTCATTTCCTAAGTTTTCTTTACTTTTTGAATCAAATTTATTAATGATTAATGAAGTAATTAAATGCTTAAATAATTAATTAATCTTCAAGATAAAATTAGAGCTTAAGTGATCAAATGTACGATATAGGGATTGAGATTAGGGCCTCTTTCTTGATTTCTTTCCTTAAGTTAATTTCATTTCATTAATTGAACATGCTTAATGCTTCACCAAATAGATTAGTGAGCTTGATTAACTAAAATCCAATTCACATTTAGTTACCTTTAATCAATCTTAGGTAGCTCTTTGGGTGTTCAATAACTAAAAGAGAGAGCTAATGAAATTATGGTTAGCTCACATGTGTGAGAAAACCATAAAAGTAGTTAGGTGAGCTCCTTAGGCTTAATTGACTATTAATTATGAGCCAATTATATTAGGCCCCTTTCATTTCTTAAGAGCATTGCCAATTTACTTTTCATGTGGTTGCATATCATATTGGCTCATTATTAATTAGTTAATTAACTTAAGGTGACACAGGTAAGAGTTAATTAATTGACTTGATTCATACCTTAACCTAATTAAATCATAAAATCAACCTAAATATTCTTCATTAAACCAAATTAACTCACACATGGGGGTTCAGATTAGGATTAGCTAACCTCTTTCACATCTCTTAAATCAAATCAAACATGAAAATGAAATGACATTAAAGAATTTTGGTTTATCTTAAATGAATTTGTTTAATATGATTGTCCTTAGGGCTTAGTTGGAATTGAATAAAATCACATGCTTGTGTTTCTTTATTTCTTTCCAATCATGCTAAATGTTTTATGCCACTTGAATTCATGCATTAATGTCTTTCAAACTAATCAAATAAAAATGATTTTCCTTTATGTTAATTTGCATGTGTTAGCTTAATTAAAAATATGTGTGGTTTGACCACATGATCTTAAAATGCAGGAGGAGTTAGCTGGCTACCACTCCAGGTTGTTATAAGTTTAGCAGTCGGGTGGTTTATCTTCTCTTGTGGAGGTAAACAATATACCCACTTTCACCTTAGATTTAGGTCATCATTTGGCCCTCGCTAAAGCTCCCTAAATTTAGGATCTGAGATTGCTATTTCCTTTTGGGGATACAAGCATAAATCCTCACCTCTTAAGCATTTCCACAATCTTGTATTGTGGAATTATAAGTCCAAGATTTTTAATAAAATTTCAACTCAAATATATAATTCTTCTCAATTTCAAACATATAAAGCCTAACCATAGGATAGTTTGGGATGCTTACTAGGCTTCCTAGTATCATGAGCATCCACTACTTATCTCCATTTAGCTTTGATAATAAGTCTCTCTTTTCGATCTATCCCATTTGATCTTCCAAATATAACCAATTTATTGATAGACTTATCTTTGAATTCTTTGAAAATAATAATTGCCTACTTTAATTGAGGGTATTCCTAAGGGACTCACCTTCCATAGGATGTAATTAACTATGGGGGCTTGCCCCCAAAGGGAATGTTAGAACCCAATTTAAATAAACCCTACTTTATTCATCCATGTAAAGTAGGGAAAAAATCTCTAGTACATTTGAAAACCCAACATACCTTAGGAGTCCTTATTAGGTGGTTAGATCCATCGTAGGATAGTGATTTATATCTTTTGAGATAGTACACTATTCCTCAATGTCATACCCGATCACCTCAATAAGTACACCGACTGTGCATAGTGTCCCCATTATACACACACACATCACATAAAACCAAAAATAAACATCACAGTGGTTCAAATGTTTTGTAGATACCTTTGGTGATGTATTATATATTTTTGTTTGAAAATTGAATTTGGAAACCCTTACTTAAATTTAGGTATGCTATAGAGTTTTAATTATATGTTTCAAAAAAGTTTTTGAAAGAATTTTGTCTGAATGGTTGATATTGTTGGTTTGATATGTTGAGAATAACTCTCAGTTAACAAATTTAAGCATGTTAAAAAAAGGTGATCAAAATGTGTTTGATATTGGATGATGATTGATTTGAAAAAGGGAATTCTTATTTGACAAATTTAGGTATGTTAAATAGAGTTCAAATATATGTTTGATATTTATTATTTTGATTTGACATTATTTTAGAAATGAGACTCACACTTAACAATTTTAGGTATGTTAAATGGAGCTCACTTTTATGTTTGTTTTTTCATATGTATATGGTTTTGTTTTGATTTTGAAGATTGAATTTTCACTTAATAAATATGGGTATGTTAAATGGAATTTAAAAATATGTGTTGGATATTTTGGCTTTGGAACTCCCATTTAACAAATATGGGTATGTTAAATGGAGTTCAATTTATATATTGTTTTGATTTTTTTTGGGGGACCTTCACTTAACAAATTTGGGTATGTTAACTGAAGTCCATTTTGTATGTTGATTGTTTTAATTTTGGTTTGAAAAATTGAACTCTCATTTAACAATATGGGTGTGTTAAATGGAATTGGTTTTATTTTTGAAAATATTTTGGATATGTTTGGTTTTAATTTTGAAAAGGGGACCCTCATTTAACAAATTTAATTATGTTAAATGGGGGTTAGTTTCATTTTCTAAAAGAGGGTTTGAATATGTTTTATGAAGAAGAGGTTTGTTATTTGATTTGATTTTGAAACAAAAGAGGAACACTCACTTAGAAATTTTAGGCATTCTAAGTAAGGTTCAATTTATTTTAAAAGATTTTGATTTTACTTTATTTGATTTTGATTTTTAGAAGGAGTTTATTTAGCCAATTTTATTATGTTAAGTGAAGTTCATGTGATTTTGTTTCAAAAAGGTTTTGAAATTTTTTTGCAAAAGACTTTATTTATTTTACTTTAGATTATTTTAAGATTTTGCCAAATATGAAATGAATCCTTACTTTACCAAGCTAGGGGTAAGAGGTTCCAACTTCTATTTGACTTATATTTGGTCATCTTCTTCTTTAGTTTATTTATTATTACTTATTAGGGGACCCAATAGGAGTCTTAGGAACTACACAGGAGTAAGGTCCTAAAAGCTATAGGATGCTAGCTACTTATGCTTAAGAATGAAGAGCAAGGGCCAATGGAAAGAAAGATAATCTCAGGCTTATATGAAAATATAAGTCTACTATTGATGCTTGAAGATGATAATTGTCCAGAGATGGAGAGAGGAACTATCCCTAATGAAGTTGCTTGAAAAATCTGTGTTATTTATTTTTGGATGTGGGGGGCCACCACATAGATCATAAGGGGTACTTATTGAAGTGATCATATATAAAATTAAGGCATGATGTATTATCTTGAAAGATAGATACATCACTCTCTAATGGACTTAATCACCTAATAAGGACTCCTAAGGCATGATGGGTCTTTAAATATACCAAAGATTTTCCCCCTCCTTTACATGAATGAATAAAGTAGGGTTTATATTAAACTAAGTTTTTAAGTTCCCTATGGAGGTAACCCTCGATAGTTAGTTACATCTTAGAGAATAAAATTCCTAAGAATACTTGATTAAAGTAGATAATTATCATCTCCAAAGATTCCAAGGTTACTATCAAATGATTAGTTATGTTTAGAAATCAATTGGGAAAGTTCAAAGAGAAGAATTATTTTTGAAATCCAAAGAAAATAAGTAGGAAATACTCATGATACTAAGAAGCTTAGTGACCATTCCAATCTATCCTATAATTGGGATTTATATATTTGAAAGTGAAGAGATTTATTTATCTGAGTTGAATTTTATTAGATTGCTAGGGTTTCTGATCTACCAACACAAGTTGTGGAAATGCCTAAGAGGTGAGAATTTATGCTTGTAGCCAAAAGAAATAACTATCTCAAGTCCTAAATGTAGGGAGCTTTAGTACAAGCATGGCCTAAATCTAAGCACGAGGACATAAAAGGTTTACCTCGCAAGAGAATAAACCATCCAATTTCTGGACTTACAACTATCTGGAGTGACTGCCAGCTAACTCCTCCTATGATTTTAAAACCATGTAGTCCGGTCTTATGAATTGCAAGATAGTTATGGTAATTATTTAATTAGAAAGAGACTAAAGTCCTAAACCCACTCCCTAAGAGACTAGTGCATGAGTGGTATGAGTACATGACTTAATCTATAAATGCAAAATCTTTTCAAATTTTATTTCATTTTTGACACATCATTTTAACGAAGGCTTTGGGATTTTTATATGTCTAAATGCATGATGAAGTAGATTATTTGGCCAAATGAAAAGAGAGAGGGTGAAGCTCTGTTAGTAGGGGTTGCCCTCACTAGTCAAGCAGTCCCTATGCACATAAGGACGGAGGCCCTCATTTTGCGAGAGTGATTCAAGATGATATACATGATGTGAGACATACAACCATACATCTAAGGGGTTGCTAAATCTTTCAATTATCTTGATTTATGTATTAGGCTTTATGGTGAGGTTATGACTTGATTAAAATCTAGTTATGAGTGATTAGTTGGATAGAAAATTTATTTTATCCTAAGAGCCTAATGCATCCAAGCCACACATCAAAGCATCAATCATAGGAAACTATGAAAGCATGCCATTTCTAATGCATAATTTAAACAAATCATTAATCAATTTTATAACCACCATAAAAGAATAAGAGGCTTGTGCTATCAGTCGATTTTGCCGTACAACTCAAAAAAAAAAGAAGGGTAGCCAAACTCTACTCTTATACAACATGGAATATGAAAGAACAATTACAATTAGAAAAGAATACATGCTATAGGGGGGGGGTTCTTCATTCTTCATATCTCCATTTTTTTAATTTACTCCTTATTTGATTTGGATGGTGCTTGCTTTAAAGGCATCATAGGCCACCCCAGGACAAAGCCTTCTAGCCACTGCTCATCCTAATCCCCATAGCATTAATCCTAATTCCTATTGCAAAATTACATTCATATAGAAGTAAATCACACCCTGCAAAATAAACATTAATAAACATTCATACAATCCCAGTAGTTATATGTATAATTTGGAATTAGACCGCACATGGGTAACCGCCACCCTATTTTAATTTCAATTATGGTTAAGGGTTTAAGCAACCTGCAAAGAGAGCATTTATATTTATTTTAAGCATTCCCTTAAGCACAATACCCTACAAAAATATGCTTAGGCTAAAAGCTTCCTAACATCCAGTCTGTGAAACATACACTCTAACATCCAGTCTAAAAGATTACATCAAAAAATAAAATATACATCACATCATACACCATCCTAACATAGAGCTAGAAGTGGTGACTCAATTCTAATGTGTGTGTTAAGGCTTTGTGTGGTATGTCTTAACTAAGAATTGGGTTGCATTTCTCTATGTTTAGAAACTATTTAATTTCACAAAAGGGTTGGTTTCACCTAAAGTTGTTTAATTGATTTGCAAATTTTAATTTATATTTTATTTTGTTTCCTATGATTTACACTTAACAACTAAGTGTTATAAAGAGAAGGAAGATGATTACCGTCTTCCATCCCTACCTTAAGCCACTTTCTAAATCATATTAATTTGATTTAGTTCTCTTTAATGAATGGCTTATTAAAGAATTTTTAATTATTCCTAAGTTTAGGATAACTTTAAATGATCTTATCCAATTTGAAAGGCTTCTTAAGATTAATCTAATTGAATTACTATCACATGGTACATATTGAATCATTCCTTTCCATCACATGTAACATGTATATGATCCAATACTTAGCATATCACTACATACAACTTATTTTAGCACACTTGAATGATGATGTATATATTTGAGGTTTATATTTTCATTTTGATTGAATTATGTGAACATAAAATTAAAGCTCTATCCAAATTCTAATATCAAAATACATTAGGATGGAATAACACAAGTTCATTGTTAACCAAGGAAGTAAGGTAATCAAATGACCTCATTGGGGCTAGCTAAAACCTCGTATTCCTGAGGTGTCCAGACTATATACTTATTAATATTCCAAAGCTATGTAGATCTATACATGAATAAAGAAAAGTGAGCACTAATTTATATATCCCACATGCTAATGACTTAGGTGAATATGAATGCATGTATTTTTTAGTAACAAAAGGGGATCTTTATCTTTTAATTAAGCACACATACACATGTATAAAAGATGTGAGCAAGTACATGCCATTGTTAAACTAGGGAAGTGAGGTAATCAAATGACCTCCTTGGGGCTAACTAAAGCCTCATATTCTTGGGATGTTTAGACTAAACAATTGCTATCTTAAATATATATGAATGTATACACAACCAGAAAGATGAGAATCATGCAAACATTGTATTTTTTAATTAAATCATTTAGGCATATGAATTAAATCTCTAAGTTCTAATAAAAAAAAAAAAAAGAATGAAACTAAATGAGTACATGTCGTTGTTAAACCAGAAGTGAGGTAATCAAATGACCTCCTTGGGGCTATCTAAAGCCTCATATTCTCGGGATGTCTAGACTATATACCTAATATTGTTTAAACTCATGTAATTCCATATATGAATTATAAGAAAGAGAGCTTCATTTGATATGCTTAATCTATGAACACATTTAAATCTTATGTATATTCATAATTATAAACTCTCTAAGTATTATAATTGATTCATAATCTTTGAAAAATAGTTTTGAATTTATTAGTGATAATAACCATACATATATTTAATTAAGCCAACACATGCAAGCTTACACAAAGAAAATTTCATTTGATTTGATTAATTTTACAAAAAGAGATGGATGCATGAAATCAAATGACATACAATCCATGAATTTCAACCCCAACCATGCTCATGATTTTAATTCGTAGAGACCATTCGTATGGTTTTGTTCTCTTCCGTCTCAAGGCCTTTGTTTGGCTTTCATTAAACATGCGCTTTTCGATCATGGCTACGATCTCTATTTCCCTTGGGGATACTTATACATTTTATGAAAGTTTCGACCCCTCGGTGGTCACGGTTCCTCATTTTAAATATTTCAAAGATGTTCTTGCGGGTAAGGTCAACTGCATGGGTGAGTCACTTGATCTTATCTCTACTTCCTTCTGGAGTGTATCCACGATTATGTGTGCTAATTTAGAGGTGGAAAGGCTTGAAAAACTATTTGAATTTATATTGGGCAAATTTGCGCTGTGTCATCCCACTATGGAGAATATTAGATCTTTTTTTCATAATTTGAAGCTCTCTGGTATTTTTTATGTTGGATTGATAGAATCTCGCCATGTTTTGATTCATTTTTCAAATGATTTAGATTTTTCTCGGGTTTTCTCTAGACGATCATATTTTATGTTCAACTATGAGATGAGATTGTTGAAATGGATACCTTATTTTGATATTAAGGAGGAGTCTCCTATTGTTCCTGTCTGGAATTCTCTTCCCAATTTATGTGTTCATTTCTTTAATCCTGAATTCCTCTTTATCGTGGGTGTGTTGTTCGATCGACCTCTCCAAGTGGATTAGACGATTGGTTCTAACTCCGTGCCATCTATTGCTTGGATACTAATTGAGTTGGATATATCTAAAAAATATCAAAGGAAATTTGGCTAGGATCAATAGAATATTTGCAAAAATTTAGAATTTCCTATTTTTTGTTCTCATTGCAAAATTCATGGTCATGGGATTTCAGATTGCTTTATGGTTCATCCACACCTTAAGAAAAGTTCTGATGTGCATCTTAAGTCAGATCCCTCTCTTAAGGTTCCTTTGGTTAAACCATAAAACATTGTTTTATCTGATATCTCCTTACCTGAATCTAAGGGCCATTGCCTTGAACTTCCTATTCCTCAATCGATATTATTGTCGCCTATTGAAGATTCCACACTTGCTAACAAGGATGTTGTCCCATCTAATGAGATTACCCATTTGAACCACAATAATAATGGAAATAATGTACCTAATAATAGTTTTGCAAAACTTATGGATCATCTCTATCAAATGACTATTTTCCACCTCATTGCCACCTTTAATTAAAGAAAATGTGATTCCTCATGAAAGAATGGTGGTGTACAAAATTTGGAGAAAGCCTCTACTCTCTGTTTAGGTACTTGTGCTTTAGGCTCTAATCCATCTTGTGCTTTCATCTAACTTTGAAATGATTCCTAATCGATTTTACAACATAATAATGATTTGAAAGAAGGTGAAGCGCTTATAATGTTATTTTCAATGTGCCTCCTTTTTCCAAGCAATTCTCGATCAATCCTTATCGATGGTGATCTGTGGATATGGCCAATAAATTTCAAAGCTTTTAGAAAGAAAAATAAAACTTCAAAACCTAGAGTTCCTAACTTTGCTAGAGTTACTAGATCTGGCTCCTCTCCCCAAAAATAATTGGTTTCATTCCTTATTTGGAATGTGAGAGGGATTGGAACTCTCTCTGTTAGAAATAGAATCAGTAATTTAGTTCGCTCTCATAACATTTCCTTTTTGGCTATTTTGGAACCCTTTATTCCCACTACTAACATTGCTTCTGTTGTTAGAATGATTGGCTTTGGTATTTTTTTTTTTTTGCTAATTTTAACAATAAAATATGGATTTTTTGGAATAGTCCCTTTGTTTTACAAGGTATGCAGGATTTACCCCAGGTTGTAAATGTTAAAATTACTTACAAAAATTGGTGTTGCTTTGGGTCTTTTGTCTATGCCTCTTGTCATAGGAATGGTAGAAGGCTTCAGTGGGAAGATCTTGTCAATTTCTCTTCCTCTGTGAATGCTCCTTGGTTTGTGATGGGGACTTTAACATTATCTCTTCCTCTTACGAGCGAGTTGGTGGTAATGCTCCTAACTTATTTTCCATGGAGGAATTCAATAACATGATCCTTGATTGTCATCATCTACTAATATTGGCTTTATTGGGTCTCATTTCACTTAGAATAATCACTGACTTTGGCAAAGATTAGATAGGGTCATTTTTAATAATCCGTGGATCAACCTTTTTCCTATTACTTCTGTTGAGCATCTTAGTAGAACCGTATCAGACCATTCTCCCTTGTTGATCACTGTAAATGTTAATGCTACTAAACCCTTATATCACATTCTGATTTCAAAATATGTGGCTTATGGATGATAAATTTATGGATGTAGTTGCTAGCAATTGGGGTGAGCCTCTCCATCCTGATGATTCTATTTTTGAGATGATGAGATTTTGGTTCAAATTAAAAAAAATGCGTGGAACAAACACTATTTCAAAACCTTTATCTTAATATCAAAGAATTAGAACATGAGGTTATAGTTTTAGAAGACACTACTATTAATGATCCATCTAAAATTTCCTTATTAACTCAAGCCAAAAATAGGTTTACATGTTACAAAGACATGGAGGAGACCTATTTGGCAAAAGCATCTATAAAATGGATATATGATGGTGATCAAAATACCAAATACTTCCATGCCATGGTTAAAAGAAAAGGTGTTAAATCACATTATAAAAAATTAAAACTAATGATGATATCCGGTGTATTGATAACAAGAATTGCTTTTCATTTTTTTACTAAGCTCCTTAATAAAATGTGACTTATTATGAGATTTCTTTTTACGAAGTTATTCTAATCTCATTTCATGAAGATAACAATATGCTTATTTCATTACCCTCAATCCAAAATTGCTAACATTTTGCAAAATATGAATCTGATTAAATGGTCCGATGGATTTAATACCTTATTTTTTAAAAATGTTGGTATATAATTAAAAGACTTGGTTAAGAAGTTTCTTGATTTTTTCAAGGGAAGTATCCTCCCTAAATATTTTGCTAGCACTTCCACTATTTTAATCCCTAAAAATAGAAAATCCTAAACTTTGGAGTGATTTTAGGCCAATTAGCCTTTGTTCCTTTTTTTAATAAACTCATCTCTAAGATTTTGGCTAAAAGATTAAGTATTCTTCCTAAAATTATCTCCCCAACCAACATTTTGTTAAAGGGTGATCTATTTCTAAGAATGTTCTTTTAGCACAAGAGATTATCCATGATTTAAATGCCAAAGTTCATAGTGGTAACGCTCTTTTTTGAACATTTCTAAAGCTTATGATAACATTGGTTGGGCTTTCCTATATAAAATTTTTTGCTCTATTTAGATTTTTAAGTCAATTTATTACTTTAATTAAGAATGGTATTGAGAATTCTTGGTTTTCTTTACTTATTAATGGTGAAGTTCATGGTTATTTCTCTTCTTCTCATGGGCTAAGGAAAGGGGATCCTCTTTCTCCTACTCTTTTCATTATTGATGTGGAATATCTCTCTAGAAGTATTGTGAGATGTTTTGTAAAATGCCTAACATGTACTACAAAACTAGGGGTGGCTTTCGCATTTCCCACCTCAGCTTTGATGATGATTTCATTATATTTTGCAATGGTTCTACTCTCTACATTAAAAAAATTATGTAAGTTCCTTACTCTGTTTGGTATGGAAAGTGGTTTGAAGATTAATCCTAACAAAAGTTGTTTTATTTCTAGCTCATCTATTTCCTTATCTAGGATTAATGCTATTAAGAATATTACGGACTTTGCACATCAAACCCTGCCTATCAAGTATCTGGGTACTCCTTTATATTGAGGAATGAAAAGATCTTCTTTATTTGATGAAGTTATTCAAAAAATAAATAAGAAAACATCCTCTTGGGAGTTCCACTTACTTTCTTTTGGTGTTAGACTTATCCTGATCAAAAGTACACTTTGCACTTTGCCTTTATATCTTTTGTTCACTATTGTGCCTACTCGCTCTATTATTAAAAGGATAAATAGACTTATTAACAAATTTTTTGGGGTTCTACCTCTTCTTCCAGGAAAGTTCATTAAGCTAGTTGGCATAACTGTTGTGGGCCTTTTAATGAAGGTGGTTTGAGTTGCAAAACTTTAGAAGACTCTATTAAATATTTTTCATTCAAAATGTGTAGAATTTTAGAAACAACCATAATTATTGGTCTCAATTTATGGTTGTTAAATACTATAAGGAGAAATACCCCCTCACTTGTACTTTCAAACCTGGGGACTCACCGGTGTTGAAGACTTTGTAACATCAAGTGGAATGCTGAGAGTCTTATCTCTTGGGGTGTGAATTCGGGCTCCTCCTTCTTTTGGCAAGACAATTGGCTGGGACAAGGTTCTATTGATTCTTTACCTAAAACTCATTCCACTATGAGGCTTAAGGTTAATCAATTCATTACTCAGAATAATTAGGATGTGGCTCAATTAATTTCCATTGTCCTTAATGTGATAGTTGACAAAATCCTTACAATTTGTCCATTACCTAATAAATCTGACCAAATCCTCTTCAAAAATTCCTCCTATTAAGAATTTGTTTTTAAGGATGTTTGGCATTATTTTAGACTTAAAACTCAAGAGTCCTTAGTTTTCACTAAAATCTGAAATATTTCTATCCCTACCTCCTTTTGATTTTAACTTGGCACATTCTAAAGCACTACATTCTGTTGATGCTACCCTTTTAAAAAAGGCTTCCACCACCTCCTCTAAATGCCAATGTTTCTTTCACATTAAAAGCTGTGGATCATGTGTTCATGAATGGCCCCTAGTTAAGCTTTGGAAGTATGATAGTATGTTTAATACTTTTTTTTGATGGATCATTTTCTATTATGCAACTTCTTGAAACTTTTTCTCTTATACTCTAAAGGCCATGTGAAAGTTGTTCTAGCCACTACTCTGTGGTATATTTGGTTGGAAAGAAATGATGCAAAGCATCTGATATACCTATGAACTATCATAGTATTATTTCTAGAGCCAAATGTAAAATTATGACTCTTTATAAAGCGATCTTCTTACTTCCTTTAGTTTCAAAGGGTACAAATATATGGCATTTAACTTTTGGATTAATCTTCCTTCTTGTGGAATTGCTCCTAACCATAAAACTATATACTGGATGAAGTCGAATTATCATGTCATTAAGGTTAACATTGATGGCTCGGTTTCTAATGGATTTTATGGTTGTGGGGGGATTTTAAGAGATTAAAGTGGTCAGGTTATCTATGCTTTTACTACTTCTTTAGAACCTCTATATTATTTGTTGAGCTTAAAGTCTACACTATGGGATTTCTCCTTAAAGGATTTTAGAAGATTTGGTTTGTTGATGCTCTCCTTCTTCTTGAATTATTAAATTTGGGAGCTCATGGAAATGCTGAAGTGTATTATTTACTTAACCATACTAGGGAGCTTCTTGCCAACCTAGATTATCAAATTTCTCATATTTATTAGGAAGGTAATTCTTGTGTTGATTTTCTTGCTAATTGGAGAGCTAAGCCCTCCTCTTTGAATATGTTCTCTAATGATGATATTCCTTCACTTTTAAGGGAGCTTATGAATCTTGATAAAACTGGATTGCCTTATGTTAGAAATTTTTAAGCCTTTTATGCTTCTTTTTCGTATGGAGATATGGCTCTTTCCTAAGTTTTTGGATCTGATTATGTCATTTTTTATCTTCTATTGGTTTGTGCTTTATTTATTCCTTCTCATGAACCAAAACTTATTTTATTGTCTAGATGTTTCCTAGTTTATGGATGGGATGGGGCTAGTCTTCCTTTCTATGGTTGTTTGTTATTTTTGTCCCTTTTCCTTTCTGGTTTGCATTCTCTACTATTCTAGTAGAGGTGCTTAGATGGAGGTCTGGGACCAGCTTGTCCAATTTTGGGTGTGTCCTTTTCCAGATCTTTCTGCAATCCTTTTTGATGTTTTCCATTTTCGATGGCTGGTAGCTGAATAAAGTGGGTTTGCATGTTTCACTGGGCCAGTTGGGTTATGCTGCTCTTTTTCTTAATCCTCATGGATGAATTAGCTACTTTCCTAATTATGCTCACTATTTCTTGTTCTCTTCTTATTTTGGTGATTACTACTATTTCCCTGCACGATTGGGGCTTCTTTTGGTCTCCTTCTCATACTATTTTTTGATGTTGTTATTTACTTAGTAGTTCGACTATTTTCCCTTAATATGATGGATATTTTGGCTGTTTATTTTTTGATTCCTAAAATGGCCCAGTTCTGGATTGACACTGCCTACCTTCTCCTCTGTTGGTTACATTATTTGGTTTGATGTATTATCTATTAGCTGAATGGATTAGTGGGTTATTATGTTCAGCAGGCTAATTATTTTCGGTGGAATTTTGTATGCTTTTTTGTTCTGTTGATTGTCATTTGGTTGGCCTCATTACATGTGCCTTTGTTGTATGTGTTTATCTGCTAGCTAAGGTTACTCTTGCCTTTATTAGACCTATATAATTTCTATTCTGATTTAGCTATTACTAGGTGGTTGTTGCTCCTGATTGGCTTTCATCACTATGGGGGTGTTTTCTTTGCCTTGATGTATCATCTGGGTAGAGGTTTTTGTTGGCTATTCATTCTCATGCTATGGTGGAATACTTAAGTGATGCTTCTCTTACAAGGGATTGGTGGCATCGCTTTGCCTTGCTGAATAGTGTTTCCTTTCATTATAGAGTGTATTTTGTTATTACTTGGTATGCAGGTATTAAAGATCATATGATTTTCCTCCAGTGGCAGCTGCCTTTCCCCAAGTATGTAGGTTATGATGGCTGGGATGACTTCACTCATAATTTGACTGGTAGTAGCACTTGTGCTATACGCCTTCCTTTGAAGTTTGGATGTTCATGTTTGTGGCTACCCCATTCTGCTGTGACTGAGCCTGAGCCTTCTTTAATGCACTTCTCTAAATTTCTCACCCTTTCATTTGTTTTTTTAGTTAATTTTATTTTTATCTCTTTACCTGTACTAATTCCTTCTTCTAGTTGTTTGCAGGTTCTGTGTTGTTTCCTTGCAGGTTCCTTCTCTGGAGGTGGCAATTACTTCTCCCAACTTATCAAGCTTTTGTTGAGGCTATCCTCTAGCTTTTTTTTTGCTACTTTTATATCTCTTATTATTTTTCTTTTCGCTTTTCTTTTTCCTTCCTTTTTGGTTGTACTTAGATAGGGGATTCACTCTCTAGGTTGATTGCAGCTCTTCGAGCAGTAGTTCTTGAGTTTATCCCCTCTTAAGGATCTTGTAACCCCCTTTTTGTGGCAATAAAATTCCCCTACATGTGGTTCTCCAAAAAAAATGACATACAATATTTATCATGATAAGAAAGGAAACAATCAAATATAAGCATATGATTCATTCAACCAAAATAACTCCTAAGGGCAATCAAATCAAATATAATTATTTAAAGTAAACCAAATCTTCTTTATTGATTTTGTTTTGGATTTTAATTTAATTTAAAGTGGAGGAGAAATTTATCACTTTTTATTTCAAACCCATTCCCAGATTAGTAATTTGATTTGGTTTAAGAAAAGGTAATTAGGTAAATTTTATGAATTAATTAAGTAGGATCCTTAATTAAATCGATTAATCACCCTTACCTATGTTACCTTAATGTAATTAACCAAACAATTATGAGCTAACATGATATGCATATGAATGGAAAGTAAATAGCTTAGAAGCCTTCAACAAAACTCTCATCCAAATACTCAAGAAGACACTCGATAATAAATGATAGTGGCATGAGCAGTTAGATGAAGCTTTATGGGCCTACCACACTACCTGCAGAACTCTAACTCAGTCTACTTTTTCCTCCTTAGTGTATGGGTCTGAAATCATTCTACCATTAGAAGTCCAACTCCCATCACTAAGAATAGCCATAGGTAGCAAGATCACAACAGAGTAGAATGCCAAGTTACGGATAGAAGAGCTCAAGGTTTGGAGGAGAGACGCCTACAGGCATGCCAAAACCTCGAGCTATATAAAGAAAAAATGATTCAAGATCACAACAAGTTGGCCCACCCTAGAGCTTTCTAAGTAGGAGAGCTAATTTTAATTCTAAGGAGACCAATTGTTGCACGTAAGATGGGAGGCAAGTTTGAACCCAATTTGGATGGCCCTTTGCTATAGAGAAAGCCTAACAAGGAGGATCATATCAACTTATCGAATAAATGAGAACACCCAATTCTTCCAATTAAAGGGCTCTACCTAAAGAAATATTATCCATAAAATTATGTTTGAAAGAAATTACCATCAATGAAAATTTCATTTCAAATTCAAAGCACTTCTATCTATGAATCTTCCATGACGTGTTTAGTAGATGTAAGAACTGAGCAGATCTTATCTTTCCTCAACATAACACAAACACAAATTACACAAAATATAAAATAAACACATGTCTTTTTTGTCTCAACTTTGAGTTGAGATAATGCCCCAATGACCCTCACTCAAGCTACTCTAGGTCGAGATTCACTACATAACTAGTGTGTCACCCTAGTGGTCTTCTTTTAATAGGATTTAAGTATCCCACACTTCTTAAGCGGAACTCTTTCACCAGATGATCACCATGTTTGTTTGTATGGTGGGCCTTATGCTTACTCAAAACCACTTCCTTTAAACTAGTCATCATTCATGCTATGAAAATAAGTTGGTTCTGTTGTAGAGCCATTTTCCAAAATACCATGCCACCCTTAATATAGTCTGGATCTGGGATTTTCCAGCCCATATAGGACCTACAAAGGCCTTCCCGCCAGACATATCTATTGATTGGACTTCTCAGTAACCACCCATGGTTGAATTTATCTTTGTGGATGTTTTCTCCTTTGATTGATAAATGCAGATAGATCAACCATAGCCCCTTCTTGGTGTGGTCCATCGATACCAATAGGGTCCATGCAAACATATAATAAAACATATATATATATATATATATATATATATATATATATATATATATATATATATATATATATATATATATATATATATATATATATATATATATATATATATATATATTCACTTCTAGATTATGAGAACACCCCAATAGCACCTCATCCTAAATCGCATCCTATCTTTAGGGTGTGAAAACTACCCATAAGAATCCGACTACTCTTGAGTCAGCTAAGACCCTTAGTGGCACTCACTCGATAGTCGGCCAGTCGTTCAATTTATTACGATCCAACAAGTCACCCCGGGCTATTTTTTCTTTTGAAGATGTAAGTCCTTACTCTTTCCTCCTTTGCACATTGTACATAAAGACAACCCTTAGGTTGAATAGTCTCAACCTTCATGATATGCCAAGTCCGACATAGCCTCTTCTAAGTGTAGTCCATTGCACACCAACATGGTCCATCAAATTAAAATAAAATTAATTTTGACTACTCTTAAAATTGAGGTAAGATCCCCAACGGCATTGACTCAGTAGTTGCCCTAGGTCAGGTTCAATTTGTTGTGCATCTAACAAGTCACCCCAGTGGTTGTTTCTACTTTGGAAGATGCAAGTCTTTTATGCTTACTTCCTAGCACAGTCATTGCACACTGAAAGATAATGTTTAGGTTGGATAGTACCCCATAGCCCCTACCCCTTTTATTGTGAATCTAAGATAGGCCAAAGCCCTTGTGGCTCCTTTTGAGTCCATTGCACACCGATATGGTCCATAAATCAAATCAAAATTAAATCAATCAAATTTATTTGAGCTCATATCTAGAAAATATGCCATCAAATCAAATTAAATCCAACTTAATCTCCCCAATAGAGTTAAATTACATTCCACTCCCTAGGTGAGCCTAAATCAAAAAATAAATCAAAATTCAAAACCAACCTCCTTTAGGCACACCATGCAAATATTAGGTACTTATTGAAGTGATTGGGTAGGACATAGGCATGATGTACTATCTCAAAAGATATAGGCATCACCCTACAATGGACCTAATCACTTAATGAGAACTCTTAAGGCATGATGAGTCTTCGAATATACTAGAGATTTTTCCCCTACTTTACATGGATAAATAAAGCAGGGTTTATATTCAACCGAGTTCTTAAGTTCCCTATAGAGGCAAGCCTCCATAATTAATTAGAAAATGAATTTCCTTAAGAGTACTCTAGATTAAAGTAAATAATTAGTATCTCCAAAGATTTTAAGGTTAGACTATCAAAGGGTTAGTTATGTTTGGAAGGTCAGTTAGGAAAATTCAAGGAGAAGGTAGTTATTTAATTTAAAACCATGTAGTGTGTCCATATGAATTGCAAGATAGCTAAGATAGTTATTTAATTTAAAAGAGACTAAAATCCTAAATGAATTCCCTAAGAGACTAAAGCATGAGTGGTATGAGCATATGAATTAATCTACAAGTGCAAAGTACTTTCAAATTTTATTTCATTTTGACACGATATTTTAGGTAAAGGCTTTAAGATTTCCTTATGCCTAAATGCATGATGAAATAGATTATTGGTCAAATCAAAAGAGAGAGGGTGAAGCTCTATCATCAGGGGTTGCTCTCATGGGTCAAACAGTCCCTATTGTGTAAAGATAGAGGCCCTCATTTTTAGCACGAGGGGTAGAAGATGCATCCATGTGAGACATACAACATACAGCTATGGGGTTGCTAAATATTTTAATTATCTTGATTATAACCTAAGCTTTATGGTGAGGTTATGAGTTATTTAAAAATTTAATTATAATAGTTTAGAAAAATTTATTTTTATCCTAAGAGCCTCCTGCATCCAGACCACACATTAAAGTATCAAGCATAAATAAATTATAAAAAATATGCAATCCTAATGCACAATCTAAATCATCAATCAATTTTATAAATTATTGTAAGAAAGAATAAATGGTGGGTGCCATACAACCCAAAATGAGTAAATATGGGTTGTCGATCTACCCTTATAAAGCCGGTATATGAAAGAATAATTACAATTAGAAATGAATACATGTTATGGGTAGTCTTCATTCTTCATTTCACCATCTCTTCATGTGTCTATCTCCTTCAATTATGATTTGATTGTGCTTCAAAAGCATCACAAGGCCTCCAGACTAAGTTCTAGCCACTACTCATCCTAATCCCCCACTAATCTTAATTCCTATTGCAAAATTACATTCATACAGGAAATAGTAAATCTAACTACACCTACAAAATAGATATTAGCTAAATATACATATAATCCCAAGTAGTTATCGGTATAATTTGGACTTAGCACCCTGCACATGGGTAACCAAGACCCATCCTAACTTGGATCATGCTTAGAGGTTTAAACAACCTATATAGAGAGCATTTATATTTATTTTTAAGCATCCCCTTAAGCATAATCCCTGAAAATATGGTTAGGCTAAAATGGCTAACATCTAGTCCCAATGCATACACCCTAACAACTAAAATATTACATCACAAAAATAAATCATACATCATCACCATCCAACATAGAGCTAGAAGTGGTGACTTAATTCTAATGTATGTGTTAAATCTTTGTGGTATGTATTAACTAAGCATTCAAGTTGTATTTTTCTAAGTTTGAAAATTTTTCAAGTTAACATTATGGTGGATTTCAATTGAAGTTGTCTAATTGATTTGTGGATTTTGATTTATATTTTATTTTGTTTCATGTGATTTTACACTTAAGTGTTATAAAGAGAAGAAAGAGGATTGCCCTTTTTCATCCCTACCTTAAGCCACTTTCAAAGCACATTAATTTGATTTAGTTCTCGTTAATAAATGGCTTATTAAATGATTTTAATTAATCCTAAGTTTGTGTTAACTTTAAATGATCATGTTCAATGTGATAGGCATCTTAAGATTAATCTAATTAAATTACTATCATATGAGGTATCGAGTCATTCATTTCCATCACATGTAACATGCATATGATTTAATACATAGCATATCTATACATGCCATATGTTTTAACACATTAAATAATGATGAATGTGTATATTTTGAATTTATGTTTTCATTTTGGTTGAATTATATAAATATATAAATTAATGCTTTATCCAAATTCTAATACCAAAATACATAAGGATAGAATCACATAAGTATGTGTCATTGTTAATCAGAGAAGTGGGATAATCAAACGCCTCATTAGTGCTAACTAAAGCCTCATATTCTCAGATGTCCAAATTATATACTTTTAATATTCCAAACCTATGTAAATCCATACATGAATAAGGAAAGAGGGCACTAATTTATAAAACATATGCTAATAACTTAGGTGATTATGGATGCATGTATTTTAATAATTAAAGGGATCTTCATATTTTTTATTATATAACATATGTAAGTAAGTTGCGTGTCATTGTTAATCGTGGAAGTGAGGTAATCAAATGACTTCCTTGGGACTACTTAAAGCCTCAGATTCCGAAGATGTCTACGAAACACTTGTTATCTTAAATACATATGAATGTATACACAACTACAAGGATGAAAAATATGCAAAGATTGTTTTTTTCTTTAGTTAAATTTTGTAGGCATATGAATTAAAGATCTATCCAAATTCTAATACCAAAATACATAAGATTGAAACCGAATTGTGCGTGCTATTTAGATCAAGGAAGTGAGATAATCGATGACCTCCTGGGGCTACTTAAAGCCTCTCCATACTATATACCCATTATTTTCAAACTTATGTAAATTTATATATGAATCATAAGAAAGAGAGCTTTATTTAACATGCTTAGCTATAAACACAAAATCTTATATGTATTTATAACTACTATCACTCCACATATTATTATTAATTTATAAACTTTTGGAAAGTAGATTTTAGTTTATTAGTGATAATACATATATGTTAATTTAAGCCAACAAATGTAAGCTTACATAAAGAAAATTCATTTGATTAATTTATCTTTTGAAAACATGAATGCATGGAACCATATGTCATAAAACTTTTAAAGTGATTAGAAAGGAATAATTAAATATAAACACATGGTTCGTTTAATTAAACTAATTCCTAAGGACAATCGTTAAATAAACTCATTTAAAGAAAACCAAAGTTCATTATCAACTTATGATTTAGCAATTTGATATATTTTAAAGAGGAGGAGATTTGTTTGTTGTTTTAATCCCATTCCCATATTGGTGAACTTAATTAGTTTAAGAAGAGGTAATTTAAGTGGATTTTATGAATTAATTAAGTTGGATCCTTAAATAAATCAATTAATCACTACCTATGCTTCATTAATTTGATTAACCACTTAATTATGAGCCACAAATGACATGAACATGTGAGGAAATAAAATTGCAATGCTCCTCAAAGGACCTAATGCAAATGTCTCATAATTAAAGGTTAATTAAATTAAAGAACCTAATTAAGTACTTTTATGATTTTTCCATAATTATGGGCTAATCATAATTTCCTTAAGGGTCTTTAAGTTACTAAACATATAAAGAGGAACCATTAATTCAATTATTAATTTTTTTGATGTGATCATGATTTTAATTTTATTAATTAAGCTACTTTATTAATTAATTAACTCTTAATTAATCTTCATATTAATTAACTTTCCTTCAAAATGAAGTGGACTTTGGGAAAGAATATAGGAAAGAGGTCATAACCACACTCCCCTTATCCATTCAATGTTACATAGTGATTAGTGAGTCTAATTAATTAATTAATTATTATTTAGGGTGTTAATTAGCCATTAATTGAATTAAGAGAGTAATTGTGGCTTAAATGATCAATTTCCCTAATTAACCAAGCAATAAATCCCAAGAAAATTATGAGAGGTAGAGGTCATCCCATTAAACTAACACAAAGTTTGGGATTAATTACTTAAGTAATTAGGGCTTAATTAAACTAATTAATTTTTTTTTTAAAACTTCATTAAGCCTTAATCAACTCAAATTTAAATAGAAATAATTTTAATTAAATTTCCTCTATTTTACCTTTAAAATGAGTATTTATTTATATATTTTTTGATTTTTCTAGAATTTATTATGAATTTTCAAAGATTCAACCATTAAATTAAGTTAATTAAGCCTAATTAAGCCGAATCCCGTCAGTGCCATGTGGATCGCTGATGTGGCGCACTTTCCACATGGTGTCATTGGATTAATTTAAAGCATTAAATTCGCATTGGCTAAGCGGATGTGATTTCATCCCTGCCTTCTAATCTAAGAATGGATGATAGAGATTAATCCCACGGTTCTCAAGGGATAAAATGGATTAAATCTAATGGATTAGTCACGACCATCCATTCTGACCACATGGAATGAACGGTGCATAATCTATCATCCCCTGAGCGATGAGAGATGGACATCATTTGCCTTTCCTCGCTCAATCTAAGCTCACCCAGCTCGGATGACCATGATTCCACACCTTCACAAGGAAGATCTGAAGAGATCCAATGGTCAAAATCGCATGACATAAAACTTTCCTTTGAAAAGGCCTAGAGAATTTTGTCTAAATCTTGGTTTAATGGAAATTACTTTGCCAGAGCTCAAGATCAGCAGTGCAATGCTTAAAGAAGCTTTGCCTAGATGAGGTGAGGCTCTGCTGAGAAGCACACATGATGGTTCCTTATTGTTGGCTCTGTGGACCATGAATTGATGATTTTTAGAGGGATGTCAATCGAAATGGCAACTTCGATGGTCATGGAGCTTGAGGGAAGTTTTTTCTCGCTCGACGATGGCAGTGGAATTAATTTAAGTTTGGTTAAGATTTCAGGGAGTTGGATCGAAGGACGCCTTGCCCTATTTTGGATCAATGGAGTCCAACGTCGGGAAGGAACGGGAAGGCTTGAGGCTTGGGGAAATGCTCAAGTAATGGTGGCTTAAATGATCAATTTCCCTAATTAACCAATAAATAAATCCCAAGATAATTATGAGAGGTAGAGGTCATCCCATTAAACTAATGCACAAAGTTTGAGATTAATTACTTAAGTAATTAGGGCTTAATTTAACTAATTAAATTTTTATTTAAACCTTCATTAAGCCTTAATCTTTTCAAATTTAATCAAATAATTTTAATTAAATCTCCTCTATTTTACCTTTAAAATGAGTATTTATTTATATATTTTTATTTTTCAAGAATTTATTATGAATTTTCAAATATTCAACCAATAAATTAAGTTAATTAAGCCTAATTAAGTTGAATCCGTCAGCCATGCGGACGCTAATGTGGCACACTTTCCACATGTGTCGTTATTTATACATTAATTCGGCGCTTATGGCGGCGTGATTTCATCCCTGCCTTCTAACCTAAGAATGGATGATATAGATTAATCCCATGATTCTCAAGGGATAAAATGGATTAAATCTAATGGATTAGTCACAACCATCCATTCTGACCACATGGAATGAACGGTGTGTAATCTATCATCCCCTGAGCGATGAGAGATGGACATCGTTTGCCTTTCCTCACTCAATCTAAGCTCACCCGAGGTCGGATGACCATGAAATTGAATCCACACCTTCATAAGGAAGATCTGAAGGGATCCAATGGTCAAAATTGCATGACATATAACTTTCCTTTGAATAGGCCTAGAAAATTTTGTCTAAATCTGGTTTAATGGAAATTACTTGAGCTCAAGATCGGCAATGCTTGAGGAAGCTTTTCCTAGAAGAGGTGCCTGAGCAGCACACGTGATGGTTCCTTATCGTTTTGTGGACCAATCATGATTTGTAGAGGGATGTCAAAAATGGCACCTTCGATAGTCATGGAGCTTGGGGAAGTTTTATTTTTCAAGATGGCGTGGAAGGTGTGGGTGAAATTAATTTGAGTTTGGTTAAGATTTCTGGGAGTTGGATCGAAGGGCACCTTGCTCTATTTTAGATCAATGTAGTCCAACATCTGGAAGGAACAGGAAGGCTTGAGGCTTAGGAAAATGCTCAAGGAGTTTATTTGGGTGTGTTCGAGCTCTTTGAGAATTAAAATTTTTATTTTTAATCGAAATGAGGCAGGTTTATCCCCCACCTCCTCTCTTAGATCGAACTGTTAGGATTGAATCTG
This sequence comes from Cymbidium sinense, assembly GCA_021442155.1. Taxonomy (NCBI): domain Eukaryota; kingdom Viridiplantae; phylum Streptophyta; class Magnoliopsida; order Asparagales; family Orchidaceae; genus Cymbidium; species Cymbidium sinense. Next base: position 178,649,383 of record CM038218.1, read on the forward strand.
TAAACTTGGTTAGTCAGCTTCCATCCGATCAGGTCAAGGTGAGGTGTCTCAATTTGGTTGGCCAACAAGCTTGGTTGGTGGCTCAAGGCAGCATCCCTCTTCTTCAGATCCAATGGATTCATCTTAGGTGGGGAGGTGAGTTTACTCACCTCCTTTTGGTCCATGGCTGTACCCAGGTCGCTAATCATGTGGTGAGGGCCTAATTTGGGCATTAGATGGCTGCCAAGTGACAAGAGAGGGAAGTTGACTTGCCAAAAATGGGTTTGATCCCATGTCAAGAGGTTTAGCTAATGGATAATGTCTTGGATTGGGTTTAATTCAGGTTGGGCTGATTTGGGGCTGACCTAAGGTGAGTCTAGAATGGGTTGGGTTAGATTTCAGTGAATTTGGGCTTATTTTGGGTGGGTTTGGTTCAATTTGACTTATGTAGATCAAATTAGACTATGTTGAGTCAAGTTAACCAATTGGTCAAATTAGGTCAAACCAAGACTTGGGTCAAGTTCAAATGAATATTTGAAGCAATTTTGTTTAATTGATTTGAGTCAATTTGGCTTGGATTTGATTTTGACTCATTTGAATTTATGTAGCTCAAATGGGTCAAGTTGACCAATTTGACCAAATTGGACAAATTGGCATGGGTTAAGGGTTAATTTGGGTTTTATTGATCAATTGAAGATGATTTTAGGCTTTAATTTCAATTAATTTGGATTTGGTTTTGATTTAATTTGACCTAAGGTCAATTTGGGCTTAGTGTCGATTGGTTCAACTGGTCAAATTGAATTTCATTGAGGCTTTGGTCAAGTTCAACAATCAATTTGGAATGAATTTGAGCCATTTGTTGCAATCAATTTGGATTATATTTTTATTTGACCTAATTTGGTATTTTATGTTAAATTAGGGTCAACTTGGGTCAAGAGGGCCATTTGGGTTTGGTTTGGCTCAATTGATGGGCAAGTCATGTTCAAATATTGATTATAGGTTGATGTCGATCATTGGTTTCAATCAATTTAGCTTAGGATGAAATTTGGCTCATTTGGCTCATGTAGGTTAAGTGAGTTGACTTGATTTGACCCAAGTGATGATAATTGATCAATCAAGGATGATTGATGATCATCATAGGAGATTTTGGTTGGTTTGGTTCAATCCAATTTGGGTAGGATTGGATCTTGGTTCAAATAAGTCAAATTGGTCACTTCAAGTGGAACAATTTGGCTTAGTTGAATCGATTTTGGGTTGAATTGAGTTTAGTTGGATTTATATATGAATTTAGGATTCATTTATATCTTTGATTTGTGATTTGGGCTTGAATGGATTTTGGTTTATTTGAATATTTTAAGTCAAATGGGTTAGGTTAGGTTTGATTCAATTATTTTGGCTTGATGATTTGCTTATAAATTTCATTTATAGTTGGGATGATGATTGGAGAAATAATTAATTCATGAGAAAATCAATTGAGTTTGACTTGGATTGGAGGTAATTCTGGCTAATTCCAGGAGATCAAATCATATGGCTTAGGTAGGATCAATTTTGAGTTGATTTGGATTTGATTTGAAGTTGAGTTTGATTGTAGATTTTGGTAAATTGATTGAAGGGTTGAATTGAGTTTGAGGAAATAAATTGAATTTGGATTGATTTGAATTTATCTTAACTAAGTCCATAGGATTGAATTATGGGCTTAGGATAGGTTTGATTTGGATTTGATTTTGATTATAAGTTTTAATCATATGGTTTGGAATTTGGATTTGAGTTTGGTATTTGAATTTGAGGTTTGGTTTAGGCCAAAATGGTAAGCATATATTAGGTTTATGCTATAGGGTAAGTAAGTCCCTAAGTCCTAAGGAATAGCCTAATCCAATGATTAACCCTTCTAAGTGTCTAGGCTTAGGTTAAGTGTTCAACTAATTACTAGAAGTGCCTACTAAGGAGAATCTCTAGAAGACTCATCGAGATTGAGTCATCATTCTAAAGTGAGATCAATAAAGGGACCCCCCACAGTTGCGGTGTAACTAAAAGACACATTGCACGTATTGACATTGATCAAGGTGATCAATAAAGTCCAAAAGACTGCAAGTGCTAACAAAAATGATCTATACATGAACCCAAGGGGTAGATAGAATCACGATCTTAGTGCAATTCAACTCGCCTCTTGCCAAGGGCATAAGAGTGTTAAGAAGATTTGATGAGCATTTCATGTCGAGGACATGAAGGAGGATTCATTGGGAATCGATATGAATCAAACATGAGATAAACTTATGGCGGGCATAAGGAAAAATCTATGGATTGAGATATGAGTGGATTTTCCCTAATTCATTTGGTTTGATTTATGGAAGGAGATCCGAAATACATGCATGGATCCACTGGAGATCAAGGTTGGATTTAATAGGATTTAATTTATTTAAATGTGGGACATATCCATTGGGGATATAGACATTAATCTACTAGGGATCAAGACTGAGTTTAATTTGTTTAAATTTCTTATGTCTCCATTGGGAGGTTAATTTTGAATTTGATTTCATTGTATGATTTATTTGTATGATTTGGGCTCCACTTGGGTAGAAGGGCATGATTTAACTCACTAGAGAATCAAGTTGGATTTGATTTGATTTGTTTGAGGGCATATCCACTTGGGATATGAGCTCTTAAATTTGACGGTTTTAATTTTAGTTTGATTTAATTTATGGACCACATTGGTGCATGGACCACTAAGAAGGAGGCGGGCCTTTGCTTATCTTAGGTTTACAAATCCAAAGGGGTAGTCTACCGGCTGTGGGGTAAGACTAACCAACCTAAAGATTGCCTTTGATGTGCATGCCAAGAAGAGCATAGCGACTTATATCTTCCAAAGTAGGGAACAACGGGGTGACTTGTTGGATGCACAACAAATTAGACTCACCTAGGATGACTATGAGTGTTACTAGGGACTTATGTCAACTCAAGTAGTAATTAATCTATTTTAATTTCATTTGATTTGGTTGATCAAATTTAGCTTAGTTTGATTTAATTTATAGACCTTGTCGGTGCTATGGACCCACTAAGAAGGGACTATGTTGGCTGGATGCTCATTTACCAATCCAAAGGGAGAGTGCACATCCGAATACAAACCTTCCACTAAGGGTCACCTTTTGGTGTGGGAGTGCTTGGAAGAAAATTCCAAAGTAGAAATAGCTATCGGTGACTGTTGGAAGCACAACAAATCAAACTGACGGTGACCGTGAGTGCCGCTAGGGACTTACATCAACTCAAGAGTAGTCGAAATTTTTATAGAGTTTCTTTGCAGCCCTAATGATAGGATGCTTTCTTGGGAAAAAGTACCATTGGGGTGTCCTCCTTATCCACAAGCAAAAATATATTTTGTTTGTTTATATGTTTGCATATATTGGTGTGTGATGGACAACACGAGAAGAGGCTATGCCTTAGCTATCTGATTTCTGGTCCAATGGAAGAGTCGCACATCTATAGTACAAACCTTCCAACCACGTGGGTGGTTACTAGGAAAGGGTAACTCAATCATAGTAACCGGGTAGTTAGATGGAGTCGCAAAGGATATGATCCAACAGTGCTTGGGAGGTTCCTCTAGGGGCATTATCTTGATCCTTGAAAGGAAATCCTATAGTATGCTAACTCAAGGAGAATGCAGGACTTATTCGACATGAGTGGTGTATCCCGGGTGGGTCTCTATCGGATAGCAAACATCAACCAACTAAGGTGCTCATCGATGCGATGATAAGAAAAGGTGTAGGAGACTTACATCTTCATAAATGTAAATGATCAATGGGATAGTCTATGTGGATAAATGCTATCGACTAGGCACTACTAAGCGGGGAGTCTCAGGGAAGGATTGGACCTAGACTTGAATTAGTCAGAAAGAAAGGAACTACTAAGGGAACTTATCATAAACCTCAAATATGCTCGACCCAGTCAGTGCACGATGGCTAGTCTAAGTAGAAAGGGTATCAGACTTACATCTTCTTAAATGAAGCCTTCATGAGGTAACTTACTAGATGCGTAGTAAGGCCTATCATACTAACAAGACACTCATCAATGTGCAGTAGTTAAGCCAGGAAGAAATTGTAGAAGGCTTACAGCCTCCAAAGGAGAAAGACCACTAGGGTGACACACTAGCTAAGTTGTTAATCAACCCAACCTAGAGTAGCTATTGAGAGAGGGCCGCTGAGGGCGTTATCTCAACTCAAAGTGTAGACAAAAGATATGTGTTTGTTTTGTATTTTGTGTGTAAGTTGTGTTTGTGTTGTGTTTATAAAGGATAAAATGCTACTCGTTTCTCTTATACCTACCCTAAACACATCGTGGTAGATTCATAGATAGAAATGCTTTTAATTTAAAGGGATTGAATTTGAAATGAAATTTTTATTAATGATAATTATTTTCAAACATAGTTCTACGAGTAATATTTCTTTAGGTAGAGCCTATTGATTGGAAGCATCTGGCACTGTCCTTTATGATTGATAAGTTGATATGATCCTCCTTGGTAGGCTTTCTCTATAGAAAAAGGCTTTCTCAAATGGGTTCAAACTTGTCTCCCATCTTGTGACGGGCAATAATTGGTCTCCTTAAAACTAAAATAAGCTCTCCTACTTTAAAAGCTCAAGGGCGGACCAACTTGTTGTGAGCTTAAATCATTTTGGCTTTGTACAACTTGAGGTTTTGGCATGCTCATAAGCATATTTCCTCCAAACTTTCGAGCTCTTCTAACCGTAGCTTGGCATTCTACTCCTTTGTGATCTTACTACCCACAACTATCCTTAGTGATGTGAGTTGAACTTCTAGTGGTAGAATGGCTTCGAACCTATACACCAAGGAGAAAGGAGTGGACTAAGTTGGAGTTCTGTAGGTGGTACAATAGGCCCATAGAGCTTCAACTAATTTCTCATGCCACTGTCATTTATTGTCATCGAGTGACTTCTTGAGTATTTGAATGAGAGTTTTCTTGAAGGTTTCTACTAAACCATTCACCTGTGGGTAATAGATGATAGAGTATCTTTAATCTATGTTGTGACTTCGGGCAAACTTGTTAATTTTGGTGCTCTTGAATGTAGTTCCATTATTGAATATAACTCAATGAGTCACCCTGAATCTATATATGATATGGCTCCTAAAAAACAAGAGCACATGCTGAGTTGTTACCTCTCTGAGCAGAATCACATCTGCCCATTTGGAAAAGTATTCGGTAGCAGCTAGGATAAGCCGATGACCCTTGGAAGAAGGAGAATCGATCAGACCTACTATGTAAATACCCCAACATTTGAATGGCCACGAGGCCAATGTTGTGTGGTTGGTGTAGGACCACTCCATGTACCTGACATAGATGGCATCTCTTAGCTATGTCCAAGCAATTATGATCATCAGCGGCCAATAATATCCGTGTCTCTTGATTTTGCCTTTCATGTTGGGACCAGATTGGTGGGCTTCATGTAATTCTGAGTACACATTGGTAATGACCTTATGGGCTTCATGCTTATCTAAATAATGTAACCACATATAATTGAAGGACCGCCGATATAAGACACCATCCATGAGGGCATAGGAACGTGCCCATTATTTAAACTAATGTACTTATGACTTCTCTTGAGGTAGTTTACCTTTATTTAGGTAATCCATGATGGTTGGCTCTAATCTAGCTCCTCGTCCTTTTGACAATGGCAACCTTCCCTTCAAGAGTATTTTTTGATGAGTTCAATATCAATAAGTGGACTTCCCTATTTTGGACCTCTATTGATATGGACTCATCTTCCATCATGCCACTCCTTGTCATGTTTGGCTTCTATGCCATTTTCTCCTCGAGGATCTTATAGATGGTCACTTATGGAATTTGGGCGACTATTGTATGCTTATGGTAGTGATGGAGCCTATGCTTTAGGACCTTGTAGGACACTCATTGGTTGACCTAATTGTTCCGATGTGGATGTTATGGATGCTTTGGTGAGATGTTCTCCAGAATGGTGATCGAGCATAATATTCTTCTTCATTGTTGGTGTAAGGATTGAATGAGATGATATGATAATCTCATCATATGTCCGTTAGAGAACTATTCCTACCCATGCCTTTTGGAAGAGTATACTATGATTCTTCTCCTCTTTGAGAAAACCGCACCATCAAAATATATATGGTAAATGCTAGTGTTATCTAATTTCATGATTTGTTCATCGCCGTCATCAGCAGAGAATCAACAGATCGGTGTGTTGCTAAGAAATCCATGAGTGTCATCCTTTCACCACCACGGAGGGGTATGAAAGTGATGTAAAACTATGATAGGATCATGGACCAATGTGCCAATCATCTAAATAGCATCAGCCGTGTTATGAGATATTGTAGTGAATTGATTCTATAGATCAAGTTGACTTTGTAAGAAACCATATAATGCCATATCTTTTGGGAAATAAAGATCAAATCTAGGCAATGCTTCTCAATAGGTGGATAATTTGTTTTAGGAAGGATTAGATGATAGCTGAGATAGTAGAGCACATTCTCCTTCCCTTTGTTGTTGTTGGCTTAGGCCAACAAAGCTCCAAGGAGTTAATCAGAAGTGTAGAGTATCAAATGATTGCAGGATATAGGTAGGGGCGACATCATCGTACTATTTGACATCTTCAAAGGCGGCACTTATCATCCCACTTGAACTTGGCATCTTTCTTGACAAGTGCCAAAAATGGCTGGCATCTTTCGGATAGGTTAGATATAAAGCATCTTATATATGCCAACCACCCTTGGAATGATCTGAGCTAAGTTAAACCTTTATGGAGTGACATTTATAATATCACTTTGATCTTCTCCAGATCAATCTTTATTCCATGGTGTCACAATAAACCAATGAATTTCCACGAAACTACTCCAAATGCAGTTGGATTCATTTTGAGGTTAAATTATCCTAACCATTTGAAAACTACTCTCAAGTCAAATAGATAGTTTTCCTTTTCTTTGCTCTTGACCACAAGATCATCGATGTAGCATTCGACTTGGTGATGAATGAGTTCATCGAAGATTCGAGTCACAGCCCACTGGTATGTAGTATTGATATTTTTAAGGCCAAAAGGCATGACCATATAGTAATAGATTTTGATTGAGGTTCTAAAGATAGAGTTCCTTTCATCTTTAAGGGCCATCTTTATTTAGTTATATCGAGATGAACCATTCATAGAAGACTGCATGAGATGAGGCAATATCCACCATCAGTTCTAGTATTGGTAGTGAAAATTTATCTTTTGGACATGCCTTATTTAGATCCATAAAATTGATGGATATGTGAATTTGGCCATTCTTCTTTTTAACTGGGATGACACTGGCCAACCATGTGGGCATTTTTCCTACCAGATGAAACCTGCATCGATCAATTTCTTGACTTCAGAAATGACTGTTGTTCAATGTCCAATTGCATGTGTCTAGGAGCTTGTTTGATAGGGATAACATCAAGCTATACTGGTAGTTTATGGACAGGCATTTATTGATAACTCTATGCAAAGCAGTCCTTAAACTCAATGAATAGCCTAACTAAGTCATTAGTTTCAATTTCATTCAACAAGCTTGTATGTCGGGCATGGATTTTCTTCAGTCCTCAGGTTGATTTCTTTGAGCTCTTCAATGGTTGACTTGATTTCTTCTTCAAACTTTGGTGGTGCATCATTGAATTGAAAATTATCTAGGTCATTTGAAGTTTCTAAGCACACATCCTCATATGAGTTAATGTGGTTTGAAAAGAACCTATATCTAAATGATTGGTAATGTCAGCGGTAATTTCCATCATCAATTGGGCCTATCATGTGAAACCTAGTCCTAGTCTTGATTGAGAGCTCTTGCATTTGTAATTCATATCCTTGAGTAATCGACTATGCTTAGACCATGTATGTGGAATTAATCCTTTTTTATTAAGTTATGAACACAAGGTGAATACTCAAAAGGTAATTCTATTAATTCTTTATATGAATCATCCTCAAGTTATTCATCAACTTCTTGACTTAAGTGATGCTCTAGGAAAGAACATATAAATCTTCAGTTGTGGATTTAGTGGCTTTCTTAACTACCAAACCCTCAACTTTTTATGAGAAAAGTAGGGTTAGAGCTATGGTTCCCAACTGATGTCTAATAGAATCACATAGAGAGGACTTTGATACGCTTATGCTTTACTTGGAGTCGTCTTCATCACGCCAGTGTCACCTCCAATGGGATCGTGTTTAAGAAGAGTTGGTCGGTCTTACCAAATAGGACTCATCTCACTCTAAGTCTATGGATAACAAGTGTACTGAAATAAATCTCTTGGTGGGTGGCAGGTATGGAGAACTTCCACCCTTAGGGCTACCTCTGGACTTGGCTCTTCCTCATCCTGTAGAGGTCTGGTCATCCTACCCACTTGTTCAAATGGACAACTATGGGTGGAATATAGTTCTCTACTTCATCCCCAAGTCTTTTCTCACTTTTCTTTTTTAATTATTTTTTTTCTTTTCTTTTCTTTCTCATTTTCTTTTCTTTCTTTTTTTTTCTCCCACAAGGATATTTTTACTAAGTTCATGAGTATAGACTCTTTGGTTTTGGTGGAGGTAGCAGGCCACATCCTCATATATCCTGACCTCATAATTTGAAAATGGTTTGAGATCTCCTTTGACGTAATATTCGATCCCACATCTCATGAACTTGATGCAATGATATAGAGAGGATGGAACCATGTTGTTCTCATGTATCCATGGTCTCCCAAGCAAAGCATTGAAAGATGTATCCAAGCCTATTATGTGTGACTTGATCTTCCAATCATCTATCTCTGGTAACATTATAGAACAGTCTCACCTTGTTCATTGAATCCTTTCAACATCATCTATACTTTTGGAGTATAGAGATGCCAATCCTCAGGTAGATAAGGGTTCATAGACTCATAATGTTGATTGATGCACCGTCAACTAGAACTCGATAACTGAATGCCAACATCCAATGTAATATAAAGACGATTGTGCTCGATCATCCCAAGTAGGTCTTAATCATTGAATGTAACTCCTAAGATGTCCTTTGAGTAGTGTGCTTCCTCTCTAGCGTCTGAGCTCATATCTCTAGATCAAGAAAGGCTCGATTATAGATTCCCTCATCTCTTTAGATAAGTTAAGGATGTCATATGCTTAACTTAGTGACAACTTCCTAAGATATGCTAAGACATTGTAATCAACTCTAGGTTTGTCCTCCATAAGTATATCTATTGGTGGAGCATCTTGTTGAGGGCTATTTGCTCACTAGAACCAATGATCTGTTTACCCTTATCCTGAAGAACTATCCTAGGAGGTAGAACTTTGCCACTATGTGGGGTGGACTTGGTGACTTCTTGAATGATTTCATGTAAAGTTTTACCTTCTCATGAATACCTATAGCTTCTCTTAAGGGATCCTCTGATTGGGATGACTCTAAAATCTCAAGAGGTGAACCCAATTTATTCAGAGAAAAAAAATTTGATTATGAATAAGAGAGTAATGAATTGGAACTATTTGAGCTATTATTATTTAGACTTGGAGAGCTTTTTATAAGAATGAAATTAAAAGCATCAAAAGTGGCAAAGATGTAAATAGAATCATCTTTTTTCATTGATTTCTTTAATATAAGTGGAGGTACATAATGAAATCAAGTAAAAAGTGGTTCGGTGCCCTTATTGGTGGATACAATGGTCTGTGTAGAAGAAGGGCTAGTAGAGGTAGTAATAGCTACGGTGGAAGGAGTGCATCGGTCGTGGTTGTGCTACAGATCAATCCTGGGCAAGTATGGTAAGCTGCTATTGCTATTGATGGGCTTCCACCCTCATCGAGTTGTCCTTCGCAACTAGTAAACCTTCCTTGGTGTTGGAGGTTTGAGCTTCTTCAAACTCTTGTAGAGAAAGTTTCTTGATCTCATATATGATTTTTTTAGAGGTTCGAGATAAGGAAATATCCTAACCTTCTTTCATCTTAAGAGGATTAGAAGTATCCCCAACAATTACTTTAATAGAACTAGATGATTGTTCTAATAAGTACTCCTTAGGGATAACTATAGCTCCTGACTTGTAGCTATGCTAAAGCCACTCTCCTCAGACATGGTGCATAGTAAGGGCAATAGCTAGGATCATCGCTTGCCCACTTTCTGACCTCTTAGAATCATGTAGTTGAAAATCAAATGTCTTCAAGAGATTCTTAAAGATTTTCCTAACTACCTCCCTCATGAATGAGTATAGCTTGCTTAATATTTCAAGAGTAGGTGGAAAATAGCTACTTGGTAGTGGATATAGATACCTCCACTGAGTAGTCTACTGTGGCAGGGGTGGTGGCCATTGTGGTGGTGGTGGGGTGGTATAGCGGTAGGAGGTTCGAGGAGGTGGCGAGGGGTCGCTAAAATTTGGGTCTCTCAAAAACTCTAGCTAGTTTGCTTCCCCATATTCACTAACACAACTATCCCAAGCTTATTCTAAAATACTTTTGTGACTGGATTGATTGATCGAGAAGGGTAGTTAGCTTCCTCTTGTAGACTTGTTGATTAACTTCTAAATTATTTTATTGGTGAAGTCCTTAACCATAAGGTGACGCCATGGATATTCTTAAGTAGAATCTCAATGGCATGATGTTGAAATATTTTCATACTCAGGTTGCACCATCTATTAATGTAATCAATAAGGGTCTCATTAAATTTTTATTTCTCTACATCAATCACCTCTGATTACCCTTCTTTGAGCTTTGAATCTCTTGATGAAGAGATGCTCTAACTTGACAAAGGTCTTCATGAACCATTGAACAGTTCAAACCAATCAAATGCATCACTTGATAGGTTCGATGAAGAGACAAAAGAGAGGTCACTACCCCTGCACACAATCTCGAAATGTGCTATATATATTTACTGGTCCCATATCATCCAAAATCTTGAAGGATGGTGGCACAAATCCCTTGGGGTATTGAATTACATCGATTTCCTTTGAGTAGAGTCTATTGGATGAGCTCCCCCAAGCTTATGCCAATGCTTCCTTCACCTCTTGCTCATCTTTTGATATCATTTTCATGCATGGAGGTGCTATCTGTGACCTTCCTATGCAAGCTAATAGCATCGTCATCCACATGGAGGGCACTAGGTAATGTAACTCTGGTTGATCAGCCACCATTGGGGAAGGATGTGAGACTGGGGCTTGGTTTTTCAAGGCTAGAACTACTGCTATTAACTCATCTACCCTCTTCTCCATCCTATCTATCTAGTCATCCTTCTACTTGAGTTGGTGGAGGAGGTGTTGAGTTGAGTGAGAGGTGTCACCTTCCTCCTCAACACCTTCACTATGTTATTCCCATGTAGGGATCCTTGGTGTAAACCATGTAGACTTCCGTCATCCAACATGTCATCCTCATTGAGGAGTCAACTCTACCCTCTTCACGTGAATGGTCACTCATGACTATCTCTTTGACTGCAATACAGTATTCTTCTAAGATGTCCTCTAAAGAAGCGATCATATTCTTCCTACTCTTTCAAAACATAGGCTCGTGAATGACTTGCACTAAACTGAACTCTCCTGCCTATATGCACTGAATATTCTCAGTGGGGTGAACTCTCTAGCTAGCTCAACCCGACATGGGGACTATGTATCCCTCCCTCTCTTCCTTCTGAAGGTGGAGCAACCATGACATTTTGGGTCACCCGCCTCTTTACCATGTTAAAGTGGAAGGTCAGTAGGGAGCTCACCTCACCTCAACAAGTAGAGTAGATGAGTGAGATCCTTGGGCCATAGTATCACCAAAGGAGAGAATCTCTTTCCAAATAGAGTCTTGTGTAGCTTGGGATGGAGTGTGGATGGAACTTGAACTGGTGAAGGTGGATGGCTGGTGTGATGGTGGAGACACTGCCTCTCCATCGAGATCTCCTCTTGTGGTCTGTCGTGAAATATGTGATCAAAATGATCAGCTCTAATCACCCATCGGAAAGTCCATCAAAGCGGAGGCCGCCGACTGCTTGGCGTGCCTCCTCCTCTCTTGCTTGCCCACTTGGGTAACTCTAGCCTCAATGTCTCTCTCTATGTATCTAACACCCTCTCCTAGGGATCAAGCTATGTAATATGCGGACTCAGAGTCCATGGCCTCACTGAAGAAACAGAGTGTAATAATTGTGGTAATCTTATAGGGCTTTCTCATGTCCCAGCCAATGTCTCAAATGCTAGAGGTGGTGGGTGATGCAACAATCTTGTAGTAATCCTCCTCTCCCTCTGAAGTTGAGAGGGGTAAAACCTCGCCTCGAATGGAGAGGTCTAACATGGGAACCCTCCTCAACAACATGAGAGGCAGTCACATCTACCTTGCCTCCTCTGTACTACTTGACCTTGTGATTCTTATTGCGATACTGAGTCTTAGTGAACGAGGCAAAATGGGAGCTAGCACCAACCTCGAAGGTGGAAGAGACTATCTTAGAAGCTAAGATAGCCTTCCCATTTATAGTAGGGGGAACAATAGAGGCTATACTAGCCCTTGCAGACATGGTGGAAGCTAACGAATGAAGGAAGGGAGGAACTAGATATCTCTACATTGTTGAAAAAGAATTAGATGAGACCCTACTTGAATTGTTGCATTTAATTTGATTTTTTTAAAACTAAAGAAATTTAGGTATGCTAAATGGGGTTCATTATATTGGAGAGATTTAAAAATTTTGAGGAGATATTTTTCCATGAATTGTTGAATCTGAATTTTATTTTGATTTTGAGACCCACATCCAACAAATTTAGGTATGTTCAATGGGGATCATTTGTTTTAGAGAGACTTTTGGAGATATATTTGTTGTATTCTTTTGTTGGAATTTGATCTTAGAACCCTCACTTAGCAAATTTAGGTATGCTAAATGGGGTTCAATTCTATGTTTGAAAATTTTAAAAGCTTTCTGTCTTTAATGGTTTGATTGTTGTTTATTTGATGCTTTGATTTGATTTGAAATCAAAAGAAGAACTCTCATTTAACAAATTTAAGTATATTAAATGTGGTTCAATTGTGTGTTTGATATTTGTTGTTGATTTGATTTTTGTAAAGGGGAACTCTTATTTGACAAATTTAGGTATGTCGAGAGAGTTCAAATATATGTTTGATGTTTATTATTGAGTTTGATTTTATTTTGAAGAGGAGACTCTCATTTAACAAATTTAGGTATGTTAAATGGAGCTCACTTATGTTTTGATTGTTTGTATGTTGATGTGTGGTTTTGTTTGATTTTGAGGATTGAACTCTCACTTAAAAAAAAACTAGGTATGTTAAATAGAGTTCAAATGTGTGTTGGATACTTTGATTTTAATTTGATTTTGAAAATGAGACTCTCATTTAACAAATTTGGGTATGTTAAATGGACTTGGTTTTGTTTGAAAATATTTTGGGTATGGTTGATTTTAATTTTAAAGGGGACCCTCATTTAACAAATTTAAGTATGTTAAATGAAGTTAGTTAATTTTTGAAAGAGGGTTTGAATATGTTTATTTTTGAAAGAGGGGTTTCTTGTTTGATTTAATTTTGATTTTTTTTTTTTAAAAAAAGGAACACTCACTTAGCTATTTTAGGTATGGAAAATGAGGTTCAATTAATTTTATTTAAAAAAGGGATTTGAAAGATTTTCATCTTGTTTACTTTAATTTAATTTTAAAAGAGAACTTTCATTTGGCAAATTTTATTATGTTAAGTGAAGTTCACATTATTTTGCTTTGAAAAGATTCTAAAAATTCTACACAAGATTTTATTTATTTTACTTTAGGTTCCATTGAAGTTTTATCAAATATGAAATGAACCTTGATTCACTAAGCTAGTGGTAAGAGCTTCTAAGTTCTATTCGATTTATATTTGGTCATCACCTTTCTTTAATTAACTTATTATTACCTATTGGGGACCTAATAGGAGTCTTAGGATATACACGGGAGTGAGGTCCTAAAACTTAAAAGATGTTGACTACCTTTTCTTAAGAATTAAATGAGTGAAGGGCCAATGGAAAGAAAAATAATCTTAAGCTTATACAAAAATATAAGTCCACTATCGATGCTTGAAGATGATAATTGTCTACTAGAGATGGAGAGAGGAACTCTCCCCAGTGGAGTCACCATAAAAATCTGTGGTGTTTATTTTAGATGTGTGTGTGTGTGTGGACACCATGATCATGTGGTACTTATTGAAGTGACCCCGATAATAATGAGATATGATGTACCATCTCAAAAGATAGAAACATCACCCTACAACAGACCTAATCACCTAATAAGGACTCCTAATGCATGATGGGTCTTCGAATATGCCACACATTTTCCCCTACTTTACATGGATAAATTAAGAAGGGTTTATATTAAGCTGGGTTCTTAAGTTCCATATGGTGGAAAGCCTCCAAAGTTAATTACATCCTACGAAATGAGATTTACTAAAAATACACTCGATTAAAGTAGACAACTATTACCTCCAAAGATTTCAAGTCTAGATTATCAAAGGATTAGTTATGTTTGGAAAGTCAAGTGGGAGAGACCAAGTAGAAGACTTGTTTTGGAATCCAAAGAAAAGAATAAGGAAATGCTCATGATACTAGGAAGCTTAGTGAGCATTCCAATCTATCCTATGATCGGTCTTTATACATTTGAAAGTAAAGAGACTCATTTATTTGAGTTAAAATTTTATTAGATTGTTAGGGCTTATAATCGATCAATACAAGATTGTAAAAATACCTAAAAAATGATTTGTAGCACAAAGAAAATAGCTACCTCAGATCCTAAATCTAGAGAGCTTTAGTATTAGCTAAAACATGACCTAAATCTATGCGAAAAGGGAACATAAGGGTTTATCTCCACAAGAGAGTAAACCCCATCCCGTCTTGACTTACAACCACTTAGAGTGGCTACATGCTAACACTTCTTACAATTCAAAACCATGTAGTCTGGTTTTATGAATTTGCAAAATGGTAAGGTTTGTTATTTAAAATGAAAAGAAACTAAAGTCTTATACCCACTCCCTAAGAGACCAGAGCATGAGTGTTATGAACATATGACTTGGTGAATTAAAAGATTTATAATTTTTTTATTATTTTGACATATTCATTTGGACAAAGGCTTTAGTATTTCTTATGCCTAAATACATGATGAAAATTGATTGTTGACCAAATCAAAAGAGAAACAGGTGAAGCTCTATGTCGGGTTGCTCTCATTGGTCGATCCCTATTGTGTGTAAGGATGGAGGCCCTCATTTTTGCAAGAGTGATTGAAGATATTATGCATGATGTGAGACATACAACATTCAACCAAGGGGCTGCCAAATCTTTTAATTATCTTATTTAAAGATTAAGCTTTATGGTGAGGTTATGAGTTATTTTAAAGCTTAGTTATGAGTGATTAGTTAGGTAGAAAGATTATTTTATCCTAGGATCCTACGCATCTAAGCCACATATTAAAGCATAAATCATTAAGAAACTAAGAAAAGTATGTCATTTCTAATGCACAACCTAAACAAATCATCAACTATTCTTTTATAAACTAACGCAAAAGAATAAGAGGTCATTAATGGTCTTCTATACCTAAAGAGAAAAGATGGGTGTCGCTCTACCCTTATACATCCCGAAACATAAAAGAATAATTATAATTAAAATTAAAATTGTATATTATGGGTATTTTCTTGATTTGATTTGCTCTGAAGGCATCATAGGGCATCCTAGGATAAAGCCTTCTAGCCACTGCTCATCCTAATCCCCCCTAATCCTAATTTCTATTGCAAAATTACATTTATATTGCAAAATTAAATCTAACTACACCTGCAAAATAGAGGTTACCTAAACAAACATACAATCCCTAAGCAGTTATCTTTATAATTTAGACTTAGCACCCGCAGTAACCAAGCCCACCTTTCCTAACTTGGATTATGCTTGGGAGTTTAAGCCCAATAAAGAGAACATTTATACTTATTTTTAAGCAATCCCTTAAGCATAATCCCTTGCAAAAAAATATGATTAGGTTAAAACAACCTAATATCGTCTATAAAATATACACCCTAACATTCAGTCTAAAACATTACATCATAAAAAAAAACATACATCATCCTAACTTAGAACTAGAAGTGGTGACTTAATTTTAATGTGTGTGCTAAGGCTTTATGTGGTATGTCTCACTAAGTATTTGGGCTATAATTTTCTATGTTTCCAGTGTTTAATTTAATCATGAAGGTTGGTTTCATTTCAAGTTATTTAATTGATTTGTAAATTTTAATTTATGTTTTGTTTTGTTTCAGTTGACTCATACTTAGCATCTAAGTGTTATAAAGAGAAGAAAGCACATTTTTACCCTACCTTAAGCAACTTTCTAAAGCACATTTTTATAACTTAGTTATCTTTAGTGAATGGCTTATTAAGCATTTTCTGATTAATCCTATGTTCAGGTTAACCTCAAATAATTCTACTCAATATGAAAGGCATCTTGAGATTAATATGGTTGAATTACTATCACATGACATATATTAAATAATTCCTTTCCATCACAAGTAACATGCATATGACTTTAATACTTAGTGTATATATACATGCAATATATTTTAGCATACTTAATTGGTGATGGATGCATATGTTTAAAGGTTATATTTTACTTGATTGAATTATTTATACATGTAAATTAAAGCTCTATCCAAATTCTAATACAAATATACATAAGAAAGAAATTAAATGAGCATGTGTCACTGTTAAATCAGGGAAGTGAGATAATCAAATGACCTCCTTGGGGCTACTTAAATCCTCATATTCTCGGGATGTCCATACTATATACCCATTATTATTCAAACCCATGCAAATCTATATATAAATCATAAGAAAGAGAACACTAATTTACATGCAATGTATTTTAATGTCTTAGATAATCATGGATTGATATATTTTTAATAGAAAAGGAGATTTTCATCATTTAATCAAATACATATACATATGTATAAAAGTTTTAAGAAAGCATGTGCCATTCTTAAACCAGGGAAGTGAGGTAATCAATTGACCTCCTTGGGGCTACTTAAAGCCTCATATTCCAGGATGTCTATACTTGTTATTCTAAAGTACATATGAATGTATATATAATTATAAGAATGAAAATAATGTGAAGCTCATATTTTATTTAATAGAATTACTTATAAATATGAATTAAAGCTCTATCCAAATTCTAATAGAAAAATACATAGGAATGAAATTAGATGGGTATGTGTCGTTGTTAATCCAGGGAAGTGAGGTAATCAAATGACCTCCTTGGGGCTACTTAAAAGCCTTAGTCCCGGGATGACCATACTATATACTCATTATTATTCAAACTTATATAAATCTATATATAAATAAAGGAAAGAGAGCTTCACATTCATATATTTAAGCTATAAGCACATGCAACCACTAAGCATATCCATAGGTATTATCATTCCACACTTTTTTATTAATTTATGAACTCTGGAAAATAATTTTGGATTTAATAGTTATAATAGCCACACATATAATAAATTAAGCCAACACATGCATACCTTAAATAAATAGATTTCATTTGATTAATTTAATTTTAAAAAGATGAATGCATGGATTCATATGAAATACAACATTTAGGAGTGATCAAAAAGGAATGACTAAATATAAATACATAGTTCATTCAACTAAATTAATTCCTAAGAACAATCACATCAAATAGAATTATTTAAAGAAAACCAAAGCTTATTATTAATTTGATTTTTTTGAGTTGATTTAAAGGTGAGAGAAGTTGTTTACTATTTTAATCCCATTCCCATGTTGATAATCTTAATTAGTTCAAGGCAAGATAATTAAATGAATTTTATGAATTAATTAAGTTGGAGTATTAATTAAATCACTTAACCCTTTCCCTATGCTTTTTTTAATTTGATTAATCATTTTATTATGAACCACAAATGGAATGAACATGTGAGAAAATAAAATTGCGATGCTCCTAAGGACCTAATGCAGTTGGCTCATAATTAAAAACTAATTAGGTTAAAGAATCTAATTAAGTATTCTTATGATTTTCCCACACTTATGGGTTAACCATAATTTCCTTAAGAGTCTTTATGTTATTAAATATATAAAGAAATCCTTAATTCCATTATTACTTATCTGAAGTGATTAGCATTTTAGTTTGATTAGTTTAACCACTTAATTAATCAATTAATCACTAACTTTTACTTTTTAATCTTCTTGAAATGAAATGGATTTAGAAAATAGAATAGGAAAGAGGCCCTAATCCATTCTCTTTCTTCTACTATCAAATATTGATTAATAAACTTTAATTAATTAAATCTTGATGTTTAAATCATTAATTAATCATTAAATTAATTAAAGGGTAATTAATGTTCAAATGGTCAATTTTCTATTTTCCCCAAGCAATAAATTCCAAGAAATTCATGGGAGGCAAAAGTCATCCCATTGAATGGACACCCAAAGTTTAGAATTAATTGCTTAAGTGATTAGGCTTAATAAAGGTAATAAAATTTATAATTAAATCTTAATTAAGCCTTAATTACTATTCAAAACTAATTAGGATTAATTTTAATTAATTCAGCTTTGAATTACCTTTAAAATGAGTCCTATGTTGCATATTTCTGATTTTCCTACAATTTATTATGATTTTTCAAAGTTTTAGCAATTAAACCCATTAATTAAGCCCAATTAAGCCTAATCCCATCAGAGCCATCTGGATCGCTAATGTGGTGTGCTTTCCACATGGCACTACTGGATTGGCTACTTAAACTCGTCCAATGCGGAACCTACATGGCAGTAGTGGACGAGATTTTGTCCCATCGTCCGATCTAAGATCGGATGGTGGGGGTTAAACCCATAGTTTCTATAGGATAAAATTGGATTGATCTAACAGATTAATCACAGTTGTCCATTCTAATCACATAACGACTGACATGATCTATCGCTGACGAAGATGGACACCATCCACCTTCCCCTCAATGCTCATGGGCTCGTGAGATGCGAATCAATCACACCTTCAAAGAGTGATCTTAGGGGATCTAATGGTGGATTTCACATGACATTACCATTTTCTTCAAAAGCCCAAAAAATTGGAAAATATTTGCCAAAAAATTACCTCGCTAGAGTTTTGGTGACTACAGGTAGCTTCTCTAGAAGGTGAAGCTCTATTTAGAAGATGGTGTGATGTCTCCACGTCGATTGCTTTGTGGACCAAGCACCATCGTAATCCTCATCGGAGTTAGCCTAGGAGGTATTTACGGTGGTCGGGGAGCTCGGGGGATAATTTGTTTCACCTCACCGAAGCTTGGTGAACATGTGGGAAGAGTTAATTGAAGTGGGGTTGAGTTTTGGGAAGGTTGGATGGAGGGATTGCTCTGTTCAACTCAGGTTGGTGTTTTTCAATGATGAGAACACTTGGAGAGCTTGTAATTTGCTCTGGGGAATTTGTCTCTGGCTCCTATGGCTCACTGAGAGTTCAAGTGTCCTATTTAAATCAAATCGAGGGGGGTATACCCCTCCTCTCTTGGATCAAATGGTGGAGATCATCTATGCCATTTTTGGCTATTTAGCGGTCGTAGGTGGCAGGAGGGGATAAGATTAGGCTGAGGTGCCTTTGTTTGGTTGGCCAAGGGCTTTGGTTGGTGGCTCGAGGTTGTCTCCTTCATCTTTGGGTCCGGTCAATGAGGGGAGGTGGGTTAATCCACCTCCCCTTGGTCCATGGTTGACCTAGCCACCATAAGGTTAACCACATAGGTAGGGTTTCAATTTAGGTCTGTGTGGTACGCCAAATGCAAAAGTGGGGAGTTGACCACCCAAAAGTGGATTTAATTCCATGTGAGGTTTATCAAATAGGTAATAGGTCAAATCAGGTCCCAAATGGGTTGTGTTGGTTTTGACCAAGGTGAGCAAAGATGGGTCAAGCCAAATTTCATTAGGATTGGGCTTGGTTTGAGTGGGTTTATTTGACCCATGTAGGTCAAATTGGGCTAGGAGTCAAGTTGACTAATTGATCAAATTGGGACAAACCATGGGTTGAGTCAAGTTCAAATGAGTATTTGGAGTGTTTTGGTTCAATTGGTTTGGTTCAATTTGGCTTAGATTTTGATTTGTCTCATTTGAGTTCTAAATGGGTCAAATGGGTGTTGAAATTTGATTGGCCAAATTGGCTTGGGTTAGGCATTGGCTCATGTTCAATTGATCAATTGAAGATGAATGTATGTTTTGATTTTAATTAATTTGGATTTGGTTTTGATTTAGGCCAAATTGATCTTTTCGATCAATTTGGTTCAATTGGTCAAATTGGGTTCAATCTAGGGTTCAATCATGTTCAATGATCAATTTGGAATGAACTTGAGCCATTTGTTGTAATCAATTTAGGTTAGATCTTGATTTTATATAATTTGATCTTTTAGGTCAAATTAGGTCAACTTGTGTCAAAGGGCCAATTTGGTTGGGTTTGGCTCAATTGATAGTTAAATCATATTCAAGGATTGATCTTAGGTCAATGTGAATCATTGGTTTTAATTAATTTGGCCTAAGGTAAAATTTGGCAAGTTTGATTTATGTAGGTTAAGTGGGTTGACTTGGTCAAATGACCAAGTTTACTTGGTTTGACCTAATTGATGACAATTGATCAATCAAGGATGATCAACAATCATCATTGGAGGTTGATTCAATCCAATTTGGGTTGGATTGAAGTTTGGTATAAATAGGTCATTTAGGTCACTTTGGGTCAAGTGAGCCTAAATGGGTTAATTGGCTTGATTTTGGGTTGAATTGATTTGAGTTGAGT